>OU342555.1:7500000-8750000 GCA_910589295.1 Noctua janthe | reverse complement strand
GGAGCTAATAAAATAGTGAAACATTGTAATTATTCGAAAAAGTTACCTTTAGAAAGCTTTTGGGCTTCAGTACTTCTGTTAGCTCCTCCCATAACTAAACCATATGTATGATGATGATACTTCATCAGCTCCATCAATACTCCAAACGTTTGCATTGCCAATTCTCTTGTAGGGGACAAGATTATCACACCAGTGCCTTAAAATACAAAAGAAAACCTTATGTAAAACATACTAAGGAGGTTACAAATAAAAAACTTGATAAGTTCAATGTTCAGATATCCATTCTGTGTTCACAAAACAACTGTTCTCAAACTCTATAGTAAATGATGGACTGCAACACAAAATGTGCCTCAACAGTTTTCACCGGAGACTCGATTTTAAGTTGAAGGTTTACATAAACTGGTCATGGAGTTATGGCAGTCAAGTTTTCACATTCGCCTTTTTGTCATCATTACAATAAAGTAGTTATTTTCAATCAAAGGATTATTATTTTATTACTAGGCCCACATGCCACTCACATCAGTGAAAGTGTTTTGCACTCAACATATTTATATCATTGTTCTATTTCTGTCAATCATTTGAAGATGACAGAGACAGAACAATGTCTTAAACACGTTTAGCATGATTTTTGATACAAGTGTGCCCTAGTAATTGACAAATCAATGATTTTCAAACTCACCATTTCTAGGCTTGAATTTCAGCTTATAGATAAGATCAATAGCTGGTATAAGAAAGGCTAGAGTCTTTCCAGATCCCGTCCTAGCCGCACCAACCAGATCTCTTCCTTCAAGGAGTGGAGGGATAGCTTTAGACTGTATTTCTGTCATGGTAGTGAAGCCCATGTCTTTGATGCCCATCATAGTTGATTCACAGACTGTTCCTTCTAAAGCAGTGAACTTTTGATCTGATAATATGCCAAGGCATAAGCTGGAACCTGGCACTAAAAGAAAGATCACACATTATACATTAGCATTTTCAGTTTAGGTAAAAAATAATTTAAATAGCGCCTGATATCTGTAAAAAAAAATGAGTAAGTTTGGTCCTCAATGCTTATTTAATGTGTTAACGTGAAAAAAGGCCTTTGCATTAGCATAACCAGCTTATAAAGTTCCCATTTTAGTACACATGCTTCATCTCTAAGAGTGGGAGTGAGCTGTAATCCAACATGGCTGCATACAGATTGGTAATATTTGTGATTTACCAAGCTATATTTTTATGGCTATGATCTGCTGTGGAACATCTTAACGAAAGACTTGCACCAATATATAATGGGTGTAAATAAAGTGGTGCTACAGTGTTGATGTAATAAACACTTACATTCACTTTCAGTGTTAGTATTGGTAGTCTCATCAGCTTCATTCTCAGAGTCACTGTCGTCTCCTTCTCCCTCAGATCCACTGTTTTCTGACTCACTCTCCTCTTTCACTTGTACTGGCTCTGGTTTCACTTTCTTTTGTTTTTCTGTAAAGTATTATTATCAAATTAGTTGGTTCAACAGGATATCAAAATAAAAGCAATCACAATATTAAAATATAACATGTTGCAATCACAAATCAATGTGTCTTAAATGGATTGGACTAAACACTATAAGCTAAAATTCACAATATAACATAACGCATCCACATTTTATTGTGTGTTAAATCCTGTTTAAGGGGGAGAGGTCAAAATGCATTACATGATTATGTGTTGAATACTTACTTTTGGGCACTGCCTTTTCATTATTTTCACGTGGTCTTTTCTTTACTTCTATTACTGTACTAGTTCCGGTTTCTGTAATAGTAGTTGATGTTAAAATAAAATTAATTAGCTTTTTGATATATTATTACTGCTACTTTTGGATAACGTTGTATTAAAACTACGTAAATATGCAGAAAACTAGCAAGAAACATTAGATATGGCAGATGAATACCAGAAAAGAAACGTTTTATGAAAGTGGTTGAAGAGGTTATGTTACCTGCATTGTCTTCTAGAGAAACTCCGTTGCTCTTCTGATTTAGAAGTTTTAGCTTGTTCTTCTCTCGCTTCTTCATTTTTCTCATAAGGATTTTGTCAGGGGTAGGCATATTGAACTACAATAATTATTTATTTCACACGAAAACACACATGTTCCCACTTCCCACAATGTGTAAATCTCAAATGACAGATGTCACCAAATCCATAAACAATCAAGGAGTTTTTTAACGGTATTGCCAGTTTAAGAAATTGATTATTATCGTTGGCATGCTGAAATCATGGATCGACATCGACTAATTTCTGGCAGGAACTTCTCTATTTTTGGAAATTATCTGTGGTGGTAATGTGACGTTAGTGTGACTTTCTTTCACGTTTGTTGTTGTGAACTTTTAGGTTATGTTGATGTTGTTAATTGATCTTTTTTAAATTTTTTGCTCACTGCTCATTGGCTTCTTCGAGTTTTGTATTTGGACTCTCTGACACTGCAGGCTTGCAGAATCCAGCAAACAGCCATGGACGAGGAACCGGTGCATCCACGGAAGAAATTTAAATTTCTAAAAGATCAAGTTTCTTCTGCGACTTTGGGAGCTGTAAAGGCAATGGAATTTAAAATAATGACTGATATCCAGGCTGAAGTACTACCGGCAGCTCTAGATGGATTGGATGTGGTAGCAACTGCCAAAACGGGTTCTGGAAAAACATTGGCTTTTCTTATCCCAGCTGTAGAAACTGTTATCAGATGTATGGAGAAACAGATTCAAGGTAAGTAGCGGATATTGCTTCTCCTGTGGGATTCACTTTGAGAGATGATGTGAGTGGCTGTTTCACACCCTAGCTGTAATTAATTGGTTATTATTATAGGAACATGCTGTATAATTATATCACCAACCAGGGAACTGGCAATACAGACATACAGTGTGCTGCAAGATCTAGTAACACATCATGGGACCATCACATCAGCTCTGGTCATTGGTGGAGAAAGTCGGAAGAAACAGAGTGTTGAACTTTCTACAGGTCTGTACTGGTTTAATCCATTCTTCTTAGCGTGCCGGTGACAATTTAAGCTACCTTTTCTATCTATATTGGGCCACAAAGATACAGGCTGTGTTTAGTTTGGGGCCCACGGCTATCTCTACTTGTGCACTCTTTTAACTATCATTGTTTTTGTTTGCATGTTTCCTAACTTGTGTGTCAATAAATTTATTTAAATTGAGTCAGCCCAAAAATCAGCTCCTGAAAGAATTTAATCTGTTGTGTTACTGTTTTAGCGGAACCCTTTTCCATCGACAGCACCACTTCTTTGCTTGTGTCAATTCCTTCCTTTTGTCAAAATTCAGAATTTATGTAAATTTCTAAAAAAACGATTCTTTTAACAGCTATATTTTTACTGCATCTATATAAAATAATAAACTTGAATTTCAGGTGTCCACATAGTAGTGTCCACACCTGGGCGGTTATTTGATCATATGAGAACAAAAGAGTTTGATTATAGAAATGTCTGTTGCCTCATATTAGATGAAGCTGATAAAATATTTCAATACGGCTTTGAAGAAGACTTGAAACAAATTATCAACCGATTGCCAAGTAAGTTTAGGAAGCCTTAATAATTATGTAGGCAAGATCTATGCCTTATTGTTATTAAAATAGAGTAACAAATAGCTTGCCAATAGCTTTCCTTAAAGCATTCAATTGTTTTTTTTACAGAACACAGACAAACAATGCTATTTAGTGCTACACAATCTGAAAGAACTGACGCTTTAGTAAAATCAGCGATGAAGGAAAAAGTTCACAATATAAACACAGATGAAGATAATCTCATGGCTACTGTTGAAGGTTTGAAACAAGGGTAGGCAAAATATTATCAGTTTAATACTTTCTCTTAAAATAGGAGGTAAAAAATGTCAAGGAATTGCTCAGGACTATGAAAAAGATGTCTTTTTATATGAAAACAGATTATGATTTCATTTTCTAAGGTCAACATATAAATAGTTCAGTGTGTCAATAGTTTGATTTTACTATTCATTTATCTTTTATTCCAGGTATGCAGTATGTGAAACAGAATTCAGATTATGGTGGCTACACAAGTTACTAAAGAAAACTCAAAAATTCAAAATAATGGTCTTCTTCTCAAGTTGTAAGTCAGTAGAGTTTCACCATGAATTCTTTAGCAAGTACTGTCAGGCTTCAGTGTTATGTATTCATGTAAGTTAAATCACCAAAGTTCATGACTTTTTAAGACAATCTGTTTGTCTGCGTTTCTGTGCTAATAAGACCTTTTTAATTTGCATAATAAATGGCTTAAAAATTAAAATTATAAAAAAAACATTTTACTTGAAATCCTATTTTATTGCAGGGTAAAATGAGTCAGGCAGACAGAACTGAAGTAATAACAAACTTCTACAGTGCAGAAAAGGTAGCATTGTTTTGCACAGACTTAGCAGCAAGAGGGTTAGACATACCGGCTGTTGATTGGATAGTACAATTCGATCCACCTTCTGATGCCAATGTAAGTTTGAGTTATCCACCACCACGCTAAAACTCGCGTGGGTGCACGGTGTTCGCTTTATTCATACACGGGCCCGCGCTTTTTCGCGTATTTTCAATACGCGAGCGTGCACCCGCGCGGTTTAGGCCTTTATGAGCCTGAAACTCATGAGTGAGCGTAGAGCTGAATGTATAGTTACCATGATGTGGGTTGAAAAAAAACAGTTTCCAATGTGTTCTATTGTAGGGCAACGTTTTTAAAAAATGAATAATGTAATGTCTTAAAAAATTATTTCGATTATTTCAGGAATACATCCATAGGGTTGGCAGAACTGCAAGAGGCATAGGAGCGGAAGGAAACGCTGTGATATTATTGCGACCAGATGAAATAGAATTCGTTTCATATTTGAAAGAATCCAAAATTTATTTAGACAAATATGAATCTTGGGACAAATTTTCTAATTTGCAACCTAAGGTAAGATAGGAATAGCAAGGACTTATCACGAAAACTAGCCGTTTAGTATTCTCTTGACAAAATGACGCAGTATTAACAAACAGTAGGTGCTTCTGCCTGAGCGACTGAGCTCTGTTCTGCTTCGGTGAAAATACAGACAACAATTTTTCCAGTAATGAGACCCGACTAGATCAATTTTTCGTCTCCGTATTGAGCCGTATTCGAGGACGTGATTACAAATATATACATACATTTATTGCTCATTCAATAGTATAGGATTTATTAGCAAATAAATTTAAATCGTGATATTAGGATGTTCCTTTATAACAAGTTGTTCACACTATTTACAGCTTAATGCTGCCATGTCAGATCCACAATTTCACGAGTTGGCCGTTGAAGCGTTTCAAGGATACATGAGAGCGTTTGAAGTAAAGAAATTGAAGCATATTTTCAATTTGATAACAATGGATGTCGATGCCGTAGCAAGATCTTTTGGTCTCAAAGAAAGACCCGACGTGGACGTTCGTAAGTATTTCGGGAAGCAAGCTAAAGGCCAACGCTCATGTATAAGCACACGATCGATATCACCTCACTTCAGCGGCACATGCTAACCCGAAGACATCAATCATTCCAACGCAAGCCCAGTATTTCAGAGGTGTCGCCCTGCGCTGACTGCTGTTTACTAACTTTTCTCGAGCCTCGGCGCTTACATTATGATGTTACATGGAGTTTCATTGATTGCGTTGATCTTTTATCATTCTAAAGCCCTCTAGAGTCTAAATCCCTTATCCCAGCTCATAGACAATTGACTTAGATGATGGAAATATTTATATCGATTAACATTACGTCATTTTTGTTTCAGACATAGGGTTCAGTAAGAAACATAGGCCGAGAAAAAGAATGGCAGCAATGTTAGCAGAGCAATCTGGAAATATGAAACGAGTTAAATAATAACTTAAGAGACAATATGAAAGATCAAACAGTAAAATATAAAAAAAAGATTTATATTTTATTTAACATAACATTTCGCCAGTTATGTTTAAGTCCCATGTAATAAGGGCCGTGTAAATCTAGACTCTGTGACTCCTACTGAGAAATACCCAATAACACTTAGCCCGAACCGAGAATCGAACCCAGGACCTCATGGTCAGCAGTCGCACTTGCGACCACTAAACCAACAGAGCAGTCAAATATATTTTTATTTTATGTTGAATAAAACAAATACGAAGTAAATAAACATTTTATATTAATTACTCCTTATAGGGACAGAATTATGTTTTTACAAGATGAAAATAATCTATCTTCTGACTAGACGAGTCTAAAGGTATATTTACGTATAAAAACCATTCCGAAATTTATACTTACATAAAGTGTGAGAAACATTATTATAGATCAAGTAATAGTTAAATTAAACATAGGAACTTTTTAGACCTCAATACTGAGGTTTATTAATTTTGAAGATCACTCCTAGCTATAGCTAAAATCACAATTAACTTTTTTCTAAGCTACCAATCAATGGCGAATATCTTGCGACTCCAGATAAGCTAGAAAGGCTTCATTACGCTTACGTTTGAGGTCCACTCACATTAATAATACTATATACACGAAACTTAGTTTCTATTTGGGCGAAACGCACATTTCGTAGATATTATTTCTTGTCAATTTCTCGTAACAATCTTCATGGTTGTGCTGGTGATTGATGGCGTATATCATGGAGTCTATTGTTTCCACTGTGGCAGGACATCTGTTCAACGAGAAATACTGAACACAACGCCACGAAGTTTTTCCATGTGTGGTTGAATGTTTGGTATAAACAAAGTTCATATGTACTAATTGTTTATGGCCCTTCCGACTATAAATATATTTATAGCGAACTGGTAGCTGCTGGTTTTCATTTGATCCGTTCATAACAAGTGATAGAGCACCTGCAAGTAAAGAAAGTGTTTTAGTGCCAGCTTTTTCAATCATAGTTTTCAACTTCAAGGCTAAAAGAACGTGGGATGCTTTTCAAACCGAATACTACAGAATAAAATTAAGTTTTTGTTCTGTTTATATATCATTTAATCAAATATGGGTATAAAAATACATTCGCTTATAATTATCATTCAAAACACATTATTAAGTAACATCACACATTAAAAATAGCACTTGTTCTTCTGTTTCATTAAAAAATTAAGTCATTGTTCCGCACAGAGGCCTTATTTATAAAAATTACGAATGTAAAATAATCAGGAATGTAAATCTCAATTTGGTTCTTATACAAAATAAGTGTAAAATTGATGTAAAATACGTGTAATAGAGATCATTTTGATATCAAAATTGTTTCATGTCAAAATACTAGTCCAAACAACTAATCTAATTAATAATAAAATAGTATCAGAAATTATTGTTGGATACCTTAAATTAGTACAATAAATAGACTAGAATATGAGCAATAAAGTCTTTATAAAATTTTATGGCGAAACACGATGGCACTAATGAAAAGTGTGAAATATGTTTATTTTATTCTCTAATTGAATGTAATTTTATAAAAATAGCTTTAATTTTTTATTTAATAATTAATTGGCACTTGAGAGCATAGTCCCACTATCACAGTTTATTAAATTATTGTGCTTTATGATCTTTATTACTCCAAAATGTAACTGGTACTTACAGGAGCGGTCTCAACCTAAAACTGGGGGGGGGGGGGGGGGCGTTCCCAGGAATTTGGTTGGGGACCGATTGCGGGGTTAAAACTATTAGGGTCAACTTTTGAAAAACGAATTTATATCAACCATCTCAGGATTTAAATAAACAAAACGATCATGGGCGCCTACAGGTTTATTTCTGGGGGTGCATCTTTAGCTTTCAGAAATTGTGGCAGTTTTTAAAGATATACTGAAAAGAACGCAGAATGTCAACAAATTGTCGAGCAAAGCGAGCTCGAAAATTTTAACACTACATCGGGTAGTTTAGATTTTCTTCTGACCATTAATACAGGAGTTATTTAGGTACTTAGATGCATGAGAGCAAAGCGATCTCGAAGATGTTTGCACCCTTCCTCGGATAAATTAAGTTCTTTTTGTTCATTCATACAGGAATGAGAATAGGAGGAACTCTGGAAACTTATGGAGAACTGAAAAAGTAGCAGGAAAGCAAGAAATTAGGTAATAATTATACCCGAAAAATCTATTTAAGAAGGTTTGTCAATTTAGCGTGTATGGTTTTTGGGGAGGTCATGGCCCCTGTGACCCCCCCCCCCTCCCTGGGGCCGCGCCTGGGTACATATTATTAATAACCTATGCTATACTATTTATGCAACATTCTAAGGTGTTTTTGTTACAATCATCCAGTTTATAGATTTGGTCCCAAATCTTTCTTGAATCTATGATTCATCTTTCTTTGTGAATTAAAAATATAAATAGTAAGACTCATTACTAGCCCTACATTAGATCTTTTCTCTACCAATATGTATATTATTTTCACTTATAAATAGTTGAATATTGCCTCTATAGAGGGATGAAGCATACTATGTATAAAAATAAACTGTTAATTTGCATAATAGTCTCCTTGCAATTGAGACACTTTCAGTATATCATTAAAATGGATTCCGAAGCAAGGTGTTTTGCAGAAAGGCAGTTCACAGGCACTGCACATAAACCTAGTGTCTCGTCTTCGTCCTATTTTCCAGCAGAGGCGGCATGAACGCTGTGGATACTTCTTCTTTCCATCTTCTTTTTGTGGAATTGTTACAAGGCGATGCTCCATTGTCGGTCTAGGATATTCTTCACTTGTGTTAGTTCTCAGTGCATTGTTAGTCACCTTACCATTCACTAAGTTTTTAAGGTCGATGAATAACGAACTCAAGCTGGTATCTGAAATCACGATGGCATTTTCATTGCACTGTTTGCAGAATAAAAGGCACAAAATTTGTATATAAGATTTGAAAATTGTTGAAAATGCCATCGTGTTTTCATAATAAAAAGCTTTATGCAAAAGAAAACAGGAAAATTACTGAGTGAAAAATAATAAAATGATTGCATTTTCAACACAATCTCTAATCTTATTGATCAGGATGATTCTATGAGGAAGCATTAGTAAGCAAAGATAATGGATGTACAGATTTCTAATTTAACAATGGAGGTGGAGATTATGTCACAGTGCTAGATTTTAGAGATTGTTATAAGATTTTTCATTATTAAAATATACTTACTGTCTTGTGGTGATGGGTAGTCCATGGGTACAGACAGATCTTTTTTCCCTTCTCTTGAAGATTCATAATTTTTAGAATTCGAACATACTGCTGGGTCTGTAACTATGATATCACTGTCATCACATTCTGTTTTCAAATCCAGCCCATTATCAGACAAAGATTGATCTTTACTTTTTTCATTGAAATCTTGAGGGTTTGTTTTCTGTAAATGTGTGTTGTATGTAGAAATATCTACTGGATTGTCTTCATACAAGTTTTTTATACTCTCATAATTATTTGTTTGATAGATCTGACTATTTTGGCTGTAAATAGATTTCTCTTTTGTTTTTGGTCTCTTTTCAGGATTGAGAATGTCTGAGAAATAGTTTTTTTGAAGGAATTCAGTTGATTTTCTTTTGAGGTTACTGATTCTATGTAGTTTTTCTATTAGTTGCCTTTGTTTTAGCAGCTCTAGTTCATTGTTTTGTGTTGGTTCATCATTAATACTGGTGTCGTAGTTGTCTGACACACACGACTCCGCATCAGGAGTGTTATTCTGAGTTTCTGTTCTGTGTTTGGGTAAATCTTGCTCTCTTTCACTTTCTTCACCCTCTTCAGTCTGAAAATATTAGAATTGACAATTACTTTAGCTACATTGAAAACTTTAGTATTTATGTTGTTGCACTTATATCCAGACAGTAAAGGCCCTTATAAGGTTCAAATCAGTTTTAATACCCATACCCATGTAACATACTTACTAGTCATGAGTGCAATAAAACATTTAGTAATTAAACAAACTGACCTCTTTGTTAGTCAATCCTTTGATTTGTAACACTTCTGCCGTTCCTATAAAACTAGTGAGATCTTCACGCTTTACACTAACTTCTCCATGGTACATAAATTGTAGCAAGTCTTTCATTGCTTTGTGAGTCACATCCCTCAGTACAACTGAAAAGTAAGTGGCAAAACTTATGAAATCAGATTAGAACAACTAGACAAATAAAAAAAAATGGTTACACGAATAACTTGATTCCAATAAAAACAGTTATTAGTTACCAATTGGATGTTGACATGGATTCATTTGAAACATTTTCTTGAAATAAGGTGAACATATTGACAGTATCACTTTGTGTGCTTGCAACAAATGGCCTTCGACCGCAATAGTAACATCGACAAATTCGCCATTTCCTAATAAACCGGCGAATCCTTTAGTCAGGTTCCCGTGAAAATTATTCCAGGACAATGAGAATTGTTGGTCCATTTCTAACCACTGTTTGGTTGCATCTAGAAAGTAAAACACAGTTGATTAATTCCTTGAACACTTCCTTTAGATTCATAAAGACGCGTATTTAAAGTAATACTAACAATTTACAGCTGTATTTAGTGAAATAAAATTGATAAATATTTAGTGTGAGAAACGTGACAGATGTGAACGGCGCGTCGCGTATGCGTAGTGTTGTAAATTTAGTTGATGCAATAGTTAGGGTTGCGACTTTTAGTTTGAGAGAAATGTAAATCGACTAAAAAATAATTCATTACTGTTCAAAGAAATTAGATAATTTAGATCAGGAAGTTTTAGGTAGAATAAAAAAAACTGGGCAATTGGGGTCCGAGTGAAAAAAATGGAGTTTCTGTATTTGGCCTGTCGCGTCTGTATCTTATTTGCTCTTGTAAATATAAATCTAACTAACAATTTCTGTGAAATTTTGAAATGTAGCTCCTGTCATTTAGTAAGTGCTGTGCATTAACTAATTTGCATCCTAATGAAGCACGTAACTGTTATACGAGTTTTGCAGAATTCTACCGATTAACGAAGTTTGAAGTTTTGTGCACGTTGCCCCAGAGAAGGACATAAAAGTATGTAACGGTAAGCGTAGGTATACGTAACAACGACGGAAGAATCGACAAAATAACAGATTGTGTCGACACAATGACAGATTTCTTTACACTATCTGTCATTTTGTCGATTCTTCCGTCAAAGAAATCCTTGTCTACGGTGATAATCCTACAGGGGCTGAACTGAGTGAAATTCAGAGGCTTTTTATTATAAAAACCTTTTTTCTATCCATATGATCATTCATAAAGCATATAGCGTGTATCCAACGTTTCTTCCTTTGCTCTAAATATCTACATTCATACTTAAAACACTTTCCTTACGACATTTTCCTAATCCTCCGTATTGCGTGCGCATATTATTACAACAGATTTTCACACAAACTTTACTAAATTTTTGATGAAATAGCTGTAGTTAAAAACAGGTTTTTCCTGGACTCTTCTAATAAGTACTAGGTACCTACCTACTAAGATACATCACATTTCACTCAGTTGGTAGATGGCTTCCAGTTATTTAGTTCGTCTTCCATTAGTACAGAGCTTTGCTAAAACTTTCCATCAGCGGTCGTGGACTAGTCCAGCTAAATTAAGTTTCAACCAAACTTTTAGGAGTTTGTCGACGCAGTGGAATCCCAACGAAGATGTTAGTTACACTGACCAAGTTTTGTTTGTTGTCTATCTACGTGCGACTTTCGAAATTCGGTGGTAAATTGTTTTGGTTTGGTACCTTTGGTTTTGCTAGCAAGAATCATTATTTTCTTAAATAGGTGTTTTTATGTCCCATTGGAACCTTAATAAGTACCTCCGCCTATAGTATAGGAGGTCCTACTTAGTTATGTTATAGTTTTATATCCGTATACTTTGAGGACTTAATGAGGGTGTCGGACGTGTCGGTGTTAGGTACAGCTGGTTACAATGAAAGTTGATCTTTCAAAATTTTTGTTTTGATCTGTATTTCCTGTACCTACATAGCTACCTACCTACGAATATGTATATTAACAGATGCAGCAGATGTAGATGATGCAGATGCATAAGTACAAAGGTTGAAGGATTTTTTTGGAACTCACTCTGGTTCCTGCACAGAAATCAAACTCCAAATTCAACGGCGACCCCAAACCCTCACTGCGCCCCAGCCTCTAAATAGTCTTGTCACGTAAAAGCTAATGAAGTCGTGCAGGTGAAGTTGTGTCTGTACTTCTGTAGCCTTGCTTAGAGTTTAAGGAAGTAGTGTTGAGGTGTACCTGTACCGCGTTACACTTCTACATCATGTACAAACAAGTAACTATCAACATCTTATCTACTAGCTATAGGCATTAGTAGACAAAGTTTTGAATTGGTCTATCGATGAAAGATTTTTTTATGAAACTCTGTACATAGGTACAAATACAAATTTTAAAATGTTAAACACAAGTATAGAAAAACCGTTCATGAGTACTTATTCACAAAAAAAGAAACAACTATTCGATGGCTTTTATGGTATACCGCATAGCTAGGTGATTACACATTCCAGACGTCTAGAAATAGCCTACGATTGCGTTATTTATAACTCTTATTAATCAATCATATTCACGGCTAGACATCCGTTTGTTCCAAAATAAGCCACAATGGATTTTCCCCACGGCGGTCATATCTGAGGCTAGAGGAGTTGCCAGATACCAGGCGTCCCCTTTGGAAATAGCTTAAATGCGGTCAATTTGGAATTTGACACTTCTCGTTCACAACGATACAATCCCAAAATTAATAAATCAATTAAGTAATTAATTATTTGTTGGGCCTTGAAATATCGTTTTTTCGCCCCTAGCAATAATTGATCTAGATACTTTCATAATCCATTAAACTTAAAAATGACGTGTCCTATTTTAAAAAATCGCACTTTGTCGTGCATCGACCTGTGACAACACTGTGTTCGAAAAGACAAATTAAATGTGTAAGTGCGACTCTAGAATTCCGTCGTTCTCTATCTACCTACCCACATATATTTCAAAGAACATATAGCACAAAAACCTCTTCTGTTTTTGACATAACATTAGTCTGTTGTGTATTGATTCTTATCAATGCCATTAAACCAGTGCTAAAGCCACACGTCTCGTGCACTATCGATTATGTGTCAGATACAGTCGTGAGAGGGCGCAATACGGACATCTAAAGGGCCCTGTCTAAAGCGGGGGCCGCAATAAATTCGTAGTTTTGGACCTTTCTGTAAACAACAAATATCGTCGGCACTTAGGAAATATTTGAAACAAGATGTATTTTGAGAAGCTGATAATATAATTACTGAGATCATAGTCATCCAAGAACTTTGGCCAGTGAATCTGGGAACATAAGTATTTTTTTCGGACACTACATTTTTAGACGAGCCTCCACTTAATTCTATCAGCCAGTTCAAATGTTGTTCCTATATATTTTTGTTCTGAACTAGACGAAGCCTGTGTGTATCTCGATATCGATTGTAGGACATGTCCACAGAGCGGCTTAAGCGTCGATTAATTAAGTTCTGTAAGAGCACAGTCACCCTATTTTCTAAGATAGCCCAACCATGACACCGCACTTTTAATTTTCTGGTGTCACGAGTTACTGCGATAAAGCCATCCCCTTCTTCACCAGTTCCCCACTAATGAAAAGTATGCGATGAATGGGCTTCTTATTAAAAGTGGAGAAAAGTTTCGTCAGGACAAAGTTCTCTCTATTGTGTTGTTAACACCATAAAATAATGAAATTGCTGTGGTACAGATTCTTCTCATTTTTGTTGTATGAAAACTAAATGTTACATCTTTGTATAAGAGGAACGAGTAGTATTTGTACCTACTAGCAGATTCGTTTATATCTCTAAAATAAATCGCGCTGTCCAAATATAATTTACGTATAACATACTAAGTACTTGGTGCAGTATTCAAAAGTTTTAAAATTAAACAGAAAACTATGACGTAATTAAAGCGCCGGTCGTACGTCCACGACCAGGACGGTCTCGGTTGGTCCGGCGACGCGGTCACTCCAATGGAGGCTGCCATTGACAGGTAATCGATGCGGTTTGCTAGTTTATTTGGCTATCGGTTCCGCTCTCAGCATGTGTATCTACTGGATATAATCGATACAGACCCCCGGCTTAATACGATTATGAATCGGAGCGTATTCGATTATAGCGATTCCGATATGACTGCGTGTTTAATAACGTGCGGGAAACTCGGATACTTACCTGTTTACGTTTCAGGTAGTCGTTGTGTCAGGTATGGGGTACCTACCTTGGGTTGCTTAATCCTCTTGGAGAGATGACAATTTAGGTAGCATTTCGATTAGTGAATGTAGGGGTTAACGCTTTACTACCTTCTAACTTGGGTTTTGGACTTTTTTAAAGTAGAAAGCCTCCTGAAGCATTTCTACTGATTAGTTTTATTTCTGAAAATTACAGCATTGGATAAAATTCAAAGTAAAATCCATACACTGTTTTTTCTTTTTGCCACTCAACTTCGTAAAAAACCGAATCTTAGAAAAGAAACTCATTTGGTAACACTTTCACCTTTATCAAAAGAAAAATTATTATTTAAACCCCACAAACTATGATCTCAATGCGTAACCTACTAAAGTGTATTCTCAGCTAGGCTTATTATCTCGTCTAGTTTGTGGTATGTAGAAGTTTGCACTAAAACCGATGCACCTACATCATAATTGCAAGTATTTCATAACTGTACCGTGAAATGCGGGCTTACGTACAAAGTTGATAGAACATTTACGCAGATTCCTTTGTCCAGACGTAATAAAAACTGTTAGGTAGATTGTAGACTAGTTTCTTGTGTAGTAAATGTCTAGGAGTATCGAGCAGCTGCGTCGGACGTCTGTAAGTTCGGTTCGGCTCCAGCACGCGCGGAGATGGGACAACTTTTAGCCGACCTATTTACTGCACAACACCGGATTGGACTTGTACCGCGGTACCTGTAACTTTGAGTGCCGTATCTGATGGATTCAGCTGATGTAGGTTGACAATCTTGCGTGTGTGACGGAAAGTTTTGTGGGTTTGCATCGAACAGTGTGGAGTAACTACGGCTCTGTTTCAGTTATGTTTTGTCTTGTGCATCTTATAGACTTATCTTAGGTAAGACTATCTATGGTGAGTGAGACCTTTGTTCAACACAAATAACTAGCTATTGTAAAATACTAAGATAAGCCACCACAAATAAAATCAGCTCACAAAACTCAGCAAATGAAATTAGTAAGAAAAATTATTCGGCGCGAACACGCTTCGAATAAATTGATGTCAGAGACGATATCATTAACTTTATCATGATTCTTCAATTGATTGGGGATTTTTCGTCCGTGGCTGAGTTAGTTCGCGAAGTATCCGCAAGTCGGAAGTGTGAGGACGTGCTCTCCAGAGGGCTTGGAAGTTGGCGCGTGATTGGCCCCATTGTTAAACCTCAATAGTCCGTCTTGAGACCGCTAACTGAACCGTTTCATGCTTCATCCGTTGCGTTGTGATCATTCTGACTTATCAATTTGATTTTTTGTAGGTTAGATTTATATATGTAGGCAGGAAGTTACTTCAAAGATTATTAGGTAAATATTTGATTTGTATAATTTAACATAATATTATTTTGATCATGGTACCTAATTATAAACGGGTTAATAGGTCGACAGTTTTATTCTTTTCTGCTCTAAAATTGTGTGCTTTTAATTTTTCATCTAACTCTTGCGCTAGAAAGGAAACTTCTGCAATTCATTTTCGCAACTAAAAAACTGCAACATCGCTATTTTAATTAAATTTTTAAAGCAGGCAGCGTAGTTATTTTTATTTAAAAAATAAGTGTAATTTAAAATAGGTACCTAATTGAATCCGACAATACCGTGATTACTTACTCCTTACAATAACACAAGAAAGAGAGTTCAATCAGCCGGCCGCGCCCGCCGCCGCGCCCTCGCCTGACCGTTTACCAATATCTCCTCTGAATGGACCTCAATTAAGCCTCGCAGACCTAGAATAAATCTCTCGTCCTTAAAATCCAATCCCTTAGAATAACGCAGATGACAATCGAAATGTAGATTACGTCCTGTCACGAGATGAATTTTTATGAATTATAATTTTGCAATCGCGTCGCATTTTCGAGTCACGTTTGGGAGTTTTGAATTGCGTCTCTACGTGATGCTGCCTCAATCATTACTCCGGCTACTTATCGAGAGTACTGTACTTGCATGGTGAAGATTCTTTTGTCCAAAGACCCGCGATTTTTGTTTGTATTCCGAGATATAAAAGAGCTGCTGCTGTATGGGTGCATTTATTTTCGATATGCATGCCATCAGTGTGTAGTGGCTTTTTGTCTTCGTATCGGACGGTCGGCGCGGTATTTGGGAAAGATCCAAAGAGACAATGGCCGGCTTTTACTAAAATGACTGTGGGTACGTCAGTGGCTGGTTACTGATCAACCACAATGGGCGTACGACTCTGATTGATAAAAAAAAAGTGCCCAGTAAAGCTATATTTTCGATACATTCACCTTCAGGTCATACATTATTTTTATTCGGCAAACTGTTTTTTAAAACTTCAAAAAATATCTAAAAGCCATATGAGGCTCTGAGAAGAAACACTGAAACAAATTTAGAGGCCCTGTCTAAATCAGAAAGCTTAGCCTGACTTTTGTATCAGGATGGATCAGTTTATAAAACACATGGAATAAAACCTACTGATCCATTTATCCATAACTTCGTAATTTCCAAGTGTAAACTGCTTTGTGATCTGACTGAATTCTTAAATAACGCGTCTGTGTTGGACATTTCTAAAGAGGTTTTAGGCAAAAGGCTCTTGGCGGAAAATCTTTTACTAAAAGTTACAGGGTGCAATGACCGGAAAACAGATGTCACAACAACGCGCTATTTAAAAAGCTTTTGTTGATATTTTTGTGAAATGTGTGAATTAGGTACTTACGTCATCTTGGTTGCGTGGTTAATAGTCACCTCAATATTAATGTTCGTTTTCCAACACTAAGTAAATGCCTAAATATGATTACACAGTCGAAATTTCAACTCGAGGCGCCGGGGATAGCTTTAAAAATTCAATAGTACCTACGCTTTTATTTAGGCATTGGTACAGTTGTACCGTAAGGTATCTTTACATAGTATAAAACTAAGTCGCTTCCGCTGTCTGTACGCTTAGATCTTTTAAACTAGGTACTCCACGGATTTTAATGCAGTTTTCAGCAATAGATAGAGTTATTCAAGAGGAAGGTTTATATGTGAATGTGTATCTACATTGCACCCTTGCGAACACGGGGCGGGGCGCTAGTTCCGTATAAAAGCCGTCATCTAGATTTTAGTCCCGTGGAAAAAGTGGTTTAGTTCTATGGCCTATACCACATCCTTTAACATGACCACACTTCTCTCATACACACTGTATAGCAATGGACATTAGCTGACTAACATTGAATCTTATTAACATGACCCAGGTGAAAGTTAAGTCACGGCCAGCATTCGTCACAAAGCATGTCCTACGGTCTTCTCTCACTAAGTCTCTGCGGCTCTGCCACAAGGAGGCGCACGTCAAAACGCCAACACTTACAACACAATGCAGTACTTATCCCTAGTCAGGCGGACTCCACAGTACGATAATACCTCTTCAGTGAGAGGATTATGCCGTGAAACGATTCTACTTATCGTCGCCTACCGACTCTGGAGCTGCACAGCCAAGTAAACAGCGCCAAGATAGTTCGCTGCCGGCTTATGCTGCTACGCAAAATTGTTTCATATTTATAATCTTTGCTTCTCAGTCTTTCCTGACACAATTAAATGGGTCATCAAATTGTTAGGAAATAAAAATTGATACCTATTATTAAAGTGTATTTCCAAATAAAGCTTAGACAGACAAAGTTACAATGAAAGTATGAAAATGCACCGTCAGGGTGTTGCAGGAGGAAGCGGGGCGGGGGAGCCGCTAATGCCTCTCGGAGTACGGATTACTTCATGAAATGGTCGCGCTTAGCGCCACTCCGGCGTGAAAGCTGCCTGGCGATCTGTTTGCGCCACCCACTTCACAATACAACCAAGTGTCAGTCAAAAGATACCGCTTTACGAATACTCTGCTACAAGTAACCTAGAAACAGATCAGATTTAAAATTACTCGTAGGAATCGACCTTTATAAAACAATGAGCAGATAATACAGGGAAGGTTCATTTCTACGGGAGAGTTAGTTTTATTGACGTCGACGGATTTCTACAACTGGGGCAAATCCAGGGGTCCCCAGAGGCCAGCAACCTTTTATGTAAATTGTAGTGGCTACCCCTAAAATACCCTTTATGTTTGTATCGTATCTTGTTTGAAAAAAAAATGCATAGGTATCTTGACGATGTTCCAGGAAAGATTTCCTTACCCGCGCACGTCGATTGTTGAACTCCAGTTGACACTTCGAGCGAAGTTGGAAAGGAACTTTTTATTTTCCTTTCCTCTATTGGCTTCCTTCAGTAAAACTTTGTCTAGTGGCAATGGAAACCAACATTGATTTAAAACAGATGAAACTTGTCAGCGAGTTACTCTTACTTCGCGAGTTTTATTGACAAGTTGAAAGACGAAAAAATATACGACTCGGTATTTACGGAGGAATCTTCTATTTTTTTTGCTGTAATCATTGATCGTTAACACAGTATCGAGTAAAAAGTTATTTGGTTGGTTAATCTGATTGGCTACATCCCGTATGGTAACTTTCCCGATTCACCAACTAAACAAAATACTATCACAAAAGTGCCGTTCCGTATTTATCATTAACTTTAGAAACAGGAAATTTACCATGTTAACTAGATTTTAATCTTATATCGTTTCGTAACTATTTTGATATTTATACATGGAATCTCTTTTCACCAACTATTGAATATGCGTGTATTCATTCCCGTTTGGCAAACAGTTTGTTCGGCAAGTGCCTACAGTAAGGAATCGGGAGAATTACTACGAAATACCACAATTAATATTCTGTAAGCTAGAAGAGCCCTAAAAATGTTATCAACTATTAAGAAAATTTCGGCGATTGGTGTGTTAAGTATCTACTACTTCTATTAAGAATATTTCGCTATCATTTGAAGTACAGCACGGTAAAAATAATTAATAACATAAAGCTATATAGTATAATTATTCTATTGCTATAATTTTCTTTGCTTCGTCACTTACTGATAAGATTAAACGAAGCAAGTTCATATCGAACAAAAAGCGTAGTTCTGTTTCCGCGTTTCCCCGAAAAGTTCAAGCATATTATTATCATTTTTACCATAAATTCTCCGCTGCTTAGAAATATTCTCCCAAGTTCTCGTTCCAATGCACGGTTAGACACACCCAAGCCGTCTTTACTGCAATAAAGGATCAATAAATCCAAAACAAAATCCCGGTACGTAACGGCTCAACAGGAAATGTCCCTGTACCTATAATTCACGCGGGTTTTTGTTTATTTTTTCTTTATTGCGTAAAAAACGAATTGCCATTTCCATTGACTTTACCCAGATAAAGTTGTTTGCTTTCGTTTCTGTGTAAAATGTAGTTTTGCTTATGGAAAGCTTATTTCTTCATCTAGCCGTTAGATACAGGCGGGGTGACTGCCAAGCCTGGATTTGTTTTGCGCTGTTGCAATTACCTTTTGTTTCCGTCGGATTTTGCTCAACAGTTTCTAAAATAGGAAATGTTGAAATCATAATTTCATGTTTCCTTCGAAGTTAAGCTTTTAGAATAAGAAAGTTGGAAGAAGAAACTTATACATTGTAAAGTAATATTGTAAGCTAAATCTGCAGCTTAGTGAAAATTCTTAATCTACAGGTTAAAAGTCTTTACGTTTGGTCTCAATTTGCATATTTTGTGTGCCTTGCACGCACTAAATGACACTGCTGACAGGATCGATTTCTTTTCCTGCTCTCTGAATGACTTCACAAAAACAATATTGTATGCGTTATGTTATTTAACATAGTTAATAAGGTAGTTTAATTAAGGACCACGTTAGCGCATTAGGAATTACTTGTAATGTTAGTAGTGCTTGTGATAAATAAATAAATAATTAATTAAATAAATAAATACATAAAAAATTAATAAATAATAAATAAATAAAAATAAATAAATAAATACACACATACATACATACATAAATTAATAAATACATAAATAAAATTTTGAGAAAAATGCCAATTTAACAAATCTAGTCATAGTAGACCGATAGTATCTGGTCATACTTGACCGGCTACTTATGGCAACCTGATTCTTATTTGCCAAAAATTTATAAAGTATAATAATGTATTTTGGTTCCATGTTAGTACGACACCAAACCCGTTAACGTCCTCTAAGAGTAAGGAATCCTTGCCATGTAGCAAGCATGTCGTTATCAAAATAATTAAAAAATACCACATTATTTATTACAAAACTTAGGTTGTTACGGATAGTAAACAATAAACGATGTTTATTATTCATAAAACTCGCGAGGCATCTCGCTCGGAGCTATCGAGTAGAAAAGTTGCTTCCGTTTAGTTTGTTCTCAGCGCCGACCGAATGGAAAATTGCATTGTTTATATAAAGGTTAGTATAAAATAGGTAAGTCTTTTCTATTTGTATTTGGACTTTCTAGCTAACAAGAAAGTGTATTTTGTTTAGTTTACTGCGACATTTTTGTTTGGCTTTACGTTGACTAGATTGTGAATAGAATGACCTGCGGGGTTATTCTGTAACACACTTACAACAGCATTGCCATTCTTTTTTTGACCATTATTCATCGCGTTATTTACGTTGTCAAATAGAACAATTTTACAAACATATGAAGCAATGGGTACATTCGAAGTAATGGTACTGTATGGTGTCGGACGTAAAGAATAGCACCATCCCATATCTTCCCGTGGGTGTCGTAAGAGGCGACTATGGGACTTACCAGAGAATGGGCAGCAGCGTTCTCTGTACTTTTTTAACAACTGTACTGCTATCGCCAACCCGCCTGCCAAGCGTGGCGAATATGGCAAAACCCCCCCTTTGGGGGAGGCCTAAGTCCAGCAGTGGACGTCTTTCGGCTGAAATGATGATGAAGCAATGTAAGATTTTAAACTACCACGGTCACTAACATTATCATTAACACTAGAAACGGGATATTTACCATGTTTACTGATTGCTTACACAACAACAACAACAACAACACATCAAAAACAACACAACAACAACATAAACAACAACAACATTAACAATTTACCATGGTAAATATCCCGTTTCTAGTGATATGAAGCAATGGTTTAGGAATTTTCCCAAAAATTACAACACATATCATCACGCCTGTAATCCCAAAAGGGGTAGGCAGAGGTGTACCTAACAGTACACCCACATTTTGACACGTTTTTAAATCCCATGTAATAGAGGGCGAGCTTATTGTCATCAACCGGGCACAAATCCAGACTCTGGCTGCTACTAAGAAATTCCTGATGGAAAAATTTTGCGTGACCTGGGAATCGAACTCAGGATTTCATACTCAGCAGCCACGTTTGCGACCACTAGACCAACGCAACGCAGTAAAATCTTTTGGAATATAATTGAATGTCTTACGTTAAATTGGGGATGCTAACAGAAATCATCCTTTAGATGTTACACGTCACATTAGCGAATATATTATATGAATATCACAATATCAAGACAACAAGAAGTAATATCTAGCAAGCTAATTAGTTTGCAGATCTCGTGCACAGTTCTCAGTTGCTCATGCATGTTAAGGCGGCATATTCTGAAGTGTCGTCTACGTCACCTGTTATGAAGTTTTAAGTCGATACGAATTGTAATCATTTTCCGTCTCTTTCTTACCGTATAAGCAAACGAAACCCGTATGAGAAACGTTCTTGTAGTAACCTGTAAAATCGGTGGCAATTTGTCTGTAAATTTTATTCGCTTTTCGAACATTAAACATAACTGGTGGCCGTTTACTTAAATATATAAGGTCAAACTATTCATACACGAAATATTTTCAGAGAATCATCTAACAGCTATAAAAAGTAATTACAAGGGATTTTTTTTTTCTGAGTATATTTTTATAAAAAATAAATTATTTAACCCACAAAATAAACACCGGCTCCTTATTTTTGAACATCCATTACGCTAGTTTACTACGTCGTATTTACCTACTGTAATTTTTAGAATATGGGAGTAAAGGTTTTATGTAAAAAGTCTCAAAAAAATTTTAGAAATATAAAAATTTCGTAAAAAAAAAACCCTCCGATAATTTTTTTTTTCGTTGCTATGGCTACTTTAGGATTTATAGAAGTTACCCTTAAAATATTTCGTGTATGAAAAGATATACCTTATATAGGTACGGGGTTAGTGATCTTTTAGGGTACAATCGTAGTCACTGCTAAAGAATTGAGGAACATACAGTTTTAAACGGAATGTCTCAAATTCTGATACAGTCAGATTGCTATTTCGATTTGTCATGACAAGAACATGATATTTATTTATTTATTTAACACTTCAAGCACAAAGTGCAGAGGCGGAGTCAACCTTTGGGTGATGCAGAGACACGCAGTGGTAGGTGTATATCTGAAAATAATTTTAATGAATACTGAGATAAACAAGGATATATAAAATACTATAAATATATTATATCAAATACAACGGTACGGTATACTATGCTATATCTTTTGTGTAAGCACGAAAGCCTTGCTATGTGAGTGTTTCTTATAAATACCTCAAAGTAAAGTTTCTAAATGACAAGGTTACGTTAGTCACTGTGTAAGTTCTAGTCTCTACCATTGAAAAATCGATTAAATTTTTCCAACCGTTCTGAATAGCTATTTTCTTTCCGGATATTTTTAGTACAAACACATAATTTTCGTATTGTAGCAAATGGAAAACGTTATCACGGCGCCGGTAACGTTTCTTGTGATCTCCTGTAAGCCGAGATTAGGTCGGATTGAGTCGAACCGTGCCACCGAACCGGTTTTATTGAAGACGTATGTAGAACGTCTGAACACACCCTTAATGCCTATTAACTTGTCAAGTTCATTACGGAGAATATTCTTCAGATTATTCGTTGTACTACGTGGTAAGGTAAGGTGGGGTATCGTATTACCCAGTACTAACTGGGTTGTGGAGGTCAGATAGGCAGTCGCTCCATGTAAAATACTGGTATTCAGCTGCATCCGGTTAGACTGGAAGCCGACCCTCAACATAGTTGGGAAAAGGCTAGGCAGATGATGATGACGTGGTAAGGTAAGGGGTTGTCCCATTCCAAGTGAAGTTTAAGAACTAATCAAGTAATGATAAGTATGAGATGAATGAGTTGTGTGTTTTTAGAAATCGATCTTTTTTGCACAATCTAGGTACCTATTCCATTTTTTATATTCTCCAAGATGTATAACTCTCATAACTTGTGCAAACAAAGTTGTATTGAAGCTACATAATATTAAAGCTAAGCAAAGTTCAAAATGAATAATGCTCGGCAGTGTGAAAATTAGTAGGTAAGGCACACTAAAATATTCCTGTACTATAACACTGGCGTGCAATTTGAACGGAATAATCTCCACATTTAGAATTAGAGGTTCGCTTTAAGCCGTCGTAAATATAGCGCAACATAGTTATTTTGAAAAGGCTTGCACGCCGTGCCCGCGGCGGTTCGCTTGGCGGAATATAATAATAGTCGTCGGGCCACCGCTGAATATCATCTCGGTACATTGTGAGAAGCAGGATGCTCATTAGATGAACGCCCCGGGCCGCCGCCCGCACCGCGCCCCGCCTAGGCGCCTAGTGCCTACCTTCAGACGTACAGCCTGCATGCTGCCACCGCACACACCATTCTAATTAGTTTTACTTTTTACCCGCTCCCTAACATTTACTGTTTGGCAAAAGCTACAAATTGGTGCCTCCTTGCCCTACTTTTTCCGTCCACTGCACCAATAATATAAATTTCAGGATCCTTCCCAACGACGTTCTGATAAGGCCCAAACGAGCAACTGAAACGGAAAGTGTTCATTCTGAAGTTATATCTTACGATAAAGTTTTAGTTAGAACCTATTATAGGATATACGGCTCACGGCTCTAATAGGCTTTAACCTCTTTATGTTATCGCCTAAGTTGAGTGCGGTGTTAACATTATAATTATAACGACTACTGTAACTCACGACTGGAATAATGTCTGAGTGAGTTTGCGAAGCCGATGTAATATTTTAATCTTATCATTCGAGTCAAGTTTCATGTCTCGCGAGGAAAGTTTGATCTGCGGTTCAAGTTTCGAGACGAACGACGAGCTTACAACTGTGACTGTGAGGCTCTCTCAGATCTGTACTTTAATGGGGACGACACCATTATTGATGTAACTTACTGTTTCCATACATCATCGAATAGCCTTTTGAATTCCCCGCAACATTTAGTCAAATAACATCATAATTACAAAGTAATGGAATTAGTAAGTCATCATCAATGGGCATGAAATATATTAAATGGTAATGGTTTGGTGGTAAATGGTAGGTAATTACGACCAAGTAGAACACTTATTCTCACGCTTTGTATGTTCAGCAAAATTGTTTATCTACTCTGTCGAGTGGCGTTGTTTTCAGAAACAATCTCTTTCGCACAAGCTCGGCGGTGACTAAGCATTTTCAAAGTTAAGAAGGCTTGTTTGGCCGCTTCCGATATTTGTTAAGCCCGTGTCGGTTTTACAAGATGCCAGCTTGAGATAATTAATGTGTAGCTTCGTAAAACCCTTCTTAGTAATTTAACAACTTCTAATTGAATAAAACTTAACAACCTTTGTCCTGTTACATAATAATTTAGTTATATACTGTGAACAACAGCTGACACTTTTAAATTGCCATAATTCCCAGTCTTAGTCAAATGAATTGGTGATTGCCGATTAAGCACAGAGAACGATCCAGCCAAGTACCTTTTTATCAAAATCTTATGAATGGAAAGGGCAACGATTATTTAGTCAGAAATGTAGTTTACAGCAATGTCGATTTCTTCTAAGTTTAATTAAATAAAGTATCGTACTAATATTAAATGAAGAATAGCCAAACTTAAGTGGCATTGGGCAGGGCACATTGCTCGCAGAACGGATGGCCGATGGGGCCGGAAAGTTCTGGAGTGGCGACCGCGAACTGGAAGACGTTGCGTTGGAAGGCCTGCCACTAGGTGGACCGATGACCTGGTAAAGGTTGCAGGGATCCGCTGGATGCGAAACGCACGGGACCGGTCAATGTGGCGACACTTGGTGGAGGCCTATGTCCAGCAGTGGACGTCTTTCGGCTGAAATGATGATGATGATGACTAATATTATAAATGCAAAAGTTTGTGAGGATGGATAGATGAAAGTATGGATGTTTGTTACTCCTTCACGCAAAAACTACTGACCGGATTTGGATGAAATTTGGCACACAGATATTTTATAACCTATTTTATAACATAGAATACTTTTTATCCGGGTAGTACGATCCCGTGGGACATTACCGAACTTAACGCGGGCGGAGCCGCAGGCATAAGCTCGTACAGAGTAAACGCAAACTTATAAAAAAACATTTTATACAGTCAAACTTGATAGACGAAAATACTCGTAGTACATAAGTAAGTAAGGAAATAGAAGTAAATAACACAAGAGCGGTATTGCGGACTACGGCCGAGCAACGTTCGTCACCGATTTTCATTTCAAATCAGTTTAAATCAACTTGTTCGAACTGGCTTCAAAATGTATCGGGATTTTGAATTCCCGCTGCATTCTAGCCGTTTTCAACAACGGAAAATAAATTCTTGCCTACGACTGCAAAAAATAGTGGCCAAATCGATTTGAAGCGTTTTTTCCTTAGCTCACTGTCGCATGCGACAATGTGGTTTGCGGTCTCGGTTTTCTTTCTTTCCTTCTTAAGACAGTTGAATTTTGTCTTTCCTTCGTGATATTCACCAATAGGTTATGTACTCGCATGGTGGATTACATTTTACAACCACACACAGAGAGTCTGTGTCCCAGCATTGGACATATTATGAGTTGATTATGATTATGATTGTGCGTTCTATACAAGGAAGCCGTAAATAAAGCATTCTGGACATCAAACTAAGTAACTCTACACAAAAAATAATTGCTGGGAAATTACTTTTTTTGGGGTGAAAAATCACTGTTTACGGTAGGACTCAATGTAACGCACTCAAAACATTGTGTTGATAGATGCATTGAATATTACAGGGATCATGGATTTAAAGTAAAGTTAAAACATTAAAAACTAGTCGTGAAAAAAAAATTGTGGAAAAGTCGGAACTTCGACTTCCAATATCTACGTAACTAGCATGGTCCTAGGTACGGTCTATAACAAAAAGAAATGATCGTACTGTCGGGAAGAAAAAGTAACTTTCACACCCATAAGAACTATCATACAAGAGTGATTAATATAAACGTTGATGGATGGAGAGGGAGAGGAAGACCAAAGAAACGATGGATGGATTGTATGAGGAATGATATGAAAGTTAAAGGAGTAAATGATAGCGTGACGGTTGACAGAGGAGAATGGAAGAAAAAAACGTGTTGCGCCGACCCCAAGTAACATCATATAAACCATGAAAGAAAAGATCACTATTTAATTGACAATTTCAACTAAATTTCCTTCCACGTGTTACTAAATTAGGTGCAGCCTGTACAGAGAGAAGAGATTGACATTGTTAAGAGGTTTAGTAACGGATGCGCTTGCTCGCTTACGCCATCAAGATGACATAATAAATGGAGGAGGGCGGCACAATTAATTGCTTCTAAGGAATGCTCCCAGCTGCAGCAGTGATAACATACGTATAAGATAAATAGTTTACACCCGACTCACTACACCGATTATTATATTACGTATTTCGATGTATTTTTTAATAGTTTTCGGCTTCTGAACAACACATTGTCCTTAATTCAAGGTCAAAACAGTTTCTTGCTCAGCCCACTCTCATTAAAATGGAAATTTCAGGAACGTCATTGATTCTACCTAAATGGATATTCAGGACGCCCTTTACCATTATCAGAACATTGTAATGAGTGTTCAATATTGCTCCGTCGCACTACTACAGACTCCGTAATCTTAAAACGCCACTTTACTTACAGTCATTCGAGGTAACGAGACCATAACTCCGTCTCGTCTGGATACGGACTAATCCTGCGCTCACGAAACTCCAGATAGAGAATAGAAATACGATTAGTGGGGTTTGTTTAGTTTGATTGGGGCTCACTAAGCCTGCATTACTTGGAGATAGCACGATTTCTTCGCGTCCGTGGTTGATAACTCCAATTCTGTGTTAGAGCGGGATCAGTGACAGTTAATCTGTAAGCCGAGGTTCACACGATACACATCTAAGTCAGATGTTGTCTATCTAGCTTAGGACGGGTGGGAGTGGGTTAATGACTCGGAAATCATTCGGGTTAAGTTCCTTCGGGTACGGATTGAAAGATAAGGGACCAACAGATTTGTTGGTGTCGTGTCTCCGTCAGGATTCAGTGAAAGATTTGGGGGCATTCACATTCACTTTGACAACTTAATCTTTATTATAACTAGAAGACGGGATATTTACCATGTTTATTGTTTTCTTTGAGTTCCCGAAAACAATAAACATGGTAAATATCCCGTCTTCTAGTTATAATAATTTTAGTGACCATGAAAGTTTAAAAACTTAATCTTTTTTCTTAATTAATTTATCAGGTTTTTTTGCTCGCTCACACGTTTCTCGTTCCAAAATGTTTTCCAGTTGAAAGCTTCTCGTATCTCCACTACTTCCAATTTTAGAGATAATATTACACACAGATCTGACTGTCGCTGTATAGTGGACATGAGCACACAACACACAATTTTTTTTTCTATCCTTCTCTGTCCCACTCCTGGGCGAAGGCCTCCCTCCACTTCTCGCAAACCCGCGCGTCCTCCTTCCAGTTCAGACGGAACTTCTCCAGTTGAGAGAGCAGGATTGCCATACCAAAAAATATAATACAAATAAACTATGTAGGTAAATTCTCAATAATCCATTAATTAAAGCGATACAGTAACTAAGTTCCCGGGTTTTAGATATTCAATAGTTTGATTAACAACACTGTGGTCGAAACAAATAGGTTTTAGTGTGAAACCGATATTATGGCGGGACTAATTTACAATTCGTTTGATTCTGCGGTATTAGATTTGTCAATAACAGAGTTAAGCTTTGAAGGTGACGATAATTGATAACGAATAACAATAGGGCTTTATTATGAATTATATTTAGTAACAGGGACAAAGCGAAAATAGTGTTCGCGAAATTATTCTATATTATGTTAGTTAGGCTTTATTTGTTGTACACGTGTCGTACAGAACGAAGGGTATATTCTTGTAACACACGTTACTATTTGTTCTCTTAATTTTAATGCGGTAATTTAATAATGTTAATTAATTTTAATAACATAATTAAATTTAAAAAATATAATTTAATTTTAATGATGTTATTTAATTTTGTAAATGTAATTTTATGTTAATAGTTTTTAAATTGAATCTATTGTGATGTAATAATTCAATATACGTTGTAATATTACTATGGGCTAATGCCTGTAAAAAAATAATAGTAGCCGATCGTCACTTGTTTTACACGTCTATATTATTTGTGCTACCTCCTGGTTACGGAGATATTGAAGATCAAAGTACGACCCCTTTTTTGCATCTTTTGTTCGCAAAAACCCGTTACGAATTACCTTGACTTTAAATACTCCCATTATTCGTCTACCGTGCCATGTATCCAGAAGCACAATGATCCATTGTGAACCGCAGTAAACAGCGATTTTTCACACCAAAAAGAAGTCGTTTCCCTGCAATAATTTTCACTCAGTCTTACTTAGTTTGATGTTAAGAATGCGTAGAATAGCAGCTGCATAATGAGTCTTTTTACACACTGTATAAAATGATTTACAGTCATATTTAAGTGCAATAAGGTTCAATGTATGACGTGCCCTACGTGTCGGTGCATGCGAAATATTTTAACTATTCAAACCAGCTCTTTCATAGTAGAAATATGGTAAGGTGGTTTCTCTAAATCAGAACATAAGTAATAATAGTATTCCATTTCAGTGTAGGCGGAGGTGTTTTAGCGCATTATGGTGATATTATAATTCTGTACTTGTTTCACGTTACTTTATCACACACATCCGTCACTCTATTTACTCCATTCTTCACAGAACTCGTCCATTTTTCTTTGGTCTTCCTCTCTCTCTGCATCTATAAACTTTTATAGTGATCACTCTTTTAGTGTAAGAAATACCGATGTATGCGTACTGGCTCGCCGTCACTTACCGTGCGCATAAATCGGCCATTTTTGTTTGTAATCCACGCAGTCAATATTATACAGTCTTCATATCGAAAAGCAGCAGTTTCATTTAGTCGAAAACTCGAGACCACTAGCATCACAACTAGAGCTTGACACTAAGTCATGTCATGCATTTCTATCCATCTGATCCATGTGATGAGATGGATAGTCATATACCAATATTTTCATAATAGGGTATTCTAACAAATCCTTCATATATTTTCGCCTCCAATATTCAGGGTGAATTTTTCATGTCGCATGTCTTTACTTCCCAGAATTCGATCCCTATTAGCGACACTATCGAATGGTGTAATATTAGTGTTTTTTTTTCAAAATCAACGGGTTCGACTCCTGGCTGATTTTCCAAAAATGATGCAGTTTTAGTTTTCATCAAAATGGGGCTCTAGATTCCTTTGAGTATTTTTTGCTATTCCTAATAGTTTCGGATTTGGCCATTCATGCCCACTTCAAAAATTCACCTTGTATAACTCAACTAAACAACATTGAGGCTACCCCCTACCCTATCTTCACCCCCTGGTGCATACACAGACCGCTGTGTAACTAAGTGAGGCCAGATTTCCGGTTCATTTATCTGGTGTCTCATCATAGTTCCGTTGCAGCCGGATGCAGGCGGTCAACGGTTAATTGATTACCCGGTAGTTAACCGGGTAAAGCGCCGCCTTTTACACATCAAATACGATTATGTTTGTAAAGCTCAACTTAAATTAGTTTTAGTTAAACTAGTTATGTGCAAGTAAATTGGATCGATCAGATGGCAATTTGTGTCCGGATGTTGGTGTTTGGAGACTGTAGTTTTTTGCATGGGTATATATACTATTCTATACGTATACTGATGTAATAAAGGTGTTCGATTATTCGAGACTAAAATGCGTTTTAGTCTTTTAGGAACAAGTTGGAAGAAGAAAAAAAAATACATAAAAGAGAGCCAGAGTTTCACCTCTCATTCTCCTGCCCTCCTCCAAATTGATTTGGGGTCGGCGCAGCATATCTTCTTCTTCCATTACTCGTCTAAAACATTCTGAAACATCGATTTATTTAATATTTAAGCACAGAGTTCAGAGGCGGACTTAATGCCACAGCATACAAGTTTAATGATTAAACATTCAAGCCATAGCTCCTTTTTTTTCTTCCTTCTTTTCCAAACCATTACTTATTCAAGCCCAAAGCAATGGGTTCTTTGACATTCAAAAGAAAACCTTACGTCGCAGAATACAAACACCAACATGCTACAAACAAACTAAAACATACAAAACACATGACATTGACAGATGTTGTAGTTTACATACACAAGCGTTTGCTTAACTAAGTCAATCCCAGTTAATAAGGCGGGATCGCTCGTCCAAACAGAAATAGAATGAAGTTACAATGAAACCGTTTCGTTTGATTTGTAGTGTTAGTAGCGCAATTTGTAATACGAGGAGGTATCGTATAAATTACGAGCGATTAGGGAAATAAGCGTAAAGTGATTTAGTCGTAATAGGTGGTATTAAGGACCGGATTAGTGTATTTTAAGTGTTTTGTTGTTCGGCTGTTTCGGGTATTTTCAGTTTAGTGTTTTTTTAATGAATTAATTCACTATCATTGTGATTTATAACCAATTCAATGTTTAGCAGTTTTAGGTTTTAAAGTTTAATAACAAGATGTTATAATTCTGCGACGCAAAATCTTACGTAAACTGTGCTTAGACTACTACGCTGAATCGGCTACATTAACTACTTTACTGACTGTTACTCTGAACCTGCTATGCAGGATCGGCCACGGTGACTGCTACACCGGATCGTCTACGCTTACTAGGCTACGCAGGGTGCTATGATGACTCTGCTGTGCGGACTGTTAAGCGCAGGAGCGAGGCGAGGGAAACTTTATAAAATAAACGAAGCTTTGGCGAGCTAAACTATGATAGTTCACTTCGGAAACTACGGAGGGACGGGCGGGGTCACTAGGCGAGGCGGGCGAGGTGAACGAATAGCATCGCTGGTCGGATATTTCGTTCGCATCGTTGTATCGCTGACGTAGATTAGCTCTAAGTTCGCGGTGTGAACCAAAGCATGAAAAGAGGTGAAACGATGCTCGCCCGGTTCGTCTACGCTGACTATGCTACGCAGGGTGCTACCACGATGAGTCTGCTATGTGGACTGTTACGCCAAATCAACTAAGCTCTGCTACGCAGACTAGCGGACTGCTACGCTGACTCGGTTCCACTGACACTGCTACGCCAAATCGGCTACGTTGATTCTGCGACGCTAAATCGGCTACGCTGACTCGGTTCCACTGACACTGCTACGCCAAATCGGCTACGTTGATTCTGCGACGCTAAATCGGCTACGCTGAATCAGGTACAATGCTTTACTATTGACAGCAGATGTACACACGCCAGCACATCAAGCTACCCGAAACGGACAAATTTCCCAATCAACCTTGAACCTAACGCTTTCGCGATAAAGTTGAAAATCTATTAAAGAAATTTGACAGTATTGTAGCAGCTTGATATGCTGGCGCCTGTACATGTCAAGCATGAAAGTACTTCTTACTTATTTCAATACCTGTCACAAATCAAATTAATAATTTAATCAAATAAAACTAATTAATTTCTCATCACTGCCAAACTTCAAAAACGTCTTGAACTGCGTTATTACGTAGCGAAGCTTATAATAAGGTGTTATCAAATGTCTTGACAGAAGCTCTCGACCGAGTCGAGTCTCTGATAATTGACGCCCGGGAAATTACATGTCGGGCCGCAGACAGTTGTTGATGACGTCACAGCACTTGATTATAAACGATTTATTTCACAAATGACGCCCCGCGATACTGTCGCGAGTGTGCGTAATGTGGTTAGTTAATAAAAGTTGTGTGTGTGTTGTACTTATCAATATGTCTATCTACATAAAAGTTGTTTATTTTTAATTATGTTTGTACATGTTTGCCGTTTTGGTGTTTTCATTTGTAATGTAAAAGTTTCCTTTTAAGCAGAGTACGTTTTTCAAACTATTGAATTATGAAAATGCAGTCGTTTCATATGCTTTTGGAAGTTACGTAGGGTAGCTTTTTGACACACACAGAACTCTCAAAAACCTCGTCGTATTTCCTGAAAGCTTTTTAGCAGACATCTATTTTTAATTTAGACTGAAATCTGCATCTGCCTATCTGACCTCCACAACCCATTTAGTACGATACCCTTTGGTAAGACTGGTTGTCAGACTTTCGGGCCTCTGACTTGTAACGACTGTTAAAGATGTACAAATTACAGCCGGGACCAACGGCTCCGACGCACGGAGGAAACTCAGTATGTAATGGGTGGTCACCCATCCATGGACCAACCCAGGCAAGTGCCGCTTAACCTGAAGATCGACCCGAATTTAGACTGAAATAATAATCGTAAACTATGGAGATACGTAATGTCATCTCATGCAACTCACCAATACTCTACTTTTAAATTATCACAATCCATCCATGGTTAAATTCATTCACGGTACTCACCGCCACACACCACTCTTCACCAACACTTCAATTTAATAGTTAATTTACAAAAAACGATGAAAACAAATGACAACTATCGAAGCCGGTTATACCTACTTATCATAAAACAGTGGGGCCGCATGGCACACCCGGTTAAGTGGCCGGGTAATTAATGTCCCGCCAAACGACTGCCCCGGAATATCCGGATGCACCCGGGCCGGGCATGGTAAAATTCCCGACTATCATGCTAGTGCAATAACACTGAATGTTCTCGTCCGCGAGCCATGTTTTGAACAAAATTGTGTCAAGAATATTGTTGTTATACATTATGTTTAGCTTATTTTAATGGAAGTTATCTTCAATTAAAACTTTGAATCTGTAATTTTAGCCACTATGATGGTTTCTAAATGTAATAGGAAAAGAGCATCGCTTTCTGTTCTTAATTGAATGTCGCGCAATATTCTTGAAATGTTCGATTAAAATGGCCGTGTACAATTAAGGTATCGTTTGGCGTTTATATGGATTTGGTTTGGCATTATACTAATTTCCTTTTGCTTTGAAGAAAATACCAGTTTTGCTCATTCCGTGGATGACCCAAGGTCCATGTGGATCTAACAGATGAAGGCATGGATTTTACCATGCTGTTGATTAAGTATAGTGAGCTTGAAATATACCTCCAGAGTCTAAGTGCATGTCCTAAGCTAAAGTTCAACTCTGAAGACACAGTGTCCCTCCACACAATATAATAACACTACATCAGTAGCTATAGGTACTCACCAACTACAAACACTGCATGTACCGAGTGCAGTGTCGGACACGGAAACGGAACAGCGAAATTCAATAGCGCGCGTGGGTAATAAAACGTGGCCTGTTGACAACGGTCCGTTGCACCATAGTTGAGACTTCATTTCAGTTGGTAAATTTGTCGAGCGTCCGTCCGAAATTGCGAGCTTATTGCGTCCACGGCCTGTTTGTTTGGACGGTCAAAGCTTTGTAAGCTACAAGGTGCACCAACAATCAAATAAATGTCGCAAAATAATGACGTTTCGCTGCCGCTCTGAACCCGCAGTTGTTAATGCAACAGATGCAATTTTCCAGGCAGCTAATGAATGACGTAATTCGTATTTTGTATCTCTTTTAAAGTGCATTCGGTCGTCACAGAATATGAAATTCGCATGAGCAAAGAGCCGGAAACGAAATAAACTGAGCAAGTATGTGTAGCTTTAATATCCTACATTTAACTTTTTACTGTCCGCTTGATATGATTCAAAATGAAGCCCAGCCATTTTTAATTAAAATTTAAATGAGTAGGTAGATACTTTTCATAGGTATTAAATATTTACTGGCTAACAACTCCGCTGTTGTTAATTACGTATTTCAACAAGAATATTACAAGAGTAGATTGTTATTTACATGTTCTACGAAGCGTTTACAATTGGTGTGTAATAAACTTATTATTTGAAACTTTGTAATAAACGTTGGGGACATTATAATATTCTGAATTCGTGTTAACGAATTTTTTGGTAAAATATTAGCAGAAAAGTGTGCAATGGATCGTTCCATTGCACACTTTTGTCGGAAAAATATTTTTTTTGTATTTCAAACAACAAAAACATTACTTACGCAGTTTTAAATTAAAAAATCGCAAAATGAGAGCACTCGTATTGATAGTTCGTGGAAATAAAACTTAAAAGCAGTGCAAAAAAACAGTTTTTAATATAAAATTTTCATATATCTAAATGTAATTTTAAAATCCTTTGGAATGCTAGTAGTTATATAGCTTTCTAGAAAACAGAAATAGTTTCTAGATAGCAAATTAAGTGGTTTTAAGTAGTGGTTTTATATTTACACATAAACATCGTGACGTTACGTCTAGTCGTTTCTTACAGATTAAAAAAGAAAACAAATTGAAACAACTGACTCGTTAGTTTAGTTATCACAGGCACTACTGCTGCATGATCATGAAGTCCTGGGTTCGTTTCCCAAGTGGAGCAAGTGTTATTGTATTTTTCTATCGGGTTTTTCGCAGTTGCAGCCCGTAGTCCAGATTTATGCCCGTTTGAGGATAATAGGCTCGACCCGCTATTATGGGACTTAATCATATCTGGCGAAATGAGGATTTAGTATAAAGACACTTTAGATTCTTCTTCTTTCGTGTCGATGGTACTACTTGATTTAATTTCTTGTGCTCAGTATGTGTCTTCTAAAGAGCAGGTGTTGAAACACTTCGAACAGAGGGACATCGTCTGATCGGGAACACCGTATTCACACTGTGTGTCGGAAGGAACTCTTAGTTATAAATTGGAGGTTACTGGCATAATTAATATTAAATTAAACTTAATTTTCAGATCACACTCCATAGTTTTGATAGTATTTTAGAGTTAGTAACAATGGTGCTTAATTAATTAGGTTAGTATTATTAGTATTTACAACTTAATTATTTATTTAAACCGGCATAACGTTAAGTTATAAATTGAAAGCGAAATCTATTTCATTACCTTCTCGAAACACAGCAACATTTTTTCTTTAACTCCAAACTGTCATAATACAAGGGACCATAACTAATATTTATCCACATTACGGACCGATCGGCTCTAGTCCGCAGTCGCGGCACTTGGCACAAGTTAAATGTAGTGTAAACAGAGGTAGTTATCGCTGCCGCGCGCCACTAAATCTTGCACTATACCGCGCCGGTTTGGTCGCGCCCGTTTGTCATGTCACCTACCGTCGCTCATGCTATACAGTGTACGTCGTGCGTGATTACGATACGACTGTTTATCAATTATGAGAGAGAAATGCGAGTTGTTGCGTCATAACATAACATCATGCCTGTAAACTCCGAAAGGTTAGACAGCCTTGTGCCTTCTAGCACACGAATATTCACCAGTTATGTAGCCATCAACCGGGTACAAAAATCCAGACTTTGTGGCTGTTACTGAGAAATTTCTAATCGGAAAAACTCAATTACACTTTTCCCGACCTGGGAATCGAACGACCTCATGCTCAGCAGTCGCGCTTGCGATCACTGGACTAACGAGGCATCATCTGTCTTTGTTATGCAAAATTTAACAAACTTTTTAATATGCACGTCTAACTTTGCGTGTTTGATATTTCACGTATTCAAAATGTCTAAGAACCGAAAATCAGCATATCACTAAGAGGAGATCTTTGTCCCAGCTGTAGGAACATTTTAGGCTATGAGAGAAAAATGTGAGTATAGCTTTACCCACGATTAAAGTATTTTTTACAATGTTTAGGCTAGCTTTGTTCAAACCTTTAAAACGTTATAAAATTAGTATTTGTAGTCCGTTAGAAACGTTGAAGTCATTAGTTAACTACTCCTAGAGCTTTTCATAACACACGCTTTCATACGATTCTTCTTCACACAACCAATTACAATTCGATTGAAAAACGTTCCTATATCCATAGTTGTCGAGCTATTGCAATCGCGTTATGTTTCATATAAACGTTTGCTTTGAACAAAGGAAAGCTGATCTAAAAGCAAATATTGCCGCGATATTGCGTTGCGTTCAAAAATTGAAATGTTACAATGTAACAAGCATGGTTTATATTCGACCACTAAAACTGATCGGTATCAAACATTGAAGGTATAGTATAGTTATCAAGTTATTTTAGAGGGGTTCGGTAGCGGTGCGATGTCCTAGAGTGAAAAATTGGAAAACGTGTGAAGTAGACCAATCCACATTGGGCCCACATTGAGGCCTGTATCCCAGAAGTGGGAACATTATAGTTTGATTATGCTAGATAGCGGTGTATAAATAAAGTGAAAAAAAAAATCGGCTGTCCAGTACAAAACTTCTATACCTCCTCGACCCAAATGTATGTGATATGATAATGTGTGTGAGTATGGGACAGCGTCGATGGTGGTCTCATGAAAAAAGTTGCACAGTTTGACGGTCTGAATCAAAAAATCGCACCTGAAATTCCCGAGGGGTTAGTCAGAAGTTTACCTAATAGTATACCCACATTTCGCCAGTTATGATTAAGTCCCATGTAAAAGGAGGCGAGCATATTGCCATCAACCGGGCGGAAACCCAGACTCTGTGGCTGCCACTGAGAATTCCTGATGGAAAAACTCAATAACACTTTGCCCGACCCGGGAATCGAACCCAGGACCTCATGCTCAGCTGTCGCGCTTGCGACCACTACACCAACGAGTCTAATCACACCCTAAAATATGACCACACCTTTCTGGTACACGCTGTGTAGTCCTAATATTATCGGGACGGACGCTAAAAACGACGTTAGCTATTAGGATTAACAACGAATTATAAAAAAAAAACGTAAATGATAAAATAATGAAAAAATAAGGATTATTTGCTAATTATGTACCTGGTTGATTCGAAAACACTGTAACTCTCGTCAACTTCCTCGTGATCAGGACATGTAAAGGCTCCGATCCAGTTTGAAACTTTCAGGGTTATCCTAAAACATCGTATGTGAATCTGTAAACAACCACAAAAGGGTCTTATATCTAAATCTGGCTGCTCGATACGGAAATGTAACTTGAAGCAATCATCACATGACGCCTTTGATCCCCTCAGGGTTAGGCAGAACTAGTTCTATTATCTATACTTCTATACTAATATTATAAAGCTGAAGAGTTTGTTTGTTTGTTTGGTTGAACGCGTTAATCTTAGGAACTACTGGTTCGAATTGAAAAATTCTTTTAGTGTCGGATAGCCCATTTATCGAGGAAGGTTATAGTCTATAAAAATTCATGCGGACGAAAGTCGCGGGTAACAACTAGTATTATATAAATAAATAAATATTCTACCAACATTTTACCACTTCTGTCTAAGTCCCATTTAGTAGGGGGCGACCTTATTGCCATCTACCTTGCACGGACCAAACTCCAAACTCGGAAATGCTATTTAGAAATCAAACCAAGAAATCAATCAATCGAAAAAGAAAATAACACTTCAACCGTCCTGGGAATCGAACTCAAAACTCATTCTCAGCAGTAGCGGTAGCGGTCATTAGACCAGCATTGTAAAAAAATACACGTACAAATAATTTAATGCTCATTTTTTATTTCAGCTAATGAGCGTGCCAATTTGCAGCTTAAATTTTTAGTTTAGAGTCTAGTGAGTTTCACGGGTGGTTAAAAAAAGGAAAACCGCGAAACAGGAGAGATTTGAAGAGAAGGTTGAAGAAGAAGAAGAAGATGTCGATGAAAGCGGTTGTATAAAACATGTTCATGAACCTACTGAAATTCAGAAAGGATCCATTGACGACCTTCTAATGATTCAGTTATTGTGAAATAAAATACTGCTACAGCGATTCCCTAACTAAATGTTGTTCGGAAATCTTCTTAGGAATTTCTTGGGAAACGCCTGAGGCGTCCGAAAAACGTTATAAACCCTGTTAGAAGCTGTTTTGAAACCGTTCATGTTACAATAATATTGCAGGAACTTTTTCTCCAATAAAAAGCTCTTAGATATCTTGTTACTACAAAAATTCATCATTCATTGTACTGTATGGTGTCCGACGTAAAGAATAGCACCATCCCATATCTTCCCGTGGGTGTCGTAAGAGGCGACTAAGGGACTTACCAGAGAATGGACAGCAGCGTTCTCTGTGCTTTTGCGACAACTGTACTGCGATCGCCAACCCGCCTGCCAGGCGTGGCGATTATGGCAAATCCCCCCTTTGGTGGAGGCCTATGTCCAGCAGTGGACGTCTTTCGGCTGAAATGATGATGATGATGACGAAAATTGAGTACCTACTCATCATCTACCTAGCCTTTTCCCAATTATGTTGGGGTCGGCTTCCAGTCTAGTCCGGATGCAGCTAAGTAAGACCAGTATTTTACTTGAAGCTGCCTATCTGACTTCCACAACCCATTTAGTCGCGGGTAATACGATAACCCTTGGTAAGACTGTACCAAAATTCAGCACCTACTAAACAGCTAAAATACGCAGTACGCAATGCTATCGAATCGGTACGCTTTGAAACCACGTTCAATAGTAATGATTTCGTCGGGGTGAATGGCCTCAATTATTGTATGAACAGTTCTAGATACCTTGTCAAGTTCAACACGTGAAGGAACTTTCCCTATTTCCTTTTAAACTTCTTACCTGACACTGTCTGTATGAAAAGGGTCATGGAAGTGATCCATTTTGTTATCAACATAATAATGACATAACTAGAAATCAACTAGACTCTTAGCAGATAGCTACAATTAACAGTTAACTAGGCACATAATTTAAACTTAAGTTATTGATTAATAAACAAGACGTTTGTCTGTTTCTTGGGGATTAGCGTTGTAAATTTTTCGTAATATTCAATAAAAAAAGATGATACCAAGAGATTATTAACAACTTATAAATAAATGTAAGGGATGAATTAAAGTAAAACAAAACATCATTATGAGTAAAAAAAAATTGGTAACAAAACTCAACAAACAAAAATCAACTTGCATGTGCGTGTGTGCGTATGCATTTTTGTGTCTTTTCGCGTGTGCGTATGTCTGTGAGATTAGGAGTGCTGTCAGTCTGTGTAGTCCTACTTCTAGTATTGTTTATTTAGTAATTCTTTCTGTTTCATCGTAGGAGAGCCAGTTCTTTATGCTCTTTTTACACAGGGATACTTTGAGGTGCATGTTGCAGTTCTTTACAGCTTCGTTACATATACGTGGATATAAATAATCTGAAGAACGTGGAGCCATAAGTGTGTGGTTGTTGAATGGGTATCCTAAACGTTCGTTTTAAGATTATCTCTGTGTAGTCTAGTCTTGCCTAGATTTTAATTATCTGTGTGTTTTAAGTATTGCGCTTAGGATAAAAAGCTGTCGGACATGGACGAAAAATTAATAAAAATAGTGAGTTCACGGAAGACATGACTAAAGAAAAATATTTTTAAAACATAGAGGAATTATATAACTAACTGTTACGGTCTACGCAGCCTTTGACGAAAATCTTCACATAGATCTACCGCAATCCACACAGCATTAAAAGAAATACGATCCTCATCCTATTTTTCCAAACCCATATTTACGACGATATATTTGCCCCAAACTCACCTTGCGCAAACATTTCCACCTCACCATAGACGTTAAGACCTCAATAGGGTAATATTTCCAATGCTAAGAAGTGCAGTGAGCGGTGTGCCGTGTGCACCTCGAAAAAGGCAAGAGATTGGTACATAATATTGCAATCTCCGTCGGCAAACACTTGCTATATGCTTTAGGAAGCAATACTTATTCGCGTCGAGCGCCGCCGTGGTTAAATTTCCCAACGTACAGCGATTCGCTCTTTCGTATTTAACCACTGGCGGTTAAATTGTCTTGTACTGTATGTGTGTATGTACGCATTTCCATGTTGTAACGCTTTGTAGCTGCTTATATTTATTATAAGGCTTTGCGATCTTTTGTTCTGAGTTTAGATTGTAAATTCCTGTAATGTTTAAACAATTAAATTACGGATCGTACTAAACTTCAAACAGTTCTCGAAAGCTATCCTAAGCTAGTTCTGTAAATACTTCCTTCACAATTACCATTATTAACTTGAAACTCATTAAGTTAATAATGATTAAGGATTAAACAAGAACATTCCCTAAATAGCATCTAATAAATCTTTTTACTCTTCAAATTCATTTACTTACAACATTTGAAAGTACGCTTAAATTCCTTCATTCAGTTGAGACCCATTCTACTCTATTTTGAAAGACAAAATTTTAATACCCGAATTTATAGTTGAAACTGGAAGGTCCCGATTCACGCGAGCTAACATCCTAGGATATTACGGGGTTTAGTACAGTTAATTCCTGGAATATATATTTTATCTTAACCATATTCTGTTTAAAACGTCTCTTAGTGATTACGAAATGGAAAATACAGAAATTAAGGCAAAGTTTCGGCGGGTGCCTCTTTTATGACGTGTTCTTATCTCCCGGGAACGGCGCGTGTGGCGCGAGTGTGGAGTTACAACATTAAGTTTGCCACTCTAAACTTTCATTCTCTGTGTCCTTACACAGTATTACCGCTGCATAAGGAATAAAATGCTTTATTTCTATTTTCTCAGTTGCATTGATAACTTGGCTGTTGTTGTACAAGTGGTACCTATTGTGGCAGTGCCGCTTTGTTTGCGAGTGTCGCCGATATATCTCGAAAGTTGTGCGGTGCAGCAACGCATCTCCACAAGCCCGGGTTATATCAACTCATATCACAAACAATTAAAATGTACTCCGTAGTAAAGTACCAATTCGAAAAAAATATTAAGTCACTTTATTTAAAAAAAAGTCCTATTTAAATAATAAGCACTCGCAATAAAAGATTCTATTAAAAGTCAATTTGTATTCTGTAAAATATTCAATCGATTTGAGTGTAATCGAATTCGAATGGAATTGTCGACGAATGATTTAAAAAATATCGCGATTCGTATCTGGAAAATACCGCACAGCTTTTAATGTGTACATATGGAGTGTTCGATAGAAGGGATTGCAATGTTTGTTTCAATTTCCTGAGGTGTGAGAGCAGCCGCGCCTCGCGTCTCACTGATCCACTATGTTTTGGAGAGGAATATTCATTCATCAATGTAAACTCAAAACTATAAGCGTTGTAGATTCAATCGCAATCGAAAAATTACATCTTGAAACTTTTTCGTCTGAATAAAAATCTGTTTATTATTACTTAGAATTTTTCATATCAGCTCATCGACCGTCTTATACAAGGCCTTATACAAGGTTGAAGCTTGAAGATCATACTATGTTGATACTGGGACAAAGACAAATAGAAAACAAGAAATATTTTATTTTTTCTTTCTTTTTAGTAAAGGTAATTGTGAGTTTTAGTTTTCCCAGTTTAAAACTAAACTTATACTGTCACTTATCAGTCAACCCGCGATCATGGCGCTTGCAACACCGTCGAAATATCGGGAGCTCAAAATTATGAACAATCACGGAACGTATCCCGTAAGTGACAGTATAATTATGGTCTGTAATTGTGATTTTATTGTGACATAAATCTTTACACATCTTAAGCTTTGGTAAAGTCTATGCGGACAAACCACGGACATCTCTCCAGACAACGTATTTTGACAGATAATTTAGACAGAAAGAAAAAAAAAAAGATCGGATGACATTATTATCTGCCAGTTTTAGTACGTAACGCGTTTTTTTCAGACATTCTCGATATTCATTTGTTTTTGCTAGATTAAGACTTTCGTTCGGCCAGTATTTATGGAAATAAATACTGGCCCAATAAGGAAAAACTACTTGATACGCTTTATGAGTAATTGGATCGGTAGCAGAAGTAATGTAGTTCATGTTACATTTTTTATAGAGGATCCGGATTAAGCGATGTGTTCTATTTATTTATCGGAATTGGTTTCCCTATTTCCTTTTTGGTTTTTCTCGTGTATCAATAATTTACAATTATGGTTGGACCTGCATTTAGAAGAGTTCAGAAGTTGATTGAGAAGTTTTCTGCTTTAATTTTGATCAGTATATTTATTAAGTATTTAAAATAAAATTAATGAGGAGCTCGTGGCTACATAATAACAGCCGCTCGGGTCGACCTTTAGGTTAAGCCGTGCTTGCCTAGGTTGGTCTGTGGATGGGTAAACGCCCATTACATACCGAGTTTCTTCCGTGCTTCGGAAAGCACGTTAAGCCGTTGGTCCCGGCTGTCATTTTTAGATCTTTGACAGTCGTTAGGTGGTCAGTCGCCCAAAAAGTCTGACAACCAGTCTTACCAAGGGGTATCGTATTACCCAGTACTAACTGGGTTGTGGAGGTCAGATGGGCAGTCGCTCCACGTAAAATACTGGTATTCAGCTGCATCCGGTTAGACTGGAAACCGACCCAATTATAGTTGGGAAAAGGCTAGGCAGATGACTTATATTAAAATGAATTTGGCGAAAATTATATACATATTAGTTATTGAGTTTTTCCAACAGGAATTATTTAGTAGCAGCCACGAAGTCTGTAGGTATTTCTGTTGATAATAGGCTCGACTACTTTTACGTGGGACTTAAAAATAACTGACGAAATGTGGGTGTAGGTACTATTAGGTACACCTCTGCCAAACCCTTCGGGTATTAAAGGCGTGATATTATGTAGTCAATTTGACTTTTTGAAGATTAAATAGTTTATATTCTCTATGACATAAGACTTAAACATTGCCTGCCAGGGCTGCGGGACTGTTCGAAAGAGATACCGTGGCCATGGAACACAAAGGGCAAAGAAGGAACATGGATGGGTTTTAGTCAGTACAAGTCTGACACTAACCTCCGCTCCGCCCAGAGTGGGGGGGGGGGGGGGGGTCATTTGATGATTTCCCATCCGGAAAAAAAAAAAAAAAAAAAGGACTTAAACATTAAATGGCGAAAAGTGGAATCAAGCTAGAAGCTGCAGCAGCGCTCTTCAAATTTATCTATTTTATTAAATGTGTGTTGACAAGTACTACTGGGTATTTAGTTGTTGGTATGTGTGTAGTTAGTTCGTGTGTTAGGAGTAGTTCACAGACACTCAACGGTCCAACTATTTCCATCAGGCTTTGTACCCAATTGCTCGTAGCATAGTATTTTGAATAATGCATGAATATGTTAACTTTTCAAAAACTAACCTACATTGTATGTAGAAGGTTTTGTTGTACAAGTTAAAGATAATGAGGCACTGCTGTTTACACATTTGGAAGCTCCGTTACAGTTACGGCTTTATCTTCCAATTTATGAAAAATATATCTCAACTAGCTTCTAGCTTATGGACGCTCCGTTTTTGTTTTTTTTTTTTTTCTTTGCCTGTGTGGAGTTCGAAAATTGTCCCACGGATCTACTACCGGGTTAGATAAAATTCTTATGTGTTAATCCAGGTTTTAAACAATCTGTGTGATCCGTTCATTTGTTTTACGTGAAAGAGTATCAAACATCCATCCGTCCATCCTAACCAACTTTCGTATTTATATTAGTAGCAAGATTAGTTATGTAAAAAAAACCAACTAAAATTCTCCAAAAAACAATTGAAAACACGATTCCATACGCCCCATTGAACATTTAACTCATAATGAACTCCGAATTAATCAAAACATTCTCATCTACGAATTCCTAATAAACGGTTTAACAGTGAATTTCGCCAGACAATCAGGCGTTAACGGGCTGTTCATCGGGTGACAATGAAAGTGTTTCATTGAGCTGTCCATTTGCGAGGGGTGGTGTGGTAGGCACGTCGCCTCGCGTAAACGTAGTGACGCGGTGACGCAGGCGGCGCGGAAAGCGCGTTAATGGGTCTTTCACTTGCCACCTGTCAGATGACTGTCTGCTTGCTAGCTGCGCCTGCTTCGGAACGGGACGTCGCCGCGTCGGGCGGACACCACTGAGTAAAGTTTCGCTCTTTACATTTAGATGTTTCAACGGTGAAGGGACGTTTCTAAATGTGACGGGGGATGACGCGGTGGAGAAGGGTTAATAAACATGAATATATTATTGAAGTTTGACATTGAACAAGAGGGTTATGAATGAATTTTACTGAAGAGACATGGTTTGTATTCAGAGGTATAAACATACCTTATAAATACAAGATAAGAAGAGTATAAAAAAAAAAAACACAACTACCCTCTTTTTATGAAAACATAAGCGCAGGTGTTTGTTTCAATCAATTTGATAGATGGCATGGCCTTCTCAGTCAAGATAACAAACCTGGCATTTTATTTCTTTTCAGAATACTTCAATTCTTCTTGGCTGAACTGGGCAAACACAACGAAGTTATTCAGGCCAATTCATTTGTGGATTGTAAAGGAACACGGTAAATCGAATGTCACTCAGTGTCACCTACTTGATGTTTGTTCGATGCATTCAAGTCGTCTTTGTTGTTCATAATGTAACTATCAATAACGGGGGCACATTAAATCGTTCAGAATAAAATTTGATTTGACTTTTACCTCGTAGAGTTTCCCAACTCCTGCAGTAAAAATTTTTCATGGGCCGTCATTTTATTTGTAACGTTTGCAAACTAATTAAAACGATTCGAATTCTTCCAGCGTTACACACATCCGTTGCAGCAGTTTAAAAAAACATTTTAAATTTTAAAACAAATCAGAAAACCTGCGTTGCCCGGAACAACTCTGGTCTAACAAGCAAAAAACCATTTCAATCCAACTTTTCAGCTAGATTTCCAACGAAGCTCGCTCGTCCACAGTTCAATGAAATTCAGAATTCTATTCCGATGCAGTGTTAATGAATTCGCATAATGAAAACTGTATGTAACTAGTTTGATTTGTTCGAAATTAAATGTCACTATAACGCCGTCGGGTCGGGTACCCGGGTACCCGGGTGTTAGGGTAACAAAACGGATGCTTATTTCACAAAACTTCGCTAAACTGTCCCATCCACGAGTCGTGTAGCAAGTTTTCGACATGTTACTGAGATCGCATTTCGTATTCATCAAACATCCATTCTAGTCTCAATATACGTGCCGAAACTTGGTATCGCCCTGGGGTTCATCTTAGTTCCCACAATGGGTACAACTTGTGAACTCGCGCCGCCGAACTTACAGACCGCGTGTTTACAGCGACGAGCAAGGTCAACTTTAATGATACTACGAATTACACTTTCCAATGACACTTGCTTACTGTTGTTAGGTACTGTTAATGTCATCATCTGCCTAGCCTTTTCCCAAGTATGTTGGGGTCGGCTTCCAGTCTAACCGGATGCAGCTGAATACCAGTATTTTACATGGAGCGACTGCGTATCTGACCTCCACAACCCAGTTAGCACTAGGTAATACAATACCCCTTGGTAAGACTGGTTGTCAGACTTTTTGGGCCACTGACAACCTGTAACGACTGTCAAAGATCTACAAATGACAGCCGGGACCAACGACTTAACGTGCTTTCCGAGGCATGGAGGAAACTCGGTATGTAATGGGCGGTTATCCATCCACAGGCCAACCTAGGTAAGCACGGCTAACCTAAAGATCGACACGAGTGGCTGTTATTAATTAGCCACGATCCCCTACTTAGGTACTGTTAATGTACATGATATTAATTGAGAGTCAAAGATGTAAGTGGTCACACCCAAAAAGGAAGAAAAGTATTTTTGACAAAGTAAACGTGATACAATAAATAAGAAACTCATAAATAACACCTAACATGTTATTATTATATAACAAACCAAGTCAGAGAATATCGTAAGAGTATAAACACAGATTCGCGGCCGGTCGTTCTGGTGAGAAGGGTATGAAAGGAAACATGGCATTACAAATATAATCGAATAATTCTATATCAAGCACCACTCACCTTTGTCTGTAAAAATATGAAACAACCAATGAAGTGTGAAGCATTTGCCACAATATCTGGAGTTTTTTATGTGACCGCAGATGTACTTTATAGAACATTTCTGTTCCTTTTAATGTTGGTCGCCACCTTTCATTTAGCGTGTTTGTGTAGGCTCTTTTTACTTCAAACAGATGTTGGTTGATGTCAAGTCTTGTGGTGCGTAAACATTTGGCAATATTTGCAGCATTGGGTCAAATATATTTTTACATATTTATTTCTTAAAATTAATTTTGTGCAAGTTACATATTTAATTCTAAAATAATACATTTTATTTCACACTCAAACAAAAATCAAGTTCTAAAATAATTTACAACTAAGTCAGTTAAATCTAACAATTGATGACTTTTAGAGTTCGCACAGAATCGTACGAAACTTAAAATTATTTACAATATATGAATTGAATAAAGTTGCGCACAATCGACAGTGAATTCAATTAAAATAAAGCTTTCGAAATTGTAGATTATTTTGGAGTAGAGCGTGTTAATTGAAAGGCTTATAATTTTAAGCTGTATACTATTTACATATTGAATTATGAAAAGTTTATTGTACATAATAACTTGTGTATTTTACTTTATTTCTTCAGAATGTATTTGATGACCATTATCAATGGAGTCAGCCTAGAATTTTCGCGAACAAGTAATTCGGCCCCGAGCCATTCGTGGCATTTTCGCTGCTTGGAATAAAACATTTCGATTGCGATTTAAAGTGAGTGGAAGGAACCGAAAGAGCTCGTAACTTTGAATTTCCAAGAGGTTTGTAAAGCTCTTATTACACTTAACGTATGGTTTGATGTTCTTTTATGAAAATATTTTAATAATAAAGGACATCGGCTTTTGATACCTTCACTTTTGTGATGCTTGCAAAGTAGGCAACAAAATTTTGTGCTGTTTATATTCAAGACATAAAATTAAAGTTACAATATTTGTGACACGAAATAAATAAAATATCAAGACCAAAAAACTATAAAAAAGAGCAGAAAAAAAACAAATACAATCAGCCAACCTTTTCTTAAGAGATCTGTCATAAAAATATATGCAAACTTGACCTATTTGCAAGTTGTACTGATTTTTAAAGTGCAGTAAAAAGAATGTCACATCCAGCTGTAGGGGGAACTCCCAGGTCAATGTGATTCCGGGCAGCCTCGCTCGGTCACGTTCCAGAGTGCGGACCGATGTACCGCGGACCGCCACTCCACAGTAAAAAGACCCGCCATTCTCCATTAAAATAATATATAGCAACTCTTTGATTCGACGCTCCATATTGTCTGAATGTAGCCACGATATATGGAGCGAAACCTTTAATAGCTTCATATGTTTCAATTGTTACTTCAAAAAAGATTCTCTTGAAAAACAACTTGGAAAAACACTAAGGGTATTCCACTTATGGAATACCCTTAGTGTTTTTCCAAAAAAGCAATGCAAAGCAATGTTTTGCTCTTAAGCAAAACATTGCTTTATAATAGAATATATTTTATCTCATTTCTTTATTTACAGATAGCATTTTCAATATTGAATAACGAAACTCAATCACTACATAGTATAAAGATATATACACAATAAATAAAATATCATTAATCGTATTCATAACGTTGTGATTCGAATTCGAAATACAATCGAATGATTAAATTGGAAATTCAATAATACGTCTACTATATCAGACAATAAAACGAAGCCAAAGATGTGAAAGGGCATCATAAATAAAAGGCTTGAGTATAAAAGTGTTCTTTATGAAGTGTCGCCGCATTGGAGTGGAGGCCACACGCCGCCGCCGCCGCCCGCGCCGCCTCCCGGCCGGCTGTCGTTGATACCTATTTGAAAGTCCTGTAATATTAACTGGGCCGCTCCTTACTACATCACCATTGTCGATAGTTTCTTGAATTAACTGACGAAAATGATTGTGGCGTCTATTTTAACGCCCCGATCAATTAATACTATGAGGAAAATTTTGTGAAGAAAATGTTGAGTATAAATGTAGATGGCTATAAGAGTAGAGGAAAACCAAAGAAACGATGGATGTAAGTTTTAAACTATCTTCGTCACTAACATTACCATTAACACTAGAAACGGGATACAATCAGTAAACATGGTAATATCCGCCTGCCAGGGCTGCGGGACTGTTCGAAAGAGATACCGTGGCCCTGGAACATAAAGGGCAAAGAAGGAACATGTATGGGTTTTAGTCAGTACAAGTCTGACACTCCCCTCCGCTCCGCCCAGAGTGGAGGGGGGGGGGGTTCTTTGATGATTTCCCATCCGGAAAAAAAAAAAAAAAAAACATGGTAATATCCCGTTTCTAGTGTTAATGATAAACGATGCATGGACTGTGTGAAGAATGATATGGCTAGAGACGAGGTGTCTGATGAGATGACGAGTAATAGAGAAGTATAGAAGAAGAAGACATGGATGGATGGAATGGAAGGATGATGGTCAAGTGATAGGAATGACTGGTTGATTATTAAATCAAATCGTTTATTGTTTTACAAACCTGGGTAATATAAAAGGTACGTAGATATTTTTTTTTTTTCATAATAAAGTAACGCACTTCACGTCCTATTCAAAAGAAGAAGAATTAAAAAGTAAAATTCCTAGTATTTTACTTTTTAATTCATTCATCGAATCGGACTTGAAGTGCGTTTAATTTTAATGCTTCGAATTCGAATTCTCGTTCCTGAAACTAGGAAATAGTGTAACATCTGAAAGAAAAAAAAGCTTATTGTTTTTCTCACAAAGGATTCAAACATTTTAACTTATATTCTTTCACTGCATCTGGCCAGAAAACAAGTAAGTGACATATAACAAAAAGTAATGTTACCATTCTTCAGCTAAGAAACATAATAAAGATTGTTGGAAATAAATATTTTATTGGATAACCCCCGTTTAGTATAAATATAGAGCGGGTTTCTCGTAAATATTTTCTGTATACATAATGTAAACATACATACATCTTAATCCCACAAAAAGGACCAATAAAAAGCTGGTACTTGTAGAAAGTATTAAGATAAACCCTTTTATAAAATATTTTTCCTGGCAGTGATTTGATTTACATAATATTTATCCTTACTAATCACACTAATATTATAAAGGCGAAAGTTTGTATGTGTGTTTGTGTGTATGTTTGTTACTCCTTCACGCTCAAACGACTTAACTGATTTGGATGAAATTTGGTATCAGATAGCTTATATTCTGGATTAACCCTTAGGCTACTTTTCATCCCGGAAATACTGGCTAGGTAGGTAGGTACACAAGAAGGTAGAAAAAGCTGCATAGCAACGCATGACAGGTACAGCTAGTAATATTATAAATGCGAAAATAAGTTTGTTTGTTACCTTTTCACGCTTTAACCACTGATCTGATCATCCTGAAATTTTGCATATACGTCGTCAGGTGTACAAAAATGGACATAGGATACCTTTCATCCCGAAAAAAAGTACTGTTGCCGAGGAAAATAACAATAACGTTCTTATGATAATAGATGGCGCCACGTGTCTTTCGAATCATGATTGAATTATATTATTACAAACAGAGTACAACCCGAATCGCGGGCAAAAGCTAGTACACGAATAAATTGATTGACCGATGTGCAACCGAAGCAGAAATATTAAATAAAAAATTAACCAGGTATTTATTTTTGCAACGCATCGGCGCCGAACGTTTTTCGCTATTATTTTTTGTAGTAGAGAGTAACGACAGCATATATTCCCAAATCGGTGAAGCCGTTTAGGCTCGTGTAATATTTTTTTAGTTTTTGCATCCATCACTTTTGAATTTTACATTTTTTTACGTGATGCAGAAATGATATCCTACTTCCTACTAAATTATAAATGCGAAAGTTTGTGACGATGGATGAATGTTTGTTACTCTTTCACGCAAAAACTACTGACCGGATTAGGATGAAATTTGCCACACCGATAGTTTATAACCTGGTTTAGCACAAAGGATACTTTTTATCCCGGTAGTACGATCCCGTGGGACAATTACCGCAATCCACGCGGGCGAACCCGCGGGCATAAACTAGTAATATGATATTTCCAAATAGACAATGGAGGCTCCTCTAGTTTTCCACGGAAACAGAAATGAAAATCATTTAGATTCGTCTGTCCCTCACCAGTAATTTCTTAGACAGAGATACTCGTATATCTGAGAAAAACATCGACATTGTCTTCCACGACAGTGAGTGCATCACTAGCTCAGAACGGTCCCGACCGACAGAGGGTCGCAGTCGGCAAGGGAGACTCTAATAAAATATGTAGATTTGATGACTTGTCACATTTTTTGTTACAAATCGGAGATTCAAAGTTTTTTAGTCACTTTACCAGACCCTTCGGTTCTTTTCATTAAGACTTTAATAATGTGGAATTGGGTACTTAATCTTTCTCATCGAGGATGTGGCGTTGAACTCGATTCTTCAGCTTTTAATTAACTTACAAGCATTTCTAATATTCTTTTGGAACGAAGTTTAATGGAGGTGAGTGAGGTTTGATACTTCAGTTTATAGGCTTCGTTTCTTGATACTTATTTGGTTTTAGACTTTTAAAATTAGATTTTTTTTGTCTATTAATACTTATAGGTACTTGCTTTGATTAAATGTAGATAAAGTAGATTATTTATATCACAGTAAAAACAAATATTGCTCTGCGTGAAAAAGTTTAATATTACCTACAAGTGAGTTCAAGGGTATTATTCAGTACTTTACATCTACATACAAAGTACAAGTTGAACATCAGTATCTAAGTACTAGCCGCAAGAACACGACTGGGGTTAAGATTACTAAGCCTATGATTAGTTACTGGCGTAGCGCGGCTACGACGGCTGCTACGGCCTACGCTATCTTGACCTACGAGATTTTCGAGCCTACGAGCTACGCGCTACGAGCTACGAGCTACGTCTGTTTATTTCCTCGCTTGTTTGCTTTCATGTTTGAGTCTGGAGTTTATTATATCGTTTGTAGAATTTTATTTGACTTTGGTAGTCATTAAAATGAAAATATGTAGGTTTAGTGGGTATAACGCCTGTGTATTTCTATTGTGATACTTAGGTACAAAAAATGGTAACTCAGAAATATCCGATATATTGACTTGATATCAATAAAGTGCTAGTGTTATTATGTTCTGTAAAAAATATATGACAAGAATGGGACAGTGGCCAGAAGATAATAAAAAATAAAATGATTATTAGTCATACTCGCAAAACTAGACTAGGTTTTTGCGTCAGCGTATCTTCCATTATAGAACGACCGCTTTAATGAGCCCTCCGCCTTGCCCCATCAAAAGTACATTAAGCGTCCACAAAGTCCTAATAATATCCCACAGGTTATTTGCTTTTAAATAACTATAATCCACGTAGGTATTACGATACTAATTGAACCAATACGTATACGATCAACCTTCAGAATATTCCATTGAAATTGATACTTTCGCGAGGACTCATTAAAGCGGTCGGTCTATAGTGGTGTGACCGTCGCACTGCCAAGTCATAGGTCTCAAGTTCGAACCCAAGACACTTCAGATTTTTCAGATTCATGTGGGTATTGTATAATTATCACTTGCTTCATTGAAAACATCGTGAGGAAACTAAACCAGCATGACTGAGATATTTATCAACAAGTCAAGTCAGAGGCATAAAAACTCTGACACCACGTTAGGCACTAACCACACGTAAAACGTGTCAATGTCTTCTCTTCTCTGGCAGAAGAGAAGAGATTGTCATAGTTTTTATGCCAGAGAAGAGAAGAGATTTAAAATAAGTCATTAGAACTTGTCGTAGGTAGGGTAGGTAATAAATAATCTCCTTTCTTCTCTGGCAGAAGAGAAGAGATTGTCATAGTTTTTATGCCAGAGAAGAGAAGAGATTTAAAATAAGTCATTAGAATTTGTCGTAGGTAGGGCAGGTAATAACCAATCTGTTCTCTTCTCTGGCAGAAGAGAAGAGATTGTCATAGTTTTTATGCCAGAGAAGAGAAGAGATTTAAAATAAGTCATTAGAACTTGTAGTAGGGCAGGTAATGAAATGATTTTTCAGACACCTCAAAAAAGGAAAATTTTGTGTTATGTAGGCGTAAAGTAAGCCAATAACCACTTAACTTGAAACATTGAAACATCAAGTAGATTGCTATCGACAACGCCTCCTCCTACACATTGTTAGTGTTTTCCTAGAAATTCTCAACACACTGTTTTCTATGAAAATAATTAGCGTGAATTCGAGTAATCCATCCATTTTGTTTACCTCTATTCTGACATTCAAAAGTGCCTGTTATGGTCTAATTGAAATAAATGCTTTGACTTTGGGTTTATTAGAGTGCGATGGATGGAACAATCATAAAATTCTACTATAAACGATTTGTGCGATAAAGAAAATGACAGTGAAATGTTTTTTTGAGGACTGCCGTAAGTGCTAAATTGTCATAAGTAGCAAGCATAAAACCTCATTCATAGTTCGTGGCACAGCTGTATAAAGTCACAAAGGTAAGTAAAAAAAAAGTTGCCATATAAAATATTTCAAGCAAACGCATTCACAATGAACACCGTCACGAGCGAACGACGCTAAAAATATTGCAAAGGTGAATATTTTCCTGTTTGCGAACCACATGTGGTCGGAGGACGTCGTGTAACAATCTCGAATAAACTCCATTCATTGTAAACCATTTGTCAGACTGATGGATCGGTCAATTTACCAATCAGCGAGTGTTAAAATACCCACATTGTTAGTCGGCAGTTCGTGCTATAAATTGCCTAACAAAACGTATAGGATTTGCCAAGATTTACAATGTACTTGTTTGTGGACTTCGGATCTTGAACTGAGCTCTTTATTGTTATTTGTGACTTCGAGTTGTACAACTGTGAGTCCTGTGAGCTGGGATAGGGCTCTAAAGTCGAAGTACTCTAAACCTAAAGTAATCGTCTAATCGGTGTTTGATTGTAAGGAATGCTTCTGAGATGAGAGGATTCAGATTAAGCGTGATTGGTCTTCCGTCAGGAATTCCCCTGCAGTAGCCTGGAATCTGAATTAATTACCGGTAGAATGCTAAAGGCTTGCTCCTTATTACATGGGACTTAAACTAAACTGTTGAAATGTGGGTGTGGGTACTAGTACATACAAATCTGCCAAAACCTTTAAGGATTTCAGGTGTGATGTTGTCTTCCATTGAGTGGAGGAATACATGTAGATTTTAAAAGGTCTGTAAACCATGTAGAAAGCCCTTATTAGTAAACCTATACCTAAGCAAGACTTTATAACCGATAAAACCTTCTAAACCTCAACAATGGCCGTCTCCACACGTGCCGTCAGAACAGTGGAACGCACGTTCAACGCATTGTTACTAGATTGAATCGCACTAAAAGCTGTAATTTATCAAGTCATCCAAAAGAAAAGTGCAATTTGATTGCGGTCGATCGATGGCATTGAGCAGTTTAATCTATCAAATGTGATGCATGAGTTGGATTACGTCGATGACTGATCAATACCAGTCATCGATTATGTTTTTATCATCATCTGCTTGGCTTTTCTCCAACTATGATGGGTCAGCTTGTACTCTAACTGGATGCAGCTGAATACCATTACATTACAAGGAGTGACTACCTATCTGACCTCCATATCCCGGTAGCTGGGTTGTAGATGTCAGATAGGCCTAGGGACTTTCAAAATCAACATCATTCGATCCCAATCTAGTACCAAAAAACCGAGTTCACAAAACTCACTCCAATAAACGAGCCCAAAGAAGTAATGCACACACAACATCGCGACGTAAAATTACAAGGGAGATGTGTGTACTGTGTACACAAGGGTTTAGCTACGCGAAGGGTGTCCACAGTCGTCATAAATCGCTTCGTGCCGTGCCGCTGCACGAGTCATCGGCGATTAGTGTGACCTCCGACTAGCCCTCCCAATATGACCGGACCTTGAGAGGGGGAACTTATGATATGAAATATTGGCCGAGGGAGTTTAGCGTTGCATTGTGTTTTGATACGAATGGAGGGTGAAAGTTTGTGTGGATTTATCTGAAAATAGAGTGGGTGTCCAAGTTCAATGATTATTTATGTAGGCTCGTGAATATGAAAAGTATTTGAGTTACTTATAAGTACTAGTTACTACGTGGACACTCACGGTACGGCTGGTCCATAAATTCAAAGTTACTCCGCGAGCTATGGAACAGGTTATGCTTGGAGTCTCTCTGAGGGATCGTATCCGGAACGAGGTGATCCGACAGAGAACTAGAGTTGTCGACATAGCCCACAGAATAAGTCAGCTGAAGTGGCTATGGGCCGGTCATATTAGCCATAGAACCGATGACCGTTGGGGAGATGTGTACTTGAGGCAAACGTAAGGTGGGACGCTCTCAGGCTCGGTGGAGTGACGATCTTCGTAGGTTGGCTGGTAGCAACTGGATGAGAGTTGCTGAGAATCGAGTTGAGTGGGGTGAGATTGAGGAAGCGTATGTCCATCAGTGGACTGCTGAAGGTTGATGATTATGATGCGGTTTATTAAGGTATTTTTTTTTCACGACTCTGAAATTAGTTTTTCATGGAAAGTGGTTTATTATGACGGATAGACTCACCTCCTTGAAGGATGCAGTTGATAAAATGGCCTCTTTGTATACACTATTTTAGCTCGGGCTGACACTTCAATTTATAATACAACCAGATTTTATGAAAACAAAACACACGAGCAGCACATACATACACTCATACGCACGTACCCAACAACCAAGTATACAAATTAAGCCATCAATTTATGGCGCACTGCCATACGCTACCTACATATTTGCGTCGGTCTGTAGATGGTAGCGAATCAATAGTCCAATCGGTGGCAAGCGTGTACTCTATCAGCGATTAGTTTTGGTCTGGTGGACACTCGGCCGTTCCTTGCCGTTGGAGCCGGGAGCCTGTCCATGGGTAAATTACTACTTACGTCAGTATAGCTTTTACCGTGAAACATGTTCATGTGGGATTGTAGGTAGTTCTTTGAGGATGTTGGATTAATTATTTGTTTGGCAGCTGAATTGATGTCCCATTGAAGTGGTAATGAGAATTCTAAGCGGTTGCATACGGGTGTCTATTATGCTGCTGTAACGAAGGTGGCAGAACGGCTCTTTACTCAAATGTTCTAACGTACTAAATTCCATGGTTTTTTGGTCAGTTTTGATTACTGTTCATGTACTAGTTATAATTGACAATCATGTTTAAATATAGCAGTGATACTTTACAGACCGGTTTTAATTTAATTAACAAAACATAACAAGATACCAAATGCTCAAAATCTCGATTTTGGAATGTGGTAACGTAATAATTTTCCTCTTAAATCTTCACCAGAAAGTACAGCATCGTGGTCTTATATTAGGTAATAAAGAATGTTCGAAAATAAATAAACAAAACCAGGTATAAAAGATAAAAGAACGTCTCGTAAAACGTCAACTAGAATCCATCCTCGGCTCACCAACAAAGAATCGGCCGAGGTCCATTATGATAATGAAAGTGACTCCCGTTTGTCTTAAAGTCGTAGCTCAATTTGCAAGGCGAGAGATAAACGCTGTTAAACTGTCGAAGTTCGTGACAAAGCCTGAATAATGCAGATTACACCGAGAAAAATACGGCCGCAGTCAAATCTGCATATTTTATTGGTCCCTTTTCGATGTCCGCTCTCGCATTCCAGTAAAAAATTATATCTAAACGTACCTCCGCTATCGCGTTCAAACGACTTTCTACACGTTGAGCGTTTCTTAATCGCTTTAGTTTGTTGCCAAAAACCGGTGTCTTTGTAAAGTCAAAGTCGTTTACCGAAACCTCATCGAACTGTTTCACGTACAATCGGGATGAGGTAAATTAATTTCTCGACGGCTGTTTAACTATTTGCAGAGAGATTCACTTCCTGAAGTCAGAGTACAAATTCCCGCAAGTACAGGTGAAGCGGTTCTGCGGGACTCTGTTCGAGGCTTCGTGTGTTAGAGGAGTTGCCGAAGCTGTGCACCGCGCTACATATTTGACAGCCAGCGAATGCTTTAGGCGTAGGCCGCTTTAAAGCATTCGCTGGCTTAGCGACGAATTTACGTTTACGAGTTCCAGTATCGTATTTCCAAAATACACAGAGATTTCTAAGAATATCTTTGTTATAGAAAACCCTGAACGAACTCTGCGGAATCTGGAAATTCCACATTATCTCTGAGATTATAAGATTAATGAAATTACCTAAATGAATCTACATTCAGGTTGACTATAGCACATACAGCGCAAAGGATTAAGTAAATGTGTTTCGACCCGATAGTTATTTAGATGTCTACATTTGATTTTACACACCTGTGCTTACGGCCGACCCTTTTAATGTCTTTAGTTCGGTTCATTCACTGCAAGAGTGAAAGTAGTAAACAGATATTTATGTGAGTAAACAATTCGGTGCCAATTAGGTAGAAACAGGATTTATTTGTTTTTACATACCTACTCGTGCTTACTTACAAGTTGTGTGTAAGTATCTAAATATAACGCTCGCGTACGGTTACGTGATTTCATTTCGCATAGTATGCGGGTAACCACATTGGTACCTTATTGATATAATGTTTGGCAAATATTATATTGAATACGAGAATTGCTTTTCAAGAAAGACGATACGATACGAATGTGTGAACATTACATATTATGTGAAATTCATCTTCTGAATTATGAACAAAGCCATTTGGAGACTAAAATAATTAACTAGTTGCGATTGCGAATTTTTGTCTGGTTGGGAACAAAACGTTTTATTGATGTAATACTTTTTTTTTGTTATTTAATTTACAGCTGATTATCCTACCCACATGTGTCTGCGATGCAAATTACAAGGGCCTGCAATGGCCACAATGTCCACAAATCAATAATAATAAATAAAAATAAAATCATTTTAATTCGAGTATCACTGACTCTTATTAGAAACAATACACTCATACAGTACACACCAGTGGCGAAGGTTCCGTAAAACTCGATTCCTACTGGCTTGCCTTTGAAAAAGGCACAGTCAGTATTCTTTAGACAAATAATTTAAACACATTAAAGATATGTATAAGGTAAGCCGGAGAGCTTACCTCTTACAAATATTGACACTTCGCTACTGATACACAACATAAATAAGTTAGAAATATTCTGAGAAAATAATGACGGCAATCGGTAGTGTGCGCAATAATGATTAATTAATCAATTTGGAAGACACTGGAAATAATTTACCTACTAAAGGTAATGGTTTCCAATTTGTAAAGTTTTGACAAAGATTAATGGCGAAGCGAAGCCGTACATGGTACATCTAATGATGCTTTGATACAAGATTTTAGAAGAATTTCTTTTCCGAACATTGGTTATACTCAATGTTTATAAGTCCTGTAAATAGCAAACAATTTTTAATTTCAATCAAAAACTTGTGGCAAATAGATGAGTAATCAAAGGTGTAACAGCATATCGGTACAAAATGGTTTGGTTAAGAAAATTGATTCATAGATTTTAGCAGACGAGATTTTTTGAGTGACTATGAACGGTATGACAGTATTTTTAAGATACGGCCCTACTGAGTGGACTGGACTGCGGACTAGCTCCGGACACCGGACTAAGACAGATGTCAAACATTATCTGTCAAAGTCGCTCGGTTTGATCGCACTTTTATGTAAGACTGTTGCCGGAGACCTTCGTCCGCGAGACATTATTATAAAAATAATACTTCAATATTTGACTCGAATTTGTTAACAATTTCAAGAGTTTTAATTTTTTGCACGGAACCCTAATTCTTTTTCTAAAATAAAAGTAGCTTCTTATGACATCAGCTATCTACCAGTGAAAATCCCGTCAAAATCGGTTCAGCCGATTCGGAGATTAGCAGATTAGCATACAGACAGACCGACAGACAGACTAAAGTAAAAATATTGTTTTTTGTTTTGTTATAAGTACTTTCATATACATTCAGTAAAAAGTAGCTATTTTGAAATTACAAACACACACTTCAATTTTATTTATTTCTATAGATTACCTTTCTAATTATTATCACCTACGTTGAAAACCTGAAGCAAAACTGACATTTCTTTACGGTTCCATGTTCTTTGAGCTTATAATTAAAAGTATCTGACACACATACGGAAGCTATGCACAAATGGCAGATGGGTTAAATGAAAAGTTAAATTCAATTTACAGCGAACCGTACCGTATATATTATGAAGTAGTACAGGTCAGTGTCACAAAAAAATACTTGATTTACTGTGTAACTTGGAAGCTAAGAGCAAACAAAGATATTGTTCACTTTCGTAACTAATCATATTTTAAGAGCCTTGTAGTAGGAGGGGTGACATGTTCAAATTGAACTAGCCCCTTTAAATAAAGAGAAAAAAAAGAGCCTTGTAATGGCATCCCTGGAACATATTTTTGGGGTATGGCAATACATTTTTCATACTTCCTTTTTCGCTTCTCATTTGTGCAGCTGCGTAGGCGCATCAAAACATTCGTTAAATTAACAAAACCATTGTGTTACTTTCGAAAATTATAAAGGTTATGCCAATAACATTAGTTTCTCGTCTAACCGTGAGTGTACTAGTGGATCGGTGCTTGTCGCGTAACCGCGTAGATTCCAACCTGAACGAATTGGAAGGTAACTGTAAGTCGAACTATCAGTACTGGGTAGCTGAAGGTTTCCTTCGTGAAGGTTCTGGCTTGGAAGACGTCGTTCAGGGAGCGATCAGGTGACTGTATATTTACAGCACGCCTCCTTTGTTGTAACATAATTTGTCGATTTTCTAGTTCGGGTTTTCTGGTTATCATTTTGAAAGTTTACAGTCCACTTAAATCTCTCGCTAAATCAAATATAAAAGATTAAAACGTTTTTATTTTAGTTTAGATAATGCTACAACAAAGGAAAAGTTTCTTACTATTGTGCGTAAAAAAAAGAAACTACTTTTACACTACATAGGTACTACTAAATTTTTCAGAATAATTTATCTTCCCTCATTCCTACATGTGAAGGAAAATATTTAATTCAATAGTTTTTATTTGTTTGTCAATCTATGTATACAACATTAGTTTTAGTATATGCGAAACCTGAAACACGTGTCTAGTATTTTTATGTAACGAATCTATATACAAAATTTCAAAATAGTATCATGAAAAATCACAAAGTTATAATCTTGTTCTGTTAACTGGTTGTCCGCAAAAAAACGTGTTCACCACGCGGTGGAGCCGCGCGCGCGCCTCCAGCGTCATCTTGAGCTCATTGATAATAATAATTTGGCTGTAGGTACCTAAATGATTGCGATAGATACTTAATATCGCTCGGTGTCCAACTTGTAACTCATTTTAAATATTTTTGGGACAAAATTTAACATGGTTTAAAAATTATTGGAATCGATTCAGTTACTTATTCTGAACAAACTATATTCAGGTTTCGCATATACTAAAAATAATGTTGTATAGTTTATTAAATAAAGTCATTGCTATTGTATAAGTGAATTTGCAAATTGAACATACCCACATAATTTATTTGAAATAAAAATTAAATAGTGTCACTAGAAAGCAAGTGGAATCTAATAGGTATAATTTTTATTAAATTTTTCATAATAAAAGCTATTATTTTCATTAAATATTTCTGAGCCCAACGATATTTTTCCTGAATTATCTATCTGTACTCATACCGCCTTAGATGATCTTATTCCAATTATAAAGAGCAGAGATTTAATTTGTCCTTCAGCTTTACGTAACCTTGTCTGTTATCAATATAAATTAACTATAAGTATTGTACCAAAATATAATATTATTAATAAATTGTGCCATTCGATTATTTTTTAGGAGCTCGTGGCTAAATAATAACAGCCGCTCGGATCGATCTTTAGGTTAAGCCGTGCTTGCCTAGGTTGGTCTGTGGATGGGTGACCACCCATTACATACCGAGTTTCCTCCGTGCCTCGGAAAGCACGTTAAGCCGTTGGTCCCGGGTGTCATTTGTAGATCTTTGACAGTCGTTAAGTAGTCAGTGGCCCAAAAAGTCTGATAACCAGTCTTACCAAGGGGTATCGTATTACCCAGTACTAACTGGGTTGTGGAGGTCAGAGAGGCAGTCGCTCCATGTAAAATACTGGTATTCGGCTGCATCCGGTTAGACTGGAAGCCGACCCCAACATAGTTGGGAAAAGGCTAGGCAGATGATGATGATGATGAAATTGTGCCATTTTTTTATCAGTTACTGTGCCATTTTTTATCAGTTACTGTGGCTGCTTTAATACCTTACAATGAATCCATGCCACTTGCACGTGATCATATCTTAATTACTTGCTGACTTTCTGGAATGTTATCTCTTATCAGGGCTAACTTTATTATTTTATTTTGAATATAACCTAGTTTATCTCATTTGTTAAAAACCGAAAGCAATTATTAATTATTATATATTATATATATGCAATTATTAAGTTTTCATGTATAATTTTATTTTAATTTTAGCTTTGTACGACTGACATTTTAACTTTTAAGTATATTGTCTTTTTTGATTGAATTTTGATTCATAATTATTATTATATGTATTTTTTTTTTCATCGCGAATGTGATTGTTTGGTTTCAAGTATATTTTAATTTTAAGTTTAAGATTGTACAAATTACACTAAATTTTGCTGTGCCCCGACGGGGTCTACAACGGCTCTTAGCTCTAAGCCTTTTGTAAAACACCATGTTTTTACCTTGTAGAACGCAAATAAATAATTAAATAAAGCAGCAGTGTTCTTTTTAATTTTTATTTAGACTTGTGTGCCCCACTGCTGGGCAATGGCCTCCCCCATATCGTTCCAGGTACTCTTCTCCTACGCCACCTCGAGTTAGCCTTCGTGATACGCGTTCAGATCATCTCGCCACCTCTTTCTAGGCCGGCCTCGGCGGCGCCGTCTATTCTCAGGCACCCATCGTGTTGAGAGTTTGGTCCAGGCGTTCGTTATGCATGTGGCTCACGTGAACTGCCTAATCCTATTAGAGCCTGGCAGCCTTTTTGTCTTCGTCTGAAATTCCTGTTTATATTAGTTATCCTTTATGTATTTCTATACAAATCTAATACAATTTTAAATATTCCTTAAAATAAAAACAATATAAAAAAACATTTAAAAATATAAAAATTGTAGCCCACCGGTATCGGGAGCAGGGCCCAAGCTACCGGCGTGGCGGCGGTCAGGGCTCCATTATTAAAATTCGTATTCGTTTAATTTCTAATTATTACGTCAAACTGTTATCTCATACCGTTTATCCTAATAGAGATCCAAATTTTATTTATTTCTTGTTTTGTATTATAAATGATGTTTAAAGAATTCTTTTGAATCGTTTTATTCGGCGCCATACTTTTTGCGAAGGTACACATTTCTCTTTATCTGAGAAATCTTTTCTCAAAGGACGGCTCTGGAATGCTCAAGGGTATTCATTCATCTGATTATTTTTCTTAAAGAAAAGAGACAGCGGGGGCTTATAATTAAGGCGAACTAAGAAAATGATCAAAAAATTATTTAGCTAATACAGCATCCACATTTAAATTAATTTTTGTGAAAGTTATTCAAACAAAACTTAGTCGGCTTGGAAATCTGTCGTTTCGTTTGTCAATTACTTCTAATTATGTGGGATTAGGTACTTTGAAGAAACAGAGCCGTTTTGCATTTATCTTCAAAAATATCGTTGGTATGCCTGGTCTTCGGCTTAACTGGCGCTATTAGCCCTGCCATAAATATCTGGGTAACGTATTTAAGGGATTTAGATTTAGCTTGTACGGCCCTGATGGAGGTTCAGCGGGTTACAGTCAGCCAACGAGCGGGTTTTATGTTTTTTAAGTAGCCCGAGCTTAAGTTCACTTCGCCAGATTTAAAATGGTTTCGTTACGGCTGTTTGAACTTTTACTCGCATGAAAATATTTCATTAAATAAAATGTGGCCAGCTAAAAGTACTTTGTAAGAAGGAATAGAAAAAAAAATGTAGTCAAACGATTAAAAAATATTTTTGGTCTAATAAATTGCAAAGAGACATATTATTATCTCAATTGTGCGCCAAACGTCTTGGCCAGTCGAGCGGAGTAGCGTCTCGCGAGCACAATACATCTGTCGCTTCCCGCAAAAGTTGTCCTAATCTAAACGTAGATCATCGCGATTGTCGGAAGATTCAGCGGCGATTAAACGTATTCATAGCGTTTACGTTTTGACGTTGTGCGGCCGTCAGAAGCAACAGGGCCGCGATTGGAGGGTAGCGGGGCGCATGCGCGGTGGGGCCACGAGCGCGGGGAGGCGCGGGGGGTGTTCGCCCATCGCAGCCTCCACGCTCGTTCTTAATGAATCGCCGGTACCCGCGGCTCGCGCTGCGCTCGCTCCATCCGAGTGCTCCCTTTAAAAAGTTGTTAAGGAGGTTTTCTCGCCGTCTCCCTCGCGCCCTCTCGTGTTGCAACAAAATAATATCCGCGGGTGGTGGCTTCCGACGCTGCAACCGTCACGAGGTAATGCATGCAATCGTGCTTAAATACACTTTTGTTTTATTATAACTTTTTATTAGTTTAAGCTAACCAAAGGATACCGCACAACTTTTTTATTGTAAAAATATTTTCAGTTGCAAGTTTCAGTGTTTTTATTTTAGTTCTTTTTCTTTTGCTGCACTCTTTTGTAAAAGTTTATAACAATGTCACTGGTTGAAAGCGGCTTTTAAATGGTTATTAATTTCAATAAATATTTATAAAATAACTTTGATATAAGTCTGTTTTTCAAGTGGACCATGTTATGGAAGAACATTTACTTCGATTATAATCTGGGATGTAAATAACGAAAGGGTCGAAAGAGGTCGGTCTCGTGACGATATTAAACCGCGTTGTTGATTATTTCGTTTTCATATCGGTGACACTGTTTCTGTGATATTGTATACGTTATTTTAAAACCTACTCGTATATTTAAAGCGTACACGTTTGTTATTTAAAACAATGAAATGAAACATTAATTAAAAGCGTTTTAATTTAAGGACTGGAATGATAAATAGCTACAGTTAAATTACGCGGCGTTTATTAAGATTTTCTGCGTCAATGTAAATGCTATCAAACATTGAATACAACAAAACGCTGTATTATCGCAGCTATTCGCCACTTTAGCGTCGCATTATGAAAAACGATCCTTACAAATTTGTATGGTGCCGCTACCATTGTTCGTAGTTATAATGGATCTGTCAATGTTTCACTGGAGATGAATGAACTGTCGATGAATAACAAAAATGATGCTTCGCCCATTTTCTCTAACATTTTACATTTTAAAACTTTTAAATGCCTAGGCCTGTCTGCCACTTCTTGTTGTTTTACGGCGTCAATTTTACGGAATAATTACAAAGCTACTTTACATTCTTATTCATATATTATTACAAAGGACCATGGCTAATGTATGATTTGGAAAATACAAAGGACGATGGGTACATTCTTGTTGTTAATGCAACATACTGGTAGGTACTTATTCTCAAAAGGACATTTGACTGAATACTTCAATTAAAACTTAAACTTAACGCCCTTACATTGACTTGGCACGTGTCTAGAAAGCTTAATAGGTCTATAAAACAACTGTACATTATATTTACTGGGAAATACTCACAGCAATAGAATCTGAAGAGCGAAGGGCAACTTAATTATTTATTTCAACTTAATGCATCACATAGGAGTATGTGAGGATCATCAAAAAATCAAAATATTTTATTTCACATAGGCTTAGATGGGCACTTATAAAACGTCGACAAAAAGGTGCACGGTTCGGGTTGGTCGTTTCCTATGGAGAAGAACCGGCAAGAAACTCCATGGTTACTCTTTTCAAATCATTAGTTATCGGAAGGTTAAAGGAAGGATCGCTGCCTACTCCCATTGAAATGCGTGGGTTTATGAAGTTCTTATGCATCAAATAAAGACACAAAGGCAGACTTAAAGCCTTAGGCATTCTTTACCAGTCAACAAAAGATTAACTTAGAATATCTTCTCCATTTAGGTTTTGACCCTGAATGAACACCTCATTATATTTCGCCTACATGTTTGGCGGGGAAATACTAAACGCCTAAGGTCAGCGTAATATGTACTAAGCTTCCTATTTGCCGGGGTATCGAGTCTCACATACTCGTGAGTCGTGCTACATCCTCTTTCAAATTCCAATTCTTCATTCTACGTTCTCCCGGAATATTTAAATACAGAAACATTTCATTCTATAGGAATCCATGAATCTTTTAAGGCAACACGCCCCATCCAATAAGGGTTCCGTCGAGCATGTGCTACCCATATGTAACGCTCCCTATTTTTTCCTTATCAATTCCTTTCGGCAGTTATCGTGAGTTCGTTATTGCGGTATCATTACGATTTTTATTGCGATTCCTCTCCCTTACTTACATTATGTGTGTAGGTAATGAAGATAGGGTATTATCTAGTACGTTACAGGTCCTGTGATGAATTCAAGCTTTTGTTTCTACTGGTTTAAGAGCAGAATTGATTCTAGCAATGGACAGCTGGTTTGCATTCGAGATCAGTCGTCTATACTCATCATTATCTGCCTAGCGTTTTTCCATCTATCTTAGGGTCGGCTTCCAGTTTAACTGGATGCAGCTGAATACCAGTATTTTACTTGGAGTGACTGCCTATCTCACCTCCACAACTAGTTACTGGTTAACACAGTACCCCATGATAAGATTGGTTGTCAGACTTTCGGGCTTTGGATAGACGTCTGTCTATACTAAAATACTGTAGAGACCTTATCGCCTTATAGCTCAGTTAAAAGAAACAACAATGTCTGTTAGCTCTTTTCCACACTTTGTCTTATACCTACTTTGTCTTGTCTTGTTTTAATTCATACCAGTTTGTCTTCATTTTTATCAGAGGATCGTTCAACTTCATTGCCAACTGTAATAAAACTTCAATAAAAGAATCCATTATCTATCCACATTACCCATCTAGAATCAATCTGCTATCAATACGGCGCGGCGGTATCAAACGCAATCTAATGTAACCGGCGATGCTAGCATGATCCATGCAATACTGGCCCTGCATGACGGCAATCGATCATGGCTTAGCTCGCGAGGCTACAATATTTTCATTATACTTCCTATAACGTCGAGTTTCAAAGTGACTCCTATACATGGCCAGTCTTCTCTCTCAGAAACATTTTTAATAAAATAGTTTGCACTATCTTAAAAAGAACTGCGACGTGGCGTTACATTCTTTAGGTGCTTTAGTAAACTGCTCATCATTTTGTGAGGGTATTTTTATGCGCACAACAACATTAGCAACATATTTCAACAAAAACGTGAAGAACTTTTGAAGTTTCCCAAAATATTCCATCAAAACAACGTCAGTAAATTCTGGGGCCGACATGTTTGTGACCCCTGAAATATGTGGCAAGCCTGGGCTGCGGTACACCCCTAGTTCACCGATGACGTTATTAGGTGCCATGTAATAGGCGGCGAACTTATCGCCATTTATCGGGCACAGTTCCAATCCCTCTATAACTGGGCATCTTTCTAACGGGAAAATTCAATTACACTTTTTGTTCGACCTGCGAATCAAGTATGAGAGTTAAAGGTGCCGTGTGCGAGTCTAATAAACCGAAAGAGTTTAGTAGGATAACTATTACAACTTTTTGTTACTGGTATAAAAGAGAATTCTGAGCTCACTTTGTGAATGTAGATGGCTTACACAACCACAACCACTTAAAATTAGAAGGGTTTGCCACCAAAAAAAAGCGGTTTTGATTTATTTTTTTAACAAAAACATTCCATTATCAAAGTCCATGGAACTACTGAGAAAAAACAATTCTCACTAGTTCCATGGAACTAATTGCTGGTGGAACTAGTGAGAATGATCCTAACTCTCTATGCCACCCTGTATAGCTACAGGTATGACAGAATATTAATTGTAAATCTTCTTAACTAAGTGAAGATTAAGTATACACCTGAAGATAATAGATTATTGTACTGAAGAGACTACTTACCTAGTAATCTGTTTGACAGTTTTCACTTTACTATTGGCAGCGTACGACGGTTAAGCATCTGCTAGGAACGATTTTTAAAAATACTCACTTATTTATTTATTTAGGATCTCCAACAAAGGATATACACAAACACACGAAATAAATAATCGACGACAAAAGTATTACGTAGGTGTACTCCTTCACTTACAGGAGACCACAGCATGCATAATAAGATGTACAACTAAGCCAACAAAGTTATAGTAGCATTTAAAAATTCAAATCAAATCAAAACACATTATTTATTACTAAAATTAAATTAGAAAGATAAAATAATAAACTAAGTCATACTAGCAATTAAAAAAAAAACGAAACACATTTGGAAATAATGTTTAAAAAATAAAATTTAAAAATAAATTAACAAAGTCATAGTAGCAATTAAAAAAAAATCAAAACATATTTGGTTATAAAATTGGGAACTTACCACGTAACAGGAGACTTTTTCTCAGAAATACGATTATACAAGTAAATAGGTATTCTAGTCAGCCTATAGAAGAATAGGTCAACCCACTAGTATATAAAAATAAACATTAAATCAGATAGAGGGAAGCACGCACGCCTTCACAGATAAGATCATATTGGGTTTCCAAAGGTTGTGGAGGTCAGTCGCCAGTCACTTCACGTAACACTAAAAAATAACATAGGTACAGATAGATATTATATACTTGAAAGAGTGTAAGAATATTCAGTTACTGTATGGATCCTTTGTTTGAAAATGAGCTAGTACAGCAAGAAAGGAGGCTGTAGGTAAGGAAGTTAGACCATACTGACATTGTTTGAAAGGCTTTTTGCCTAGTTTACATGAGCTTAGTACATGTTATTAACTTGTAGCCAAGTCGGTAACGTGATCAGCTTCTATTCATAATCATCATCTGCTTAGACTTTTTCGAACTATGTTAAGGTGAATGCAGCTACATACCAGTTTTTTATATGGAGTGACTACCACGACACAACGACAACTAATACGACACCATTTGGTTAATCCATTTCTATTCACTTCTACTAATAACATTTATCATGTTTTCAAGGTCTGAGTTAACCAGTGACCTAACTAGGCCTAGGAGTCTAGTGGCTAGTGGTTAGTTAGTTAGTGTCAAATACAATAATTAATCAATCAATATAACGAATAAGAAAGTGGTTTCAAAATGGTGTGAAGTCTCTGACTCCTGTGCTAGGTCATAGACCTGTGGTGTTAGAGCCAGTGCCCACAATATACAAGCTACTAAACTCGTGTGATCCCATCTGCGGGTTTTTTTTACCGAAATCGATTTATGCAGATATCGATTCTCGTTTTAATTATAACCCGAACAATGGAAGTTACAACCCCATTATAGACGAATAACCACGCTGTAGATTGTCACCACGATACAAATAAAATTTATGCATCTGCAGTAATTGAAATTGCACTACAGAAATAACTTGGTAGCGTTTGGATGGCGATACGGTCAGCAAAGGTTTAACGCACAAATAACTTTTAATGCCACGAAAATGAATTGGAACTGTAATAATGATTAATTTGGGCATCAATTTCAATGATTCACCCTTTGGTGCCATTGTGGGATATATCAAGTTTTTTTGGGCTTAATATTGCGTTTAATTCATATCTATTTTTGAAGTCACCAGCTGTGTACAATTCACGCTCGTTAATAACTTGTAGTTTTACGAGTTAATAATTTATTATATTTGTTGTGTTTTTCTTTAAAAATTGTAAAACCGATTTCTATAAAATGCAAAAGTCACACCGGCGGCAAAAGAGCCACCCGGGTCACAAATAAAGGTGCTATTTTGCCGCCTTGTAGGTCCAACAACAATAAATTATATTTTTCTATTCTGTTAACTAAAAATCGCTTTAAAAGCATTTCGTATTTCTAGAACGAGTTTCAACAGGATGTTCATGATCACCTGTCTGACTTTTTCCAGCTATGTTGGGGTCGGCGGTTATTATTTAGCCACGAGCTCCTCATGGGACTGTCATAGGAGTGTTGGTAGTTTATCTCATTTCAGTAGATTTTTGTATCTTCTTTGTCGCTGATAGAATGTCACTTTCACACCATCTGGTGCCATGGCACACAAAAATAGCCAAAACTGACAACCCTAGCCTTGAAGAAGAACAACTAAGCATCGTCGTTTACGATTTCTGCACTAATGCTGATAGAATGTCACTTTCCCGGGGCCATCAGGTAACAAATTTAAAAAAAAACATCATCTGGTGCCATGGCACACAATAATAGCCAAAACTGACGACCCTAGCCTTGCATACCCATAGAAACAACTAAGCATCGTCGTTTACGAACTCTGCACACCCCATTAGCTTCCTCTTTCGTTTTCTACCTCCATTCACAGCCATAGCTATGCTGTTAAATACATTTATATACTCTACAAACATAGATGGTATTTACTTGTTACTGGTTACGGGAAAAACGTCGGTACACGGTATACGGTATACGAAACGTTTCCGTTTGCACGAATGAAAATCGTTCAAATATCAGAAATCAATATGGTCAATCCACATTGATTTCTGATATTTGAACGATAACAAGCGATATAAAAAAACTTAAATGAGTATGTAAATTCAAACATAGTTCTCAGTATAAAATATACATGGTTTGCTTGTTAGTTTAAAAGAGTTGCCCTTTACACTTGGATAGCTCGTAGTTCACAAAAAGTAAAAATACCCGCCTCTCTCTACGCTACGAGCCACGGCGTAGCAGTAACTGCTACGAGCGCGTAGCCGTAGCGCCTTTGACCCGAAGAAGCCTTCTTTATTTAGTGAAAAAATGGCTCGCAATTGGTTAACAGTAAAATAAGTTGCCATAAACCTAAAAGATGCGCCCTGAAAACTTAGTAAAAGTGCCTGTTGTTCTTTTCTAAAACGCATTGTTAACAGCTTGTTAGTTTTCGACACTATAAAGAAGTAAATTTTATAAGTGGGTGGTTATCTTCGGAACTAATGATCCGATTCCAGAATTTTTTTCACTAATAGGATGCTACATTATTTGCAAATTCCTGCCGTAATGTGAGCAAAGCCGCGGGAAAAAGCTAGTATTAAATAAAGTAACAACATGGAATTATGAAAAATGAAATACTAATTCCCTAGTAATAATTGGTAAACACAGATGATAGAAAACAAACATCTCATATCCGCAGATCGAATGTAACCAGAATAAAAAAAAAAGTACTGACTTTGTGCTTTACAAAATACAGACCATCCTAATTCTGCTAGGAACGGTCACTTATCGTGACCAGAACGCGCGACAGTGTTTATGTACCTCAAATAAATCTTCATTATAGCCATTTAGCCACGAGTCTTGACTTTGATAAAAGAGGCATTTTTTACGTAGCCAATAAAATATTTTATATGGACCGCAGGCTTTCATGAAATAATTTTCGAAATCCAATAATTGCCCCGACGAGCTTTTGATTTGCGACCAGAGGGGAGTTGTTCAATTTTAGGTGCCTCAGCCTGTTTCCAATATAATTCGTAAAAGTTGGACCTTTAATATTGCAATGTCAAATTATCGCGCAAAACGAAACTTGATTGACAGACTAGTGAGAAGAATTAAAACTTAGAAACTAGTTTAAATTGCTGAAGTCTAAAGTTAATAAAAAGTCTATAAAAACTTTCGAATTGGACCTTTTTGTGGATAGTAAAATACAGCAAAAAGTACCGACCTGTCAGACGAGTAATATAGTGAGGTCGTCGATAACCGAGCCAATAAAAACCTTTCGCTGACTAGGTACTGACAATGTGGCAGTTTCTCCGAATATTCGGCATTCCTGTCCTAAACCTAAGGTTGTTCAATCCGTCCGGTCCTTTCGGTTCATGTAGCCAGGTCAGGAGTTAGCGGGGCATAGCTATAATAGCAAGCGGTTGCGGCAAAGCACAGATGCAAACATTGGTATCGCTGAACGCGGTCGGGCGTCGGAAGCATTTTGATAAAACGTTGCACAATTTCCGTCCACTGCGGTATCGCTAGGCTGAAATAGGCTTTAATAAACAAGGATTGGACTGTGTTAACGATTCAATTAGACCGGATTTACTTATCAAAATAAAGAGAAAATTCCTATTCGACGAACGGTACACGTAAAGGGACACATTTGTGAAGTTCGGATGTCGCTGGAATTATGTGGAATTCAAAACCGGCTGGGTTCTAGGATTAATGGATAAATATTTGTTCGGATCAATTTCTTCATATTAAATTCTAAATGTGATAGGAACATGATATTTTAATGAGATTTCCGAACGCCATCATCCTCCTTTAAAGGGAACAAGCCTACCTAGTACTAATAAGTCAAATTCCTTCGCGAACGACACCAAGTATGAATGGTATTTTCTAATAAAAACTTCAATAAAATGTACAACACGACGGGTATTAGCGCCGCGAAATTCCTCGTCGCGTAAATAATAACATAAAGATTTTCCAATACATGTCCCAATAAGAGCCGCCGCTGCCGACGTCACCCTCCGCGCATTAGCTAACTGTCGCTGATACACCCGTGTCTACCCGGGAAGTTGCCTGTAAAGATAATCATAATTCACCAAAGTTGTATTCTTTACCTTTATTCTTCCTTGATTCTTAACTCATAAGTTTAAACACCAGCCCCGGCTGATATTTTAAACATTGTTAACATTTTTGCTTAAGGAAGAAATAAAGGAATGTTAAACTTTCTTAATAAATATCAAACTCGTATTTAGGTATTTTTTTATATTAGCGATAATAAATACAAAGAAATTCCTTCTACAAAGGAAAATATTACAACAAGTAGAAGATATAAAATATGATTAGTAGCACGAGAAGTTGTTTTAAAGTAAACTCGGTATCGCTGAAGATATGAAAGGAGGGAAATAATAAAATAAGATCCCGACAAACGAGAGAACAATAATTTAGTCGGTCGTGTCGGAGAACAAATACAGTGTCAACAGATAATAAAGGCAGAGCTGGCCGGTACCCGCCGCGAACCCAATAACACAGAGCCGCCGAACGTATAAGAACCTATATACTGCGGACCTGTATAAGGAAAGGATGTCGCCGCCGTACTTATTGCTCCAAACTTGGGACCGTCCAGATTTGAGCCGAATGCGTCCATATCGAAAGCCAAAATATTGGTAAACAAGCCCGTTTATTGAAAATAATATTGAGATATTCTATCGCAGACCGCTACAAAAACTAAATAAAACGGGATGGTAGGCCGTAATGGTTAATCAACCGTGAACATCGGCACTCTTAACAGCTGTATTCGAGGACTCAGGAATTTGTCTTAGTTGCCGGTTCGGTACATACTTGAATCCCTTTCGGAGATTGTCTGAATTCCACGGTAACCTCACTCAAATTAACTCATTATTTCCTAACATAGTTTTGGTAACAGAAATGCCTATATTTCTTTATTACGTTATATATAATTTGGAGTGGGCTCTCGAAAATGATTATTTCGAGGAAATTATAATCATACACGTGTCTACGCTTAAACAAGGAAGACTTTATAAAGTACAGTCGCCAGCACATCAAGTTACCACAAACTGTCAAATTTCTCCAAATTATTTGAAACCATAAAATGTTGATGGTTAAGTTCATAATCGAATGAGAAAATTTCATATTTTGTGGTAACTTGATGCGCTGGCGACTGTACATACGTTTAATGATCACTATAGTCTATTCGTTTGTTCTCACTCACACACATTATTGACTTCGCATTTACCGAATAACCATATTTGAATATGAAATCACGTCGATCTCGCACAGAGAAAAATAACTTGAGAGGAAAATTTGGTAAATCTCATTGACGCTGTCTCCGAGGAAATCACTAGAACTCGCCGTGATGTCGTACCGCCGAGCACAAACAAATAATATAGTGGAATTCTTAAAACATTTCGTGAACCAGCACGAAAAACAAAAGATTTAATGGAAATACTGACAGTTCTATGTACTTTGCTATTATTCTTTGCCATTTTCAGAGATTACACTCATTATTTTTATTACATACATTACGTTTATCTGACAACAAATAAGATCTTAAATTAAGATGGTTAAGTTGGCTTAAGAACTTTGAAATGTTATCGCTTTGGAAGCACATTCTGAACAAATATATGTTAACAAAGAGCAGGCAACAATTAATTAAGAACGATAAGCGTCTTAATTTGATTTAGATAGCTATAATTCCTGTATGTCCATGATAGACCTCTCTTACTTAATAGCGAGGGGTTGTATTCGTGACACATTTCCACCCAAATATCCTCTCCTATTCTTAAATGTACTATTTTTGGTTGTTGAAGAACAACACTGTGTATTATCAGTTATTACCGTTGTGCTCATGTAGGTAGGCAATAATGTCAAGGAAATTATGCTTTATATATACATTTAATACCGACTTGTTGGTTTATTGGTCGCATGCGACTACAGAGCATGAGGTCCTATGTTCGATTCCCAGGTCGGGCAAAGTGTTATTAAGTTTTCCATCAAGAATTTCTTAGTAACAGCCACGGTCGTAATTTGTGCCCCGTTGACGGCAATAGGCTCGCCCCCTATTATATGGGACTTAAACATAACTGGCGAAATGTGAGTGTACTAATGGGTCACCCTCTGCTTAAGCCTTCGGGGATTACAGGCGTTATGTTTATGTTATATCAATTTAAACTCTTCATTAAGTAAAATTATCGTTTAAAAATCCAGTCCCTTCGGTAGGAAAATAATTATGTTATGATGAAATATACTTCATCAAATATGCCAAGATTGTTCGGGTACCATGTCTAATATTCAAAGATTCCTTATGCAAGTTAAACCGAAATATTGAACTGACAGATAAATGAAACGAGGGTTCTCTTAAAGACAACGGGTTCGATCTGCAATCGATATTGGGCACGAATGCTCAACCCTTTAACCCAATAAGACCCTGGCTTTGGAGCAGGCTATTAACGGCCGATATTATCGGTACAATAATCATTTCCACGGTATTTGTTTCGATAATCCCGTGCTTAACAAAATTTAAATTAAGAACATCAGCGAACGTTCTGATTGGTTGTATTGATTTTGTTATAGGGGTTCCAAAAGAAATAAGTCTAGACGAAGCCTTAAATGTGCCTACAATGTGAAGGTAGTTGAAGGTCATGTTATTAGATCTACGAACAAAAACAAATGACTAAACATTTTTCGAACAATTAACAAGAGTTAAGTTACTTGACTGGTCACTGAAAGTTGTTTTAATTTACTTGAAAGATTTCTTTTAAAAAAGCAGTGGTGAAGACCCATTTTTTTCCGATTCATTGGTTTTATGAATTGAACGCAGACTGGAATCGGATTTGATTGTGGTATTTGAAATCAAAACGCGGATCACGTATTAATGTTTTTCAACGATCGGTAGCTACATCTATATGGTTGATTGTTACGCAGTTAGTAACAGTTTTATCTCGAATACGGATCACATGACTCGGTTCAAGTGCCGCTCCAATATTTGGGATGCACTTGGTCCACTGGCGGACCAAACATTTCGATAAATGGAATTCGGTAATACCTTTACCAGTTCCGATTCGTACCGTTAATAGTTAACATTCGATAATTGTGTTTTGTTATTCGATTTATAGAACTGTAAAGTAGTCTATTTTATATTTACATAACATCTGACCTGTAATCAACAAAGGGTTAGGCAGAGGTAAATCTAATAGTACACCCACATTTCGCCAGTTATGTTTTAAGTCCCAAGTGTAATAGGGGGTGAGCCTATTGCCATCAGCTGGGCGCAAATCCAGACTGCGTGGCTGCTCTGCTACTAAGAAATTCCTGATGGGAAAACCTAATAACACTTTGCCCAACCCGAATCGAACCCAGGACCTCATGCTCAGGAGTCGTGTTTGCGACCACTAGAGCAACGAGCTAGTCTATTTTATATTTATAGGTATATAATTCCCCCTTTTCGTTAAATGTTTAATAATCCTATCATAAGCCAATGATTATGAAAGGTAAATAGGTAATTTTTCGTTTGCATTATTGTAATGGTTAAATCATTCAAAAGATAAGCAGAAAGCATGAATAAGGGTAAAATCTTCATATTCATTACCATCGTTCCCTATTTTGTATGGAAGTGGAGATAATGAAAATCAGCTCAAGAATCTTAATTTATGATAAGACTCGGTGAAAAATCATCCTTTCATGACTACCAAAAGGTACCTTTGCATTTTAAACGTGAAAACTTTGAGAATTATGTAAATTATCAACAATCTACAGAAATACCGTATTGCTTAATATTGGGTTGTTATAATTGTGTGAATTATATTTAATTCTAAATTCTTAACGATAAAGATTTTCGGTAAACAAAATCACTATTATGAAATATTGCACCCATATTTATTTGATTTGAATGAGATTAGTCGAAATTTAAGAGCGCTTGTACAGAAAGTTGGCAAAGTCGCAAATAGCTGTCAAATATTTATCTGTTTTAATTAATTTCCCAATATTACTGCATGAAAATAAGAAATATGGCTAACTAGTGAACTGGAATATTAATAATGAATTGCAATTAAAGCACTGAATTTGATGTTGTAACCGTTTTAGGTGTAAAAGAGGCATTTGGAAAGTTTCCAAATTCTTTTTTTACATCTAAAACTAAATATTCGGTTAGAAAAATTCGAGTGCGAGCAGGATTTTTTTTTCTTTCCATATCAAAACAGCTGTAGTTCCCTACGCAGGGTTTGCGTAAAAAAATATTAAATATTCGGTGTTACGATATTAATTATTGCATTTCATAATCAATACTTTAGTTCACTAGTTAGCCATATTTCTTATTTCCATACAGTAATATTGCCAAATTAATCAAAACAGCGAAATATTTGACAGCTATTTGCGACGTTGCAAACTTTCTGTACAAGCGCTCTTAAGAAAAGACAACTAAAATATTGTAAACTTATTCAAAAACTTTGTGGTATATCTGAAAGACTGTGTTTAATATATCTAACTTAAGTACTGTTTAGTTTTGAAGCCGCTCAGACTGATATTCTTATTTAGTTTGTTGAGTCTTATTTTAGTTGCAATTCACTTATTTGAAAGTCAATGATAAAAAGTTTGAATTGACTCGACGGTAGCTAAACGGACCGACTCTGAAGCGTGCCAGTGACAGATCAATACTTCTTTTGAAAACTTCCAAAAGGGATTTAGTACTAAGTTAAACCTGAATTTAAGAGAATCGCCGGTAACGAGCAAAGTTTTTGGCCACAATGAATGTAATTAATCGAAAATTAAATTTTTAACTTTATTCTCTTTGGTGATAGTGATTGTCTTTGGTCATTTTGGAGCAATTTGTATTTAAGTTTTGAAACTGAGCAGTAATAAGTTAGAGATGTCAGCAACAATGTAGGGGTCCGCAAGGGCCGATGCCTGCCAGGGCTGCGGGACTGTTCGAAAGAGATACCGCGGCCCTGCAACACAAAGGGCAAAGAAGGAACATGGATGGGTTTTAGTTACTACTGACTCTCTCTTCCGCTCCGCCCAGAGCGGGGAGGGGGGTTCAGATGGGAAATTATCAAATGACTTTGATGATTTCCCATCCGAACAAATAAAAAAAGCAGTAATAAGTTCGGTATAGGGACTGATTTTTAATATTAAGTAGCAGTTCTTAAGGTTAATCACACATAAGGGTGACCACTTTTCAAAATTAATGTTATTTGATCTCAGCAACATATTTTATCAAAAAAAAAAAAACTCTCATCCTGGGTAATATTTTATGAAAAAAAAAACATGTTTACGTTGCGGAATTTTATAAAAAATAAGTAGTTTCATTAAATATCTACCACCATATCTGAAGTTTCTTAGTTGATATCCCGCATGGAACGATAGATACGATATTCATAATGAGTGAGCGAGACAACACTTCAACACTATTCAAATGTCATTGTCAACTAAATAGAAACATAATCATGACGCGATACAGCAAATCTATCGCTTTAAATCTTTCATTCAGCCAGAAACAGGCCGAATAAAATAAGACAGGCAATTTAGGACGAGATTAGTACGATCTGTATTGATAACGGATTAGTAATCCCGGCTTTCATTGTTTAGTTGAGTTTATTACTAAATTAGTTAGAGACATGAAGGACATTTAAAGGATCGTATTATACTATGATTTTTTGTGATCTCATTATAATTATGACTATTCACCAGTTTCTAAATAGAGTGATTGAAGTTAAGAAATTGTCAAACCATGTATTGAGCTTGTGACTATATAATAACAGCCGCTCGGGTCGATCTTCAGGTTAAGCCGCGCTTGCCTTGGTTTGTTCGTGGATGGGGACCACGCATTACATACCGAGTTTCCTCCGTGCCTCGGAAATAACGTTAAGCCGTTGGTCCCGGCTGATTCGTAGATCTTTGACAGTTTGGCAGGTAGTCAGTGGCCCGAAAGTCTGACAATCAGTGTTACCAAGGGTATCGTATTATCCAGTACTTGTAACAACTGGGTTATGGAGGTCAGATAAAATACAATATTGATATTCCGGTGCATCCGGTTAGACTGGAAGAACAACCACTGGTTATCCCTCATTACATGTCAGAAAGCATAATCCATGCTCTCGTTAGTACTTCCATAAAAGTATCTCATGTTAGCAGCCAATCAAAATTGCTATGAGAATCGGCTTCAGATTAAATTAAACCGGTTTAGATTCCGGAGGTTAACTGATGCAATACAAACATGCAAAACATTAATTACTGAACGACCAGACGGCGCACGGTTCAACACAGATGCATTTCAAGCAAATACCTTGAATGTTGATGGCTTACTCAGTCTTTACATCCTAACTATCCTAATTCTATCTTCCTAACTAATATTATAAATACGAAAGTAAGTTTGTTTGTTACCTTTTCACGCCTAAACCAATGAACCGATCATCCTTAAGTTTTGCATATACGTTGTCAAGTGTACAGAAACGGACATAGGGTACCTATCATCCCGAAAAAAAGTACTGTTCCCGAGGAAAACAACAATAATGTTCTTATGATAATAGATGGCGCCATGTGTTTTTCGAATCATGATTGAATTACATTATTGTAGAAACTTTAGTAGTGTGTTAAGAATATATGTTTCTTTTTAATTGACGCGAGCGAAGCCGCGGGCAGAAGCTAGTATACTATAGTTGTCAACAATGAAAATATGTAAGGCTTGTATATGTAGGTGAAAGGTGAAGGTAGGATGTTTTCTTGAGGTACTATCAGATCTTGCAGAAAGTCGTTTCAGGTAAGGTATGAAAATCGCTATCGTGTTATTTCTAGATTAGAGAACGGCTAGTAAATTTTGTCTGAAGTACGGGAAAATAGTTGCATAACATCACGCCTGTATTCCCCAAAGGGTTAGGCAGAGGAATACTTATTAGTAGATACACCCACATTTCGCCACTTATGTTTAAGTTCCATGTAATAGGGGGCGAGCCTATAGAAATCAATGGGGCTCAAATCCAGACTCTGTGGCTGCTACAAAGAAATTCCTGATGCAAAAGAAACACTGCCCGACCTGGGAATTGAACCCAGGACCTCATACTCAGCAGTTGCGCTTGCGGCTACTAGAAAAACGAGGCAGTCGGATAGTTGTTTACGTGAACAGAACTGGAACGGTTAAGAGTGAAGCCACACTGCTCCGTTGCGTTGCGTTGCGACGTCGCAGCGCAAGATTTTCGTTAACGCAACAGTGAAGTGTGGCATCTTTTAAAATTTATATGTAAAATGACGGAGCAGTGAGGCTTCGCTATAAAGCAGACGGACATTAGAAGAAGGTTCATTTCAACTAACAGAAACAATTAAAATATAGGAACAATTCATTTGTACTACCGTCAAAACAGATTGAACACACTCACGTACCATTAATGTACAATTTAAGCGCACCTCAAGTCGAGCTTGCCAACTCAAACATCGGTTACAAAGTCAACCAAGAATTCGGATACTGTGATTTATTTAATCCAAGTTATTCACTTCGTTTATTAAGCAGAGTCGAGATTAATACTGAGAGCTTAACGTAAGACGTGAACTCGCCACCCCCCCTCCGCCCTCCACCCCCGTGCCCCGCGAGACCCCGGCACCCCGCGTGACGCCGACAGATAAGCTAATTACTTATTGTGATTTAGCAACCGGTTCTCGGCAAATTTTTCATCAAATTTTCAGAGAGCAATTCTGAATAATAAGTAGACGTCGTCCACCACAATGGCAGCAATTAACCGGACAATTTAACTTTTTAATTGCGAATTAAGAAACTGGGGAGTGCAAAGGTTGAACACGGCCCGTGGAATTAATTGTCAAGAAAGGTTTTACTGTCCACCGGACCATTTTACATAATATGTTCACACATTGCGCTACGAAGCGAAACTGGATGAGAAAATAAAAAAAAAAACGATTTTTTGTATTTTTATTATTTTTCTATTTGCCAGTAACATGGTATGTTTACAAAGGTGTTCATAATATTGCATAGTGCTACATGTCTCACCGTTTTCACGGTATGTTATCGTTTTCAATTAAAATTCGATACATTACATTACTATCAATTCACATCAGTTACATTACGTTAATTTTAAAATTATACATTATTTCAATTATTATATTGCACACTCCTTTTTTACCCTAATACAAAATTGAACAATAAATTCAACACAATACAATTATTACTTCTTATGCCTATATTTAATGCCTGATCAAGAGAAAAGAATTGCCGCAGCTTTTACTTGTATAATCTATGGTCTGCTATTAAATACACACAAAGTACAAGAAATTTATTTAATATATATTTCCAAGGTTGCTTAACACCGCAGTTTTAAAAGTTGTACCGAGTAGTTTTTTATCGGGCTCTTTGTTTTCACCCATAATCCTAGTTTTTCTTAGTGTCCGTAGCAAGCAGAGGGAAACTTTCCGAAACTTGAATTCATAAAGAAAGTTTAAAGTTTCAACAAAGTTAAATAAAAACAGAAAAGCTTCATTGTGTAGTCAAAGCGCAGGCGGCACTACCTAATTGTGTACGTTATCTACGTAACTTGTGTCTGCCCGAGAAACAGTGTGTTAATATGAAAACGATTTTAGCTTTGCGTTAATCGGAATTCGGGAATGAGCATAGACAATGTAAACATGACAATAGGAGCAGGAGTAAGGGGCTGGCTGGCACTCGTATCGGTGGCGTGCCACTCGTGAGATAACACAACGCGCCGTCTTTGTGGACGGATGTAAAATTATTAAGCAACGGAATGCCGTAAATGGGGTCTGCCTCTGTAATATCAAGGGTTAGAGGTGACTCGCTCCTAACATGGGGTTTCATACGATTAAGTTTATCGAATTCCGGGCGTAGGTACCTAATTATGTTTCATGATATCGCTGGCCAGCTATTGTCTGGCCTCGATATTTTTTCCTTATCCACCAAAAATTATAATGTATTTTAACGGCGCTGTGCGATGGTTTCCCCTCGTTCACTTTTAGCTCAGACAAATTTTTTCGTGCATATTTCAAGCGGGATTAAATTGTTTCAAACTTTGTCGGACAGTCTGTCGAATGCGAGAAGGCTGGGATCGATTGACAGCCGGATGATTCTGTCGTTATGAAACCTCACAGATATTGAAAGTCGATCGTTTTAAAAATGGCGTCCGTGTCAAATTGGCACCGAGAATAAAGCAGCCGCAAAGTAAACACCATTCAATTTTATTACGGAGAACAGTCTCCTTTGAAAATCCCTCGGTAGCAATCCCGTAAATCTCTATTTGTCGCAACTAAAACAGGTCACGGCGGAAGGCTATTACGTTCCCTAAATGCTGCCGAACTCCCTGTAGAGCGCTCTAATCCACTCCGAACGGGCTGGTGTCAAACGCAGGCCAGGGTTGTTTGTATTGTTTATTGTCGCGACGCTCGTTCGTACGGCAAAGATGCCGCCGCCGTCGCCGGCACGGGAGAGCATGTTTCAATTGATGGAGCCGAACAGTCCCTGGAGTGAACTATTATATTCCTGCCCACGAACGATACTTATCCTCACTTAATGTCGCTTTTCCTTTGAAATCTAAGAGAGCTTTATAGTATTTCGAATGTGGAACAAAACCTCGAGTGTTTATCTACATACTTACTATAGAACGGGCATTTGTATCGATTTGTTTGTTAGGTAATTCTGAATTCAATGTTAGCACCCTATTCGAAACCAAAATACCAACTAAGAAAACACACGTCTGTCTAATAAAAGTGAAAGGTTTTATCAATCGGGAGCTATTAGACGAGTGCGTAGCCACATCTACATCTGTACGAACCGCCTCGTCAGTCGGCCGGTTTTTATGCGACAGTTCGGCGTTCGGGTGTGGATGAATAAAAAGCACTGAAGAGCCAGCAGAATGGAACAAAACACTTGAAACAATATCGCGACAGAGCGGCAATCATTCCTGTTTTATCTCAGTTTGTGCACGCTGCGCCGCGGAAACTGCTCTAATAAAAAAACTACCATGTGTTTCTACGTACATACCTATACGTAGTGTGCACGGTACACACGTATAGGTTACTGCAGTGCTGCACCTGCGTTGTTCCTTGCAGATATGAAGTAGAAAATATTACGCTTTCGTTTTTTGTTCGGGTTTTTGAAATACCTACTCGATTTTAACAAACCGATACGTGGTCCAGTCTAGGTTTTACAAATACGCTTGCAGATAAAATACGTTTTAATTCTGAATGTGAAACAAAAATTCTATATTTCACAACAGTGGTGTAACGACTTTGTTTATTTTTATATCCTTCCCATGTGTTTATTTTCGAAAGCCAATCGAATAGAAACTGAAAAATATTGAACATTCGGTATTTTATTTCACGCATCTCTCACAGGAGTAGGTAAATATTTGGACGTATATTTAGATTTATTCGGGTGGTTAGTTTGTTTTGGCGCCATATTTTTAAACTACTATGTGTTAAAGTAAATTTTGATACACGCTACCTGTTTGCTTTTGTACCTATAGCGTAACAATAAAATATAAAAATATATAATATATTTTTTTTTACATTTTTAAATGTTTTTTTATTTTCTTTTTTTCTAAGGAATATTTCAAAAAGTAAATGATTTGTAAAAATATAAATAAAGGAAATGTAAAAAATAATAATGAGAAAGTAATTTTTTTGAAAATAACAAAACAATAAAATGGGTCGAGACTGCACTATTCGTAACAGTAACAGTCCATGCGATCTTCTGCCGCCAACACAGTAAACTTTTTGCCCCAGTTACCAACTTAAAACAGGCCATTAGATACCATACACTCGACGATTATAACGATTGCCACCCACAGTGGAAATTATATTAAAATCCTAGACACATGAGCGTATGAAAAAATAAATCAGGCTTTATTTAATGCCATTCTTTTGACCGTAAAGCCGTGGTTCGACTGCGGGTGACGACGGGTTACCTTTGAGACTCTGGTTCAAGTTAGTTTACTTACAAAGTTTTTCACGGTCAAGTGTGCTATATAAGCTATGTTTACAAGTTCGCTAAGTAGAGACCCAAGTCTTGTATGGGGCTTAAGTGTTGGCAAGAAATTGGGCAGATGGTTCTTAATGAAATAGTGTGACATAACTATTTCATTTATGATGTAAGTGAATATGGGACTTCATCTATACTAATATTATAAAATGGTAAAATTTGTTTGTTTAGTTTGTTTGTAGGTATCCAATTCTAAAAAGTTTTTCACTAGCAGAAGCTACATTATTCGTGGTTGCTATAGGCTATAAATTATATTTATATCATGCATATTAGCCGAGCTATCACAATTTTTGCGGACGAAGTCGCGGGCTAAGTGATAGTTATTTATGAAGATGTATTTCTCTGTTAGAAGCAGTAGACTTCAAACATTTTGAAACTGAGTTCCCATTGGTCAATACCTACCATTCTACAAAAGTCGGTAACAAATAAAAGACGTGAAGTGACGTTACGCGCTGCTTAATTCCAAAAGATCCATTCTCATTGTAACGCACTTCGCATTCACAAGGCTTTGAATCCTGTTCTCTCGAAAAGGAAAATAAATATCCTTTATACTCATTTGATTTCTCTTTTTTGTTCCAGATTTACCGAGCGTAGCTGAAATGAAACCACAATAACATTGTAATTTTACGAGACAATAAATAACTGTTTTAAATATACTCAACGTAGGATAAATAATGTTTTTATTATATGTATTATTATTGAAATGTTGAGACAATATACCTCAGAAGGAGGGTTGGTATGACTATAACGCGATGTGAAGCACGACCAAAGAGCTTATTGATATCAAATGTCTTTTGACGCCATGACGGCGGAATCATCACGGCGGTCAAGATCCGTTTCCATGGAAACCGGCGGCCTACCACTGGTTTCGACGTTTGCGCTCCTCACTATTGTTGCAGGTAAGCTAGTGACGACCTTCACTATATACGGGGTAGGAGGGACACCGACGCGAAAACGGTTACCACGTATACAGTACATCATTCTGAGCCCCCCACAAAAAAATTTTTCATCGGTTATTAAAAAAATACAGCTGTTTCCTACACGGTCAAAATGTATGGAACAGCTGATTTTTTCACGTCGTTTGCTGGTCATTGGTGGTAGGAGCAACCTCCTACCACCAATGACCTACAAACGACGTCATTGACATGACCGTATGAATCATGTAGGTACAAGCATAAGTTACAGTGCCATTATTTTCATGCATTATTTCGATTATAGCTTACTGGAGATTGCTCTAAGATAGTAACCAAATCACAAAACATCCAACAAATATTAAAATAAGTAAAGCTTTAAAATGATGAAGCTTGAAATACCAAATTCATATTTCCTACTTTAGCCAAAAGCCAGAAGACACAAGGTTTGAGAAAGAGAGAGAGAGAAGCCTCGCCTTTGACTGTTTCACGAAGCTATTCCCTTTATGTTCGCCTCTGACTTTAATTAGTAATAAACATGGTTAAACTTCAAGGCGGAGAGTTAACGCCCATTTTGAATAAAATTACCTTAATGTGCGTAACGAACCATGTTCCAATGTAGAATATTATGCCTATTACGTCGTAGGATCGAATAATATTACCTATTAGTCTATCATGGGGCTGGTATGTTCTGGAACTGAACTTGAAATCGATGCTCAGGACGGAAATAGTAGATTATTTACCAAGGGGAAAAACAGTGTCTTACGTCACGAGCGCTATTTTGAATCTCGAACGCAGCGAGGGATTCTAGGGCTACCGAGCAGAGTGAGGGAACTTTGAATTAGCTCACGAGCAAAGCAAGGGAGTTAAGAGTTGAATCCTGAGACCAGTGAGGGATTTAAGCTGGCCCAAGGCGAAGACACATATATCGCCGAGGAGTATACTCTGCTTTCCACACGCACTGCGAGGAAATAAAAACCAATTCGATTTTCGAAATATGGCGTCCACCCCAATATTCTACCGCTGGGTCAGCCAGTGTCGGTATGTTTTTTTCTATTTAAGGGGTAAAATGGTTGTAAAGGAAATTTTAGGGAAAATAAATCATTGAAGAAAATACCAACATAAAAAAGGGTGAAATTTAGGAAATCATGAGACATTTTACTTTCGAATATGTAATAATAAACCGAATGCTTAGTGTCGTGCGTGAACGGTATCAGGCAATACAAACAGACTCAAAATTCGATACTAAGTGATAATTTTGTGAATGAGTATAATTTGATATCTCTTCCTATTTGAAAAATATAATCGGGATAAAAGTTGCAAATCGTATCATTTTGACCCTGGGGTGCGCACCAAAGTAGCCGATCAGCTGTTGCGATGACTTGCCGCCATAATGTTACAATTAATTGTTTAATAATTTTGGATTTGACCATTCGCAGTAAACAATCGTTTTATTTATTTAATTAATTTACATTGGTGTATTTTATTATTTCATATAATATTACTTTTAAGTTGGGTAATTTAATTATTTTGGTCGTCGACGGCTACTAAAACCTACGAAGTAGAAGTCCTGTCCTGTCTATCCTCTTTGGTAAAAGTTTTCATTCTAAATATTTGAGGTTCCATATTCAAATCATATTATTCGCCAGCGGGCAGTAATGAAATTCAGTACAATTAATATTCCTATGGCAGTAATGACTTGCTTTACGTTAGATTTACAATACATAACATCACGCCTGAATCCCCGAAGGGTTAGGCAGAGGTGTACCCATTAGTACATCCAAATTTCGCCAGTTATGCAAAAGTCTCATGTAGTAGGGGGTGAGCATATTGTCATCAACTGGGCACGAAGTCAGACTCCGTGGCTCTTTCTGAGATACGGCTGATGGAAAAAACTAATAACACTATGCCTGACCTGGAAATCGATCCCAGGGCCTCATGCTGAGGCAGTATTGAAATCCTTTCGATTAGGAAGTGTCTACAGTATTAAGGTTCTTCGAAAGTGCGGAATTTTAATCCCATCATCAGCGAAATATATGCTAACATTCGTAGGTTTATCCCTGCGTTAATCTCCCTGAAATACAGGCGCCATTACAAAAAAAGCCTTGTAATTTACAAGCGAAGTTAACTTGCACATAGTTGCCAGTAATACATCTCTCAGTAACATTATTACTACTTCGTTGAAAGCTTTTTGCATACAGTTCGCAAATTGGTGGAGGTAAGTTTACAACTATTGGACAGCAGTGAGCAGCCGAACACACTAATGGAAAACCTGATGAAAAGCTTAATATCCTGTCGACCATCTCGTGCCGCTTTGAAAACATTAATTTTCCCTTCGTAGTACAGTAAAGTAATGATATAACTGGTGTCCCAAAGTCGGGCCACTCCGAATATTTGCCAAATATTCCGGGACATAAATTCGTCATGATATTCTAGGAGTTGAAAATTCTGTGTCAAAGATTGAAAGCTTTTATTATTTTCAGTGAGATTTAGACACACTTATATCCTTTGAGTTGTTTTTTTAGTAATTTATAATTCACTAGCTTTTCCCCGCGGCTTTGCCCGCGTAGTTGTCGAAAAATATCCGATGGGAACGTACCGAACAAACATAGTTACTTACCTTCATCCCCCTTTTTACTCCTTCGGGGGTAGAATTCTCAAAAACGCTGAGACACGTATAAATTAATTTTCAATCGCCAGCTTAAACACAAAATTTCAAGATCCTAACTTCAGAACTGACGGACTTACATATAAAGTACCATCCCCTATTTTACCCCTTTAGGGGTGGAATTTCCAAAAATTATTTCTAAGTGGATACTTACTCTTCACAAAGAACACACCCTCCAAGTTTCATGTCTCTAGGATCATCGGTTTGTGCTGTGTGTTGATATATCACCCAGTCAGTCAGTCAGTCAGTCAGTCAGTTTACCATTTTATATATAAGATTAAAATGTGATAACATTAGGTATGCGAACGAATGCATGATACTGTTGACATCCGTTTGAGGATACACAGATGAGATAGATTGGTTTTTCCTAGACTCTGTTATTTGTCAATGGGCAAGTAGGTAACGTATACCGGTGCTGTAGTAAACATGTAATGTATAAACTTAAAACAAACTAAAATCACCAAAACAGAACTAAAATAAATAGGAAAGTTCGGTCGGTATCCAGGATTCGTGCAGCAAATGTTAGAATTTTGCAGTTTGAATTCTTCAAGCTCTTGGATTTTTGTATTGTCATCGATTCTATACAAAAATGCAAATGTTCAGTTATAATACGCGTTCAAAATGAACTGAACGTTTACAAAGGTTGAAAATTAAACAAGCTGAAAGCCGCAACATGTAAAATTACGTCGGCATGTAAGAACAACATGTCAACTCACAATTCCATGCAGGGTTAGCTTTGTTTCTTTCTGTACGTGTTTGTTCGGTACGTGAGTTAAAACTAGACCGCACTTCACGTGATGTTGCAAATTGTTGCACTTTAACGACTGTCTACAGTGGCGAGCTGCAGTTTAGAAGCAATACCGCCCCAGATTCCCTCACGTACCGCGACGCGCCTCCGACGCGCCAGACGTAAGGAACCCGCACTCAACGCTGCCCTACCGGATTCCAAGTTTAATTGAAAACGCTTTATATAACCTTTTCTTTTAATTGTTTAAGCTTTCACTTCATCCTTGCCCGTGCTCTGTGAAATGTTTAATTATAGTTCCTAATGAAAACTCCACAATTTAAATAAACACGTACAATATAAATAATGATGTTTGTGTGCAATGCGAACGATATGCGTTAAACCTACATCGGATTACAGCTAATCATTGGATTAATTGTATGGAAATTAGTGATCGTACGCGTGGTGAATTTAACGCAATTCTATCAGAATGTAATTATAGACGTTGATGAGCGTGAAATACTGAATAATTGGAACACGTAATCGAACATGGAGGGCTCGACCGGTGAAGTTTGCAATAATTGATATAATTAATGAATTTATTCATATCGGCTGATAAGTTATTAAGTAAAATGTTGATTGGGACGGCTGTTCAGTATGTGGACATTTTTAAAATTTTTATTCTATGTTGTTAATGATATTTTTATGTGCTACAATGCGTAGGTGATTTATGGATGTAAATATAATTTTATCCATCGCTCGGGTGGTGGACATCAAGATAAAGGGGTCGTCGGTCGACAAAGTTGGCCACGTAGCTGGCGGCTATTGGCCCCGAGTTATTAATTTTCATTTGACTCGGATAAAAGCCTTACTTATTGCCATTAAACGTCTTTGAGTAATCTGTTTTGTGACATCTTTGCGATATAATCCTTATGTGGGCATTTCGTACTGAACATTTTAATACATTTCTGTCATATTTAAGCTTTACGCATTACTAATTGACGTGATCATAATGTCAGTTCATTCGCTGAAATACTCCATGAATAAAAATGAAATATATTTTTCGCTTTTATGTTTCAATTTCGACTTTAATTTTTGGCTTCAAAAAATATTTACTTTCGTTTTAACTCGATAAAGGGATGATGTGTGGCCGGAGACACGTGACGAATGTTCCGTATCGGGGTGTTATTAATTTTCATTTGACAGTTAGGCCGCTTCACTCGGCAAGGCAGCCTCGCGATGCGACGTGACAAAGGCCTCGCTTCTACAATAAACACTGCCTCGTTTTGTTCCATTATCGGCTCACTGTGGACTGTGATTCGGAGAATAGTGTAGCACTTGTAACTCGTTGGGAAATAGTGTACGTTGGTTGTCTGTTTTTGTGGTAAAGGATTTTAGGAAAAGTGTGGTGGTGTGTGTACTAGTGCATGGTTGTTTTTTAGAAGAGGAAAGAAAGAAAAACAAAAAAAAAAAATTAAATTCACGAAATTTAAAAAAAACTGGCATAATTACATATTTTACTAAGCTTTGTAAATACCGGAAAGGTTTCCCTGCTAAGCAGGCGTTAGTCTATTAAGAAAAAGTAATTAATAATAACAACCAACGCAATATCCAACGATATTTTCATTAAAGAATTAATGACTTTTCATATCAACAAATAAGTTGTGAACAAAGCTCACTTGTTAAAACTCGAAACCACGGATAAAATGATGGTGTGATGTAATCTTCGAAGGTTGGAACTAACAGAAAAGAACTACTATTATTATTTAAACTTATACTGTCACTTACGGGATATCTTCCGTGATTGTTCATAATTTTGAGCTGCCACACAATCACGAAAGGTATCCCGTTAGTGACAGTATAAGTTTAGTTTTAAACAGTGAAAGCTTAAAACAGTGTTTATTATAATCTAAGTACCTTTTAGTTTTGAAGAGATTTACCAGTCAATAATTTCCCCACATATATAACTTAACGGATAAAGTTTTACACTAGAATTCACAACAGGCAAGTTGTGAAAGCGACGAGATAGAAAATCTTAAGTACTGAGCGAGTGAACACACAACAAGCCAAGTTAGGAGAGTATTACTGAAGCTTCGGGTGAATGAGATCCATTCCCGTTTAATTTACAAGGGTCATATTACCAGCATTGAACCGGAAATCCATTACCCGGCCGTACGACGAAAATAATAATTTTAATTTTCTCGACTTCTTATCTTTTCGATACACTGCACTCTGAGTAAATGTTTTGTAGAAATAAGTCCGGGAAATATAATATTAGGTCTTAACTATGAAATTGCCGTTTTTTCTTCACATTTTATTCTGTTTGTAACTTTGACGTTTAGTTGTATTTTTTCCTAATTCCATTTTTATTAGATTAATTGTTAAATTACGTACCTTTTAGAATTTAAAAAACCATACTAGTAGTTGCATATTACCTCATAGGGTAGTGTGTCAAATCACCTGTTTCAATGTGCCGTCGGTTTCACTACTTCAAGTAGGTATATTTTTGTCATAGACTATGTTTTGAGAATTTAAGTTACGTAGTGCAGCGCAGCGTTTTTCACACTATAGTTTGCAATTGCATCATACATACTCGGTTCAGACGTTTCCAAGAAAAAAAAAAAAAAAAATTAGTATGAAATGTCACTTTTCGCGAAACCCCTAATACGAGTATGTCGTACCTTTTTTTTTTTTTTTTTTTCCGGATGGGAAATCGTCAAATGACCCCCCCCACTCTGGGCGGAGCGGAAGGGAGTGTCAGACTTGTACTGACTAAAACCCATCCATGTTCCTTCTTTGCCCTTTGTGTTCCAGGGCCACGGTATCTCTTTCGAACAGTCCCGCAGCCCTGGCAGGCATCGGCCCTTGCGGACCCCTACTTATTTGCTGACATCTTATGAGGCGCACGTGGAACACGAACGCGCCGTCGACACGGCCTGTCGTCATAAGACGGCCGGACGGCGAGCTGGCCCATAACTCGCCGTCCACAGGCCCGCGCCTACGGTGGCCGGGAACCACCACGTGACCCCCAACGCCCAGGGCGTCTCCCGCGGCGACTGGGACGTGAGGTTCTTTCCCTCTCACGTCCCGCCACCTCCTTCACTAGCATGACTGCTTCGCAGAAGGAGGTGACGGCTTCCCATTCCCTGTCGCTCCGGACCATGGCTTGAACCAAGGCCGGACGCGAGAGATCGCCGCCGCCAATCGCCGCTACGAGGACACGGCGGTGCTCCGCCCAAGCGGGGCAGATCTCCACGGTGTGCTCCACCGTGTCCTCCGGACGATCCTCGCAGTGGAAACACCCGGGCGTTTCCTCCCACCCGATTCGGTGCAGGAACCTCCCGAAACTGCCGTGTCCGGTGAGGACCTGCGTCAGGCGGTAGGTGAGGGCGCCGTGGCGCCTCTCTAGCCACTCCTCAAAGAGGGGACTTATCGCCACTATGGTGGCGTGCCCTGCACGGGGTTGCGACAGTCGTTCTCTCCATGTCGCCATGAGATCACGCCGGAGGTCTGTCCACTGAGCGGCAATTTGCCGCGGCAGCGGAGTTTCCTCCCGACGTAGTGCCTCCGCGCGCCATTCGTGCAGGCGTGTGAGGACTATCGCCTCCAGATCCCATGGCGGCAATCCGGTAAGGAGGCTAGCCGCTTCGCCGGAGATCGTGCGGTACCCCCGGATTAGCCTTATGGCTATTACCTTTTGGGGCGCGTTCAGGTAGTTGGCGGCTTGCCGCCTCAAAGAACGCGCCTACACCGGGGCCCCGTAAAGGGCCACGGACCGCACGACCCCCGCGTATAGCCTCCGGCAGGAGGCGTTTGGACCCCTCAGGTTGGGCAAGAGCAGCTTGAAGGCAGCCCCTGTCCGTTCCAGTTTGGGAGCCAAACGTCGGAAGTGCTCCACGAAGTTCCACCGGTTGTCGAGGACGAGTCCTAGGTACTTCAACGTCGACCCGACGCCGATGGAAACCCCTCCTGCCGTCAGTAGGGATCCCGACGGTGGCGCATTCCAAGGCCCATGAAAACACATGACCTCGGACTTGTGCAGTGCCACCTCGAGACCCAATTGTCGGATCCTCTCCACGACTATCGCAACCCCGCGTGTCATGTTTTCGGCCGCCGCCTCGTGCGACCTCCCTTGTGCCAGTACCAGCATGTCGTCAGCGTAGCAAACTACGCTGACGCCGGTAGGGAGGTCGGCGCGCAGCACCCAGTCGTAACCGATGTTCCACAAGGCCGGCCCCAGAACCGATCCCTGTGGAACACCGCATGGCATCTCTCGCCGGTTTCATTCTCCGCTTCGACCAGGGTAGATGACGGCTCTATCCGTCACGTAGTCCCCGACCACACGACGAAGGTAGGTCGGCACCCGGTGATACCGGAGTGCCTCCCTAATGCAGCTCCAGGGCATGGAGTTGAAGGCGTTGGCGATGTCAAGAGACACCGCCAAGACGACCCCACCCCGGGACACCGCGTCCCCCGTCGTAAGGGCTCTCACGCGCGTGATGGCGTCCACCGTCGAGCGCCCCTTGCGGAAACCAAACTGGTGTTCCGCAAGATCCGGCCCCATCCCCGCAAGTTGCCCGGCGAGGCGGTTGGCAATGACTCTTTCAAAGAGCTTGCCCACCTCGTCGAGCAGCACGATGGGCCGGTATGCGGACGGAGAGTCCGCAGGGCGCCCTGGTTTCCGGATGAGGACCAGCTGCCCCGTCTTCCAACGAAGCGGAAACTGGCCTCTCTCCAAGCATGCGCTTAGGAGCCCTTCCAGTCGGGGCCCGAGAGCCTCAGAGGCCAGGACCCAGGCTTTGCCAGGCAAGCCATCGGGTCCCGGGGCGGTGTTTCTGGTTTTCAGCCTGCGTACCGCCACTCTCAGGTCTACCCCAGTCACCTCCGGAACGTCGTCATCGTCATCGGTGTGGTCCGCTTCCGGCACCGCACGCGGCGGCGGAGCCATAGGCGGGGGAGGATGCTCCCCTCGCGAAGGGAAAAGAGCGCTCACCACGTCCTCCACAATATGTCGTACCTTAGTTTATAAGGGTTTGCCCTTGGCTGGAGGCCTTACACTCAGGCTGACATGATAGTCCGGTTAAGCAGAAGCTAGCCTCATAGGTAGTCCTGAGAGAAGCCATTACGAAAAAAAAATTGCACATACGCCTTTGATGAACACATATCTATGCCCGGCGGTTTACCACCACCAATGGCTGATTTCCTTTGTAATTGGTATTGTGTGTAAGAAGTGAGTTTAGTTTCTTGATGTCTACGTGATACTTATAATGAAAACTGTCACTTTTTACCAGACTACGGAGAAGCCATAAGGAATGGTTATGATTTTAGCAGTCTATGTATGTTTGTGTTTACGAGTACGTATGTTCTTCCGTAGCGCCTAAACTATTCATCCGATTTTGGTGAATAAGGTGTCAAACGATTCGTTATTATGACCGGGGTAACATAGGCTATTTAAACCGACTTTAGCAATAGGAGGAAATCATGAATTTAATTAGAGCGTGATTTTTCAGTCGGGTTTTTAGTCGTTTGGACACAACTCTTATTACTTGATTTAAACTCGCTATTTAACTAATGTTCATGTGAATCAGCAATCAACTATGTGGTTGATGGCAATAGGCTCGACCCCTACTACATCAGACTTAACATATACTTAATTACATTACTGGCGAAATGTGGGTGTACTATTAGTTACACCTCGGACTAATCCTTACGATGGGTAATTCAGGCGTGATGTTATGTTATGTGTCATGTGGATAACCCATAAGTTCCGTCATAATTTTACATAATATTGGCAATACTTAATCCAGACTAGTACTACTGCCCTATCAATTGCATTGCAGTCCACAATTTCTAGAAATAACCTTTTTCCTAACAGTGTTATTCAAGATGTCCTCCTATATCAGACACCCAATATCTCGATGATATTAGTCGATAGCCTGGTCGGAAGGTTCTATTCCCTTCCCAAATTCGGAGAAACGAGTAATGCGAATGTGGGTTGTACCGATAACTCGAACAATTGGTGACAAGTAAGTGCTCCGCAGTGAATATATTAAGGGGTCAGTAACGGTCAGTGTAAGCTCTGTGAATACTGGGAACTGTGCACCTACAGATAAATTTCAGCCATCGGAAAGGACACTTCCATACATTTCTGTCGTAAGACGAACTTTGTATTATAGTAAAAGATATGACCTACTAACTTTTACCCGCGGCTTCGACCGCGTTATGGTAGGAATTTATCCCACAAGAACGTTCTACATAACATCGCGCCTGTAACCTCCGAATGGTTAGGCAGAGATGCACCTAATAGTACACCCACATTTCGCCAGTTATGTTTAAGTCCCATGTAATAGGTGGCGAGCCTATTGTCATCAACCGGGCGCAAATCCAGACTCCGTGACTGAAACTGAGAAATTCATGATGGAAAAACCAAAGAACACTTTGCCCGACCCGGAATCGAACCCAGGACCTCATGTTCAGCAGTTGTGCTTGCGACCACTAGACCAAAAAGGCAAGAATTGCCTTTGACACTCAGGGTAATGTAGCTTTCCATGAATGAAAGAATTCAGAATGGGAACAGTAGATCCTAAGATTACCCCCTACATCGAAACTTACAAACTTAACATTTATAATTTTTTTTTTAATTTTTTAATTTTTTTTATTTTTTTTTTATAACGTTGCCCCACACTAGGAATTTCTCCTGTATCGTGGGTGCGTTTACAAACATTTAAGCTCACATACACAAACAGCCAGACCCGGAACAACTACCTGTAGGTCATACAAATATTTGATCCGTGCGGGAATCGAACCCGCGACACGAAGCGCAGCAGTCAATTGCTCAGCCACTGCGCCAACCATGCCGTCAAAAAAATAAAAATAAAAATAAAAAATATTAGTGCAGATAGTAGAATTTTGGTTGTTTCAGAAACTTTTTGTTCTAAAAACAGAACATTTTATATTCCGTGCAGTCTGTTTATGTTAATTCTTTGAGCTTTGAACTGCTAACCTGACTTTACAGTTTACAAAGCCCAGGTATTTTCCAACCGCAGTGTTTGTAGGGGACGCTAATATACCGGTAGGTTACTTTCGAAGTCATAATATATAATACACGGTATTGCGAAATCACAAATTTTGATAGAAACTATAAAAAAAATATCTACTTGTAAATGCATCAGATTACTATGTAAAACTGCCATAACGGACTGTTTCAAGTTTAAGCCAAATCTAGCCACTTCAATTATCGACCTTTGTAACTGGAGATAACGTGTAAATTAATTTGTTCTAATTAATATTCACTGTTTACATACCTTTGTACATCACTAAACTTTTTTCTGTCATTTCTTACTGAGGAATAAACATTTAGAAAGCTTTGACAAATAATGCTACTGCTTTATTTTTGTATTACTCTTATTACAGTTTTAATTAGATTTGATAATGTGAGTAAGTTATTATTTTATTTTTCCTTAGCATATATTGTCCCACTGCTGGGCAAAGGCCTCCCCATAGCCTTCCACTCTTGTCTCCTCTCGCAAACGCCTCTTGTCGTTGTCTAGGACTCCTTCGGTGACCTCCCAGTACCAGCCCTGATGCATTCTACAAACATGGCTTACCCAATCCCACTTCAAAACAGCAGTCTTATTGCCCTCATCAACAATTCCAGTTTTTGAGCGCACTGTGGTTTTTTTTTTTTTTAAAACCTTTCCCCTCACTTTGAATTTCTCCTGTATCGTGGTTGCGTTTACAAACATTTAAGCTCACATACACAAACAGCCAGACCCGGAACAACTACCTGTAGGCCATACAAATAATTGTTCCGTACGGGAATCGAACCCGCGACTCGAAGCGTAGCAGTCAATCGCTCAGCCACTGCGCCAACCGTGTCGTCAAATATACTGCGAATTCTGTCGATTATTGGTTAGTTAGTCTTAGTTGTTTAATAAAATAGCATTTATAATTTTATAAAAATAATTTTATAAAAAAATAATAATAAAAATAATTTTATAAAAATAATGAAAATAATTTTTGTCTTCGGGTTCACTCGCTTTTAGGTCGGGAATTATCCCACGGGAATGTACTACCGCGAGAAAAAGTATCCTATAATTTAACCCTGATCACGGTTTACCTGTGTGCCAAATTTCATTGAAATCCATTTAGCAATAAAGTCTTAAAAATAAAGGTTACAGACATTAAAATGAGAGCAACAGACATACCGAATAACTTTTGCATTAATAATGTTCGAATCGAAGAATCGATGTCATTTTAGATACATTTAAAACGGGTTTGTTTAATATCAATTTAAAGCCATGATGTTATCTATTCGAAAATTAAATATTTCCAGCAATATGACCAATTGAGAATTAATCAAATCCAATGAATGTTATCCTCACTAAATTAAACAAATCTGTCCAACAGTTCAAAACTTGTTTATTAATAAATTACGTTTTCAGTTTTCAATTAAAACGTAAACACACAAATATTTTAGAAACAAAGTGTTTCTAAAATATTTGTGTGTTTACACTACTAATAATAAATTGTAGTGAGTGTTTGTGTGCCAGTTCTATGTAATATTTACAACTAAATGGTCAATTCATAATCAATGTGGCTGATGAAGTTATTGGAAACTACACTTTATTAGTTTCGAATCAAATGTAAATGTGAAGTTGGGTTTTGATATTCTTCTAAACATGCAAATGTTTACCAACATAGTTCGGCGACGCAGAAAAGATAGGTATTTCAAACTAACCCCTTCAAAATACATGAATATACTTGTAATGAGAGTAGGTTCAAAGGAACAATGAGTAAGTAGGGTTCAAATTCATGAACCCTAAAACTCCACAAACCCGGTTGCGCGAATATACTTTTTGTATTGGCGAGAAAATATAAATTGAATCTAGATCAAATTGATTATCTAACCGAGCACTACTCGCGGAAGATGATATAGAAAAGTAAGTTGAAGTGGAAAGTAGACAGAACCATTTTATTGCGGCAAATCGACGAATACAGAGAACGCTGTGTAGGCAAGGAAAATGCGGAGCGGGGTGGGCATTACTTTTCGTCTACATGAATGCGAGCGAAGTCACGGGCTTTACAAATTCTACTGCATAAAACCATTTGATTTGACGTTTCACGGATATCTCTGTCATTACAAATGAATGGAGAAAAATAATGGAGGCGCCTCCATTTTTTTAATTGAATCGTTTTGTGGCTTGAGTTAAAAAGTGAAAAATTTATTTAATCTCAGCCCCGCATTAGCCGAATTGAACGAAAATATTCGGCGTTCCGAAATCCCGCACGAAGCCATTAATCGTTTTGATGTCACAGTATGGGACATTTAGTGTGACCCTTTTTATGCGCCAACCTTTCCCGATTTACGTCCCTAATCGCCGAATACCGAACGCCGAAAACTGAAACTCAGGCGTTCATATGTTGGTCGCGTTAAAACGCCGGCGCCGGCTACTGAGCGCTGCTGGTTCATTGTGAAGGATTATACAAATGATGTTTTGGGACATGAGCTACTGTATTTGTTTCACAAATCGGCACTTCGCCGCTTCCATACTTTCCCGGACTTTAGACTCGCTTACACTATGCATATCTTTTGTTCGCTATACGTACGAATGCTATTTACTTGAATGTAAAAACGTATTCCCAGGAATTCATTTATTCTCAGCTTTTCAGAGTGAGCGTTGCCAATATTGGAAAATGCTGATATTATTCGAAACGTACTCTTGTTCAATGTATGATGTGAATTAAATGGCTTGTGTAACTCTCCGGTAAACAAAGTTGTTCTCTGCGATTTTTGGTTACGGGAGCAGAGATTTATTTAATGAAAGTAGATCAATTGCTATAGAACTCAGTAGCATCAGCAATTCCCCACTTTTGTTTGTGCAAGCCTGACCCAATTTAAACCAATTTGAAAGGCCAATTCGACCTGTATTTCTTCTGATTGTATTTGGCTATCGTTGAATATAAAGCTGATCCAACTGTTCGTTGTATTGTTTATCAAGAGAGCCCCTGCAAAGTGTCAGTTAATTTATTCTAGTAATTGTGAGCTGGGTGGATCAGCTTTTGTTTTAGAAGTAAATGGCTAGTTAATGGCGTACCTACCTACCTAAACTTTTGTGTAATCCGCGCCGACTCTTTCTTTCAAGTTTTTCATTTTTTTCAGTAAAGTTTTATTTTGTTTTAGTGCTTATGAGAGTGATTTAAAGGTGAATGTTGTATGTGCCAGGTCAGCTGCAAGGGTCGGGCTACAGTGAACAGGAGCCTGAGTTCCTGTCGCCGCTGGAGAACATCACGTTGGCTCAGGGCAGGGATGTGCACTTCACGTGTACTGTCAACCATCTTGGCACTTACAAGGTAAGATGTCACGTGATATGTTGCGTTCAATCGCGAGAATGAGTACATTACTCTTAAGCAAAATTTAAAAAAAAATCTCCTAAAGTATTGATAGATTTTTATGGTATTACTAACATAATATTTTCGTGTTGAACATTTTGTATTTTGAAACTAGCATTTTCTTACATTGCATTTTAATTAGGTAGAATAGTATTGTACTTATATCCGTGACCATATACAAACAAATATCAAATAACTATATGAATCAGTAGAATTCAACAACAAGTAGACATAATAATTTATAAACCGTTTTGACAACCATTGAGGAAGGCAGAAAATATTACAATACTATGTTTTCTCAAATTCCAATTAAAAAGTATTCCCCTTCTAAACAAGTAACAATATACAGCCATGCATACATTAAAGTATCGTGTTAATGTGAATTGTCATTGCTGTTTATCAGACCACAAAGTTTAATAACTCGAGCCGTAAACTGAGAACTAAATACATATTTACTAACTTATAGTTAAAGTAGTTTGCCCCATTTCATATCAACTTGAGTCAATATTTTGTGTTGGTAACTAACTCTTGCTCTAGTCTCGTTCGTAAGTATATTAAAGTTATTAATCAATTAAGACTAGCACTACTTCTTGCATCGTAATAAGTCAAAAGGAAGCAGCCAATAAAAAAGGTACACTTGCATGGAAGTACAAAAAGAAGAAAAAATATCGCAGGCTTCTACATTTTTGACACGATAGATAGAGAAATTTTTAATAGAGTTAGACAAAGAGCTGGAGCACAGACGTTATAATGATTATTACAGGCATCTTTTCTCTTCCCAGGAGTTTTATTTAGGGCCTACCCTACGTTTTTTATTCCATTCAACCGTCACGCTATCATTTACTCCATTTCCTTTCATATCATCCCTCACACAATCTATCCATTTTTTTCCGCTACCTCTCCATCCATCAACATTTATAATCATTACATCATTTCATTATTATCAATTTTTCTTCTTTTGAATTCCCAGGTGGCCTGGATAAAGTCAGACACAAAGACGATCCTGGCGATCCATACACACATGGTGACGTTGAATCCTCGATTGTCCGTGACGCACAACGGGCACAACACCTGGAAGCTGTACATCAGCAATGTTGAGCCAAAAGACTCTGGCACCTACATGTGCCAGATCAATACTGATCCGATGATGAGCCAGGTTAGTAGCTCGTAGAAAACTTCTGCAGGTACTTTATCTATCCCATGCTTCTATAGTGAGGATGGAGGAAAGGATGTTTGTTACTCTTTCACGGAAAAATTACTGTACAGCTTTTGATGAAACTTTGGAACTAAGTATAACATCACGCCCGTAATCCCCGAAGGGTTAGGTAAAGATGTACCTAATAGTACACCCACATTTCGCCAGTTTTTTTGTTCCATCTTATAGGGGGCGAGTCTATTGTAACCGGGCACAAATCCAGACTCGTGGCTGCTACAGAGAAATTCCTGATGGATAAGCTTAATAATATTTTATCCGACCCGGGAATTGAACTCAGGTACTCATAGCAGTCGCACTTGCGACCACTCGATCAACAAGGCACTTTGGAACAAGTACAATGTAAAACTAATATGATAAGTTTCTATTTTAACTTTAAGGTTTCGTTAGGTAATTTAGGACACCACAACACTAAAATAATCTGGAAAATATTGGCAGCTTGACCTCACTTAACCTGTACATGTAAATTGAATACAAATTTCCCTAAAGGCTTAACACGATCGCGCCCAATAAACAACTGTAAATATGTATATCGTAAAAGATTTTTGTATTACGCAATACGAACAATGAATACCTATCACATAGGTGTCTGAAGTGTTGTGTGCTCAAACCCACCGGACCAGACTCCGGACACCGGACTTTCACAAACGCGTAATCCCAATTTAAATATCGTTCGAATTTACATTACGTCCACTTCGCTCATTTGTGCTAGACCAACGTACGTATACTAGGAAACAAGCTAGACTAAACCAAGCACCATTCATCACGAAGCGAACGCAAACCATTGAATTCAATAATAATATTATTACGCGTTCAACATGAAACCATGAGTAAATAATTGGAGTATTGAGTATAATTAAACCTTTATGACATAATAGTAAATCATTTACATTAACATAGTTTAATTAGAACATCGTTGCTTATCAATAATGGGCAGTAATTGCAACTGGTTTTCATCTGAGTGGTCTGTGCCGACTGATATTAAAATGTATGCAATCGATAGGGATCGTCAGCTTGCACCGAGCTCCGGGACTATGTCACGTGTCGAACGTTTCATCTGATAAATTAAATCCGTATTCTTTGTATTTCGCTTCTACATTTTTCACATACTAGAACGGAATGCGAGTCTTTTCTGTTCTGCATGTTGCACTAGTACTGTTAAACTCGCTGACTTTTTAGAGACCTCGCAAACGCCGGCTTGCTTTTGTGTTATGGAAATACGAGTATATCGCTAGCCTCTGACCTCGGTTTTGACCGCGTTTTCCGGGAAAGCATTTGATGTGTTAATCCAGGATAATTCTACTTCTGGATAACATTCACCACGATCTCTGATTAATAATTCGGGCAATGTTGAATAACAGATTATAAGTTTAACCGGCTACGCAAATTGTGTAATATCAATCATATTTATGTACTAGGTTTTAGGTATTCATTGTATAATAATTTTACTTCGACAACTTATTCACTTATTCATCAGGCTTTAATCGAGTAAGAACGAACCGTTTATCAAACTATTAAAGTGTCATGGCGTATAAAATAGCATTTTTACTACCGTTCAGTTACGTTCGGTTCAGTGTATCGGAAATATTGTCTAAATTGTCAGATTAATGATCTATCAATTCTAAGATAAGAATCTCGGACGTTTCTGCTTGGCTAGACATACCGATATATCTAGATGAGACATCGATACGTGATTCCGTTCTACATGGTAGGTCAGGGTAGTTTGGAGACGGAAATTCGAACTGAGGAGTGAATTGTATAGATAATAATAGATGTGGCTAAACGAGACACATTCAGGCTAAAAGAAACACAGTTAGACATAATTGAGCTTAGATTTAAATAAGCGATATTTCATAATTATAATATTTTGCGTAATCAGCCAATACTGATGTCACTGCTGAGACACAGGCTTCCTCTCTATGAGATGGAACTGAAGCTGTAATCCATCACGCGGGTCCAGTGTAGGTTTTTTGGCAGATGTCACATGACCTCTACCGCTATGGGAAATGATTCTCGTACGATACAAATATCATTTCAGTAAGGGCATAACTGCAGAAAGCACTCACTCACTGCGTCAACCTAGCCAACAACAATTTTAATCACCACCAACTCAACTTTAAATAAAACACAACGAAACGGGTCCATATTCCTGAAGTATTCCATATTCGTGTAGACATAATTTTTATACTTTGTACATATATAGCTTGCGATAATCAATTCCAAGATCAATTAACAGAACCAGTCAACCTCGTTGTCTACGTAAAACATTTTTAATTACCACAAACTCATCATTAACTAAAACAATACTCAATACTCAATACTCAATACTTTATTGCATTCCATAATGTATACAAGGCTGGTAGGTAAATTATAGAGAAACAATTATGGACCCTGTCGGGCACAGCAAGTTAGACTACAAAACACTATAAAACAAGTCCATATTCTTGAACGCGTAAAGTCAAAGTGTAGACAAAATTGTTACATAATGTTCCTTGCGAGAATCTATTACAAGACCAACAGAACCAGCCAATCTCGTTGTCTACGTAAAACATTTTTAATCACCCCCAACTCAACATTAAATAAAACACCATGAAATGGGTCCATATTCCTGAACGCGTCATGTCAAAGTGTAGACAAAATTGTTACGGCGCGCCTCGTGCCTCGAATGCCGGTGACGGAGTAACTTTCATACATTATTATTATAACCGGAGGACGCGGCTTACTTGTGTGCGATGTGATGCGATATTTTACTGGTGAGGGCTGTAATTGGTAAGCTGTGTTTTTTAAAATCTAGGATTTTTTGTGGATAAGTCATGTTAACGTAAGTCAGAAATTAAAACCACTATCAATTTTAAACAGGACTTAAAACTTAATTTACGAAATGTGGGGTGTTTTAAAGGTATAAATCTGCTTACCATTGAGGATTACAGTCATCATGTTATGTAGAAATTAAAATAAGGTGTTGACATTTAATGTAAATAGTAATCAATTTTATATGGCTCTCTAACATAACTGGCGATCTCAGCCTAACTCTTCAGAGATTCAAGATTGATGTTGTGTTACGTTATGTTTCTGTTAAAATTAAGTGAAATTGCAAAGAAAGGAGAGTTGTGTAGATTATACCATTTTTATAGATTATATCTTCTGTATATGAATGTCCAATATGTGATGCACGATGTTTTTCCTCCACGTTAATTTCAGTGTCCAAGTCACATTTCAAACCCACCCTATTATTGCACAAACAAAAATGTGACAGTTTCATTTCAACATTTCATTTTATATTTGCGAAAAGCCAAGCCTCTGGGTTGTGGAGGTCAGATACGCAGTCGCTCTATGTAAAATACCGGTATTCAGCTGCATCCAGTTAGACTGGAAGCCGATCCCAACATACTTGGGAAAAGGCTAGGCAGATGGTGGTTTGCGAAAAGCCACTTAGCGTTATTTTATCAAGTTTTAAGGTGAAATACTATTATTATATTTGTAGGTAAGCCGCCTCACTTGACTATCTATGCGATCAGTTAAGTCTTCCTTGTTTACTATACTGCAAACTGTTGTATCGGAACTTTTATTTTAAAATATCTATTTTATTTCCATGAACAAAGTCTGTTATTATTACGTCAACTTTCGCGCAGAACGGTGTAACTTTGATACAATATTATGCCACCAGAGCAGCTTTGCCTCACGTACGAACTCTTGTACGGTACGTTACTTACAGCACTGCGTTTAATAAAATGCTGTTATCGTAGCATTTTCAATTTCTCTTATAATGCAAACGCTTTTGCCCGCGACTTTCTCCATAATCGAATAATTAACCAAATCGTGAAAATCGAATAGTTAAGTCTCGGTTATTGTGTAGCGTTCTATCAGTGAAAGAACTTTGGTAATCGAATGACAAGGTCCAGAGATTACTTCTTACATCCAGGCTTACAACTTGTACCTCTTAATTACGTTACAATAAAGGTACACACGGCGCCACATCAAGCTATACATTCCCAGTATATCATGGCCTCGCTTTGTCTAGATTATGACGGCACGGTTGGTGCAGTGTCGCGGGTTCTTTCCCCGCACGGAACAAATATTTGTATGGCCTACAGATAGTTGTTCCGGGTCTGGCTTTTTATGTATGTGAGTTTAAATGTTTGTAAACGCACCTACGATACAGGAGTAATTCCTAGTGTGGGGCAACATTTTAATTTAAAAAAAAAAGAGATTTCCCGTACAATGAGAGATCCGCTTAAACTGATTAAGTATAGCTTGATTGGTCGTCGTGCGTACGCTAACTATATGTCCATATGTGGGCTGTAACAGCTTCTAGATAGAATCTGGCAATAAATGAAAGCAGAGATTTATTCAAATTTACAGATCAAACACATATCTGTGTGTTTCTTTTTCTCAAAAGACCATCTTAGACCCTTATCTGCATGGTACTCATACAGCTTGAAAAATATTGTTTGGACTTTAAATGATCACTTTGATGGCAATAGGCTCGCCCACTATTACAAGGGACTTAACGGGTGAAATGTGGGTGTACTAATGCCTAACCCCTCAGGGATTACAGGCGTGATGTTATCTTATGTTATGACTTTAAAAGAAACTAACCTCATAATTTCAGTGTTTATTTTATGAGTAATTCGATAGGAAACACATTTCACTCATCTATGACATGTAAAAGTTTGCCAACCTATTTACAGAATTTTATCTGCATCATCACTTTTGACAGCTTTGTTCCACCCACACAAACAGCTATCCTTTGTTCCATAATCATCACAATACAATCGGCAGAATAACGTCCCCACCTCTCAATCGAGAAGAGGATCTCGAATATCAAGGTTTCTTAGAACTCTCACAATAGGTGTCTTGGAGTACTGTTCTCTGCATTAAGTGCTTGACCCAATCACTTAACGAGAGCCTCTCAAAGCTTTTATCGACCCTCGTCGCTAATAGGATATCACACCTTATAAGACTGTATTATGCACAAGAATGATAATACGTATTTGTACTCGGAGTAGATAGCTTCTTTCCTTTATTTGCTTTACCTAACCTGATGGCAAAAGGCTTGCCCCGTTTACCGGCGAAACGTGGGTGTACTATTTAGAACACCTCTGCGTAACCTTTCAGGGATTACAGGCGTGATGTTACGTTATGTTTAGCATAAGCATAATCAGCCTATTAATGTTCCCACTGCTGGGACGCAGGCCTCCTCTCTATGAGAGGGAATGGGCTATAATCCATCACGCGGGCCCAGTGCGGGTTGGTAGCTGTCACATGTCTTCGAATTTTTGGTTCTAGGACATGCCGGTTTCCTCACGATGTTATCTTTCACCGTTTCGAGAGCAGTGGTGATGAAATAACTTACACAAAGTAATGCGCCTGGCTGGGTTCGAACCCACGACTTATTGCTCGTAGGTCGGGGTCTCCGCCATTGGGCCACCGCTAATCTCTGTTATGTTTAGCTAACTTATAAATAGGAAAATTAATTATTTGATCTATGGTCAGTAATTTAATAAAAAAACTCTAGATTTTTTCTCGTTTCAAATTTGTAGTTTATTCCAAACAAAACACGAATCTAGGTTACAGCCGTCCCCGTAATTCATGATTGATCGCTCATTATTGAATGTGAGCCTAAAATACTAAAATATCATAGTTTGCCTGCTGCACGCCAAATAGCTTAAATGCGGAAATGCGATTAATTCAGAACCATTTCCTAAATGCAAAAGGCGGTACAACCTAGTTTTATTCATTTAGAAGCCTAATTACCTCACGAAATCAAACTAAATTCTTCAATACCGTTTGACGATCATTCTTTGGCCGAATTTCTCCAAGACCTCACCCCATTATCACCAAGCCATTTTCCCTAACCTTCCTAAAATCCCAGCCTGGTTATGTAAATGGCAAAACATTTTACGCGACTCAAAGCTCTGTATGTTATTTTGGGCGGAACAGAGTGTCTTTCATAGTCATGCGGGCATTAAACGTAAACATTTTGCTTGCCCGCGATATAAGCAGATACTTCCAATTTATTACGCTTATAAGTTGTAGCGGAAAACTTTTGTAAGACGAGGTAACCCTTGGCTTGGTTATAGTTTCGTTTTGTATGCTCTCGTTATCTTTGCGATGCGATAAACAAGTACATAATAACAGGGTTGGACAAAATATTGTGTAGCTACAGCTTACAGATTGTGCGGAGCAAAAGTTGAACGCATTGCAGGAAAGATTAAAGAATGTTTGATGTTTTTGCTGATTCTAGGAATTGTTCGTATAATGCAGTTACTATTTGTTACAGCTTAAGACCCACGCTTTTTACTCATTTGTTAATGTAGGAACAATGGAAAGACTTTTGTACGAGTCAACAACTGCATTTTGGGGAGCATGGGGTGTTGAAAGGAGCCTCCCCGAGTGACCTTAATCTTGATCGAACTACGATTCCAAACGCCCGATGCGCCCTGGAAAGCTACCACTTGGTAACGTAGAGTTTAGCTGACTAATTCTGTCACCAAGATGACTCAAACTCAAGTCCAACCCCAACGGCACTTAATAGCGGCAGTCTCAACCGCAGTTCCTTTTGCCTATTCTGGTTTATCAATCAACCAACTAACTTTGAAAAAAATATCTGCTGTGTGTGATTTTGACTGTGTAGGTATTTGCACTTTTGTAGGAAACAGCAGATTAAAAAAAAAATCCAATGAAAAATTTCTCGGTACGATGTATTGAACACCTGGTAACTGTTTGTGCGTCGATGTCCCTTCCACCCCGTATTGTGTATTCAACAAATACATCGCGATAACGAACAACCTAGGTCATAAACTCCTGGTATGATCCTGAAGATGTTTTGAGACGAATAACGTAACAGTTGTTATATTCGTTGACCTGTCAGCAGCGTATGATACAGTCAATATCAGAAGACTCCTGTTCAAGGTCACCTCACGAAAGATATGGTTTTGTGCATATTCTCAGCGAAATCTTGAACAACCACCATTTCCAAGTGGACCTTAAAAAGACCAGGTCATATAGTTCAAAAAATGGGCTCACTCAGGGCAGCGTACTAGCTCCGACGCTATTCAACACACAAATGACCAACCTTGCGCACCAGAATGCGGGCTCAAATTAGCCGCTGCAGATTAAATTTGGTTAAACATAATTTCCAAATAATCGACCAATCTCGGACACAATGCGAGTGTGGAGCCCCAACACAGGACATGCATACTTTCTCGCCTGCCCGTCGTGCACAACTAATTGCGCCCTCCAGGACTTAGGATGACAAATGACAGAGCTGGTCACCACTGGTCGGACTAAACCTGACTCATCGCTTCACGAAGAAGAAGATTTGCTTTTTCATTGTATGATGAGACACAATGTAGTAGACAGACAAACATTTTTGTGAATGTAAAGGAAAGATGTTAAAAACCTGTCAAATCTGGTAAATTTCATACCAATTCTCATAAATATAAAATACAGGCCTTGCCACAGCACAGAAATATCTCTAAAAGCAATAGCCTTTATCCATCAGTGGTTTGATTTATAGAAGCATGATCTTTGGTGATATAATTGAGTTGGGCCTCACTCCCGTTTGTCACTACCTCTAGAGTTCCGTCAGAACAAAGCGAAGCTAGATGTAGGTCAGGAATACAGTATTGTAAAGAATAGCCTTCGATTGGTAGATGATGAATATCCATGTTGGAAGATCCGTTTTGTAATTGCAAAAACGACGTCATCCCATCTATTTCTCCGTCATTATTCATAGCCATATTTATTTATTTATTTATTTACTTAACACTTCAAGCAGAGAAGTACAGAGGCGGACTTAATGCCATAGGCATTTTCTACCAGTCAACCTTTGGGTGATGCAAAGACAAGCAGTGGTAGGTGAAAATCTGAAAATAATTTTAAATAATAATAAGATTAACTACAAGGATATATAAAATACTATAAATATATATCAAATACTATAAATATATGTCAAAATTTAAATTAATGTAAATAAACATTTCCACGAATATACCAAAATAAAAACATAAACCATGGGGAAAACATTACCGTTGTGACGAAACTGCCAGCTTCTTCTGAATGTACTCACGAACTTTAATTTTAAAAGATAAGCGATTGGTTGCCATCCTGATTTCCTGGGGAAGCGCATTCCTCAGAGAAATAGACTGGACAAAGAAAGATCGGTGAATGAAATCAGTGCGGTGAGAGGGACATTGAAGCATACGGTTAGAAATATATTAAACTCCCTAGCAAAACAAGCAGCCTGTACTATTACCCGACACCACACACACAACTGACACTTATTGACCCAACTGACACAACGTACTGACTTTCGGGCAGACAATTATACAGTAGTATAAAGAAATTCAAAAAATGAGAAAATGGAAGAAGAAAACGTGTTGCGCCAACCCCAAATAGAATGGGACAAGAACAGGAAGATGATCTTGATGATGATAAAGAACAGGCATAACATAGATGGTTCTGTAATCAGGGTCATGTTTGGAAGGAAGCTTTTATATCTCGAAAGCTATTTATTACTTCTATCATCTTTGTTACTTAGTCCAATATTTTATTAGATAAGTAACAAACCGACCAAAAACTCAAAAAAACACAGCTTTTATACCAAATTACCTCATACCCAATGTATCGTTACCGTGGCAAAACGCACCCAGGGAACGGCAAGCGCAACGACGAGTTCGATGAACTCTTTAGCTAGGCAGGAAGTGAACAGCTGATTTCACGCGTGGTTCGTTAGAGTATTTCAACATCCATTGTGTGATTTTTTATTTTAGCCGTATTATTTATGTAGTTCTCTATTGTGTGACCTAACTTTTATATCCATAATTGAAAGTGCCATAACTTTTTTTGTCCTAATCATCATTTGTCCGAATGATAACTTACCCGAACTTAATATCACATAATATCACATGCCATAAAATTGAAATCATTAAATATAATATGTTCTAAATCCGTTTGTCATAAATATTACAATCAATAATATACAAAAGACATAAAACCGTTTCCAATAAAAGTTATAAGTCCTAAACTCAAATTATCATCTTTGTTACTTAGTGCAATATTTTATTACATAAGTAACAAACCGACTCAAACACCCAGAAAACCACAGCTTTAATTTTTACCCTCCAAAACTGATAATTATTAAGTTGTAAGTTTACCTTTTGCCGGTAGTAGTGACATAACGCCGCCAACGCGCAGGGTACCCGTGGAATTTTGCTAAGTCGTGCGAGGAATGCACGCGCTTGCCAAAGGGAGGCGCGGAATGCCACCACAACATCTTCATGAGGAGACAACTTTCAAATGTTCCACGTCGCTGTTTATGTTGCTGCAAAGCGTTTTACAACTACATAGTTGCGTTGAGCGTGGTGGTTGCGCCGAATATGCTTTGGCTTGAAATTCCGTGTTTTGGTGTAAGGTTTTCTGTTAGGTTATTGTTGGAGACTAGAGGTGCTTAATTAACACTCAGGCAGGTGCACTGTGAGCTACAGCAGCTTTCAGTGACAACTTTCAATTTAATAGTTTTAAGGTCACACTGCACCTAGCTGAAAAACTACACGTTAAAAGTTACAACATAGATTTAATTTGTATCGTCGCATAAATGTACTAGTTATGTACATATACATTTGCAGCATTTGGAAATGGCCGGCTAAAAACCTTGTTCATGTAAACTTAATTTCATGTTCTGGACTACTTGCACCATTTTCCATCAAAAACAGTGAAGTTTTTTTTACAGAAAAAACTGTGTTTCACCGTGAATCATGTCTCCGTCTGTTTTGTTCGTTACATTCATTACTTTAAATTGCGACTGTCCAACACATTTTGGTTTTAATGTCTAAAAGCTCCTTGTTCAAATTAATGGTTAGTGTCGTGGCCTTTGAGGTTCCTTTAGGATTCTGTCTTTGAAGATTCTAAACTTTGTAAGCTGAAATCCGAAATCTAAGCTTGCAGATAAGACAACTAAAACTGTCCACACAGCTATTTTTCCTCTAAAATTCTCATTATTTACGACGACAACAACAACAAGAGACCATTTCAAAAATTCTTTTCACCATTATTATACGTTGATATCTCCGTACAAAAGAGACTGCTCACTTTACGTCTCTGCGTATTTGCTTAGGGTCGCTATTACTCTGGCGCAAGCGAAAAGGCTTTTTATTTACACAAACTGCTACTAACACCTCCTAAGAGTTGAAGCAAAGAATCAAGTTACAAGCGCATCTTTACGCTTGAAATGTTGACATAGTAGACACTATTAACGCTCTAATGCGTAAACAAACTGCTCAAGTTGACATTCAATTAGCAAGAAAATGTATTTCAAATAGTAAGACGTAAATATAAAATAAATATTTATTTTCGTATCTTTTAAACCAGTCCATATTAGGCATCGCTTTTATTACACTCATAAATATTTTATTAGCTACTTCTCCACACTGATGCCGCATTAGTAATCGCACCACAGTTCCTCATATCATTACTATACAACTGACATTGACTCTTGCGTAATACGTGTGACCATAACGTTTAATTTATCGGGTAATTATAATATTTCCATCAGCACAACAAATACACACAACGGCTTCACCGGTCATCATTCACGGCCGGTCGGTTTCAGGCAATTAAATAAATATTGACCTACTAATTGTTTTTGCGGCATTGATGGGAAGCTGTGTTGACAGAGGTTGTGATGGACGACCGTGTTTTTTGTAATCCTACCCCTTTTCACGCCCCTCACAAAGATCACATTTCAACACAGTCAAGTGGCTACCATACAAAAATAAAGCGTTTTCCTATCAATCAAACAAATTACAAACTTCCAAACTTTGCCGTTCAAATAAAACTCAGTCGCAATTTAAATCCGTTTTAATAGCAAATACTTTGCATAACTTAAACAAAAGCAATTTCGTAATTACAAATCAATACGCAGCAGTTCATAAGTCCGTCGGATTGTATTAAATTGTGAGTATTTAACGATTCAGAGAGGCTCTAAATTTAATGTGGGTACCTAGACCGTGGCTGTTACGTGCCTGCTCCGAGGGGAAGTCTATACACGAGCGTATAAATAAGCCTTCAGCCGGCTGTTAGCGACGAAGGGTATTTTCAATATGGGTAATTTCGCCTGGAACACAAATACTTTAGCAGCTTTATTGCATACTCGAGGATTAACTCGGTATATGAGCGTTGAAAAACGAGAGCTTCTGGCTTCCAGTTACATACAAAAACTCCTGGTATTTTATCTTAATTACTTAGAAATCTTTGTGAGAGAAAATCCCTACCCTTATGTTGTCCATCGTCGCGTAACTTTATGAGCGGATTACTTTTATGACCGGGATTAAAGTCCCGTTTGCGAAATGTTTACAGCGCTGAACTCCGTGCCCAGTTGGACGATAGATGCTTACTATGGTCCACGATTTTAAAACGTCCGGTATAAAATATAAAGATATCCTTTGAGGTTTTCAAAAGGGGAAAGAGTTTCGGGCGATGCAAAATAATAATGAAATTCGTGAAGTGAAAGAATCTTCACAATTATAAAGTTTATAATAAATCGTTCCTCCACCTCATAGGATAATATTTAAGGAATTTTCATAATAAAAGCTTTGCAATTTAACAGGTAGGCAAAAGGCTTTTTGGTATTTGTAAAGGTCAGCGGCGGAATTACGATGGATTTGTAAAGTAAATCAGGAAAAAAGGTTTGATACCACAAGCGGAATAAAAATGGTTCGAGTGTTGTTCATTTGGGTGCTTTTATTTGCGTAGCGTTTATGTATTACGTAACCGCAAAATTTTATCATTATCGTTTCTCGTGCAGATGTGACACGGATTTCGTATTTTGTTTCGTTTCTGTATAGTACTGATCACAGAATATAAACTCACAAAAATATGTAAGGGGTAAATGAAAAGGTCCGCAACACAGATGAAGCCGTTACTTTGGTAGGTAGTGGGTATACCCGGCGACATCACAGAATCCCGCCGCTGCTAAGGAGCTTCATTCTTGGCACCATAAACACATTCTTCGACACATAGTTGCCTCGTGATGTCGCAACTAAGGCCCGCCGTAACAAACACTTAGTAATACTCCGACGGAGGAATTTGAGACGCTCCGAGGAATCCTTCCTTGTAAAATGTGAACCTATTGTGCATGTTACACAATTATTTCACCTTCAATATAAAGCCGAGGCTTTAAAGCGACCGCCTAAAATTCAAGCGCTTCTAAATATTGTGGCGAAGCTTAGCTTCCTATGCGGGATTTACGATGCTTACAGGATTATACATAAGCTCGTTGAAATATTATCTCGAGCCATGTTTACTACGAATAGGCATTGTTGTTCTAGTTTGTGATAGTCCCGTTCAATATACAGATATTGTTGTTGCTTGTATACAGGATTCTGGCGTCGGCGCTGTATGTACTCTCGCTAACCGGATAACGTGCCAAAGCTCGTTGGAAGTAAAATAAATAATACATAAAAGGAAAGTAAGTAGAAAGCTAGAGAGAAGAATCAACAAGTGAATTATTTCTTAACCGAAAAATCGGCAGGCGTTACTCAGCATTCCTTTGTTGTGTCGGGCTACAGGTGCGAGCTCAACCAAAGTATTTGCTTTTTCATAAGGGTTTGCCACTCCACAACTGAATATGGTGAAAGCCGTCTCGGGAATACATCAATATTTATAGTGTCTAAAGAGATTTTTCTCTTATTATACAAAGTTTTCCCTTTCACGTTTATTCTAACGTTACGGATTCAGTAACACAATACGTGAAAAGTTTTTTATTTTGGCAAGAGATTTATATTTGTGGTAGCTACTTACGCATTGAGTCGTAAATGCAGCGGTATAAAAGCCGAGCAGGGGTTGGGGTCAAGAGGGGGTGAAAAAATAGGCGATAAAGTGACGGCTGTCGTCCATCATGGTGAGTGTCAGTCGGGGCGGCTTTGGCTTCAAATAATTGGTTGGACGCATCGAGTTTCCGCGAGCTAATCGTCGCTGGCCGGAAAAACGGGCTCCGTCAGGCGCAAGCCTTCACGTGCAAATGTTTGCACAGCCAATCTCGTGGAGCCTTAAATCCCGTAGAACTTTAAAGAACTAGTGTTCGACGTTTATGAACTTAGCACTTTATGACGCAACTGTTTGTTAAAATACTAGGTTCGCCCGATATTTCATGGGACTTAAAAAATAACATAACTGGCGAAATGCGTGTGTACACACTTCCTAACCGTTCGGGGATTACAGGCAAGATGTCAGGTTATGTTAGTTAAGTGAGTTTATGACATACGTAAAATATCACCAAATTATTAATCATCTGATAGCCCAATTACCTAGAGCCAAGATCTAATTCCCTGCATACGGTTGCAAGAGCCCTAAATAGGTCAGTAGTTTCAATAGCTGTCAAACGCTCTGCATACCAATTAAGCATCAATTAACTAACCGAATTATAATGATAATCAATCAGGTGTATCTACGTGCCTGCATAATACAATCAGTGTCTTTGTGTACACAATACGGGCCTACCTACCTTTCGGACCTTCTGTTGTTTTATTGACAAGGAAACTGCCAGGTACACGAACAAATACACGGGGAAAATAATGAGGAAGCCAGTCAACATTGACCCAAACTGACGTGTAAAAATGGGCAACAATTTGAGGACGTGCACATTGCTTGTCCGTCTTCCTCCCATCCCGGCTCGCAACACACGTCAAGACCGTTCTCAGCTCACGGTGGAACACACCGTGGAGGTCTGCCCCGCTTGGGCGGAGCACCGCCGTGTCCTCATAGCGGCGATTGGCGGCGGCAATCTCTCGCGTCCGGCCTTGGTTCAAGCCATGGTCCGGAGCGAGAGAGAATGGGAAGCCGTCACCTCCTTCTGCGAAGCAGTCATGCTAGTGAAGGAGGTGGCAGGACGTGAGAGGGAAAGAACCTCACGTCCCAGCCGCCGCGGGAGACGCCCTGGGCGTCGGGGGTCACGTGGTGGCTTCCGACCACCGTAGGCGCTGGCCTGTGGACGGCGAGTTATGGGCTAGCTCGCCGTCCGGCCGTCTTATGACGACAGGCTGTGTCGACGGCGCGTTCGTGTTCCACGCGCGCCTCAAAGAGATGTCAGCAATCAAGTAGGGGTCCGCATGGGCCGACGCCTGCCAGGGCTGCGGGACTGTTCGAAAGAGATACCGTGGCCCTGGAACACAAAGGGCAGAGAAGGAACATGGATGGGTTTTAGTCAGTACAAGTCTGACACTCCCCTCCGCTCCGCCCAGAGTGGGGGGGGTCATTTGATGATTTCCCATACGGAAAAAAAAAAAAAAAAAAAAAAAAAAAAAAAAAAGACCGTTCTCAGCTGAGATGTTTCACCCAAGAAACAAATGACTCACTTACCTGTTGATGCCTAAGCCTACGGAGCGGAACAAACCTTTGAATCTATAACTTGGAACGATAGTACGTGACCTGCGTAGTTCCTAGTGTCAATGTATTTTTATTCCCGTGATAAGAATAGAATGGAAACGCGTTTAGATAACATTTAGTGCGGCAGATTTGCATATTCTATGTAATCTGCCAATAAATAGTGGCGCTCGCAGCGATAACAATAGAATACGCACCGATTTAAAATCTACGTTATTAGGTTTCATGCACGTAAAACAATAATTGTATACCGGATTTTGGGAGAAGTTACTTTTGTAGATTATTTGTTTACAGTTACATTTTTTATTTGCCAGTGTCTAGGATATGACTGGATATTTAGATTATGACTGATATTTATGTCAACCCTTCAACCATTTTGAATTATGTGGGTATAATCCTCCGTTTATGGATTGTGTGAGGAATGAAATTAAAGAAAAAAGGGTAAATGATTGCATGACTGTTGACAGGGGAGAATGAACGAAAAAAACGTGTTGCGCCGACTCCAAATAACATGAATGAACAAGGACAAGAAGATGATGATAATAATGAAATCCTAGGAAATTGAGACACCGAGCTACAAAATAACATTTCTACATATTTAGACTGGTGCCCGCAGCCCGAAGCTATTCATTACACATAACACATTGTATATTCAGCGACAATAGTATTACATATACTTATATTTATTTATAATGTGAGGTCGCGTGCTTCCCGGATGTAAATCTCGGAGCCACTCGGTTCGCGGGCTGCACCACGAATTTACATAATTCATGTGACACGAAACTGTCTCCAAGAATTTACACTGCAGAGAAAAGAGATAGAAAACGTTCCTTACATTATGTGCTTACATACCTTCTTTGAAAGCCGGACATTAGAATGTGTTGGAAATATCAGCTAAAATGTAACCGGGCAAGTTTAAAATGGCAGGAAGTTGAAATTATATCTGTGAATATTCGCGAGAGGAATGCGTCTCATTCAGTGGAGCTCAGTCGTGCAGCTCGCGAGGAATTCTGTCAAAGTCCGCCTGTCGCTGGTTTCCTTCAGGTATCAGAGGCGCGGGCAATATGTACAACATTCTTCTATACATACATAATTTATTCCTATTGTTGTTTAAGATGTGAAGTTTTGTCGGGGATAAAATTAAAATTCGATATTATCATCACTGAAATAAAGAAAATAAATAAATATGAGGAGCTCGAGGGTAAATAATAACAGCCGCTCGGGTCGATCTTTAGATTAAGCCGTGCTTGCCTAGGTTGGTCTGTGGATGGGTAACCACCCATTACATACCGTTTTTTTTCATTACGTACCGTAAAGCACGTTAAGCCGTTTGTCCCGGCTGTCATTTGTAGATTTTGGCAGGCGTTACAGGTAGTCAGTGGCTCAAAAAGTCTGACAACCAGTCTTACCAAGGGGTATCGTATTACCCAGTACTAACTGGGTTGTGAAGGTCAGATAGGCAGTTGCTCCATGTAAAATACTGGTATTTAGCTCCATCTGGTTAGACTGGAAGCCGACTCCTAATAGAGAATTGAGAATTGATCTCAACATAGTTGGGAAAAGGCTAGGCAGATTATGATGTAAACGATAAACAAAACAGTGTCTACAAAGGCCAAATTAAACTAAAAATTGTGACTTTAATTTGACAAGGTGATGAAAAAAAATAATAGGTTAATGCTAATAAATAAATATAGTAAACTACATAGTGTTGAGCCTTTTGTGCCGCAGTAAGGTTGTGAAGGTCAGATAGGCAGTTGCTCCATGTAAAATGCTGGTATTCAGGGAAGTAGACGCCAACATAGTTGGGAAAAGGCTAGGCAGAGAGAGAGAGAGAGAGAGAGAGAGAGAGATCACTGAAATTAAATTCACATTTAATAAAAAATAATTAATGTAAGCTAATAATTTCGATAACATTTTCCACCTCCAAAACATCCTTTTCCAACAAAACTGAACATCATCCCACATCAGCGTAAAAGTCCAGTGCTCCGTAAAAAATAAACAAAAAAATATAAAAAAGTGAAATTGCTCTTTGTCTTTTACCATCAAAGGGGTGTTGTTTAAGGTACAAAAACATCCAAGTGGCGACTTTCGGCATCTACCTGGCCCTCGAATACCGAGGTCGGGGGTAACGCGGGGAATTTTGTCAAAGTCACTCCGCCGGGCCCAGGAATGGGGACAATACGTCTTCATGCAACATTCACGGACCTCTGACCTTACATTATTAGAATCGAGGATGGAACTATGAGAATATAAACTATGGGATTCCTATCCTAAATACCAAAACACCTCATCATTCCTTATTTTTCGTTCGGATGTAAATTGTAGTCAGTTAATCTGTTAGACAAAGGGCTTGCGTTAATGGTATCTTAGGTGCTATTGTGCTTAACACTGGAGATAAACGATGCAATATGATGTTACAGTGCAGCGGTGTTCTCTATTAAGTAATGTGCAGAGGTTTAGCCATTTGAGTTAGCATCTATTTTGCAGTTCATGAAGAGCAAATTGCAATTTAAAGTTAAGATTAAGTAAAAATAACAAAGAAATTATGTAAATGAAGACTGTAGTTTAATGATTGTGAATGTGTACCATTTTCCTTAATTTTTGCCGCAGCATAGCAATTAAACAATAACAATTCGTGTATGAAACTAGTATAATAGTCGATTTTCCTCCACCGGCGACGTTCTACGTTAAGTTAGTTGTTTTCTCTTGGGAGCGAGCGCCGTAATGACTGTGTTTTCCTTTGTCTGCAACGCGGACCAACTACGAGTATGTCAGTAATGTCCCCGATTAATATCTGTGTGTGTTGCGTGCGACTCGAATACGTTCAAGTTTTTACAGCTCAGTAGCCGGCTTAATTGACTTCAACAAATGGGTAGCATGTACCAATTTGTAGCTTGTAGCAGTGCTACGTGTTCGTAGCATTGCTCGTAGCGGGGCCGCTACGCTTCCATCGTTTAGCCGTCTTGCTACGGACGGACGGCTACGGTGCATTTAATTCAGTTTAACGAGTTTTACTTCATCTTGTTCCATTAACAACACATTTTATTCGCACGGGTTGAAATGTTATGGGAGTTTGTTAGTTTTAATGGGGCCATGTCATTTAGTTAAATGACATGACCGTGGTTAAATGGGTTTATTACGTTGAAAAAACATTAAACATTTAGTTTGATTAACGATCAGTAGATAACTTTTTATTTTAATTAAAAGGTAGTCAGTAATCATTTAAATGACATAATTTTATCAATAATGAAATTCTATAAACAGCAATTTCGTTCCAAAAATTACAAAAAAGAAAAAAATACCCCTCTGACGGCTTTATCAAAACCGTGTGTGCTTTATTATGGTAATTAATTGTTATTCTCGAAGCGAAATGAACGAGTATATTTTGGGACGTTAATTTGTATTTTAAAATGTAATTAAAACATAAAGTGACAGACTGTTAAAGCCCTCTGAAGTGTGTGTAATTAGAATAAAATAAAACAAAAGGCACGCGACACGTGCAATACTAAAATAAGTTTTGAGAAAGATCTTTAGTTTTAATATAGATGGATATAAGAGTAGACGAAGACCAAAGAAACGATGGATAGACTGTGTGAAGGATGATATGGCTAGAAAGTAGGTAATTGCTGAGATGACGAGTAATAGAAAAGTATGGTAGAAGTAGACATGCTCCACCGACCCCAAATAAATTGGGATAAGGGCAGGCGTATCATGATGATGATGATGATGATGATGATGATGATGATGATGATGATAAGAGTAGAGGAAGACCATAGACGATGAACGGAGCGTGTGAAATATGATAAGTAATTATAATAAGAAAAAAAAACAAAACACTAAAATACAAAAGACAATACTAAAATGAAATCTAATAATTATGGAAAGTATAGACGACTAACACTTCGCCCGCGACTTAGTCCGCAAAAATTGTGATAGCTCGGCTAATATGCATGATATAAATATAATTTAGCCTATAGCAACCACGAATAATGTAGCTTTCTGCCAGTGAAAGGATTTTTTAGAATTTTATTATTAGTTCCGGAGATTACCCCCTACATAAAAACTTACAAACAAATACATTATATGGTATAGATTAAGTTAGAATAACCACAGGAGACTGATGGCTAAATACAAAAACATAAAGCTGTAACGGGACAAAACAAAACAGTCGGTATAGACAAATGTACAACTAAAAAAAAAAAAATTGAAATTGAATAACAATCTAAGCACGATTTGATATTCGAATTTGTAACTGGATTATGGAGCTTTGTTTATTTTAGCACGAGTATATTTAGTTTGACTGTAAAACTAGAATAAAATGTTTCAAATAACAATACACTAATGATCGAATAGAGAGTTACCAGAAAATAATTTCATATATAGATTTTATTGGTACTATATGTAAACTAACTCGTGGCTAAATAATAACAGCCGCTCGGGTCGATCTTAAGGTTAAGCCACGCTTGCCTAGGTTGGTCCGTGGATGGGTGACCGCCCATTACATACCGAGTTTCCTCCGTGCCTCAGAAAACACGTTAAGCCGTTGGTCCCGGCTGTCATTTGTAAATCTTTGACAGTCGTTACAGATAGTCAGTGGCCCGAAAGTCTGACAACTAGTCTTACCAAGGGGTATTGTATTACCCAGTACTAACTGGGTTGTGGAGGTCAGATAGGTAGTCGCTCCATGTAAAATTCTGGTATTTAGCTCCATCTGGTTAGACTGGAAGCCGACCCCCAATAGAGAATTGAGAATTGATCTCAACATAGTTGGGAAAAGGCTAGGCAGATTATGATGTAAACGATAAACAAAACAGTGTCTACAAAGGCCAAATTAAACTAAAAATTGTGACTTTAATTTGACAAGGTGATGAAAAAAAATAATAGGTTAAAGCTAACAAATAAATATAACTACATAGTGTTGAGCCTTTTGTGCCGCAGTAAGGTTGTAAAGGTCAGATAACCAGTTGCTCCATGTAAAATTCTGGTATTCAGCTCCATCTGGTTAGACTGGAAGCCGACCCCCGATAGAGAATTGATCTCAACATAGTTTGGAAAAGGCTAGGCAGATGATGATGTAAACGATAAACAAAACAGTGTCTACAAAGGCCAAATTAAACTAAAAATTGTGACTTAATTTTGACAAGGTGATGAAAAAGAAAATAGGTTAATGCTAATAAATAAATATAGTAAACTACATAGTGTTGAGCCTTTTGTGCCGCAGTGAGAGGGTTTTCAAATTGGTTCAGGCAATAGAAGTATATTTGCTTCGGGATTATTTGTTTGTGTACACGTAATGGTGTAAGCCATCACAGAGTATAATAAAACAATTTATTCCTTTATTGTACTAACATTGAAGCGACATGTTTATATTTTCCAAAGGGGTAAGCAGAGGCCTGCCTCGTTGGTCTAGTTTAGTCCTTGGTTCGATTCCCGGGTTGGGCAAATTTTTATGGGGTTTTTCAATTATAAATTTCTCAGTAGCAGCCACGGAGTCTGATTTGTGTCCGGTTGATTGCAATAGGCTAGCCCTTATTACATGGGACTTAAAACATAACTGGTGTAATGTGGGTGTACCATAAGGGTGTACTGTTACACCTCTGCCTAGGACTATAGGCGTGATGTTATGTTATGTGTAAGCAGAGGAATACTTGTATTTTATCAGTATTAAGTTCTAGGCGATACAAGGCGAGCCTAAATCCATTAAACTAACCTTTGAACTGCCAGAATAATTCGATAATATTTTCAACGACCTAGGGTCCAGCCCCAATAACTTAATTACCGTTCTTGATAAATGTTAGACCAATACGGTGCCAGTCATCGTTCTTTAATGAACATACGTAAACAGATTGCCTTTATCAAATTAACGAGCTATAGGAGGAAGTTCTATTCCATGGAATTTGCTTAGGGTCTATGAAATTATCCTGTTAAAAGAGTAGCTAGGGTCTGCAGTATATTATGAATTTGTCAGAATATGTCTTTGTTACTGGTTGCTACTAATGCTTTTATAAGTTTTATTTAACTTGAATTGATAGTTAGTATGTATTGGTCAAATCTTCCCTCAGATTATTTCTAGATCTTTCGGAAACTGTCAGCGGAGTTTTGCATTGAAATATTAATCCTCTAATGCGCTTGCCTGGGTCTGAACCCACAACTTACTGTTCGTAAGTCGGGGCTACCACCACGGGGCCATCGCTGGTCTTAAATTTATTCAACACCACTGCTGCTCGAGAAAAAGCTGCAAAACAGTGAAGGAAAACATCGTGAGGAAACCGGCATGCAACCAAAAATTCGAAGATATGTGACATCTACCAACCCGCACTGGGCCCGCGTCGTGGATTCATTGTGTGGCCTATTCCCTCTCAAAAGAGAGAAGGCCGTGTGTCCCAGCAGAGGAACATTTAGGCTGATTATGTTTATGCTTATTAATCCTCTGATTTGTATTTCCCCGATTTCAAATTCATCCAGCTAGTTGACTAATATACGAGATCGTTCAAAGCTAAAGAGATATTATACATACTTTTTGAGATAGGATACTTTTTGATTGAATGTGCCTTTCATTAATGTGCATTTGTATTATTTTATAAATATGAGATGTCATCGGTAACTTACATACCTACAGTACTGCAAGGATTTGTAGCGCTTGCATGGCATTGTTAGGCGGGCTCTGTTAGTAGATATTTGTGAAATTGCCGCGGAAATTTTATTGAATGAAAAAAGACGGCCGCGTTAGTTCCTCTTGTAGCCACGCGCCAAAACATCCATGTACAGCAGCTATACCCTTATAAATAAATAGCCTCATCAGTGACTCGTGTACTCCATACCCTTACCTAACCAATAACCCAAGGATCTTAATTATAAACGTGACAGTTATTAAATAGAACTTGTAGTGTCGCACACCCCATAATAATTAATAACGGTTAGAAGTTCCACATACCTATACAAGCCCGGTGACTTTGAATAGTAACGGAGGCCTCCCCTGAGGAACTTAGCTGTGAAATATTTTGGGTACATGATAAACAATGAGCTGGTGAAATCTATTAAAAAACAAAAGAAAGATATTGTGTCCATCGATACTAATATTGTAAAGAAAGTAATTTTGTTTTGACTGAATCGTTGTTTTAATGGTCGCAAGCGCGACTGCTGAGCACGTGGTTCTGGGTTCGATTCCCAGGTCGGGCAAAGTGTTATTGGGTTTTTCCATTAGGAATATCTCGGTAGCAGCCACGGAGTCTGGATTTGTTCCCGGTTGGTGGCAACAGGCCCCTATGACATGAGACTTAAACATAACTGGCGAAATGTGGGTGTACCATCAGGGACACCTCTGCGTAAACCTTCGGGGATTACAGGCGTGATGTTATGTTATGTTATTTTGTTTTCTGTCTGTTTGTTACCTTTTGGCACTCAGATATCGATGTCTGGCACTCAGGACTTGACCTAGGCTACGACATAAAATAATTTGTATTTCGACAGTACGTTTTTGTGGACTTGACTGGATCCCTGTTCTAAAATTAGCAGGTCCAAGGATTAGCCGTAGATTTACCTACCTAACATACTAACTAACCACCTTCTCCCCAGATGGGCCATCTCTCAGTGGTGATACCACCAGACATTGCCGATGAGGACGGCTCCGAAGCCAGCGCTCCTGAAGGGGGTGCGGTGGAACTGCGCTGCACAGCCGCGGGAGTACCAGCCCCTATCATATCTTGGAAAAGGACTGGCGGACGGAACATTGTGTTCCGTGATGAAAATGGAAAGGAGGTTAAAGGTAAGGAATTCCTTTGAATAGAAAAAAGTTTATGACATTAAGATCATAGGAAGTAATGTACGCACGACAAAATGCGGATCTCTCATTGTATATGAAATCTATACATAGCGAGGCCAAGTTATACTGGAAATGTACAGCTTCATGTGCCGCCCTGTGTACGAGGCTAACTTGATTACAGGCCTCTTATAGTTATTTTATCCCTGATTAAATCTGAATCACTGTTCAAGTTACATGTATAAATAACTAGCGGCCTGTCCTGGCTTCGCACAAGTGGATATTATTCTTTTTTAAATTTAATATAGCCTATGTTTTGGAATTAACCTTAATTTTTGGAACCGGTCCAGTAGTTTTTGAGTTTATTCGTTACAAACATACAAAACTTTCCTCTTTATAATATTAGTTTAGATAACAGCCGCTCGGGTCGATCTTCAGGTTAAGCCGGACTTGCCTAGGTTGGTCAGTGGATGGGTGACCACAATTAACATACCGAGTTTTTTTTTTAAGCCGTTGTTCCCGGCTGTCATTTTCAGATCTTTAACAGTCGTTACAGGTAGTCAGTGGCCCGAAAGTCTGACAAGCATTCTTACCAAGGGGTATCGTATTACCCAGTATTAATTGGGTTGTGTTTAGACGTCAGATAGGCTGTCGTTTCATGTAAAATACTGGTATTCAGCTAGATCCGGTTAGACTGGAAGCTGACCACAACATAGTTGGAAAATGGCTAGGCAGATGAGGTGATGACTGTCCTAGTTATAGTAGTATTTGTTTTTGATACCACAAGATTCTTGATGGGCTGTGCGAGATAAAATAACCATGTCATATTGTTTATTTAAGTTTTAGCACCATGTAAGTCTTGAAGTTTTATCTTTTTAAAAGTGGTATTTACGTAAGAAGAGGTATTTTTAGAGTCACTTCTATTTTGGTCTGAAACACTCTGGCTTTGTGTCTAAAATGTGGCCGCGTTACTATGAGCTTTTGAAAACTAGCCACAAATGTTTTTCACAGGAGACACATAATTTACAAGAGAATATGAAACCCGTAATGTACTTGACACAAAGATGAAGTCGGGTAAGGTCATGTCCGTAGAGTCGAGAGAATCATGTAAAAGAAATCCTGGCATGCTGTCAACTTAACGCAACAGGACTATAATCTTTTTTCTTTTGTATTCTAGACTGGTTCCAATTCATGAACTATAAATAACCACTAAAATGTCCAGTGTACACAGTTTTTCATACTCTTAAAATAAATGATTACTTACAAAAGCGCTTAATAATATTATCTTTTCTAAAAATGCAAAATGAAAAAGATAAATGTTGTCCTATTGACTTGGGCTAAAGAATTTAGATATATGATCTAAATCCTTCCAATTGAGAGAGTTTTAATTTCTTGATAGGCTTACTTGAGACAATGATTGATTGAGCGAATTCCTTATTTTTTTGAGTGGAAATAAAACGAGGGTTTCTTGCATTTTCATGGTGTAGGTAAGTGAATATACTTCGAAAACAATCGATGGTTTTATGATGATCGGATAAAATTTTATAATAAAAGAACCCGAATAAAGTGGCTGTGAAATACGGACAGACAGACGGACAGACAGTCATGACGAATCTATAAGGGTTCCGTTTATTGCCATTCGGCTACGGTACCCTAAAAACGGCAGAGCTTCACCACATTATTACACCAAAAGAAAACAGCGAACTTCTGATAAAAATAATAAATCGTTTGTCTCTCGAATAGCAATTGTTTCAAATAAAAGATAATAATCAACGTACCTTTAAAAGGCAAAAAATAAACCGTCAATTTTCCGTTGAATTTTATTCGCATCAGTGAGATCCGGCTAAGTGGTAAAAAAGAAACAAGACTAATTCTGCATTCAAAGCCCGTCCGGAGCGGGCGCAGGTGCTAGAGCGGTTAAAACATTGGAGTTTTATGGGATTTATTAAGATATTGTCCTAAGGATATTGGAAAGAAAATTCCAATTCGATATAATGTACAACGTGCTCACAGAGTGACATCTAAATAACAATGGAACGACACGATACCAGACACATAATCATGCCATATTTATTTATCGTCTCTTACGGGTAGATGTACAAATAATTCACATCGACAGGCGGGACGAGGCGAGGCTACGTTAAATAAGAAACGCCCACTCAAATTGCCTGTAAAACTGATTTATTTTATACCATCAATAAATATTTTTTTGTTCAAAGCCTTAATTAAAACCTATGATTCTATACAATAAATCATTTTATAAAATGTTCACGTAATATTTAAATTCAATGAGAACATTTTTTTATTCGATAAAAGCTGGCTGTCAACATTAAACAAAAGAAGGCGTCGTCTGATGCTCACGGCCGGAATTCATTTCCGCGGAAAAAACGTGTTCAAAGAACTCAATTACTACTTAAACAAAATATTGTAGCAATCCGGGTTTCGGTCAGGAAATTAAACGAACGGCTTAGTGACCGGCCTGACAAAAGGCTGTTATCTCTTATAGTTATAATGACGTACCCTTTACAGCGCATCGCAACAGTAGGTGTAAAGACACAGGAGTTAAAGCAATTATAGGGCTAGTCATTTTAACACATACGCACACTGTTGTATTTCTAATGGTGTCTAATCCCGTGTTGTAATTTATACCTTAATATAAATGTATTAGGCCCAAAATTGCCGGTCCCCACTGGGCTATTTAAAACCTTTTCGGTGCGGTGTTTTACGAATTTGACCCGTTTTATTTAAGCCATTAAGCGTAAACAAAAGACTGGCGTCCCTCTGTAAACGGAGGGTGGTTGTAATAGTTAACAGAGTGGTGGAACCGGCTCTGCCTTTGTATTAATTGGACATGTTAAACACGCTTCACTAAATATGTAAGAATTGCCTTCGCTGTAGCTATCCACGTTTTCCTTTTTCCCATTTCTCGTTTTCCTCTTTTGCGGCGAACGCGAGTCGGAATGGAATTATTGAGAATTTGTTTCTGAGCGCATTAGTAACTGTAAATCATTGATTCTGTCGTGATAGCAGCGCCGTTAATTAACAATTTGTACCGTTTTTTCTGCATTTGCAAAATGTAAACAAGAAGGGGGATAATTTGGAGGTTTTAGGGGAAAAAAAGGATCTAATAGTAAATGAAATGGCATCATTACGCTTGGGAGGAAAATTGGTGATCGCAATTAGTTGTAATTAGTAGACATAAGGAAGCTACTCCTAATTGTGTTATCTATACACCACCTTCTATGTATAAGGCAAGGGAGCCTCCCCTTTTGCTGTACAGAATACAAGCCCTGAGATGCTACATATCACTTGTCACGTAGTTCTCTGATTTAGCAATAAAGGAAACAAGGAAACAATAGCTCAGAAATACCAGCAAAATGAACCACAACATTGTTGTCAACATGTGTCCCAGAAATAATAATAGTCATGAAATGAAGTGAACCATATCGGTAGATATAAACGATTACTTATATCTCGAAAGCAAACTTAATTAACTTTATAATAATAAAACAACGCAAATGTATCGTTAAATTGGATTAACGAAGTATTTAAGTCCTTTAGATTGTCTTTGAGATTATTTTATTTGTGACATTGAGTGGTGATGTTAAGGGCGAATGAATGGAGTCTGATTGTTTTTAGGGTTATTATGATTCGATTTCGAGCTGTTGGTCCCGGCTGTCATTTGTAGATCTTTGACAGTCGTTATAGGTAGTCAGTGGCCCGAAAGTCTGACAACCAGTCTTACCAAGGGTATCGTATTATCCACTTCTATCTGGGTTGTGGAGGTCAGATAGGCAATCGCTCCATGTAAAATAATGGTATTCGGCTTTATCCGGTTAGATTGGAAGCCGACCCCAACATTGATGTGAAAAGGCTGGATAGGTGATGATGTGCAAGAGATTCGAAGTGCGACTGCTGAGCATGCGGTTCTGGGTTCGATTCCCGGGTCAGACAAAGTGTTCTTGGTTTTTCCATCAGGAATTTCTCAGTATGTATAAAACTGAAAATTAGCGGTGTGTCCTAAATCCACATGATTGAATTCGATGGAAAAAGTTTTATCGTATTAATACAATAAACTATCCCAGTAAATACGGAATCTTTCCCGAAAATAATAACCATAATTAAACCCAATTACAACAACATATCTTTCCACATGAATAACCTAACTACATCGTAATTAACGTCCCTCAACAATGGAGCAATATCATCATTTAAAATACGTTCAGTTGCAGAAAATAATTCAGCTAGAATGAAATCGGAAAACAATTAGTCTTGGCGCAATAATAACGGGGAATTGCTGAATCAGAGCCGACGTCTAAAGTAACAAGTTAGCTACGACATGTCGCAACCCAAGTTTATAACCCGTTAATAAAACACAATTTCATACAAACGCCAGCTTTTGATATTGTACGCGTTACGTAGTAACAGTGTTTTATGTGCCCCTGGTATAGCGGGGGTCGTATGCTATAATAAAGCGATAAATTATTTCCATTTAAATTTAATTTGACAGGCATCGTGAAACGTATAGCTTTTGCAGTTATGTTTTGATTAAAGTGTGAGGATATGATTCTAGATTCGGATACGATTATCGAGAATTTGTTATTTGTGTGATGTGTAAACACGACACAGCGTCATTATTTTCTTTTGTCTGATCGAGCAGTTACCTAGTTATGTCATAGCATGGTTAAAGCTCACGTCATCACACTGTAAGCCCTGTTTGCTGATGGGCAGCAGATATGTAAAAAATCAATAAATCTATATATATAAAATGGTATTTTTTTTTGTTTAGTTTTATGTTTTATTTTTTATCTAGTATTATTTTTGTTTTATATTGTGTGCACTTGTGGCATGTGCCAAATAAATGTATTTTCTTTCTTTTCTTTTCTTTAAACTGACTGACTGGGTGATATATCATCACGCAGCCCAAACCGCTAGTCCTAGAGACATGAAACTAGCAAGGTGTCTTCTTTGTAAAGAGTAAGTATCCACTAAGAAAGGATTTTTGGAAATTCCACCCCTAAAAGGGTAAAATAGTGGATGAAAGTTTATATGAAAGTCCGTCAGTTTTGAAGTTAGGATCTTCAAATTTTTTGTTTAGGCTGACAATTGAAAATTAATTAAAACGTGTCTCAGCGTTTTTGATAATTCTACCCCTGATTCTTAAAAAAGGGGATGAAGGCGGGCAAAAGCTAGTAAATAATAAATATTTACATACTTTAAAACAAAATCGCTCCCGCTGTTTGTACGCTTAGATCTTTTAAACTACTCAACGGATTTTAATGCAGTTTTCAGCAATAGATAGAGTGATGCAAGAGGAAGGTTTATACGTATATTATTTACATTGCACCCGTGCGTAGCCGGGGCGGGTTACTAATAAATGTATAAACTGAAAATGTTCATCACACTGTAAGCCCTCTTTGCATTGCATAGATTTTTCGCTTCTTCCAGACATTTCCAGTTTATATCTGCTGCCCTTGTTAAGTCCATAAAATTGTTTTCCGTTACGGAATTTTAATCAGTACTAATGAAAACAGAACTTGATATGGCGCAGTAAAACACAAGCAATAAAGATAGCACTAGAGCTCAAGTTATCATACCTTCCTAGTTCATTCTCTAGAAGCTCGTTTGCAATTCTTATTACGTCATTGACACTTGAGACCCTGCCAAAGAATTCTAATAGCATTATTCATTTGTTCTCTTGCTGAGGAGCCAGTTACGTGTCTAGTGAATAAAAAGCGACTTAAATATCAAAGTAACTACCTACTCCTCTACATCGCTGTCAACCTGGTAGTAGTGTATTATTTTATTTTGCTTTAAGTTGAATTCTGTGAATTACTGAGCAGGAGTCACGGAGCTTTGTTTTGTGCTCGGTAGATGGCAATAGGCTCGCCCCCTATTACATGGAACTTAAATATAATTGGCGAAATGTGGGTATACTGTTAGGCACACCTCTGCCTTACCCTTCGGGGTTTAGTTGTAATATTACGTTAAACAAAAATAATCAACAAATCATAGAGTATTGTTTTCAATTAAGATTTAGATCCTCAATCTTCAGACTTAATAGGTGCTCTATATAAAGGAGCTGTTACTTTTAAAGTAATAAACAATTTATCTCAAGATTACCGCTGGCTGAAGCGATTGTGTAAGTAAGTACATCTCACTGTAAAAGTAAGGCATAATTTTTCAGAGCGAAATGTATCTCTTGGGCGTTGCGCACTCGGTTACGAAATTGTTGTAATAAACATGAACCAAGATTTTGCCGCTTTAGTAAATTTATTCATGTAAGACGCGTTTCGCTTTATTCATAAGTTGTGAAGTGCTAGTTTGTTTGATGTGCCATATTATGAACGTGTTGAAGTCACGTATTCTGTGGAATGTTATATCAAAATAACATATAGACGTCAATGCCCTTGGCTTGTATGTGACAGCTTCTTCTTGACGAATTATCAGATAATATTCTAGTTTTGTTTTGAAGAGCAGATACTTAGGTTATATTATGGACATGAGCTAGTGCAATTTATTTTAAATATTCACAATTCAAGGAAAATAAATAATCTTTATCCATTATATTTCTCCTAACAGTGAGAAACGCTCTTTAAAAAGTTAGCTGAAAGGCTTTCCCTTTCTGAATTTTTTTCGATGCTGATAAACTTACATACCTATATTAGTAAATACCGTAGTATTTAGTACCTAAATTTTATAAGAAATATTATCGCCTTTTGCGAAAATTTTCTGTAAAACATTTTATCTTCATTTAAATCTGGCACATTACAAATTTTATGTCTGTAAGTTTTTTTAAACGGGCTTTCAATGAGGCCTGATTTATGTTCAGTAATAAAGAGGCCGTCTTTCAATGATGTGAGACCTTGATCATAACTGTTGACGGTGCTTACTGATACCGGCTTGACGTAAAGGTAATAAACACTCCTTTGGGTCGCTGTCACTTAGGCTATGTGACCTCAAAGTTGGGCTAGAGTAGTTCAATGTTCGGCTTATAACTCAAGGTACGAACTATGCTCGTTGAATTCAACGCCTTGACAATTTTGAGGACAAAACTTTGGTGTTGATATTAGTGAGCATTTTACTGTAACTTATAATGGATCATTTTTACTATTCATATTGTGGAACAGCGTCATTCATTCGAATAGGTTTGTTGTGCGATGACCAAACCGCCATTGAGTCCAGCCAGCTGTTTTAATACATTACCACCAATAACAATAATAGATTTAATTAATTAGTAATTTTCCTATAGACTTCAGTAGTTTAATAGCAAAAAGAGGACTAAAATCGACTGTGATTGTTCTTTTAAAGTTAATGTTTGATTAAATCGATGTTTTTTTGTTAAACAGTGGTAGAGAGCTATGTAGGCTCCACCCTGGCGCTGAAGGGGCTCCAACGTTCTGACATGGGGACGTACTTGTGCATCGCAGCTAATGGCATCCCTCCGACCAAGAGTCGTCGGTACGAAGTCTCTGTGTTGTGTAAGTATTCAGTGTTTTATATATTCAGCCCTTTTCCCTTTACTCAAGACGTCGGAGTGAAGAAAAGGTATTTGCATTTTTTGCGAAGTTGCAGCAAGGGCCTTTTCTCCGACGTCATTAGAACTAAATTTAAAAGCCATTGGCGAACCCCTCTGTCTACCCTTTGAATAAAACAAGCGTAGTGTGACTTACAAAGTTTTGCATTATTGTATGAACAAAAAGTACGTAAACTTACGCAAAAATAGAGATTCAAGAATATAAAGTGTGTAACTTATCTCTTTAACAAAACTGGGCGACTTTAAAGGCTTGCGTAAACCTAATTGAGTGGACTTAATTTTGTCCTAGTTTAACTTTGTTGATCATTTCTTTTGTATGGGTAATTAGGTTATACAGTTTCGAGGTAATGTTGTATTGTATGCTTAATGATTTTAAAGGGTTTGGAGTTGAAAGCATTTTCTTTAACGGTGCAATAGATTTCTGTGGAATAGGATTTTGTTGAGCACAGTCAAGGTTTTTTGCCACTTCTAGTGTTATGGTTCGATTTCTAAAATAGCATTTAGGTTACTTCTAAAAGCTACCTTGTCGTTATTGTATTAAAACGTCTAGAACTTTTTTCACCAGTTGTAAGTTAATAAACCCTACTAATGTGACTCGAGGGGTGCCAAAATAACTAATGTACTACTCAGAATTTATTTGATCACTTAAGGAAAACGTCCATTATTCCGCCACTCCGTCCATTCTTTCAATCTAACCCCCATTATTTGTGTCCAGTCGAGCCGATCGTGCGAGTAGCGAGTCCAGTGGTTCTTCGAGCGGCAGACATGCAAGTCACCCTCCAGTGCTACGTTGAGGCCTCGCCTAAATCACTCAACACCTGGCAGCGAGGAAAATCGCAAGCTGGTAAGTAATACTTCGGGAAATCTCTGGTTTATTGTTAAGATTGAAGGTCCCATGTTGGGCGCCAATTTCTCATGTTGTAAGTTATTGTAGTTATGATCACGTAGTACTCAGAGTTTTGATTGATTTTACTAGGTAGTATTTTATTATCTCGATATAATATACTGGTATAAAACAATTGCTTATCAAGACTGGCCCACGATGGGCGCCAATAGTTTAAAGGACATGCAATATACATCCATTTATGAATTTACATGTATACATAGGAAGACATTTAACTTGTTTTAAATGTATGCTTCAATTATCTTACCCAGTGACACAATCAAAACGAAAAAACTTTTCATCTTACAAATTACTTTAACTAATTACTTTATTTTTATCCTAGGTGGCAAGCTGCTAAACAGTTCAAAGTACGTGATATCAGAAGAGATACTGAATGAGTATGCTCTACGAATGAATCTGACTATTAATCGACTGAAGAAGAACGATTTTGGCGAATACACATGCTCGGCGGCCAACGGCTACGGCAAAGCCGAGGGTATCATCACTTTGAAAGGTAATTTCAATTTCTAGTCCGGTCATATTAGAGTCATGAATAGTTAATATCCGTAATAGGTTTTGCAGGTCAGAGTTTTGCTTTTGCATTTAAGGGGTATGAAAGGAACTTGGCCAGCAAAATTTGTAGCTAATGTAAATTTTAAAGTAGATAGTTACTTATTCGCATGAACAAAATATTATTTGACGAGCAAAGCTTGTCCCTTCAAAAGTGTAATTAAAATTTTAATGAGTTTATTTATGTAGTTTCATGTCGTTCTATTTTAATACCACAACTAATCAAATTCTTCTGTTCCTCAACAGAGACGCCTCAAAGGACCACAACTACAACAACAACCACGACTACAACAACTACAACGCCGCGTCCAACAACGACAACTATTGCAACAACGCGGCCCCCTAAGCGTCACCTCAAGAAACAGCACGACCGCGGTAACCAGAACGCTCTCGACGCCGATATGCGACAAGCGGAGCTCAACAACGCTTTCAACTTTTACAACACCGCATTCACACCACCCAACAACTCAATCAACGAATACGCCCAAAGAACCGAACGGCAGAAACTACGCCCCACTGGCTCACCTCGACAATACATCGTATATAATAAAGCCTACAAAACTGACAAAGCCTCTACATTCTTTTCCATGTTCATGTTACTACTAAAATTTGTTGTATAGAAAGAAATTAGATTTCTACATTATTTAAAAAGAGATAGCATTAACATGTAGTGATAAAAACATGGCTGTTGAATTTTATATGTGTAAGTACGTATTTTGAGGTTGTTGTAAACGTTTTAGTGGATCTCGATGTTAATATTGTTATGTAAAAACACTATCGGCAGTTAGTGAATAAAAATAATGAGTTTCAGCCTTATTCTGTAATTGAGACAATAAATATGAACTTCTTAAGAGTAAGGCTCGACTGTCTTTAAGGCCTGTTTAGGTAAACCGTGATTAATGCGAGTGATTAGTTGAAAGTAATTAGATTGAGCGTGCTGACAAAGCATATGCAATTAATTCGAGATGAATATGCTAGACAATTATACTTTTAATAATCAATCGCACTACTCATAACGAACGGGTATTTTTCTGGAATTGCTGTTGATGATAAAACTTACATAATGACACCTTAAATTTTGAAAATATCATTATTATCATATCAGATGATCTATTAATTAAAAATGGAAGATGAATTTGATAGACTTGAAGAGGATCGAACGTGTCTAAAGTGGTTTTTAGAAACTCCGTTTAGCTAACATTTTTATTATTCTCGTATTATTATTCTATACAATTCTTATTATACAATAATAATGGCATTATAAATTAGTATGGTAACTTGTATTTATAAAAAGAAATATGATAATAATTATGCTAGTACTTATATAATAATTTGTATAATGACAATACGATTGTAAAGACAATAGCTAGTAGAATTAAGGTAACATTAGAGACCAGTGTTATTATTATATAATTATATTATCAATAGTCCATTTTATATTATTTGCATTGTGTAGTTATAGTGTTATTTTTCGTTTGTTAAAATAATGTATATGTTTCCTTCTAAATAAGGGATTCTGTAGAAATACAGGTGCCCAGAACAACGAAATAAATGACCAACATTTAAATAGTTTTTGAAAATATCATGTACCTACCTTAATTCAGCATTTATTCTTTTATGCATGACTTGGTGTGTAATTTTAAGTTCAAATGGTTTCCAAAGTGTATTTTTAAATCATATTTTAAATAAAATAAGACGCTTTATAAATGTTAAGAATATATACTTTCATGTATTTTTTCTAATTATTTATCTGCTTACAAAATAATGTATTATTTTTATTCTTAGCGTATTCAATTTTGGTTCTAAATAACGGTCTAAAAATAGATTAGTTATTTTGTAAACAAAAAAGTGTTAGACGATAAAATTGGATATTCGATAATAATAAATTTATGTCTTCCGGATAGTATATTAAATTAATGTATTCGGCTCATTCGTGTTTATGAGTTAAATAAAATATTAGACGAAGTTCCTTTTGGACTTCCCAATAACGTAGTCTTATGTAAGTGACGAGAAAGAATTTATTGTAGGGATAGTGTTACGATGAATATAAAACATGAATTTTGATAAGAATCGATTCTACTGTAAAAATGAATGAACGTGTATTTAGTAATAATTATAGAATTGAATATTTAAAGTTATATCACAATTCAGTTGGATTTAATATCATACGGAATGTTATATACCAACCTGTTTAACTTCCTTTTTTACTTACCCATCTATTATTAAAATTCTGGCATTTTTGCAAAATAGAAGGAATATGCATAATTTCATAAAATTTATACAACGTAGATTTTACTTTATACATTGTGATGAAACAATAACTATGATAATCGCTAAGTTTTATTTTTAAGTTTACAGTTTATTATTAGCGATTTAAAATACCTAATTATTTGTGTATTTTAGTTTTTACTATGTAAATATAATTTTATTTAAATGTATTTGCATTTTAAACTATAAAGTCGACTAATTGAAACTTGTTTTTCAAATAATTAATGACAATAAATACAACAATCATTGTAAATAATTGAATTCATGTTAAACCAATTTATTAGTACGAAATGCGACTATTTATCAATGTTAACTTTAAGATGTTGATATCATTTTATGACATTTTAAAATAAAAAATATAATCAAAGTAATCATACTGGGTAATGTTGTTTATTTCTTTGCCTTTACTCGTTTTTTGCAGGTTTAAGTAAATATTCCAACATCACCACCACAATGAGTGGAAGATCTCATAAACTTCCTCATTTCTACTTATCAACTTGGAGACGTGAACGACGTGTTATATCATCATCATCTGCCTAGCCTTTTTCCCAACTATATTGGGGTCGGCTTTCAGTCTAACCGGATGCAGCTGAATACCAGTATTTTACATGGAGGGACTGCCTATCTGACCTCCACAACCCAGTTAGTACTGGGTAATACGATACCCCTTGGTAAGACTGGTTGTCAGATTTTTTGGGCCACTGACTACCTAATGACTGTCAAAGATCTAATCTAATCTGAACGACGTGTGATATGACTACTTAAATAGGGAGCCTGTGATATTAAGAGAACACATTTGGCCTGCGTGGTGGATTATCGATTTATTGCCCAAAGCGTAGATCCTAGCAGTGGGAAAAATAAAACTTTAATGTTGAAAAGAGCATTATACAAGCTGAATATCACTAGCCTCCACACTAGGATTCCCTGTGTCGTGGAGACTAGTCTCCTTCATCTTACAAGATATATAGGAAGTAAGCCATACATACAATATCATCGTACAGGTAAGATTTCTTAGGCTACTGTAAACATATGCAAATTCAGAACAATAGTTAAAGTATAACTATATAGTTAGTTGTAAAGGTACAGGAACATCATAATTCAGGCTGTGATGGTAAAGAAAACTACTGTTACTGTTAACCTGTGTCATCCCACAGCTGGGCAAAGCCCTCTCCCCATGACTTCCAGATTTTTCGATCCTGGGTTACAGTGGACCACTGGTAGTTCGGTGTCTCGCCATCTTCTACGAAGTCTGCCGCGACGTCTTCTGGTTGTATCAGGGCTCCATAAAGTGACTATTTTGGCCTACAGCTTATAAGGCGTTCGGCAGACGTGGCCAGCTCAGTTCCACTTCAGTTCAGCGGCTTTTTGAGCAATGTCAGTAATTTGTGTTTTGGAGCGCAGTTTGGTTTGTAAAGAAAACAGATAGTTAAGTAAAATACATAAGATAACATCACGCCTGTAATCCCCGAAAGATTAGGCAGAGACGTACCTAATAGTATACCCACCATTTCGCCTCTTATGTTTGAGTACCGTGTTATAGGGAGCGAGCCTATTGCCATCAACCGGCAAAACAAATCATTAAGTAAAAGAGCAGTAAAAAATATATTTTTTTAATTTTATTTATTTATTTATAACCAACTTATACTTACAGTTTACACCACACATACAAGTTATTGGTTGAACATAAAATCCAGAATAAAAAATAAAAAATTGTAATAAAATTATAATTATAATGTTTAAAGAGAACATCCGACTTAGGTATACGTACGTACAGCTATTAAAATAGCTTAACCTGTCAATCATAAGGATGCGGTGAGGTAAGATAGTTGGTAAAATCACCGCTCTTTATCCAGGTTACACCTCTCAACGTATTACCTAATAAATTTTAAGCCTATGTATGCTTTCACTTGTCCCGTGGGACATAATTTACTATTCGAAACATTATGTCAATCCATCACTTGGTGACACAGAATAAAGTGCATTGACATGAGTTTTCTTTCCACCTCTTTTTTTGGTTATCAATACTACTTATTCGTGAAGATTTTCAGAGGCATACTTTTAGATGTTCAAAGGATATATACTTTTCTTTCATTGTAAATTCTAAAGGTACATGAAGATTTTACAATATAGAATATGAAGGGTAAGACTGCCTCGTTGGTGCAGTGGTCGCAAGCGTGACTGCTGAGCATGAGGTCCTGAGTTCGATTCTTAGGTCGGGCAAAGTGTTATTGAGTTTTTCCATCAGGAATTACTCGGTAGCAGCTACGGAGTCTGGACTTGTGCCCGGTTGCTGTCAATTGACTCGCCCCCTATTATATGGGACTTAAACATAACTGGCGAAATGTGGGTGCTATTTGGTACACCTCTGCCTAACCCTTCGGGGATTACTGGCGTGATGCTGTGTTTTGTTAAGATGAAGGATGTCTGCTTACCCGTTGGGAACATATCTAGATACTCTATGCCCATTTTCAAACATTGTGTATTCTTTAGATAAAATCTCTTTTCAAACAACCAAATGCTAGATAAATAGCGACGTCTTGTATAAAACATAAAGGAATTGCCACAATACCACAGAGTAAAGTCCTAGATCATTGTTGAAGAACACAATGGTACTTACAACAAGAAGAAACTGAAATTTATACTTATTTTCTACATTTACTCTCTATATTATTCCAAGAAAATTAAAATGTCGTTGCAGGATGGAAAGGACGCAATAACCTTTCAAAAGTAAATATACAATCAAATTGTAAAATACTCCAAAAAACGGAAAAAGGCTGGCAGATGATGAAATCGCATCCATGGAAGATTATTAGAGGCTATCCGGGAAATATTTGCGTTTTTTTCGTATTTCTACGAGATTGTCACATAACTGCGACGACGACGTAACTACACGTACAGTCACGAGCACCAATATGTATACACTTTCCTATATTTAAAAGCCATTTCCGCGAGAAATAACGATTGTAACTTGGAGATAGGAGTTTTTTCATAAAAATATGAGTTCCAAAATACTACTAATACTAATGTTAGTAACAACATGAAATTTTAATCAGAACAGTAGGAGAAAAACACTTTAAAAAGTTGTTTAGTGTTTACATATTGGTGCTCGTGACTGTACCACGTAACTACGTATTATAAACTAATTAGTTACCTATAAGCACGTCTTAATTTTTAAGTTAAGGAGACTAACCCACTTGTTCGTGTAAATTCAGCGTGAGAAAGGAGGTTCAGCAATGTCGGTGGCTGTAAAACTATTACTACTTACCTTACTGCAACCTTGGCACAGGTAGGCATACATAACTTATTATTCAGACTCGATATGGACGCTTCGGCAGACATTCATCAAACTGATGGACACTCCATTAACTATGCATTGCACAGCCTACAAGACACAACATAGGCATCTAGGCTTACTTTTGAATATACATTCTCTCAATTTTTTTACATAGTAACTGGAGGTTGATAACTGATTGGTTAGTACTCGATTTTAACAGAAATACGTATTTCTCTAAGAAACTAAGAGTAAAGATGCCTCGTGTATGAGCTTTTGATTCATTAGAGCAGTGGTTACTTCTTTTTACATTTTTAACGTAAATGTGGTACCTACAGAAGTAAAAAAACTTCTGAAATAGAATTAAATATCTATAAGATTTCTTGAAGTCTGCCAGTTAATAAAACGAAGTAAAAATAAGTTGTCCGCTAGGAGATGTGCGTCAAGACTTCGACTTATTCTGAGAATAGAATTTATTCAAAAAGTACCGAACACGTTTCTTTAATATGTATTGCTTTAATTTAACTTGGCTTTTTTATTAAAAAAGTCTTCTTCGATCTTTCTGAAAAGCTTCGAACATAGTTTTCGATCATAGTGAATAGTCTCTCATAAAAAGTTCCAATCGATAACAATAATCTTTCATATAAAACCCATCTCCACACCGCATTTCCTCTCACAGCTAAATCGATATACTTAATCATTTTAACGCAGCACGCAATCGGCCTGCTAAATTATAATACGCCGCCGTTATCACAATAAACAAGGACTAGAGACGTCTCAACTTATAACTCAATTATAATTTCCATTGTGATTCAACGCGTTATCGCGGACGACTTGCTACTTTATGTACTCCTAGTACTTTAGCTAAGTACATCGACCACGTCACGATTGTAACAAGTTCACCAGATTTATTTGAAAGTAATTTTCAGTGAGCATCTGGCAGCGCGGTATGAGAGATTCAGCTGATCAATATTCTGGAAGTCGCTTCGAAGAACTGAGAAATATGTCAGTCTCTCAATCCGAATGCAAGTTATTTGTAAGCGAACTGTATTATGGAACGTACCGACGGATGATAAATTTGAAATCGATGCGTACGAAATCTGAAACGGTTCGGGTTAAAATGAATTGGGTATTAGATTGGAGATTTTTATTGCTCGGTTTATTATTCTTGCGAAATATTAACTTAAATTCTGGGATGTCTGTTAACTAAAACATGAATGTTTTGCGAATTACGTGTGTAATTTTTAGGTATTGGTTTTCGAATGAGACAAGACGTCTGTCTAAAATGATAAACTACTATATTTCAGCTGTATACCAATTTAATAAGTCACTCTATTTTACCTTTATCTTCAAGCTTACAATGAGCTATTTAGTAAAGTACAGTCGGGAGTTACTAATTTTTCAAATTGGCGCAATATGTACTTCATGCGTGATCAAATCAGAAATGAGGACATCCGCAAGAGAACCAAGGTGACCGACGTAGCCCGAAGAATAGCCAATCTTAAGTGGCAGTGGGTAGGGCACATTACTCGCAGAACTCATGGCCGATGGGGCTGAAAAGTTCTGGAGTGGCGACCGCGAACTGGAAGACGTTGCGTTGAAAGGTCTCCTACTAGGTGAACCGATGACCTGGTGAAGGTTGCAGGGATCCGCTGGAAGCGAGTCGCACGGGACCGGTCCATGTGGAGACACTTCGGGGAGGCCTAAGTCTAGTAGTTTACGTCTTTCGGCTGAAATGATGATGTTGATGATGATGTACTTCATTTGCCGTGTGCTTGTCATTTTAGGCAACAGTCAAAGAATGACTCTTGTGACACAAATAATATACTGACAATATAAGTTAGTAGTCAATTTGATAATCAGTAAACCCTGGCTTTACGTCCCGGGACACTATAGTAAAACGGTAAAATGAAAAAGAAGCTTGCAACAAAATGACTAACAAAATTCAACCAGCTTATAATTTACCGAAACCGGGTCCCCACAGCCTGAAACGTCACTTAATTATGTTAAAACGTCATTATAACAACCCCGACCTCTTACACTTAGTCCTCGACAGCCTGCAACGACTTAATACTGTTAGTCGGACTAAGATTACGTGTGGCTCTTATCAAATTATCTTCTCGCCTTCCGTCCTTGGCCCTTGAATATATACACGCTAAGGATGTGTGCAGACCAGAGGGTCTAGACGAAGTGTTATTCTATAATTAGCTCTAAGAAACAGATGAAGTCTAGAAAACACTAAGGAGCCTGGGAGAACTGAAATTCTATTAGCGATAATGACGGTGAAAATGTAGAAATGGACGTAAGCTATCGCAAAGTTTGTCAAAAGGGTATTTGGCTGAAAAAAATCTATTTAGTCCGTTAGTTAGATTATCAAAAAATATTGGACACGTATTTTTTCTTTTGTCATGTAAACGTCACATAATTTGTCACATTAATAATTTGTTACATAATCAAAAAATGACCACGATACAGTGCGATGAAATCTCGCGAGACGTCACAATTTCTGTCACTTTTTGACGTCACAAGCCCCCCCTCTCTTGAACTTTGTTGCGCTGTATCGTCGTCATTTTTTGATTATGTGACAAATGAAAAAATTTGTGTCCAACATTTTTTGGTGATCTAACTGACGGACTTTTTCGATGTTGTTGAAAGTTATCATATGAAATCTGAAAGGCTACGAACGCACTGACAGGTCGCTTGCTTATTGCCTAGAGCCTAGCGAGTAGCAAAGTGAAACGGACATTCTATGATTTTCGAAAGTTCTGCGCGCTTGGCGCCACGCTAGTCGCCTAGCGTGTATCTAAGTAGCGCGAAGTGCGGCCGAGTGCGAAGATTCTAGATGTAACTTGGCTGCTCGCTAGCCTCTAGGTACTAAGCAAGCCAGCCTGTCAGTGCGTACGTAACCAAACGGTTTGGAAGCTATTGTCACTTGTTTGGACCCACTGTGCCTACTTCGAAAATCTTTTGTTTCTGAAGTGAATTATCGCGGGTTCATAGTAACTTCTTAAGGTACACATCACACATATCAACTCAGTAAGGGATCGTCAACGTATCAACTCGAGCCATTCAGTATTCTTTGTATAAAACTCCATACTGCGACGCACACTAATAGGAATCGTATCGCCTCGCCTCGGGACAAGCTCACGATGCGGTGACGATCCCTTTCCGAGTTGATATTTGTGCTATTTCCTTTATCCGTTCAAATGTCATTCGAGTAATACTAAATACATTTTGCGTTGTCAAGATTATTTTTAGACAAACTATCACTAATTAAAAATAAATTACAGGTTTATGAATAGGTACAATGCAGTATCCTAGTGTAAGTTATCGGAAATCGAATGAAAAACGTCGACATACAGACAAAACTGTTGTTGTTTGTGACTTTCTATCGATTTCTTTATATCAGACGTATTGACTGTGGTATGTGTATCTTATGCTTACCAAGACACAAGTCAATATTATTCATATGAAAATTTATAGCTGTCTCTATTAATTAAAGGTCGTTACTAGAAGCCGAAGTTTCTTAAACAATTAGTTGTCCCTTTACAAATATCGCGTGTTAGTTTTGGTTTCCCATCCAAAGTTGTTCACTTGTGGTCTGTTTTATTAGCTTTGCACGTAAATAGAACAGAATAATAAATAGCCCCTCAATATATTGAACTTATCATTTACGGTCTAATTCACTTAGGATTCGTTGATGTTGGTCTATTATGTTGTTATATCAATACTGTTTTGTGTACAGTGGTTTGAAATGGTTTGTGAATAATTGTTGAAATGTTAAGCGGAGCCAGATAGGAATATGAACAATAGTTAATTTTGTAAACGTATTCAAATGTTTTGGTATGGAAGATTGATATTGATGTGCTGAACACAGTATCATGATTTTCCGTGTATTTATCTAAAGGGATTATCTGCCTCAACATTAAATTATAAACCACAAGTTTAATTTAATATTAAATCTATTCAAATCTCTGCTCATATCCTTACCAAATTACTTCTGACTATAAATAATACGCAGTAATCAGAATCAGGAAGTGAAACACAACGGAGCATCAAGGCACTTTATCTTCCCCTGCTAATCGGACCTCAAGTTCGGGACACAAGTCACTCTGATGTTTATAAGGGACGGCCTAATCCACGTGTCACCTTAAATTAAATCTGATGCTACATTTACGAAGCCTTAAGCCGTCTATACACCTACCAATCTGTCGGTTGAGTTGGTATATTGTTTGAGATTTATTTGAATACGAAATTATGTTATGTTTTGGTAGATATTTATTGTTTTTGATGCCTAAATAAAGAGTCAGCGATGAAACTTCCAAAATTATCAGATGAATCAAACTTCCATTTTTTTTTGTGATGGGCTCAAAGGAGTGAGTTTTTTTTTAAGAATATTCTTTCAAACAGAAAATAATAATGTCTGTAACTGTCACTATAAAAAGGTATCTAATAGCTTAGCGACAATTAGTACTGCCTTGTCGAAAACCTGTGTTGTTCATGATGAATTTTAATAATGGTTACGCATTTGCATTTAATATTAAATTTAGTCCTATTCTTTGTTACTACATTATAATTAGTTATTGATGTTATTATGCTTTTTTTTTTTTCCGGATGGGAAATCATCAAATGACCCCCCCCCCCCACTCTGGGCGGAGCGGAGGGGAGTGTCAGACTTGTACTGACTAAAACCCATCCATGTTCCTTCTTTGCCCTTTGTGTTCCAGGGCCACGGTATCTCTTTCGAACAGTCCCGCAGCCCTGGCAGGCATCGGCCCTTGCGGACCCCTACTTATTTGCTGACATTTCTTTGAGGCGCACGTGGAACACGAACGCGCCGTCGACACGACCTGTCGTCATAAGACGGCTGGACGGCGAGCTGGCCCATAACTCGCCGTCCACAGGCCCGCGCCTACGGTGGCCGGGAGCCACCACGTGAGCCCGACGACGCCCAGGGCGTCTCCCGCGATGTTATTATGCTTAGTTATTAGTTTGTGCAACAATAGTTAATAGCTAACTGTGGAGGCTTGTAAATGGCTTGTCTTTCATTGCCTCGCTATAAATTTTTGTAAAACAAACACAATAAAAACTTTTCGTACCATTTTTTGCAGAAGTGTCCTGCCGAACACGGTAGATCGATATCAAATAGATTAAAGTTTAAATTATCCAGTCCAGGCTATTGTGCTCTACACAAAATCTCCTATCTTATACTGCTAAAGAATGATCAGGTTTCCATACAAAGACAATATCTCAATAGGTACGCGGAATAACTGTATTATCAAGTAGGCAGGCGGAGCGCGGCCGCGGACATGAAATATAACGCACTTACCGTACCTCGTAATATTGCGTTCTCTTGCAATATGAAAATTTATTGCAACGTATGTGTTAGTATAGAAATAGATGGCTAACTAAGAAAAATGTGTAGCGCTCTAATAACTCATGTACTTATGCTGCCCCATTTTCGATTTTATGTACGCGTTTCGAATATCAAAGTTTGTAACGTAAAAGCCTGTGGTTAGGTACTTATGATTTAGCATTTTAGTGGGCCTGAAAACGGCACTTACCTACTTTTGAAAGTGGGTACCAGATATTTGATGTTTTTAGGCCAATAAAAGTACGATAACATTTTTATAACCCTGCATTGGGTTTAATTCCTAGGTCGAGCATAGTGTCACCGAATTTTTTCATCAAGAATTTCTCAGTCTGAGATTACTGACGTGATATTTTGTTATAAGATTCTTATTAATCAATTCATTTAAGATCTAAACTTTAAACCGTGAGGAGCTCGTGGCTAAATAATAACAGCCGCTCGGTTCGATCCGCGCTTGCCTAGGTTGGTCCGTAGATGGGTGGCCAGTCATTACATACCGAGTTTCCTCCATGCTTCGGAAAGCACGTTAAGCTCGTATTCACCTGCATCTTGTTAGACTGTAAGCCGACCCCGACATAGTTGGGAGAAGTATGCCAGAAAAAAAAAAGAAGAAGATTTAAGACCTTAAATTCCGTTCTATACTCAAAGACATCAAGCGCATGCACCAACAAAGTGCGGTCACATGCCCTTCTAAAGACTCACCCAACACTGCTAAACAAACTCGTCTCCAAAGTTTCCTCTCAAAGTAATTCGCTTCGGCTCTCGAGAGCAAAAGTCGCGCTTTATGAACCTAATTAAGTGTCGCATAATAAGCTTCAATTAGTACGATGCTTATTTTATGACTTATCCCGAGCCTTTGTTTACGTTGCGTCTACAGGGTTAGCGTAAGGTTTTGCTTGGCTTGAGTAAATGTGGGTAGAAGATTTTTAGTTTTGTGTCGTTGTACCTCGTGTTTTTTGGTAACTGTTGGGAGCACACAGACTTAGTATTTTATCATCCTATAACGTTGAATGTGGCTGAGATGAGAATGGAGAAAATAAGAAATGAATACTCAGAATCGCTTGGCTTAGTACGGGCATGTGATGTAGAGGAATGAGGAAAATGTCGTGAGGAAAGTTTTAATTATGAAGGTGAATGGGTAAGAGAAGAGGAAGACCAAAGAAACGATGGATGGACTGTGTAAAGAATGATATGGTAAGAAAGGAGTTGTCTGACGAGATGACGAGTAATAGAGAAGTTTGGAAGAAAGATTCATGTTGCGCCGACCACAAATGAATTGGGATAACGGCAGGAGAATAATGAATGATGATGAACGTTCCCACTACTGGCTTCTCTCTGTGAAAGGGAGTGGATAGTAATCTACCACACTGGCACAAAGCGGGGCAGTAGATGTCATACATGCAAAATCAGCCTATAAGAATGATAATCATGATAAGCTGATTATGTTTATCCGTTTGCAACGTTCCCACTGCTGGGCCAAGTCCTCGTAGTGAGATCGAGTGTACCATACCATTATTTACGCGGGTAGAACGATGTCTTATGTAAATTTTTAAACTGTCATTTTCACTAACGCTTATTAACACGAAAAACGGAATATTTACCATGTTTACTATTTATTTTGAGTTCCCGATATTTCGGTGCTGTCGTAAGCACCATGATCACGGATAAACTGAAGTTATTTCGGGTAGGCGTGGGGTGTGCCGCAATAGTGGAAACTCAAAATAAATAGTAAACCTAGTAAATATTCCGTTTTCAGTGTAGATGATAGTGGATGTCCTATGACTTCAAATTATTACTTCTAGGATATTTTCTAGGACTTCGAGTTTTCGTCGTGTTTTTTTTTCTCGCCTTTATAATTTTCTAATTGTTAATGATTTTGTGCAGCTACACGGGGCTAGCACACGCTAGACAGAGTCGCGGTAGACCGAAAAGAAGATGGCGGAACGTCTTGGATGGCTTCCTCCCGAATTGGCGAGAAGAAGCACACATCGTGAGAAGTGGAGGGAATGGGGGGAGGCCTTTACTCAGGAGTGGTACAATACGGACTAATTAAAAAAAAATGATTTTGTGATTGAATGATGTTACTTTTTACTCACGTGACATTAAAACTCTGAATTACTGTTTCACTTTTGAAGTTGACGACACCTAATAAATATCTATTACCACTGAAAAGCATATTTTATGATATAATTTCAACTAAAAGCTTCTTTTATGATGCCTGTATACATTCAGATGTAAAGACATTACTTACATTTTAGTAAGAAATAATTAATAGCACTCTTACGTACTTACTTAACATTGATATTGTCAGGCGTCAGACTATGGTCTATGATGTGGTTATTAGTCTTTATAAATTCATTGTTTATTTCAATTGGAACAAAAGTAGTATTAAACATTCATAGTTATATAACATACTGATATGTTATTATATGGTTTGAGTATGAATGTTAATGGGTATAAGAGTAGAGGAGGACCAAAGAGACGATAGATAGACTGTGTAAAGGATGATATGGCAAGAAAGGAGGTGTCTGATAAGATAACGAGTAATAGAGAAGTATGGAAGAAGAAGACATGTTGCGCCGACCCCAATTGAATTAGGATAAGGGCAAGAGAATGCTGATATAACATACTAATATTCACTGAAAACATGGTGAAGGCATGAAAAGAAATGCTATACTGTGAAACATTTTGTTGACTCGTCGTTGAAACAGGAGTAAATCTGTGAAGTTTTCCACGGCGATGCTGGCATGTTACGAGGATTTGAGTAAATGATGTTGTTCCTAAGTTATGCTAACGATGTCATCATTTGCAACATGTTAGTACCTATTTACGGTGCATGCGAATTTCCTATGAAACTGTTACAGTGGTAATTTTAATTATATCTAGTTGAAAAATATGATTAATAAGCTGTTGCCCGCGATCTGAAATTATTATAAAAATATTACTTCCCTATTTAAATCGGATTTTGTTGACAATTTCAAGGGTTTTAAGTTTTTTGCACGTCCCTAGTCCTTTTTCTAAAATAAAAGTAACCTAAGTTATAACTTACAACATCAGCTAGCTGCCAGTAAAAGTCTTTTCTAAAACCGTACAGCGGTACGTTTTAGAAATTAGTCGCAACAATAAGACAGACAAAAATTAAAAAAAAATCTTTTTTTTTTGTCGTAAGTACCGTATATATACTTTCATACGCATTCAGTAAAAAGCTGTTATTTTGAAATAAAAACAGACACTTCAATTTTATTTATGTAGATTTCTGGGACACGCTGAACGAGTTACTATTTGTATTTTGAACAGATAAAGAGAATTATTGTCGTACTAATTTCAAGAGATAAAACCTAACACGAATAGGTTGTTTTACTCAATCACGAAAAAAACACCCCAACATTTAGGGTTCAACCCTAAACTAACCCGAACAATACAAACACCGAAATGAAACTAAAATGTTATTGTGTTACAAATACAGTCGTAGTATGTTAGAGAAAATCAGATCGGGTGGCAGTAATACAGGGCATTAGATAATGTTTCCTCCCGGGAGGAATCCGACGGTCACAGATAACAGTGGCCGCGACGCCTGCGACCTCGGATTTGTCTCTCGTTGTTACGCTCCGTAATAATATTACGAGCGGTTGTTTAGACCTTTGTCTACCGTTCGTGACGTCACTACTATGATGTTTACACATCGCGATTGCAGTTTATGTTATCCTGGTAACTTGATTTATGGTGCGGACAAATTTGGTGAGGATTAGTGTGAGTTATGTTGAGGAGCTCATGGCTAAATAATAACAGCCGCTCGGATCGATGTTTAGGTTAAACCGTGTTTGCCTAGGTTGGTCTGTGGATGGATGACCACCCATTACATACCAAGTTTGTCCCGGCTGTCATTTGTAGATCTTTGACAGTCGTTACAGGTAGTCAGTGGCCCAAAAAGTCTGACAAATACTAACTGGGTTGTGAAGGTCAGATAGTCAGTCGCTCCATGTAAAATACTGGTATTCAGCTGCATCCGGTTAGACTGGAACATAGAACACAGTTGGGAAAAGGCTCTAGGCAGATGATGAGTGTGAGTTGAGTTGAGGGCTTTATTTTATTGTAATGAGAAAAGTTGGAATAGTTTAGGCTGTTTAGAATAAAAAGATAAGGAAAGGAATTTTCGGTCATGTTTTAAAAATTCTTAACTTCAGTCGTAATTCCGAGTTTTTCCTTGCACTTATGAGTTACCCTGACGTGCCATCTCTTAAATTGCATTATCAAGCTACATTGCATTTTACAAGCATTCTTTCCGTATGTTTGAATTTGCGTAACTACATAGCATACAACGATGCTCGTAACATATAAAATAAGGATCCCCTTGAATCGTCAGAGGAGCTCCATTGATGGTTCGTATTTTTCTGTTAAGTGCTTATGCGGAATCCTTCTTTTTTCCATAAGAACAACTCATAAACTCAAGAGTATCCATGTCGTATTTCCTCAATATAGTATTATGGTATGATAATACGGCGAGTCGGTCACATGAATCACAGAGCTCTTGCCAGGCGAGTCTTTGTATTCAGTTTGGCGGATGACGATAACCTTAATGTAAGCGCCGTCACGGCTGGTGGTCCGAAGAAGGATCGCTTTTGTCGTGGTCCCTTCCGCGCGCCCCATTCTTTTCTCTTTATACCGTTTCTCACTTGAGTAATTCGAGGACAATAAACATTTATTGTGCTCGTTTATTTGACAGACGATGAAGAAATATCGAATGAGTGAGTTTGTTATATTTGGCCGGCGGGCATCGTCCGCAAGTTGTTTAACGACCCCGTGGTACAAAGAGCGCTGGCGTTTTTTGCGAGTTTTCCTCTAAAAGTAAAGGATAAGAAAATTATCCGGTCACTTTAAAGCCCGAACGTGAATTTGCGAAATGTGTAAGGAACCCGGCCGCTCTCGGGGGAACGCTCTCGACGGGAGACATCCGCATTCGTTTTTGTGCGTTTCATTTTCTTGCGAAGAATGGATTTTACGACTTCCTCTTTTAATAATTAACTGTTAGCTTGGTTTATTCGAGTGACGCTTTAAATTATGTCGCTAGTTATCCACCAAGCTTCATAAAATTTGGAAACCATAAAATTATATTTCGAGAGAAAATATTCTTAAATCAAAAATCAATCACTCCAACACAAAGCCCAGTAAAAGCCGAAGCCATAAAATCAGTCCTCGCAGTTCCATTCTTAACACCAGCTAATCATCTTAACAAGGCACATAGGAGCGAACAACACGGGCCCGGCGCCCCTGCATTTGTATTCAGTTTGGCAGACTACGATAACTTTAATCCGGGTAAAGTGTCACCTTGAGTGGCTTACACAGAAAGAACCTTTGTCTGGGAGTAGGGTACTCTGACCTTCTTATTTTTTCCGTCAGGTTTTCCTCCATTGTCACGGGGTAATGTAAAATCCAGCCACTTAAAAGGCGAGCTTTTCGTCGGATTGTCGGGACCTAGACTATTGCGGCGCTCCGTACGGGACTCAAGTTGATGGATTGTGATCGAGAGCCTCGTTGATCATATTACTCATACTTGGTCATTTAACGTTGCGATATATCGGCGTGGTCAGGAGATTGAAAAAGACTATTTATTTTCTTATTTGCACTGCGGACTCGAGACGTGACTCTGCGAAAAATATGGATAGGGACCTCTTAAAATTGAATTCCGCAGGAACTTTCTGCTATATGGCTTTTATACAGCGCTGTAAGTTCGCATAACATTTATACGAGTGTTTTATGATGGTTTGAGATACGAGATGACGGGTTATTTGAGTGCTATTTATTCACAGCTGATTAAGTATTAATTGCGGTGACAAAGTTTCGACAAAAGGTGAGGAAATGATACGGTTCCTTTGTTACAGTTGCAATGTACGTGACAAATCTTCTAGTTTCGACTTTGGATTGAAAACTGCGATAGAGTCGGCCCCGACGTGCCTCGAATCTGCTATTAGGTCCTCCATTTAGAAATAGGTGCACAGACTTATAGGTATTATATTTGAAATGTTAGAGTTGGTGAAGTATTGTAACTTGGTTACATTGTAGTCACGTTTCATGTTCTTCATCTTGCGTAGTCCCGTTACAATGCAATTATACTACCAAGTACTTATCTGTATTAACGCAATTAGATCAGTCAGTGAGGCGAAAACTAACTGAACTGAAAGCTAGTGAAATGAACACAGTCGGAATCAGAATCGGTTTGTCTTGTACCTACAGTGCTTGTACAATCTCTCACGGAATTATAAACACACGAATATTGTTATGGCTTAAGCTTACCGTTCCATCAACTCTATTTTATAGGGGTCTACTGCATTGACATGGCTTAATTATTCCTCGTAGGATCTCGTAAGTAAGGTAATAGAAGATTAAGGTGCGACAGGTATCAGACGCGATGCTATTCGAAATTCATGTTGTCAGTTTGTGTTTAACTCGTTGTAATCTGATTTATAATTAGGTCGCTTCGCATTGTATTTAATGTATTTAGAAAAACGCAATATTTAACATACTAGTTGTGAAATAGTGAACAAATAATATTTGTCCGCGACAGTACCTGAATTCCAAAGTTATCCAGTTAGTCAACTCTTATTAAAACTAAATCCAACCATTGTTTAAATTGAGTCAAGTGTGAAGATATGTTGTCTGACTCGTTTATCTACTTATACGGAATTAGCGAACATGTTAGAGTACAAATGAAAAGGTTTTTACGCCAGTGATGCGAGGACCGCCAAACACAGAAAACCTTTGAAAAAAATGTAAGCTGATTTACCGTGGCTGGCCAGGGGCCTCTTGTGCCCGCTCGACCGGCAAATAAAGGCGACCAGACAAATGCTCGCAAATTGACTCGACGTTTTTCACAGTATTCCATATTTTTTACGCAAGGAGAGCATCTACGTAGTTGCTGAAACGTCAGAATGAACGGCCCGAAGATAATTAAAAACATTCGATGTTTACCAACGTTAATTAAATTTTATTAAAAAATACCTTTTTGTAAAAACTGTCTTTTTGTTCGCCCTTTTGTTGTAGCCTTAAATCCGTTCTGAATTTTACCCAATTTTGCGAAACCTACACGTACAAAGGGTACGACTATTACATTGAAATCTGTGACTAGGCTGAACCGTAAACAATTGAAATAAAGGAGTAACAATGCGACCATTGAGCGAGCATTATGATGAAAATCAAATAAGGAAAGGATCTTCATAAAAACCGCTTCATTACCGAGCTTGAAGGTATTAAGTCGCTACAACGACCAAATAAAGCTAAGATTACAAGTTAACCTCATGTTAGTCGGAAACCCCAATGATAAAGCATCTCAGGAAAATCGAGCCCGAGGAGGGTACACTAATCCCTCTTTAGCAAAAACGCTTCGTTCCAAAAAGTGATGGGCGGCTCACGAGGGATGGATCTTCATTACCCAACCGTGTTGTCAGTTAAGCCAAAGGGTCTCAGGATTACATACTACTTAATAAAACTTAAAAAAAAATGAGGACATAATGGCTTATGTGCGCCGCCGGGATTTTAGTGAGAATTTTTCACATTTTAGTTCACAAAGAAATTCTTTTAAGAGATGTTGTTAAATACACGCATGTTGCCTGGAGGGAATATTCTTAAATCAAAGGCATTTTCTCGCAAAAATGTTGGGTTATTCTGTTATTACGTTATTTGGCCTGGGCCAATCGTAGCGTTAGAATCAAAGGGGCCACGTCACTACTGATTTCAGTGCGGCGGAAAAATCTCAGCTCTCGATAAAGTCACCATGACTAGCACGTACGTTGGATTAGATTTTTTGAGCCAGTGAAAATTATGTTGGTGATTACTTAATCTTCTTTTTAAGTAACCTATTTATAGTTTCCCTTGACATTTACTAAAGTTTCCAATCGTCGCTGAAGTTCTAACACTACTTAAGTAAAAAATAGCAACTTTACATGATAGTCACTAACAGTACAAAACCGTTTTTTTATTTGTGTTCACTGCACAGCACTTCAGATTAGAGAGACGTTGCTTGTTTCTGATCGGCTGAAACAACGCGTCTTCAGATTCTCTAGCAAACGGCTTCAAAATGTCAAAACCGCCAAAAAATCACTTATTGTTCGTACTTCAACGATCAAAGTATTTTCGTACTGGTGTATTTTTGTACACGATAAATAAGACAAAGTATGTGGGTTCTTATGACTTCTTCCAGACTGGATATGACTATTTACTTGCACCTATTATGATTACTTTACCATAGTGTTCAAAACGGTTAAATGTTTGGCGAAGAAAGTCGGGGTCTTAAAATAAGTATTTTATATTTACAACCTCGTTTTCGCTTATAGAACAAGTTACATTTTAAGGGAAACTAAGATAAAGTACACATGACGTGACGCATGTAACAGTAAGGCTTGGATTAACTGGTATTTAGGATCTGAAACGGTGAAACCGACGTGGTAGTTTACCAGTCTGCCTCTTGCGTGGAAATAATACCGTCTACGTACAACTATTTCCTAAAATAAGTAATGAAGATATTAATGGCTCAAGTTTGTTTTTCTTTGTTTCGACGAACAGAACATCAAAGTTTTCATGAGATTAACTAGGACCCCCAACAATTTACCTACATCTGCTGGCAGGATTTATCCATTGAAAACACGTCACGAGAGGTTCACAATAAAGCCCACGCAAAATCTCATTACTGCAAATGAAACATTATTTGGTCGTCACGGCAAGTACGTCGTGTATAGCAAATTACTAAAGTTTCCACTGATGTACAGACCTGACCCACTTAGTACGTTCCATCACAATGGAAACCCTTTGTTTCAAATTAAGTGCACATAACCAGATTTTACGGCAAAATCGAAACCGTAATGGCTTCGAGAATATATTACGAGTACAACAGTACAGGTGAAAATTTACGCTTACGATTCTCTTCAATAACGAGAGCATATCATTTTTCCATACAATAGCGCCATAAAAAGATTCACGGCAGTGCCTTTTTCGTATTTACCTTTGAAAATTTATATTCCCAGTGGGTTCAAGACCGCGGCCGACCGCAATAATACACAATGGGCAATCGAATTATCATATCATTATGGGCAAGAGAAAAATCCTAAAACTTGCTATTTTCGTGTCACCTATGCTATGGTGTATTTTTGTTGAAATGGGAGCCGATACTTTTGTTATTGTTGCTACTTGTGTAGTTTTTTGCGATAGGATTTTTGGGGTTATGGGTCTGAATTGCTTATTCGTGTGAAACTTTACAATTATGTTCCCATATACCTACCACCAACCGATTCCTGTGCATTAAATTATTTTAAAGACCCTTCACCTTATTGCTAAGTATTTAGGTCTTGTGAAGATCTAGGCTGTAATTTAGTCACAGTTGAAATTCCCCTGATTTTTGCCACTGCTTCAGAAATGCTTCTTTTTGATTTTGGAATTGCCTGGTTTTTGTGAGCAAGGATCAGACCATCTACAATCTAGGTGTAACTCGTCCCGCTATTACTATTGCTTTCACTGTCTTCTACGACATAGGGTCATTGACTACTGGTAACATATTTAGTACAAGGGAATTTAGCTTCTATGTCAAGCAGTATGCCGTTGATGCGGGTCGCTTATTTCCTGCGAGCTCCTATCATACTACCGTCGTTTGACACATTTCAGTTTCAGTGTACTACAGCCTGTCATCAGCTGTTGTTGACACACTTGCTTTACTTCTACGTCTTTGTACTTTTTGTTTTAGGTTTCCAAATGACACTTGATTATGTGTCTAAAATGTAACAAGTTTTTAATTGAGAATTTGAAGTCGAGACCGAACCCTACTTTAGCTTTACAGTGATTTCTCCAATGTAGCCCACAAATCCAAAATGTCTAACGGTTTTTCAGTAAGAAATTTTTAATTTTTAAAAGGGGCCAATTAAAGTAATACTTAGAGTTTGGCAAGTTCTCAACCTACTCAATCTACTACTCGATAAATAGTAAAAGTTTGGACATAGACGTCAAGTTTAATATTAGATACCTACTCATTGCGTATGTTAGTACCTACCACACAACATAAAGCATGTCGTGTGTGATACGTTAATAAATCTAATGGAATTACAGTATGTTAATATAATTTATGCTGTAAGTTTGCTGAGAGCGCATTAAAATATTTTTATAGCTAGCAGAATTAATATTATTAATGGATTGAAATAGATAGCAGTTTTACTGTTAAATACGAAATAATTCACGTAAATTTTAGAGTACTCGGTTTTTAAGCCAGTCATTTATTATATGAATTAGACCTTACTTAAAACATACATTTGAATGCCAAGATGTAACAAAAAAGAATATAGCCATATCGTAAATGTAGTTCCAGATACGTAACAGCTTGTATAGTGTATTATGTATTGATTTATTTGAAAACCGCTGAACTATTAGTTTTTCTAGATTATGTTTTAAATTAATAATTTTAATATACAATAATCTAAACTCTGAAAGCAACTATTATAATACTTTGTACAGTGTAAAATCATTTCAACTTCATTTTAGATTGACTTATATTTTCTTCTCTTATAAAAAATAAAAATATTTTGTTTGAGCTACTGTCGTGTACACCCAGTACTGCTGGTTATGTGGTCCTGGTTTCGATTCTCAGGTCAGCTAAAGTCTTATTTGGTTTTTATCTGAAATTCCGCAGCAGCCACGCTGAGTTTGGATTTCTTCCAGGTTGATGGCAATAGGCTCGCGCCCTATTACATGGGGCTTAAACAAAACTGTCGAAATGTGGGTGTACTTAAGGTACTCCTCTGTCTAACCTTTCAGAGATTACAGGTGTGATGTTATATTGTATGTGTCTACACAGTTTACAATCATTGAAATATTTCATAGATTAATTAATTTTATTTCGAACACAATGAAATCCATAGAGTTTTAATTTAAAGCGAAGTTTTTTCACCGTACTCTATTGATCTATTTTAATAAGGAAGTGTAGTTTACGCACGTCTATGTATTATTATGTGATCCGTCCACAAAATAATTCAGCGAGTGAATGGCGGCATGCTCCTGACAATGAGTAATGAAGATTTCATTTATTATAGCCATTTAATTTAGACGATTCAATTTATCTTCATCTTGAATAAATAAATCAAAAGATGACTTTTATAACTAATGCTTCAGAAAGTCTTTACACGGATTTATTACGGATTCAATTGGAGGCTTAACAGGTTTCCGGAATGTGGAGTGAGTTTTAAGTTCGTTTATTGTTTTTTAAAGTTTTCTTTTACTGTCTATTTTTATTTTACCCAGTTTTCAAGAAAAATACAGTTTGACTGCCTCGTTGGCCTAGTGGTCGCAAGCGCAACTGCTGAGCATGACGTCCTGGGTTCGATTCCCAGGTCGGACAAAGTGTTATTGGGTTTTTTCATTACGAATTACTCAGTATCAGCCACAAAGTCTGGATTTGTGTCCGGTTGATGACAATAGGCTTGCCACCTATTAAATTGATCTTAAACATTACAAGCGAAATGTGGATGAATTATTAGGTATGCCTCTGACTAACCCTTCAGGGATCGCAGGCGTGATTTTGTGTGTTCAAGTAAAACCTATAATAATGAAGGATATAGATACAAATGTAAAGTCGTTCAGAAGTTTGATATATTGGAAGCCGTATAAAAAAGAACTCTCGTAGAACTGAATAAGTATCACAATATAAAGTCTAAAATAAACGTAAAACTATTTCAAAAACTAGTTCGCAAACCCCGACTTTCACAGAGGCCCTCAACATTTTATTATCCACCGTACATCAAATGCTTCGCTTCAAATGATGTAGTTAACACTGATGCAGGGAGCATATAAATAAAGAAGGCTTATAAAAACCTAAATAAATAGCCACCTCTGTGACTGACGATATTATAAATTTGTTCAGATAACATTGTGGGTGACATTAAAAGCACCTCTTTCTGCCTCTAGGCGGATTTTGTGTCCCTAGCGTGAAAATAACGTGTGGCTGTTATTTTTGGCTTTTATCTCAGGTGAACCAACTATCAGATTATTTTCAGTTGATAATGTCTTTGTACATCTCCATAATTGTGATGTTTTATAAAAATATGTTAGACTAAATGTTAAACCGTTGGTCCGGGCTGTCATTTGTAGATCTTAGACAGTCTTTACAGCTCAGTCAGTGGCCGAAAAAGTCTGACAACCAGTCTTGCCAGGGGGTATAGTATTCATCATCATCATCATTTCAGCCGAAAGACGACCACAGCTGGACATAGGCCTCCCCCAAGTGTCGCCACATTGACCGGTCCCGTGCGTCTCGCATCCAGCGGATCCCTGCAACCTTTACCAGGTCATCGGTCCACCTAGTGGGAGGCCTTCCAACGCAACGTCTTCCAGTTCGCGGTCACCACTCTAGAAGTTTGCGGCCCCATCGGCCATCCGTTCTGCGAGCAATGTGCCCTGCCTACTACCACTTAAGTTTGGCTTTTCTTGGGCTATTCTTAGTATTACCCGGTACTAACTGGGTTGTGGAGGTCAGATACAGTCGCTCCATGTAAAATACTGGTATTCGGCTGCATCCGGTTAGACTGGAACCCCAACATAGTTGGGAAAAGGCTAGGCAGAGGATAAATGTGTTGGTACATCTCTATGATTGCGATGATTTTATCAAAATATGTTAGGCTAAATGTTTAGTACATAAAACTCTAAGTACGGTCATCTACTCATATTTCAAAGGTTGCTCAAATCCATCACGGCTTAACACGGCTTAAAGTTTACAATGTTATGTGCGAATATTCCGACGAAAATCCGTATGCTCTTTTCAGAAAATACACGCATGAGTACTTTATACCATTTATTTGTTGAAGGTTGAGTGTAGTTATGTAAAGAAAATATAAATAAAACGGAGCAGTGGTTTCTGAAAGGCTAGGGTATAGGTTCGCTCGAGTGATCAAAACTGTGAGATCTGTCAAACACAGATTGCTTCGGGAAGGAGTTGGACAGGCGAGCAATATCCGACCGCGAAATACGATCATAATACGTGAACAAGTGAGTGCTTGCACAAAGCCGAACTAATGTGAAACTTTATTATGTATTTGTCGGATTGTCAGGATTTATTCCGTTAGGCTCATCCGTACATCATGTGGGCAGAAGATGGGTTTCGTGCAAGAAAAACACACTAGGTGCGATACACTGTTTTTCTTAAACTAACAAATTACTTGAAATTACAATTTAACACAATAACACTGGGCACAATTAATCGGGTACAGTTCCAGGACGTCTCAACTCCGCTGCGATCAGACCTTCAATGTCGTCCTCGCCTCGAGCTTTAAACTTAACGGCTCTGTAGAAGCACGCTGTGGTGTGGGTAGACTTGTATGTAGGTCTCGTGATGTTATCACTGGCGTACTTGCGATTCATTTTATGTCCGTACCAATGACCGGATCCGACATATTTAAGTCGTTATGAAATGACGATATAATGACACATTCCATGCATTGAGTATACATGGAATGGTTATTTTGGACTAGATAACTTGAATTTATGAGAATAAGGTTTAATAAGAAGAGAGGATACAACTCATCCACAATCATACAAACACTTAAACAATATAAATAACACAACACTTAAACAATGGATAGTGGTCTGTCTTTTTATCTGTCTTACAGTATTTTTGGCTGTGTATTTGCTTTAATATTATTATTTTATATTATGCAAGATCTTCTATATAATCACAGAAGATAATAAAATCTTGGTTTTTCTAAAAATGAAGAACGTTTGCTCAAACATTTAACAGTTTGTAAGTTATGGTATTAGACTTGCAAATTGCTATCGGGTAATAAGCCAAAGTGTGAAAAGATAGTAAAATCGCAGAGTTCCATAGATACGCCACTTAGGGACTGATAAAAACCAAAAAGTTTTTTAATAAAAGTTCGTTGAGGAAATGCTGCGAAATATTCGAGATTCTTGTGCTGATTGTTTTATAGTTATGGCTCAAGAACGAGATATGCCCCTCATAAAATACACTTTAGAATATTTTAACGCGTCCCTACAGAATAGAGGGGTTTTTATTACTTTTTAAATTGACAATTTACCTTAAAATAACGCATTATCTTGGCTCAAAAAACACGAGACAAGCTTAATGTAACCTTTATAGTTTTTCATAATCATTAAGTTCTTTGTTCCATAATCTCTAGGATTAATGCGGCTTACATTAAAGTTTTATTCGCACGCCATTTAATATAGAAACAATAAAATTCATTTCATCTTGTAACTTGAAAAGAGCTTTTTTTCACGATCCTTTATTATAAAAACACTCGAAGTCGCTTGTCAGAGTTGTCACATCACAACAGAATTAAATGAAATAAGCTTCGCATTTTCAATAGCGGCATTTTCTCCGTGTAGTCATTGTCAGCTATTCTCATGCCTTGTTTGGCGTGTAATTGAATAAGACGATTGCCATCACCAGTCGCGAGGAAAAGAATTTAATAACATGCGATATAAACGTGCCCTCGAATACATCGCACTCTGCCATTTAAGCGACACATCTCAGCGACAGGGACTCGCTTGCGAACGCCGTATTTCCCGAGGTTTTCAATAGTTTTTTATTTAAATAAAAATCCAATAATTTTAACGCTTACTGTTCAGTGCGTCGACAGAGGGAGAATTCATTGTTTGAATTCCGAACACGGCAGATATGCATGACCAACAGTGAACAATTCTAAAAATAAAAGCAGTCATTGGGCTGAATTATTTATAAAGCTGATAAAGGAAATATGCAATCACAACGAATGAATCGGAATATACATACTTACGTCATAACATGCATATTTCTGTCAAGTATATTGAGTTGGTATTTCATTTGCTGAGGGCCCTTATTCGTGTCCCATTGATTTTCAACGCCTTTAAACGCGTCATAAATTCTAATATTACATTTTTACTGTCACGTCTTCAGATATGCCCGTTTCTCTTATAACATATATTGTTTATACTTATCGATATGCATAATAAACGTTCTTTTGTGTGACGCTTTTGAGAGGAATTAATAAACGTTGACCAGACAGCACAATGCAATGAAAAGGGTAAATAAACAAAGCGAAAAAACCCCATTGCGGAATAATTTGTAAAGATAATAAAAAATCTCTATAGACATTTACGAGCAACGAGGTGGACGTAATTTGTTTTACGGAGCAATTAAATGTATACTCTGAGTACTGGAGATTGAGTATTTTTTAGGTATCTACTTCAATTGACTGTGATAGAGAATCATTTACAGATGGACTCACTGCCCAAAAGAGACTGCAGAGAAAATATTTTCTTCACAGAAAATTTCAGGAAATGGTTTTATATAAAAAAAAAACATCGTAGACTAGTACAGACGTAACTTGAAAGAAGTTACAGGTACCTTACGGACCTGTAACTTCTTTCAAGTTTCTTAACGTGTTAAATCTTAAAAGCTCAAATGGCTACTACCACATTTTCTTAAGACTTTCAACGATAATTTGTCATAAAACTTCAACCACCAGAAAAATGAAAAGTCAAAAATTCATTACCGATTCCACAGACGCGTTTCAATTCAATAAATTACGTCATAAGTCTTTCGATACTGGTAAAGTATGGAATAGCACATTTTCTGTAAACGTTTTTATATAGAACAGGAGTGCGTCGGGTCAAATGGAACGGCCAATAAATCTGTTAAAGTGACAGCGTGGGGCGATAACATGCGATCGTTGGTGTGTGTATTTGATAATGGCTGCCCGACACCTGCCGCTGAAACCGCAAAAATGTATCTAGCGATACCGCTTCAATCGTTTCGAATATTCAACGAGATTCAGTTAGTATCTATATTGAATTATAGATTTTTTTACAGTAGTAGTTTTTTACTGTAGTTGTAGCTTTCGATTCGTTTTCATCAGAAATCATGGAATAGCACAAAGTGTTTTGCTGGAAATAAGCGGCAAATTGTATTGCATTGTTAAATATTTCCAATCTTTTAGATTCTTTGGAACCGTAACCGTTGAACAGTGCCGGTCTCGGGAAATACATATAAAGTTAAATAAACTGACTGAAATATTCATAAAAGTAATTTTCATTTAAAGGTTCTTTATTTTTTCAATTATCTGCAAGCACAATCATAGAATGAATGCAAACTTTTTGCAGAAGTATTATGTTTTTTACTTTTTGGTATAATGACATCAAAATACTTTACGTTTTTAGTCAGTGTTCAAGTTTACAGCTACACGTGGGGCCTAAAGATTATTTCACTCACATTCTCACCTACCACTAAAAGACTTTTCACTAAGGTCTATTCTTGAATAGCATCTACATGCTAGCAGTGATCGACTAATCCGAATGCGGAACGTTCTCGACCATTCACATTTAAAAGCACCCATGTCTACGCTCACATCTACAACCAATAGCACCTAATCCAGTTTACTTTTCAGCTTTCAGATCGTTCCTATAAAACCGTAAAAAATACAAAACGCCTACATTTTCTACTATCGAAGCTAGATTTGCTACAATCGGCTCTCTTGTTCCTTAGATTCATTCAGCCTAGAATGAATGAAACTATAGCACTGATTGAGCGACATAGACAAAAGACTTGCATTATCCTGTAAGTGGCGTGATCCGGCGAACGCCTATTCGGATCTCTTTATATCGGGAGACGATCCAAGTACGCCGATTTTTCACGAACGTGGAATAGGATCGTATAAAACAGTCACGTATTTTTTAGTGTCAGTGGCTTCGCCAGGACTGATCCTTAACAATATCATAACTAGGGTGAAGAACATCGTGAGAGCCTCCGTACACCGGCTTATTGAATTTCTTAGTGAAAAGGGTTCAGTGACTGTAAATTCTTAGTTTCATTGCGACTTTCCTTGTAATCGAATTTTTATTATCTCTTGAAAGAGAAATTTACATATGAATTGCTTTGTTGCCTTTTTAGTCCCTATATGATATGCAGTTAAGAAACTTGCTTATAATAAATAGAAAAATCGTAAATTTGCCTCCAGAGGGTTTTATCTAGGTACCTAGGTACTTTAAGTTTTTCTTGTTGTATAATAACTTAAAATTTGCTAGCAATTTAAACTGGCTTTGAAGCTTAAAAAGAACTAAAACTACGAGTAGTTTGAGAAATTGAAAAATGTAGTCCGAATATTGAACAAAATGCATTATTCGCTTAGCAAATCGAATGAATTTGGACCGAACAGTTAAACCATAGGAGTCGTTAAACGAATTTCGTGGAAATCGCTACAAACTGGGGCGACGCGACGGGGCGACGGGGAATTTTCTAGAACTTTGTTTTGTTCTAACGGAAGTAAGTAATTGATTTTAATTCCACTGGCAGTACGTTGAAACGCAACCGAGCGTTAATGAAAAATAATTTTCCCATCTGAAGTCGCAAGTTAAAGAGTAAAGCGAACTCCACGGACGCCGACCGGGCGTACTACCTTACAGAAATATTGTCCATTAAAAATTCTCCTTTGCTAGAATATAATAGACTTGTAAATGAGTATTTTCTTAGTAATTTGTCACTCGTAAAACTAGCAAGCCCCTGCACTTTGGTAGTTCGTGCTCGTTTTCATGAGACGGGAATCTTAGGGTTTTCTGATGGTTTATTACGTTTAAATTTCCATGCTAATGACAGAATGAAGAGGAAACTTAGAGGCTATCAGCTGGCTGTCATCCGATGCAAATACCTGATCTCATGGGTGTCGTTAATGGCGAATAGGCTTGCGCAGAGACGATGGATAGAAATTCTGCTGTACACTAATAACGCTATGTAATCACAATCTTTTAGATTAGGGTGATTTTGCCGATTCCGTTTTGCAGAAAAAAGAATAACTGAACCTCTGACTGGATTCCCTTGGAATGATAGCTGCTCCTAAACATAATCGAAGAATATAATTGGGACGTGTTAATTAATTACAAATTAAATCTGAACGCTGTAATAAATGCGCTTATAAAATTATAATTTGTGAGTGATTACAGTAATAATTGTTAAAATTACAACACGCGGAGTGTTCGATAACCTTTTAATTAGGTAACACACAAATCCTTTAGCCTACTTAATGCCCATTCATTTGTAGTGAATTATTGTTGCGCAATGTTTAATGCGAATAAATTTAATTTCTCTGTTAGATTCCCTGGTGTCGACAATTCGAACTTAGGTATAAGACAGTAAGATAAATTGTGACTTGCGAGGCTACTCACTTCTTAAGAGCATTCATCCAAAAAGTTGGAAACGTCGCAAATAGCTGTCAAATATTTAACTGTATTAATTAATTTGGCAATATTACTGTATGGGAAAAAGAAATATGTCTAACTAGTGAACTAGAATATAAATAATGAATTGCAATTAAAAACTGAATTTGATGTTGTAACCGAAAACTTTCGTTTCGTATTTGGAAAGTTTCCAAATACTTTTTTTATATCTACCTTAATATTCGGTGTTCCGATATTAATTATTGTATTTCATAATCAATATTTTGGTTCACTAGTTAGCCATATTTCTTATTTCCATACAGTAATATTGCCAAATTAATCAAAACAGCGAAAGTTTTGACAGCTATTTGCGACGTTGCCCACTGTCTGTATAAACGCTCTTAATCAAGCACTGTAGTAGTTCAAAAGAAGGTACTTTACTTCTACTTAATTCACTACTTTCATCCTTCATTTCCTAAGTTTTCTCAATTTCATTCTTTCACTTCTAAGACAACCTAATACGTAAACACTAAAAGTTCTCATTAGGTCTTCAGATCTCCGAAATAGATTGATGAGTCCGTTTGACGTCGTCATTAGGTCCCGGTCTGACCCGGGCGTTTTTCGTGCGGACCGCTCGGCCCGGATAATTGGACCGAATGTTTTCGTTCGCTCAGTCTAATGACTGGCAGCTTTGTTTACCAACGGGACACGCCGGCTTTTATTGAGCCGTTTGCGTTTAGCCTCCGAACAATTGGTGACTGGTTTTATACTTTTTAAAGTTTCGTTCGACTCTGCAAAATGTTTGGTCTATTTTTGATGGTGGTCGGGGTTTATTGAATCAGAATTGTAGGTTTTCGGCGTTTTTAATTTAGAATAATAGTTAAGTTACTTACCTACTTAAATAAACAGGACTTCGTCGACGGTGATTTCCTGTGGCGCCAATTGTAATATGTAGATACTCTAGTTTGTCTTGCGATCCACGAAGACTTATAGATATAAATGTTACTTGTTGATTAATATGACATAATACATAATACAGACGTAAACTGACTATAGGACTTATAAAACTACCATTGATATTTCTAGATAACGCCAGAGCACCTACTCGTGCCCGGCTTAGCTTTTTATGTTTAACGTGGCTACTGTCGTAACAAGCCAATTTGTTTAAAACAACAACATCACAACGATACAACTCAAGACAAATACAAAGGTATATCTATATCTGCGGTACCTACTTATAACGTTATCTTAAACAAATAGAACACACAATCTTTTCTTTTCTTTACGTAGTCAACCCTATTTTCAAAGCCTAAACCATTCTAGGCATCACTTTTCTTTTCCAAATCAGATTGCAAAACACCGCTTTCCACTATGTGTTAACCATGCCAATCTCAAAGCCTAAAACTGCCCTGCGAAGAAACTCCCAATATCGCTGATAGACACTCCGGGCGAATCGAAAATTCGTACAATATGTACTAGCGGGGAGTATGTAAAAAGGATCTCTACTCGACTGTACCAATCTAAGTAATTGAGCGATACTAAAATACGAGTATGTACGCGTCTATACTTACGTGTTTTTGCGTAGGGTCGCGCGGTTCTCGGTATCGATACATTTCGCTGTCCATCGATGCGTCACTTCGGCGAGACCGATAGATTGATCACCGCACTGAATGACGTCCTCATTTCGGCCCACTGTGCCCAGGGTCCGGCCCCTATTTTATATCAAATTTTATACAAATGCGAATATTTTAGTCTTTTTTGGCGAGTCGTATTACAAAGAACCTGACAAAAGTAACCCCAAGTTAGATATTTCCACAAACAAAGTACGTTTGTAAGATTGAAAACATTACTTTTTATGTAAAACTAAGCAGGCACTACGTATTCCAATAAAAGGGGTTTTCGAGCGATTTCTGTCGCGTTAGTGAATTAGCTTTCTTTGTGCCACATGAATACAGAATAGTTTTTCTCCCTTCAAACATAAATGTAAAAGCTGCAGCTTAGTAACTTATTTACTTCCTGTTACTTGAAGAGCTTTTTAATCTAATAACCTCGTTGCAATTACGAACTTGCTCTATTTTTCAACTCCGCGATAGTTACAAAGCAATATCTAATAATTAATTTATCGACTCGACCTACTACTTTTTTGATACTTATCAAGTTTAACTTTTTGTTGTCTGACTTGTGCAATTATCCTAATGAATCCGACGTCGGATAAGATTTTTTCTAAACAGACTTTTTGGCTAAAGAAATCGGTTTTATTTAAGATCAAGATAACGCGACGACTTACCTTCAGTTTGTTTTTGTTTTTATTCCGTCGTGACGCCCGCCTTCGCTATTCATCTGGATTTTGAGATTATTTTTGATGTTTATTGTTTGGTTTGTAAATTGCGAGTGATAAAAAGCCTCGATCTCGTTTTGCCTCCAAACAACGGGAGACAAGCCGGTATAGAACATTGAGCTATAAATGTCCGTTTAGCTAGCTAACATCGGTTTTGTTTGAACGGCTTTTGTGAAAAATTTCTCGTCGACCGCTAACGTTTCGTATGACATAGTAAATCCCATTCTAGCGCAGAGGCGTCGCTTGCGGCAAAACTGTCAGGAGCGTTTTCAAAGAATTATTGTCGCATGACAGCATTGGCCGCGCGGACGAATGTAACAAAATGCCGCAAATCACAATGGCCGCGTTTGTTTATCAGCGCTGTATGCGATTTATTGGTAACAGTGCAACAATCGTGACTCTGTGCAGTTTTGAGAATATTTATCGATTTCTCGCTAAAGTGTTATGAGGAATGCAGGGGGTAAGCGAGGCTAACGATTTTAGGAACCGATAAATTAACTACAGTATTTCACTTGATAGTGAACGACAAATTTTGTATATCAATGTCTTATTCAATATGTTAGAACAATTAACAGCTCTATAATCGATATCTTCACTGCTCCATTCGAATCAACACTAGTTCAAACTGCGGTGTATGTTACGTCACGTTGTTGGTGGCTATCAGCATCCGACCGCGGCGCACATAAGCACGCTGGGGTCTGCCTATGACATTATTAAACTCAGGCGCATGTCTGCTCGAGTGACGCTAAAAAACTACGTGACCGCGTTGCACAATTGAAGCTCCCTCTGAAAAATCGTCTGCCCAAAATTCAGAGCGTATCCTGAACGAATAAAGAAAAAAATAGCTGCGGCCGCGGCCCACTCGGTCGAGTGTCCCGAATAAATTATGTTGATGAAACTTTTAGTTTGAGTGTTATACCGCACCCCGCCATTCGTTTTAATAATCATTAGATATGAATCCTGAACTTTCGTGAGTAGTTGTCGCGTTAACTAGAACTAATCTTATTGTTGTTGTTTAATTCCTGATTGTTATAGTTTTATATGTAGTTTGCATTAGTGTATAAAGTCAGACATTATATATTTATGAATTTTTCGATAGTAGTTTTCCATTCAAAGAGTATAACATCCTTTCTACCTTACAATTTTAAAACTACACTAAAAGGTTTTGTCAGAAAGCAGGAGTTGAAGGATCCTGAGAGAATTTTAATAAGTTTCCAACTTGTACAATCGGGAACAGGGATTCAGGGTCTATTAGACGTTTAAAAGGAATTGAACAATATTTTCACGTAATTTGGAGGCCATTTCAAATAAATTTTCGGGTCAGAGCTTGTCATTTATGATTGTGCGGTCTACAAATTATTAAGTAGATTTGAAGTAATTTTACTTTGTGGAATATTTATTTGAAATAATCATTGGACACAATCCTTCTTTATTGGAACAAAGAACCTTGTATTAAATCATTTACTGCTCATCTTCACTAAATTCAAGCGTTTACGAAAACCACTAAACTTGCTTATGAACTACCTATCTATACTAATATTTTAAAGCTGAAGAGTTTGTTTGTTTGGTTGAACGCGCTAGTCTCAGGAGCTACTGGCTCGAATTGAAAAATTCTTTTAGTATTGGATAGTCCAATTATCGAGGAAGGCTATATAACATCACGCTACGACCAACAGGAGCCGAGCAAAAAGAAAACAAGTCAAAAGCGGCGGGTGAAACCGCCGGACACAGCTAGTCCAATATAATTTAAAAACAGAGAACAGTATCGCATCTTTAAATTCACATATACTGCGACGTTATCGCAAAGTGGAGTATTCCAGTGGCAGGTTGAATCAACGTATCGGACGAGATAACAGACTGGCCAGTAAACTCTACGTCGAATAAAATGATTAACTTTATACGACCTTTTCACGGTTATTAAACCCGCCCATTGCCGGCGCTCCCCATCAAATGAAACTGGAGACACATTAATTCAAGTGCAACACGAAAAATGCATTAGCGGCTCGGATCTACCATTCGTCATTGTCCTGCAATACCTATCTAGCTTCAGATAGGTCACTGGAATCCCTGGATATTGAATTAGCTTTAAAAATAAAGTCGATTGCTTTTTGAATGTGGATTGATTCCTTTAGAGCGGTCTGCGTTGGTCTTTTTACTTTTTTAATGCTTTCAGCTTTAATATAATGAAGGGGTTGGAGTTTCAAGTTTTATTTAAACTACGGCGATAAGAATGAGTAGATTTCGTAGCACGATGCCTACTTTCGAACTATGACTACTTTTTTGTACCTTCAAGTAATCGGTAACAAGATGATAACATTTTCGCGTGTTATTTTTTTCATGTGTTACGCAAAAAAGGAGTCATTGTGCGAAAGTAGGCATCGTGCTACGAAACCAAAGAGTAATACGTAATTTTTTTTATTTTTTTTACTTAGCGTATATTGTCTCACTGCTGGGCAAATACCTCCCCATAGCCTTCCACTCTTCTAACGTCAATTTACGCACAATAATTTTTTTCGTTAGTATATTTGTAGGTCATCGGTCCACCTAGTGAGAGGCCTTCCAACGCAACGTTCGTTTCTTCCAGTTCGCGGTAGCCACTCCAGAAGACCGATGACCTGGTAAAGGTTGCATGGATCCGCTGGAAGCGAGACGCACGGGACCGGTCAATGTGGCGACACTTGGGGGAGGCATATGTCCAGCAGTGGACATCTTTTGGCTGAAGTGATGATGATGATATTTGTAGACTCATATTTTTTTTTATCATTGCTCTTTAGTATTTTACGAACCTCATTAATTCAGCGCAGCGTTTTGAAGTTGGCGTTTGCATACAAAAAAGTTTCAGTTTAAAATCAACACATTCGACAAGGGTTTCATAAGGACATTTATTTCAATATTACATTTCATAAATTACACATTTATTGTCAAAGTCAACGTAACGTTAGCACAAGATTTCGAGATAGGTTTAAAATAACATGAATATCGATCGATAATTTGAAATGTTCCTAACGATATAACTAGTTGCTTACATTGTAACTTATACTAGTCAGTTAAATATTATCGATTATTACATATTATCATTAGATTTTACATAGAATCCGGCTATTACAATTGATATTTTAATATTAGTTCCTATTGAATTTCTTATACGTTCTTAATTAGTATCTATAGTTTGTTAGTCAATTTGACTATTCCTGGTAGAAGACAATATTATATTATTAAAGTCCAGTAAAAACTGAGTACCTAAATCATAGATAGTTAATATATATCGTTCGGAATTTCCCGATTTTACATAGTTAAACATTTTACGGGGACTATATAGTAATGGAATCCGACTACCAACTGTAAATTCCTTGAAGGTAAAAAAATCACAAAGCATCAGAATTTCTGTTAAAAATAATACAAGTTTAATTCCGGTGAATATTAGAATACCTTTTGTTGTTAATAGTCATATAATACTCTTTTACCAGTATTTAGTTCCAGTAAAAGGGGTTTTCTATGTAATACTGTTGTATGTTAGGACAATATTGTTTACAATTCATTTACATTTCTTTGAATAACTGTACAATAAATATGGCACATACTGCTCGTCATTTAGCACAATTTATATAGAATTCACGAAGACAACGGACAACGGACATGGTGTAAAGCCCATAGCATAAGTACTTATAAGCATGTCACTGGATTAGCATCACCTCACCTCATACTTATTTCCTCATTTATTTTACTATTCTCGATCCAATGCCATGTCGTTACGGTGCCTAAATCAAAGTTGAACTATTTATTCCGTTCAATTAGGCCATTAAAAAGCAAATGTAATCTTTACAAGGAAATAAGATTTGATTCTAATTGTTTCTTACAGGTGATTCTTAAATGAGTGCTTTGCAGTTGGAGTCACATAGAAATATTCACGAATAACTCGAGTTGAGGCGATGCTGATCGCGTACTGTGCTGACGTTTATAATTTATATAAGATTCGTTTTTTAGCACATGCCCATTTCGACGTCCACGTCAACTCTATATAAATAATGCTTCCAAATAACATTTAAAATGTATGTATATATCTCAGCACGGTCAGTAGCAACGCGTACAGTTGTGGCGGTAGATGTTGCGCGAGGAAGTATTGATGCGCGTGCGACGCAGCGGGACGTGCGCGGTGAGAGGGGGAGTTGCGTGCGCGCTGCCAAGCCGCGCCCGATACCATCGGCTCCTCTGCACCGAAGCCGTTCATGCTTAGTTCTAGTCCTGTGAAAAGAAAATTGAAAAGGTTACTAAGCATAAACAGCCAATAACTTAGACCTGAAAAAAAGAACCTAAAGGGCCTATCCCACTGGTGCGATACAGGCTTCATAAGAGGGAATGGATCCACGAGGACGAGGGTCGATAGACGTCAGTAGATGTCACAATATGTCTTCGTAACGTTCTCATAGAAACATCCTGTCTGATGTGATAAAAGAGAACAAAAGAGTTCAACTAATAGATAAGAGAGAGATAATATAGAATGCAAACCAAACACTGTTTTAAGCTTGCACGGTTTACAACTAAACTTAAACTGTCACTTACGGGATATCTTCCGTGATTGTTCATTGTCTAGTTAACCAACGATCATAGCGCTTGCAACAGCGTCGAAATATCGGGAGCTCAAAATAATGAACAATCACGGAAGATATCCCGTAAGTGACAGTATAAGTTTAGAATATAGAATTTTGAACATGTCTTATGTGAACGTTTTACCAACGCAAACTGCGAATCAAATTACACCAATACTAATTATTGATATCCGAAGTTTCCTCTAAACATTCCATAACACAAGGTCTCTGATTAAACCTGAGACGTGAGTTCCATTTCATAACATACTCACAAACCTAGTTTAGTCTATTGAATGTTCCTTGGTTACATTACCGAACTAACTAACGCTATATGTTTGTTCTAAGCTGCTGCTTGCTACACAAACTAAGACGTATAATGATATTGGCCACTTACTATGCAAACTGACTTGGCTCTCCATCTTTCCGAGCGCATTGACAGAGGCGCACACGTAAGTCCCGAAGTCCGTCGGAGCAAGAGACTTGATCGTCAAGTTTATCCACAGCGAGTAGTCGTTCATTATAGTTTCTGATACACGGAGCTTCGGGTTCTCGGTCAATTTGTCGCTTAATAGCGCTGTGGAACGAAAGATCTGTGTGAGTGAACTTACAGTACAGGACCTATGTTGTTTTAGATTCTTTGGCTATGTATTTTTTTTTGGTGTGCCTAGTGGTCGTAAGCGCGACTGCTGAGCACGGGGTCTTGGGTTCTATTCCCTAGTCGGGCAAAGTGTTTTTCCATCAGAAATATCTCAGTAACAGACACGGAGTCTGGATTTGTATCCGGTTGATGGCAATAGGCTCGCCCCCTATTATTTATTTATTTAATTTTAAAGAAAGCTTACAGAATAAAAACAATTTGTTATTACTGGAAGCTGCACTTACATAGCTGGTCAAAGGCTAGACAGATCATGGAAATGTAGGTAAGTATATTTTTATATTTCTTTCACTATTTTCATTAATTACTTTGCGTATGTACATTATTTAAAAATTATAAATAAATAGAATAAAAATATGTAGGTAGGTAAAATTACTTCAAAATATTTTTAAATCACGTTTTAAATATTTCTTAGATATGGTTATGTTATAATTATTAACATCTAATTGGCTGAAAATACTATTCAACGGACACTGAAAATGGATATGCGAAAAGTAGATTTTTATAATTTTTTATTGGAGTTGTTTGTAAACGTGTTGCCTTGTCTAGAGTTTAAAGAACACGTAACAAGGAAAAATAGTTATCTACGGAAGCGTCTTCAAAAAGCTTGGCAACGGAAAACATTTTTGCACGTGTTCTACAAATTTTTCAGGTGTGTATAAAGTTACCCTGATGTTTCTCAAGTTGTTTGCTAAAGCGGAAACCGTCTTCATTTTGACTTTTAACAAAAAGAAGGGATAATACCTCGTTCGCTGTAAAAACGGTTTTAAGGCGGCACTTTGAACGGATTATTATTTACTTAGCGATATTCTTTTAAAAGCAACACCTAAATAAATTCGAAGGTTTCTCGGGATTAGATTCTTAAAATGTCAGTTGCTAAATAGAATACTAAGATAAAAAGAGCCTTTATAGTTCTTTGTCTGTCTAAACATAACATGACAGCACCCGCAATTTTCTTTTTTTGGTGTCTTAAAGTAGGATGGGGCGATCCTATAGCTACTGAAAAACATTGGATTGAAACATCCATACACTTTGCCCGACCTTGGTACCGAATCCAGGACCTCCCATTTTACATTTGTGATTGCGGCTACTGAACTAGTCCATTTATATTTTGTCTATTTATTTAAATAACATCACGTCTGCAATCCCCGATGGGTTAGGCGGAGGTGTACCTAATAGTACGTACACCCACATTTCTCCAGTTTTGTTTTTTATTCGCATGTAATAGGACGTGAGCCTATTGCCATCAATCGGGCACAAAAACAGACTCCGTGGCTGTTTCTGTGAAATTCCTGATGAAAAAACCTAATAACACGTTGCCCGACCCGGGAATCGTACCCAGAACCCCATCCTCAGCAGTCACGCTTGTGATTACTAGACCAACAAGGCAGCCAACATTAGCAATTCAACATTAGTAACATACGTTTATAAGTTTGCAACATTAGTAATTATTTAACATTAATTCTTATAATAAATTATAATAGGATAAAAACTCGTTGGAATAATTACAGTTACCGTCTTCTCGGTACCAGGAGTTCATAGCTTTAGGAGAGGCTTCGATGAAACACTGTAATTCGACGTCACTGCCGAGCGGTGCTCCTACCAGTTGATTGGTCACCTTCACTTGTGGTATGACTGTTGAAGAGATGAAAATACATTCAATTAAATTTACCTATTGCTCATGATCTTAGTAAATAATATAAACATATACACCTTGGAATGTTCCCATTGCAAGTACAAGGCGAATCCAAATGTCATAGAGAGATTTCTCTCTATGACATTTGGTTAAACTAGTACGGAGCAGAGCCTAGGGCCATTTTATATTCACCAGTCTGATTGGCTGGTGAGTATCAATAATACCATGTTATAAAATAAACGCTTATCTAGGAGATAACATACAATTATTTGCAAATTCATTACATAATTCATAGACATAATTTTTTTTTTTTTTTTAAACTTTGCTCCACACTAGAAATTTCTCCTGTATTGTGGGTGCGTTTACAAACATTTAAGCTCACATACACAAACAGCCAGACCCGGAACAACTACCTGTAGGCCATACAAATATTTTTTCCGTGCGGGAATCGAACCCGCGACACGAAGCGCAGCAGTCAATCGCTCAGCCACTGCGCCAACCGTGCCGTCAAATAATAGGCGTAAATTACATTTTCCCTGTTGGATATACACATATCTCTCGCTATCTAATCTATCTCTTTGGACAATTTATCATTAAACCAATAACAATTCAAATTCTAATGTGCTAATAAAGTACCCAGTTTTTGTTCATTGTCATTACAATTTACGCAGTTCAAAACGACCATAGGATAAAGTTTACTGAAAACGATTATGTTTTTATAAGCTACGTTCCCAAAAAAAAAAAACACAAAAGAAACAAACGACCAGTGGCCCACATTAGCCCTGGACCGTAGGAACTGGAAGTCATGGGGAGAAGTCTTAGCTCAGCAGTGGGATGACGCAGGCTAACAGTATCAGGTACGTTCCCAACGTAAATTGGTTTTTCGAATACTTTTGTTTTAAACTCACATACTTTAGCCATCAAATGACAAAAGAGAAATTTTATTCGATCAACGTGTGAGCCAGATAAACAAGCTTTTAGTTCAATTCAACAGGCTCGCGAATATAGACTTAAAAAAACCTTGAAAAGGGTGAAGAGTCAATTCCAATAGAAATGTTTATCGAAATGTATTATTTTAACGAAATGCGAAAAAACAGACTGTATCTCTCACTCTTTGAAACGTAAATGACACACACCAAGGCACTTAATTTATCTTCAGTCAAGATATCTTTCTTGAATATTTGACACATGATGAGAAAAACACTTAGACCTTTGAATGGTTCATGATACACATCTAAAATGCTTTAGCATCTGTGAAAGATCAGTAGCCTCTCTGAAATTTCCATAAAGTTTTGCTTGTTGAAAAGCAAATGAAACTAGACAGAAAAGACAGAACAAAACTGCAACTCTTCAGCATCCTTCATTCATTCCCGGTAATGTCTTAATGTTGTTTCTTTTTCCTAGACGATCATTAACTTCAATTAAAGTTTACTTTGATGGAAGCTTTTAATCCTTTCAATCAGTAGGTACTGAGAGATTTTTTTATCTTTCTATTTTGTGAATTCAAACTGCGGTAAATAAAGACCCTTAAGTCCAAAGTAAAACATTTAAACGGAATAATAACTTGGGTAAAACTTGGCGGGTGAGTTTTTTGCCTTCCCCTCGACGCGGAGTAATCGAACGGGCGGATCTTTTGACATTCATAAAGAGTACTTCATGTACCCATTTTGCAGGAAAGAAATAAGTTTTTCTAGTACTTTGTTGAAATTCTTGACTGAGTTGGGCTGTTTACGTATTGGGAGTGAAAACAAGAGCAAATTGGTTATTATCAACAGTCGATCGAAAAGTCGTGGGTTCGGGCCACGAGCATTCTATTCCCCTTTGTTAAAACACAATTGCTTGCCCTTTGTACAAGAATTCCATGAACGCTTATGTTAAATTTCGTTGAAGGTAAACATGTTTTCCTTTTCTAAAATTATGGGCTATTTCGACAGCTACATCTGTGTGGCTGTCAAAATGGCCTGTCTTCGTTATGTTTCAGCATTGTTCCATAAAACTTCTTCTTCCAAACAAACCTCTTAACAAGAACTGGAATAAAAAAATTGTTAATTTTTGTGACTTACAGTGTACTTCGACATGATACCGCCGGCTGACAGTGGGCGGGATGCCGTTGCTGGCGATGCAGTAGTAGGCCCCCATATCTGTCCGCTGAACGTGGGCCAGCTCCAGAGTCTCACCCTTGTGGATGTCCACCACTGAAAAAGAAGATTTTATTAGCACTTATTTACTCGCGTAACTAAGTAACAATGCGGAATAATAGTAAAATGTCTCTTTCACATTCAGCTAAATAAAAAGAGATGGCAACACAGTCATAGAACCTTTTAGTTAAATTATCTCTTTTAGTACATTTATGTGTAAAGGGGTTATAATGTTATGGGTTAACTCATCGCTTAAAACGTTCCCGCGCCAAGCCGAGCCAGAAAAATAACGGGCTAATGCATTTTATACATTTATCTCATTTCCACGTAAAAACGAGAAAAACGTAGCTAAGTAGGTCGCTTTAAAAACCTTTTTATTTCAGTTACAGTAAACAAATTCATGATCTTACAGTGAATTATAAAATACGTAATCAATGCAAAAGGTTAGAATACACCAACAAAAATAAACCACACATGGGAATATTTTATGCGCTAAAAGGCTTTCAGGATTGTGATAGGGATCTACAGAGGAATTCACTTACACGGATTTATTTTAAGAAATAGGAAAGCGCCAATTCATGTATTTGCAAAAAGGAAACATCGTATACAGGAACTACCTATTGTTTCAAATTTTTAGATGAATTCCGAACAAACTTATTGTAAAAAAAAGCATTTTTAAAAACAAACTTCAAAATGTAGGTGTGACGTCGTTTTGTTTTTTCGTATTCTTCTCAACAAACTCTTTTAATCCCATATCTTGGGGCATATAACTAACATCTTTGGAAGTCCGCCATATTGGATTTAGAATGACGTCACTTAGGTAACCATGCATTGTCATCGAAACTAAAAGTGTGTGCAAAATTTCAGTTCAATCGGTTAGGGATAACTGTTTTAAAATTCAGTTGCAAGTTTTGACCTAAACAAACATACAAACATTGCAAGTTAAATGAAAGTTTGTAAAAATATCACGCTCTGTGACACGAGGTTTAATTAAATTTTTATTTTGAACTGGAATACTATTTGTTTAAATACGAGAGTTATCTACGATTCAAAGCCAGTAAAAGGTAAACAATTTTTTGAATAAAAACGGAATTCTCTTGAACCAACAAAACCGTGATGAAAGCCGAACTATGCGAACCTTTGATGATGAGCCTAGCATGACATGCCCATAAAAAAAATAAAGGAGACTTTTTCACATCGCTTTCGGGCAGTAATTAGCCACTTTTAGTGAGCCTGGCGATTCTAGAAAGGGAAATATTTTTCGTGTTTTCTTTATTAACTTTGGACGAGCATCACGGATTATAAAATGTTCCGCATAGACTTAGGCCAACTTAATATTGTGACAGTAAAAATAAAATTTTCACGGGAGTTTTTAATAAACAAATAAATTGTCCGGAAAAAGCCGGGAGCTCACTTTACCAGGGTATTTAAAGTAATCTGAGCGTTATTTGTATGTGGTGTTTTCTTAACTTTATTTCCTCGGAATTCGGAGTCGTTCGAGCGCGAAAAAAATATTCCGACGTTACTAGAGACGAGATGAAGCGTCGACGTGGAGTGCGGCATTTTCTCGTTTCACGGAAATATCGTCCATTCTGAAATCGCTTTTGAGTATAAAATCTTTTATTATGCGAACACGGTTCATTTAACGCGGCATTAAGTGAATTTGTCGAACATCGTATTTTAAAAATGAACGGGTAAAAGAGCTGTAAAATATGGACGTAGTGGGGGGAGAGGGGATATTACGAGTCCGTGCCGAGGTATTGTGCTTAAGTTCCTTTTAGCGCAGTTTACCGATGATTTATTAAACCTCCGTTTATTGCGGGAACTACAATGTGCAAGCCTACCCGTGCATAACAGTAGGCAGACATTGTAAACTATTTATTCGTAGCTACATTTTCTCAGCGTAGGTTTGCAATATTCATGCATATTCTCATTTAATCGTATGTGTAATTACAACATTGATGTAATTATTCATAACTGTCCGATGCAAACTTATTTCAACGTGGAATAATCAAGCGAATATTAATTAATATTTGCTCATTGAAGACCATTTCAGAGAAACGCTCTTCATTTAAACTACAATCTCATAGAACCGAGTACAATAAATAAACAGCGCAGTTTTAATGAACCGGCTGATTAACTTCAAACAGCTTAATATAACGGCAGTTACACACGAGCGCTAGTTGAAATTTAAACAGCACAACATTCAGTTTTCATTGAGAATGTTAGCTAAACGCGTTCAAAAACTTTCGCTAATTCCCGGTGGACCGACCAGTCAGTGTAATTAAGAGATTGCACAGAAAAAGCGGACAGTAACGAACTGTGCGTTATGCCGGACGTGACATGTATCGGGGAAGGCAGGGTTGCTAGATGAGGTGTCTGAATTTTCCCCAAATTATTATTTTTTCCCCGACTTCCGAATCCCCAATCAATTATCAAACAGGACATTAAAGAAATGGGGAGGTAAAAATCAATGTTTAGTGATAAAATGGAAGAATCACACGCTCACTCGCAATACACGCATTTCATTTCTCATCTTGCCATCTCTCTATTGAATTCTGTGTCAGTAATTTTATCCAAAAAAAAATCCAGGGCTTTTTCCCACAATTTCTCAACAAACGAATTTTTACCCCAAAAAAGGAAGGGAAAAAAGTCCCCAACCGATCAACGCTGCCCCCTCAAGGGGTAGGGAGTGAGGGAGGGGGGTGAATTAGTCGCAGTCGATGCGTGAAACTGGACATTAGCGTTTACCTCAGTATTAATGACGAGCGTCCATTCATTAGGCACACATCATCATTAGCGGCTTGAAAAATATGTACCAACATTATAGTACGTACTGTAATGGACCAGTGTATGAGTACGTACAGGTACACCATTTTATTTGAATAAAAGGCTTGCAGAGACTACCTATACTGTGTTTTAAACTAACCCGCGACCTTCGTCTGAGTGAAATTACATATTATAAAATAATATTTCCCTATTTGAATCGGATTTTGTTAACAATTTCAAGGGTTTAATATTTTTTATACGGAACCCTAATCCGTTTTCTATGATAAGAATAACTTAAGTTAGTCCTTACACTAATCACACTCACTTCAATATCACCCTATAAATAAATAATAATAAAAATATAAGGCATACACGTCGATCCAAAACCCGTACTTTATTACTATTTGATTACAACATCAGCCTGCTTTATAACACGTACCAATTATTATGGGGGATACTAAAAGCATCCGTGAACAACATGAGTTATGTGAAGATACGCCCATAACTCACTCACTTACTTTATGGGTATTATCAGCCATAAGGAATTATCTGTTGGTATAGTGTTACGAAAATCATTCAACGTCATTTGTCATTACAGATAGTTGTAACTGTGGTGTTTTTTGTGTAAATCACCAATATAAGTGTACTGTTTATAAATACCCGCCTGCTTCGTTTTACTCGCGGTCGCAAGCGCGACTGCTGAGCATGAGGTTCTGGGTTCGATTCCCGGTTCCGGAATAGTGTTATTGAGTTTTACCATCAAAGAATTTCTCAGTAGCAGCCATGGAGTCTGGATTTCTGCCCGCTAAAGGCAAAAGGCTCGCCCCCTATTACATGGGACTTCAAATAAAACTGGCGAAATATGGGTGTACAATTAGGTACACCTCTGCCTAACCCGTCAGGAATTACAAGCGTGTTATGATTTTAATTGGTTTTAATCTTTAAGAATAGATCGATTCAAATCCAATTGATTAAAAGAAGAAAGAGGAGCGATCTTCTCCTTACAAAGCAAGCTGTGAAGAACAGCTTCAGCATAACCAGCCTATTGTTTTTACTGCTTGAATACAGGCCTGCTCCTATTGTGGGAGGGATTATACCGTAACTCACCAAGACGCTCACCAGTGCCACCTGTCGGGATGTCTAGGACATACCGGTTTCCTCTTGATGTTTTCCTTCACCATTTTGAAAGCAGGGGAGATCAAATCGCACTAACATTATAAATGCAAATGTTTGTGGGGATGTATGCATGGATGTTTGTTACTCTTTCACGCAAAAACTACTGTCCGAATTTGGACGAAATTTGGCACACAGATAGTTTATAACCTGGATTACCACATAGGATATTTTTTATTGTAGTACGATCCCATGGTACAATTATTAACAAACTTCATTCGGGTGAAGCCACGGGCATGAGCTAGTGATTTATAAAGTGCTTGCTTGAGTTCTGTCTGAATGCCCATAAGTGTAAAGACAGTATAACACGATTAAATAATCAGAATCGATCGCAGACGAAAATAGATCTTTGTACAGACGACAATCTGTCAAATTTCTTTCATAGAATTTCAACTTTATCGCTAAAGCATTAGGTTCAAGGTTGATTCGGAAAATTTGACAGTTACGGGTAGCTTGATGTGCTGACGTCTGTATATTACGTCAACCTATTATTACGTAATTGTAATGCCATTTGTGGAAATTAATGTATGCTATCCAAACAATGAATTGTTAATAAGTGACATTTGTAAACAGACACCGATGTTAATGAATATTAGATAACAGATAAACAGACCATTTTTACTGTGTCATTATTGCGATTTGTTTGATGTCCAACAAAACGGTTTTAATTACTTTTTTGTTGGGACTACAATTTGATGTACAATTAAAGCTGTTCAAATTAAATGTAGTATTCTATTAATAAACGAGAGTTTTTAGATGTTCAAAGTTAAAGTCCCTTCGGAAATTGTTTTGAACTTTGTGCTTTAAAATAATTATGCAAAAAGCCGGACAGGATTTTTAACAAAGCCTAGGCTAGATTTTCTCCTTGAAAAATAAATAGACGTTTTGCATTATCTCGCTGTCTGATTTTTTATGAAAATTACAGGATTGACTTAATATAGCATTTTTATTTTGGTCACGTTCGGAAGTTTATAGTCGAGAGGCACCCTCCTTTTTCGGATTAAAATGTCACTTGCAGATGAATTTCAACGAGATGAACAAAACATTATAAAGTATGAAAAGTCTAGGTTTGAACTAATGTGGCTAACGCAGAACCGTTACGGTGATTCGTAAATGATTCGCCTGTTAGATCTCGCAGTCAAAATTTGGTTTGCTGTAAGAAAACCCAATTCTGGGTTAAGCTCGCCATTGTACATAAGCTAAATTATTGCAATTTGTGTGTCCCTATAATATTTGTTATTTTGTGTGCAACAAAGAATAAGAATAGATAATCCAAAACTGTGGATTTTATAAACATCTTTTTATCATTCTACTAATTATAACTCGTATAAACTTAACATAACATCACGTCTGAAATCCCCGAAGCGTTAGGCAGAGGTATACCTAATTGTACACCCAAAATTTGCCAGTTATGTTTTAAGTCCCATGTAATAGGAGGCGAGCCTATTGCCATCAACTGGGCAAAAATCCAGACTCCGTGGGTGTTACTGAGCAAGTCCTGATGGAAAAATCCAATAACACTGCACAACCTGAGAATGGAACCCAGGACCTCATACTCGCGATTACGACCACTGGACCAACGAAGCAGTCGTATACAGTGAACGCTTAATTGTTCTAGAAGTGATATCAAGTTCAACAATTAGAACTCTTGTAGTTTTACGTGAGCCAGCATTTAGCGGCTACGGCGTAGCTGGCGTAGTTTACGTAGCAGCAATAGCTACGCCGTAGCATCAAAGAAATTGCAATTCTATGCACGCATTTCTAGACGGGCAAAACATAATAATTTTATATAATGACATTGAAACGTTTCATACCGTACTGTCTTTTATCTGCAATTTGGTGTTGGTACATTTTTTTTAATTATAAATGTGAAAGTTTGTGAAGTTAGCTGGATGGACAGAGGTTTGTTACTCTTTCACACAAAAACTACGAAATGAATCTGGATAAAAATTAGCACACCGTTAGTTTATAACCTGGATTAACTTTTAGAACTTATTAGAACTTTTTATTCCGATGGTACGATCCCGAGGGACATTATTACCGACCTCAACGCGGGTGAAGCCACGGGTTTAACCTAGTGTAATCGAATTGGTTAATTCAGGAACACTTACATAATGCCCTTTCTTACATTGTTACATGTTGAAAACACTGAATTTAAATTAAGCTTTACTAACAGTAATGATTCAAGATAATTGAATAAAACTTCTTAGTTTTAAGATTTTATTACAAAACTTGAATATTATTTTAAATGGCCAACATTATTTTAAAATAATGGTTCTACACTGTAACATTTCCAATAGCATTGATATCTTAAGTGCAATCGAAATTATTTTCATAGAATGGAAGTATAGAATAGTTGCTTGCTATTATTTTAAGGCAATTCAATACCAATAGTGAATTGCCGTTTTATATCTGAATGCTAAGTGAAAAATGGGAAAATAAAAGCATTACTTAAAATTTAATTCATTGCTAAACAGAAGTGCACTGCAGAAATAAAGCTTTTATTATGGTTCATACCTTAACTTAGCTTGAAAATCGTAGAATTCATAGTTTTCTAAAAAAAAGGAATGAAACGGGACCTGTTCTGTCGTTGAAAGAAATAAAGAAAAAGTTATTTTTTTTTTCGCACAGGACAAAACTAAATGACTAAATCTATACAATTATACAAATAAATTAAATTTAAGTGTCTTTCTTGTAAATTCAAAATACACGGTACCTATTACGGGATAACTTTTTTTTAATCAATTTTTTCTGTCTTTCTGTTTTTCAGTTAATATCCGAAACAGCTGAACCGATTTTGACAGGACTTTTTCTGACAGTAGATTTTTATTATTATTTTTTAAACTTTAATCTTTTGATCGTCACGGTCGGATTTAGCCGACAAATGGAAACGAACCCAACACGCCACCGTCGCGCGTCGAGCCGACAAGAAAACGACATTTTTTAAACTTTTGTAACTGCTGTTTAATAATAGTATAGTACGAAATAGTGTCAAATTAAATAAAAGAATGATGTTATGAGTGATATTTTATTTTGAAAATTATGGGACGAAAATCAATGATTAATTGGTTATCGATAAAATGTTGTTTGTAGGTATTTGCGCCGAATTTGTGGCTTGTGGGAGGCGACGCCGATGCGTTTATGCTCTGACGTTCAAAAGGTTAAGTATTTCTAAATGTCGGTTGTCACTTGGTTCCATTATGTATTTTGCGCAGCATCTCTATTCATAAGGTGACGTCAAAGGTGACTCAAGACCTAATCATACAAATGAGTTCTATTATTTAAACCAAGTTTCAAATTGACGGCACGGTTTTGAGTTGACGGCATGGTTGGCGCAGCGCAGTTTAGATTCCCGCACGGAACAAATATATGTATGGCCTACAAGTAGTTGTTCCGGGTCTGGCTGTTTGTGTGTATGAGTTTAAATGTTTGTAAACTCACCCACGATATAGGAGAAAGTCCTAGTGAGGAGCAACGTTTTTATAAAAAAAAAGTATCTATCCAGCTTTAAGGCTGTGAATGAAATTGAAATAAAAAAATTTAATATGTCTAATAGAACCATTACCAAAAGGTTTCCGGTAATTCCTGATGAGTTAGGCAGAGGCAGCCAGGCAGCACATTTTGCTAGTTATTCTTGGTCCAGGCCAGTCCCATGTAATAGGGGGCGAGCCTATTGCCATCAAACGGGCACAAATCCAGACTCCGTGGGTGTTACTGAGCAAGTCCTGATGGAAAAATCCAATAACACTGCACAACCTGAGAATGGAACCCAGGACCTCATACTCGCGATTACGACCACTGGACCAACGAAGCAGTCGTATACAGTGAACGCTTAATTGTTCTAGAAGTGATATCAAGTTCAACAATTAGAACTCTTGTAGTTTTACTGAGATATTTCTGATGGAAAAACCCAAAAACAAAAAAAAAGACAAACGAAAAAAACAAAAAAATCTTTACCCGACCAGGAAATCGAACCCAGGATCTCATGCTCAGCAGTCGCGCTTGCGACCAATAGACCAACGAAGCAGTCTAGATTTGGTTCCATAAGATGAAAAATGTATGTTTCCATCAAACCATTACGGATAAACACGGCTCCAACTTTGTATGAAAATGTACTGAAGTATCTCTCAGTGTCCGGTGTCTATAGCCAGTCCGCAATCTGCGTAACTGAATGGACCACTCATCATCTGACTAGCCTTTTCCCAACTATAGGGTCGGCTTCCAGTCTAACCGGATGCAGTTGAATATCAGTATTTTACATGGAATGACTGCTTATCTGACCTCCACAACCCAGTTAGTACTAGGCAATACGATGCCCCTTGGTAAGACTGGTTGTCAGACTTTTTGGGCCACTGACTACCTGTAACGACTGTCATAGATCTACAAATGACAGCCGGGACCAACAGCTGAACGTGCATTACGAGGCACGGAGGAAACTCGGTATGTAATGGGTGGTCACCCATCCACAGACCAAGCTAGGCAAGCACGGCTTAACCTTAAGATCGATCCGACTGGCTGTTATTATCTAGCCACGAGCTCCTGCACTAACTGATTGGACCACTCCTTTATTGAAATCAGAACTCAAAAAAAAAAACAACACTAAATATATAAGGTGATCTTTATTCGCGTCCCGTTTTATTGCTAATTTTTATTTTTCATCGCCCCGTATCAAATGTCGTCAGGTTTCATAAAAGCACTTAAGTATTATGACCAAAGATATCCGATCACTTTTACCCTCGTATGGCATTAGCATGAAATGTCTATGAACATTTTATCCTTGACCAAAATGAAATGAAAACTGAATGGTACGCACTTATCTTGTACGAGGTCGTTTGTATGGAGATTTTGGGTGATATATAATAATAATAATAATAATAATTTATTTGCAATAAAAAGGTGTACATTTGAACAAAAATAGGTTACAAACAAACAGATGGAGACGTTATACACTAATATGTTTGGAAGCTCTAGCACCCTTGCTAAGTTGACAAGACAACTTGTATTAAAGGTGCTAGGCCCAACCCTATTATGGGTGCCTTGTTAAGAAAGTTTGTTTAATTTACGAGAACTTATTTTCATTTTTGCAGCAGGTAGATGGAGAGACAAATAAATCATTTAGCAAAAAGGAAACAAAGATAAAATAAAAAGTGATAAAAGGATAGATGTAGAGTGTGGGGGTGAGTGAGTGAGTGTGTGTGAGTGAGTGTGTGTGTGTGTGTGTGTGTGAGTGGGTGGGTGTGTGTGAGAGGGTATGTGTGAGTGTCTGTGTGTAGGTTTGTATTTGCTTATATATGATAGTGCGCTGTGTTGATTTTACCAAGTTCATTAAGTCGACAATAAGAGCTCTGTGTTGTTATAGTTGAGAGTCTGGAGCCAAGTAGATAGTTTCTTTTTAAGAGATACATTTGGAAGTGAGTGGAAGTTTAATATTTTATTAATTTTGTTATACAGATGGGGGCCTTGAAAACAGGGAAACCTTCTTGTAAAAGAGTAATGCGAACGGTAAGATTGGCCTATTTTGTCTTTGCGTCTTGTGGTGATTATCTCGTAGGGAGTGATATGGTGCTGAAGTAGTACAGTGTTAAGCACAAATAATTGCCTGACTGTGAGGACTTTACAATTCTTATATAATTCCTCAGTTGGAAAAAGGATAGGTCGAAAGGTACTGACTTTTAGCACGGCTCTCTGAGCTCTTTCCAGCTTTAGGAGTAAAGTTTTGGGAGCACCACCCCAGGCGCATACACAATAATTTAGGAGAGACTGACAGAGAGCGAAGTAAGTACATCTCATAATTTGTGGTTCTGCAACGTGGCGAAGTGTTTTGAAGACAAAAATAAGTTTTCTGACTCTTTTTGTTAGAGTCTCTATATGAGCTGCAAAACTCAGGCCATTGTCAACTGTCACTCCGAGATATTTTATAGTCCTACATCGCTCTAGTTTAGGGCAGGTACAAGCAACCATACCCGGCAGTAAACACGAGTGTGCTGTTAAAGTTAGCGTGTCAGAAGGTTGTGTGGAGTTTCGCATAGAGAAGGTAAGGATTTTGGTTTTGTCAGTGTTTAGAGTGAGGGCATGTGTCTTAAGCCACTGCAGAACAGTATTGAGTCCTTTTTGTGCTGTGTTAAAGGTGTCGTGCCAAGAATCGCCGGAAAAAGTAAGGACGGTGTCGTCGGCGAACGCTATTATTTTTCCGTCTCCCAGTTTTATGTTACATAGCTGGTTAACGTAAATTAGGAACAGAGTTGGGCCAAGCACGCTGCCTTGGGGGACACCAAAAGTGACAGGGGCATCTCTACTGTGGTGCTCCTGTATTTTTACGCACTGAGTTCGATTTTGAAGATAAAAATATAAATTCTTTAATTTGATTACTTTATATGTATCTACCTGGATAAAAATATGATCAAGTGTTTCGTATATTTTAAATGCTATATGAACCTAGCTCTTGAAAAGCTTTAGTCACACGCAGCTGTTATTAAGCCCCCTGAGCGTCACCATATCGCCCCGTCCTGTGTTTTTTGTATATAACAGCATCCCATAGCTTTCACCAGGTCATCGGTTCACCTTGTGGCAGCCATTCTAATGCTAAGTTTTTCGAAACATGGTCTTCACAATGGTACCTTTCGACACTTAAGGATTTTTTTTTTCATGTCAAGTTGAAGACGAGAAGCCTCTTTTACATCCGGGGCTGCGGGACTGTTCGAAAGAGATACCGTGGCTCTGGAACACAAAGGGCAAAGAAGGAACATAGACGGGTTATAGTCAGTAGAAGTGTACACTCCATTCTGCTCCGCCCTGAGATACTTGATGATTTCCCACACGAAATAAAAGCCTCTTTTACAATCTTTTTTATGATGTTACCACTGTGTCATCAATATGTTTCCGAAGTTCATTAAGAATATGTGTGGAGTCTGATTACTCCACACATATTCTTAATGAACTGACTGACTACACCACTTCAAAAGTTAGAACAACCGACTTTAGATTAAATGTAGTACTTACATTATTCAAAAAGTTAAGTCGCGTTTAGTGAGTAGATAATACCTAACTAATAAACTTTACGTATTCCTAACACGTCAAACTTCGGAACATAACATAATTAGTTCAGAGAGCTTCGAGATTTCAACACTAAAATAACCTAAATTCAATACGAAAATAAGCATGGTTGTACAAAATAAGATCCTTATTGTTATTTTTAATCTTTTGACGTGAGGTTAATGGAGGTTTTTTGTCTGAAATATGGCCGTGTTTCACTAATAAGTAACAAGTAAACGGCAAGCCGCACGCGCGATAATCTGGACCGTTTCACGGAATAAGGGACCAAGAAACCCTTTGACACAAAGGTAGATAATTCTTGTTACATTGTTCGACTCATTATGGAAAACAACGTAGTTTGTTGTGAAATATTTGAGGTACTCGTATTAAGGTATCATACCTCACAATGCCCGGTTTTCCTAAATGTCAGATTAATTAATTGTTTGTATAATTTTGTACTACTCTTTCCAAAAGGCTGCTAATTATTTTGCGAACGACAGATGAAAGAATGACATGAAAAAAACAACACACAACACAACACAACAACACCACCACTGATATACTATTCTATATACTAATATTATTATTATACCAAGACACGTGTATTGATCAAATGTTTCTAACGAATAAACAGGCAATTGTTTGATTGGTTAACTGAACAAGAAAACAGGTTCTGTACCCGTACGACGAGTAACTATTTATATACGAGTGGTTTACTAATTGAAAATCTAGTGTAAAAAAATATGAAAAATTATATTTCTTTATGAGGATATGTTATTTGACGTGATTAGAAAATTAAATGATTGCTATGACAATTTATTGAATAAATATTAAATTTGTTGAGTTTGGCCATTTTATTGATGTAACTTATCACAAGGAAGGATTATACCAGGAAAATTAATAGTATCGTTTAATTCAAGTAGCAATTCGCCTTTTCTCACTTCTGAGATTGTTGGTTTTGGCGCTTGCAAGATCAATTAATTAAAACATTTCCGGAAAATCATCTTAGAAACAGAAACGTGGATATTCCTTTGATCAGACTGGGTCACACTCATCGTGACAAGATGTACTGGGGCTATTTTGCAATGTGAATGAAAGGCTTTCTCGACTCATCACGATTAAACGTATCTATGTCGAGTGATGTGATTGGCTATTGATATTGTAATTCATTTAAAACCAAATAGCAGTTTACGCACACTTGTTAATTAGGTAATTAACTTTCGTCTTGATTATAATCGTTCCAGAATCCCGCCGTCTATTTATTGATTATATATGTAGGTAGTTATTTAACTGTTCACTACGTAAGCGTGTAACAAAGGAGTGCTTAGTTTTTTATCACTTCTAAATCATAAACCGAATAGAAATCTAAACGATCTCTACGCCAGATGCAATAGTAGTGCTCGAAGCTAAAAGAGATTTAACTGACAACTTTAAACGGTTCCCGAATAACCGTTCAGCTGAACTAGAGACCGGCTATTAATACTTAAGAATCTTGTAATCCTCTGAAATATTATATTAGTCTCGATGGAGAACTTAATTCTGAAAACACATTTTATTTGGGCGCAAGGATCACCCTTAAGATTCTGATAGTAAAGTTAGTAATATAAACCTTTAATTTCGTAATAAATATGGTAATAACATTTTGGTATTCATTCGACGTTTGTGCATAAAACATCCATCTATCCCGGTAACCGAGACCTTACGCATAAAATAAATTATTGTTGGAAATCCGAGTGGCGCGATGTATCTTCGATGTTATCGCGCGGCTCTCACTCGGCCCTGGTTATGACATTATTAAACTACACCGTACGGATCCTCTGACGCTAAAAAATACGTGACCGTTTTACACAATTTTTCCACGTTGAAAAATAACCTTCCACAAATTTAAGACCGGCACTGACAGGCGCGAATAAATTATGTTAATGAACACTTTGGAAGCGCATTCGTTGATTCGGCCGATTGGGCAGGGGCTTTTTCTTCAATTTACATAATAACCGGGTAAAGGCATAGCGCTGCGGTCGCATGCAACCGTAACCGATAGTTACTTGCATTACTCAGCAACTTGCTTGAAACTAAAACTAAAAACTGTCTTGTAATGAGGTTAATGTCTTCTTTGATATGAAACAAAAAGGAAACGTCTGCATTTACACAAGTTCGTCGCAAAACATGAACGTTGAAACTTTTGCTCATGATCATCATGAATGGGATCATTAACTGTGTGGGGACGTTGATCCAGCACCGCGTAATCAAATTAATTTAGTTAGTTATGCCACTGCTACTTGTTGAATCAAGTTAAGGAGAGTTTCGTGTATACTACTAAGTTAATTAAGACATCCAACAGTTCATTTGCTTTCATAAAGGAAATAAATAAAGCAAAAAGCAGTTCTTTTAAGCCAGTTTGCATGATAACGTGTTTGCCGGAGCTAGTACGATTATTTTGCATGAACTAAGTCCCCCTAAATGCAACTTACACGCTAAATCCATTAGGCTTATGTTCGCATTGTACTCGGCGCGTGTAGCTGGGAAAAATAACAGTTTATTTACTGTGCTAACGCTTTCTAGGAAATTAAACTGTATACGGAACCCCATAACCGATTTATAAGCGTTTTCATAACGCTGGCAACGCATCCTATTACATTATACGTGCCTTATAAATTGAAGTACGGCTATGAGCTCGTTTCTGTAAAATAAAGTGAATACTTAACGTCTTACTGAAGTTTCAGCGTGTTCCCATATGTACGTATTATAGAGCGTAGTTTTTCTTTTAGCAAAATCACCTTACGGATTACCGTAAGGTGATTAAAAATAAAATGTTTTTTTTTTAGTACCCTGTACTGTCCCACTGCTGGGTAAAGGCCTTCTCCAATTCCTTTCATGTGCTCTTTTCCTGTGCCTCCTTGAACCAGCATTCGCGGTACGCATCCAGATCGTCTAAATAATAATAAATAAATTATTTATACACCGTGACTTTTTAGTAAAGGTGGTCCACTCAATATACTCGATATAAAATAGCTCTAGGCGCGATTTTTTTTTACCTACCATTATAGGTACAAATATAAATTATACATTAAAAATTATGAAACATCCTGTTAATGATGTTTACCCAGCGCTCGAGTCGAGGAGATAATCGCTCGCAACAGAGTGTTTTAACTGCGGAATGCGTCATAATACTGAAAAATATTTTTATTTTTAAATTAATAAAATCGAATAAATACCAATTTTTTTTTTATGAATGTTTAGTAGTCATTGGATACATGAAGTGGGCTGCCGTTGTAAGACGACTAAAAAGTCACGGTGTATAAATTAAATTTTTAATAAATATTTTTTTTATTAGAAAATTAGCTTTCGGTGATTAATTTTTTCAATTTAATTTAATTTTTAATCAACTTACGGTAATCTACAAGGTGATTTAGTGGAAGATCATGTTTGATGTGATGTTTAGATAAATGATTAGGGATCTACCTGCAATATTTCTCTTTTGTTACAAAGGGGCCATAAAAACAGAGACAATCGCTAACAAATGCCATCGTAAGTCTTTCGCACCTTTAACTACGGTTCTAAATATACGAAACACGATAAATACAGGTACAATACCATGGGAATCTGCAGCTGAAGTGTTTTTCTTTCATTAACTGATCTGTGGTCCAACTGAACGATAGTTTAATAGGGATAAAACTAACTTTACCTTACCCGGGCGGAAGTTTAATGAGGTCGAAAATGGAAAATAATAAACATACGATTATTATGATTCCACAAAAGATAGGTTATTTAGGTATTTTGTACTTTTTGAGGCATTGTTGAACAAAAAAAACATTTTTCATGTTTGGTTAGGTCTTGCAAGACACGACAGTATAATTATTTTAGTGTTTGCTAGCTTCAAATTGAAATAAGACTTTTTTTTTCAACGACTCATTTCGCCTGTCACAGTCAGCCCGAAAGTCTGACAACCAGTCTTACCAAGGAGTATCGTATTAGCCGGTACAAAGTGGGTGATTGAGGTCAGATAGGCAGTCGCTCCATGTACAATACTGGTATTCAGCTGCATCCAGTTAGACTGGAAGCTGACTCCAACATAGTTGGAAAAAGGCTAGGCAAATGATGACTGTCGGAATTTCTTAGTGGAACTTAAATTTCTTAATAAACTAGATAGCTGCTCATCCATGCTTTCACATTTGATGAGGTCGACAAGCCATCCCCATAATCAAGATTCGCACAAACATAAACACATAAATTTTTCACATGGGGTAATGCAAGGTTCCTAACAGACTCCATTTGCTTCAAAATGTGATTTAAATACCTAATTTTGTCTTAATATCCAACCGCTAGCAATATCAACGCAAATATATAACAAAACAATATACGATACACTTGCTCGTAGGAATTCGCTCAATTTAGCGATTCACAAACGCGAACACCAAAGTTCTGAGATTACATTCAGTAAACCTCGTTTCGAATGTGAAGTAAAGTCAAGGAAATTAATTGTTTACCAAATTGACTATCAAATTCAATTGCCCATACAGTATTGCACGCTTCTTTTGGTGTTTGAATTTGAATGACATTGAGAGCAGCTGTTCGTATTTGTGAAATCGTCTGAGGACATTGAAAAAACAAGACGGCAGCGTTATAAATAATAAAAAGCCTTTTATTTCATGTAAAAACAAAGTAAGTTAACTAATCTTAGCCAGATACGATATAAGTTATTAACTTGCAAGAACCCCCGCAGGTCAAGACCTCCTTCATAGAATTCCAACTCTCTATTACTTGGGCTGTTTGCATCAAGCTTGGACCAGCCGTTTTACTGATGTCGTCTGCAAATCTCATAGGCGGTCTACCTCTGTGGCGTTTCCCCCTTGGGCCTATCCACCATGTCATCCTTAAGGTCCACCGCTCGTCTGACAGTCTTGCCACATGCCTATTTCCATTTTAGTTTTTGAGCATAGTGATGTCGGCGTTAGTATCAATTAAATCCACGTCAAACCATAAATTAAAGTCACAACTGTCATTCCTTGACAGCTGTTCTATACATGGCTAGATGCGGAAAATTGAAATAGTGTGTTGCGTAGCTTGATAACCAACAAACTTCCCTGATTGTACCTTCCCACACAAGATAAGTAACTAATTTAGGAAGTCCTAAGCCGACGTGATTAAACGTTGTAACATCATGTTAATTTGATGCGACGACAACGCCTTCTAGTATACTCCTATATGTAGTAGAATAGCACATATTAAACGTATGTGCCATGATTGGCGGAGCTATTATCCCCACATTATTGCATTCCTGACACGTTCAACGCAAGCTTTTATCAAATAAATGTACACGATACATTCGTAATGTCACGTGATTCATCCAATTTGGGCTTGACAGGGCTTTGGTTTGAGTCAGCTATTTTAGTCGCAAATTCAGCGTGAATCTTTCAACCCTTCCCGGACTTTATGTAGGGAGGAATTCGATGGGATTTGTGGAAATATGTTTTGATATAAGTTTGTAACAGAAATATAATGTTCATGTTTGTATTGTTTCGGTTGACGGGTGGTTGTGGTCAGGGGTGTCGCTTTGCATTGCTTTGTTGCTAATAGGGCTAATTATTTTGTTGTAATATTTTTCCTTTATTGGCCTACCAACGACTGTTTACACTGTAATATTTAAAGTAATGGTCAACCATAATCTAAGGTTAGTGTTACTATTACTTACAGGTCAACCCCGCAAGCCCCAGAATCACTAACAATATGTGTAAGTGGTAACATCATCCACATTAATCAAATCCAGCAGGTTTATTATTCTTGGAATTAAAATATTCTTTAAAATAAAGGGTGTAAAAAGACCCTTAACATAACCGAAAGGCACTATTCTCCCCGTCTTTGCGATCATTTTTTTTGTTCTAGACCTTACCTGGGAACCTTCTAGTTACGGAGATATTGGGGGTCAAAGTTATTTTTTTATTTTTTTTTTCTATTTCACAAGCTTTTTTAAATACAGATTAGATTTTTACTACTATTCAATCCATCCATCAGCACAATGCTTTGAGTGCTCCATCGAGTCCTACCTTAAAACGTGATTTTTCACCCCAAAAAAAAAGTCGATTCCTAGCAATAATTTTGCGTAAAGTTACTTAGTTTGATGTACAGAATGCTTGGTTGACGGCAATGTGAAGGGTCTGTTTACACCCTGTATGTTATGCAACTACCAGTCATTATGGTTTTCGAAAGAGCCTTTGCGTGCTTTCCGAGGCACGGAGGAAATTCGGTACGTAATGGGCGGTCACCCATCCACGGACCGACCTAGGCAAGCGCGGCTTAATTTAAGACTAACCCGAGCGGCTGTTATTATTTAGCCACGAGCTCCTGAAATTCTAAAACCTGAAATTCTAATTACTTATCACTAATTAATAATGAAATGATAACGAACTATTACAGCCACAAGGTCGATTGAAGCTAATCCTAAGCACAGTTAAGTGCCGTAGGCTTGTCGGATTATCTAATAACAGCCTAACTGCGGTCACGTTGGCAAACGCAGCTGTATGTAGCTGCCCTATTTAATTGCCAAGTGCGTTATTTGTTTAAATTAGAAGGTACTTAATAAACTCGATATATAATGCATGTATGTACATAATAATTATGTATTATATAATTATTATAGAATGATTACTTATACATTCTACATCATTCGTTCGTTCACATAGATAACAAATCGCGGGCAAAAGCTAATTACCTACTTTTATATTAAATTGTTACGTCATACCTCTGTTATGTTGTCATTTAAGAATTGAGTCGTGAATACTGACGAGACATAAGTACACACGTCTCTGACTGTTTTTTTTTTTGGAAATGGCCTCTCGCAGTTCAACCTAGGAGGTTGTCGTCTGCTTAACTGGACTATATTATGTCTGGGTTGAGTGTAAGGCCTCCAACCAGAACAAAAACGTAAAAACTAAGCGACGTTAAGTGCACCCTCTGAGGGGTACGAGCTCTGTTTAGGGCGTCGCTGGGGGAGGACAGTAGGCTGGAGCTGAGTGGTGTCATTAATTAGGGGCTGATTTTGGACTACAGGCTCAGCCACGCGGGCTGACCCAGTAGGCTTTCTCAGTAGCAGCCACGAAGTCTGGATTTGCGCACGGTTGATGGCAATAGGCTCGCCCCCTATTACTTGAGATTTAAAAATAACTGGCGAAATGTAGGTGTACTATTAGGACTTCTGCCTAACCCTTCGGGGATTACAGGCGTGATGTTATGTTGTGGTTATCCAGATCTAACAATAAACATGATTAATAATATCAACAGTCTTAAACACAGTCAAAAGGCTACTTATTTAATAGTTACTAACTCCAGTATTAAATTAGTATGCAGCAAAATTAAAAAGCGTGTAAAATATTTTTAAAGTCAACTGTGTAGGGTCTGAAACGGATATTTCAGTTAATTCGTAAACTTTGTACTACTTCGCTCGCTGGCACCGAGTTAAGACGATAATTAAAACACTTTGCCCAACTTTTAGTACTGAATTTCTAAAGTACAGCAATCAACTTAATGGTTCAATCAAAGATCAAAACAACCCTATCACAATAAATATATAATTTCGTCCATTTGTTGAAGCCAGATGCTGTGGATTGCTTCGATATTTTGTTTTAAATATTTTTGCTTTGTTCATTGGAATTGTATTGGCATTTGGAGTATCGTTAGTCTCACAACCAGTGTTTCCAAGGCGTATCGTATTACCCAGTACTAACTGGGTTGTGGTGATCAGATGGGCAATCATCATCATCATCATCTGCGTAGCCTTTTTTAAACTATGTTAGGGTCAGCTTCCAGTCTAACCGGATACAGTTGATTGAATTGTGGCTAAATAATAACAGCCTTTCGGATCGATCTTTCGGTTAATCCGTGCTTGCCTACCAGACGACGACCAGAATCAGCATTCATTCGACCCGTTTACTAATGATCGTACGTTCTCTCTTTCTTACCAACTAAGAAAATGTTTCTAACTACACAATAATTATCTTATTTATCTACTTATTCTTCGTGTATTAGTTCTCAGAATAAAAGATAATTGTATTCGGTCAATGGCACTTGATTTGGGGCCCCGAACAATTTACTCGAATTTTGCTCCGACCCGAGTTATGGCTACGAATACCTACAGAGTGAAACAGTAGCGCCTAATTAATACGATTAATCTTGTTTTTCTTCTCGTACTGGCTTGTATCTTTTAGGCAGATACAAAGATAACGCCATTTTTATACCAGTAGTTCATAAAACCATGTTGATTTGGGAAGAATATTGCCACATTTCAACAAAAGCTTTTTTGAGGTAAAAATTTTCGTTTGAATAAAATAAGCCTGTAAACCGACCTAGGCCAGAGTTTCAAATTTCACGGCCTGTCGGCAACAATTATTTGCTCGACCGAAACAACAAAAAAAAAAACACAAACCCGACACCTATAATTTTACTCTAACAGCGACGAGTATGGAAGTGGAAACTAATAGTTAGCACCCTTTGTAATCAATTTGTTCCACACATGGACGTATAAACAAGGTTTTTGTTAAAGTAAATAACAGAGCATTGACAACAAAGCGCACGTGTTGTGTAATACTGCGTCAGGACGTTTTTAATATAAATTTAACGCTCTGCCAGCAGTAGTTATACGCCAAGCCATTATTACTGCAACCACCGTTTTCTATTTGTACTTGGTGAAGCTTACAGCGCCGGTCAAACCGAGGGATGTGACATCTTGAGTTCTTGACGTTGTATCGATATTTAAAATTGAAATTAAAATTAAACGTTGCGGTTTTCTGTTGGAAATTTCTCCATTATGGCTCGGGATTGGAACCGTGCCCGGTAAATGGAGATAAGCTCGCCCAATATCAGATTGGGACTGACCTAATACTGTATTGGCAAACGGCGTATCTACGTGTCAGTCTGCCCTTTGGGAATTATCTACTAAAGTGGGGTTGTAATGATTCATTCGGTATAATCTATCTACTGTAGATTATAATTTTGACAAATACTTTGACGAACTAAAAACTTAAGAACTTATAATCCCAAAGGAATCACACTGAACAAAAGTAGACACCTAATCTAAGGTTTATTAATACTATCACTGAACGAAATCGGCTCACAATAACGCCTCATTTAGCTAAATAAATTAATTAATGGAACCAAGTATTACGATGAATCTTCTAAAACCTAATTAACTGGAAAGGTCATCTGTCTGGAAAAACTGTGTCTATAGTCAGGCTTAAGCCGTAATAGTGGACTTGATTAGAGCCACATTGTGTAGAAAATCAATCAGTATACAAATGAACATGTATAATATAATAATATCAACCCTATTGGGCCTTTGTCGATAGAGCATCTCCTCTTACTGAAAAGATACGAATACTGGAAAGATACTGATATTTACGCATGATTCCAACATACAAAAAAAATAAACAACTTGGCCTCAGATACAGTTTTTAAACTGACAAGGTCACTAACTTTATCATTAACACTGAAAACGGGACATTTACCATGTTTTGAGTTCCCGATAAAACAAATAGTAAACATGGTAAATATCCCGTATTCAGTGTTAATGATAATTTGGTCTCAGGTCTGCTACAAGTAAGCGGTTAGTTTAAAGAGAAAAGACTGACTTTACACGGTCTATTAGGTGGTTAATTTTAAGCCCTGTATCTGCTTGCCCCTATCTGACACGATGAATAGAAACCCACTCAATGTCACAGGTACACATTATACCTTCACCTCTCTACAAGAAAACGTTAAGGTCTAGGTGACTTGCGGTCAGAAGGTCTAGATTTGTATAGCCCTTACTGTGGAGCATGTAGCATTACTTAGTGCTTACAAGGGTTTAATCCTTAAGTGCCCTAAGTGGGGCTAATCCGTGGCCTTTGGTCTCGAATGACCCGATCAGCGGTTTTTAAATGAAGCAGCAAATTAGATAGAGGTCGGATAGAAAGACGTTTCGTTTTCGAATCAATATTCGAAATACAGTTTTACTCGAAGTTTTTATATATATATAATATCATGTTATTGTCGAGAACATAGATTAAATAGTTTTCAAAATCCTAAAGTATTTTCTAAGTAATCTTGTTCCAACGTCTCAAGAAGTCCTCAAGTGAAGATAACAGTTAGCTGCTTATGTTCCAAGTTAAATCATTTTATAAGTTAATATTAAATCATATTTGTCTATCGTTAACTTCATAGCCAACTTTCCCAACGTTAGCAATTTATCGATAAAAATAAAAGTAAAACATCGACATCTAATTGTCCAGCCGCATCTAAACGGTTCAGTTGTCTTTAATAAATAGCGATATTTTTCTGTCTGTAGTACCTAGCTAACAGAAGCCTGTGTCAGCTAACTTCCACATTATTCTCGCAATTATTGCTATGACTTTGTCTACCCTTTTTATTATTTGCTTTGAAGACAAACAAGTGGCTCTTGTAACGTTTACAAGTATTATGAAAGCCTGGCATTATTAGTTTCTTTGTATTATTGCGTATCAATATTGTTCTGAGGGGAGACGGTGTTTTTGTTTACGTCTCAGCGACTTGTAGAATAGTAGGTATTTGTTGAAGCATGAGAATGACGTCATAAAGTTAATCTTCACGGTTATTGCGTTGAGGGGTAAGTAGCGGAACACTTCCTTCATTACAAGGCGGTCATTGCGTTGAATGTTTGAACTTGTTACTGTAGTGTACTTGACAATAATAATGAATTATTGGGGACAAAAAGTAACTATAATATTATGATAATAAAGCTCTGATTTTCACTTATCCAACTATATTTCTCTTAAAGTAAAGTAATTGATTAATGTAAAGTAAAAATATATACAGAAATAACAGAATTTAATATATTGCAGGTAAGTAAAATTGAACATTATTTTGATTTAGCTTTATTAATGTACCTGCCTTACATATACTTACTAAATTACTCCAAGAGTTACAATAAAGCTTAACTGTATTCAGCATTTAGAGAGTAAATAACTATGCCAGACGAGATTATGTACGAAAGTAATAAACATTCTGGCATTTTAAGACGCAACATTCACTTAACAGACGGATCGTAATAATCTTACTGTACGCTGGAAGGAGTAAACGTAGTACACTGAACAATATTAAGTCGCTTAAGGTAATGTTTTTCGTCGCGTCTTAATGCAAAATGGTAATTAGAAATTGCAAAAAAAAAAAAAAACAGTAATACCTACCATTTTTATCAGTACGTGGAAATCTTGGAACCTGCCAAAATTAGTTAGATATCTACATGTATTATACAAGGTGTAAACGGACCCTTCACGAATCCGTCAACCAAGCATTATGTACATCAAACTTATACCTACGCAGAAAATATTTCTGGAAAACGAGTTTTTTTTAGGATAAAAAATCACGTTTTATGGTAAAACTCAATGTAACGCACTGAAAACCAATGTTTTCAGCAGCACAATTGCTGGTGGATGAATTGAATAGTAAACGGGTTATGGAGGTTATGGAGGTTTAAAGTAAAGTTATAACCTTAAAAACCAGTATTAAAAAAAAACTGGTAGGAAAGTTGGAACTTTAACCTCGGATATCTCTGTAACTGGAAGGTTCAGAAAAAAAAGATCGCAATGACAGGGAAAAAAAATGTTTCGGCTTAGTTAAGGGTATATTTACACCCTTTGTATCTTTTGTTACATGTATGACCTGTATGAACGTGAACGAGGTTAAAGGAGTATGTAAGGATCGTAGTAGGCTTATGTCCAGCAGTGGACGTCGACGCTGAAATGATGATGATGTAGCAGGTGGAGTTCTGTAACTTTTGCTTCTCCCCCATAGGAAAAAGGCGTCAGTTCATGTTTTTTGATCCCATATTTTTATATCCCCCTAATTTTCGTTCAAGCAAATGTGAGGAAAATTATAAGTTATCTAATAGAACACCAACTTCATTGTCCATGTCCCGTTTAAACACATTTTACCTTAATGTTCTCAACGTAAACCACGCTATAAGCTCCAATCCCAATATTGCTCCTCACGAAAATGAGGTGCAGCAAGAAACTTCAAATGTGATATTTCCAGCACTCAAATTAATTTAACCGTGTCTTTCGGCTTTATTCGGGAAAACACTCTTCATCACATTTCACATTATCGTTACGAAATAATGAACAAGAAACAATGAATTTTGTAAAGTCATAATAACATCAAAGTACCATGGATATTGGATGTTCCACGTTTAAGGCTCGTTTACACGAGAAGAGATCTTTGCACGGCGAGAGGCGAGAATGTCCATGAGAATCGTGGAAAATCAGAAACTCGTCTTTTTTACGTACATACATAAACTCAAGCTTTTTTCCCATGAGTGTAGGCAAAAACTGCAGAACTCACTAGCTACGATACACTCGTCTTACTTCGTCCAAATTCATACGTCAGGTCATACACTCTCGCCAGTTGCGAATACCGACTACTAGGCCCAGAATATTTTACATATGAAATGGTATTTTTTATTTTAAAATTGACGTATATACGTTACGTTTACACCGCGCGCTCGTGCTGATTTTATGGAGGACCAACTTTAGTATTTTTGTAACCGTAGTGGGCCAAAAAAATGCAAACTGATCTAAATAAAACAAGCTTAGCAGGACTAGACTGCGATGATGCGGTCTGCATTCGCGGGTAGGCGAAGTTGGGCGGTTAGTTATAAATGGCGCGGAAATAACTGACTTGGGGACATTTTTTTAACAATGTTCGCGCAATTATTATTGATGTCTTATAAAGTTTTAAATAGCTCACGGGCCGGATGAAAGACTTATGCGGGCCGCTAGGTGGCTCGGGGGCCGTATGTTGGACAGGACTGTGCTAGGGCCTGACCCCTCTGGAGAACATCAACATTATGGTCAGTGTAAGTCCTTCAATGTATAACACGCTATTTTTCGAACTGGAATCTGTAAACTCGTTTTACACAAACACTGTCAATATTTTGATATGACCAGCTATCTATCTCACTGTTTACACGAGTTAAATGTTACTGTCCTTTCGATAATCGCCCTTGTAGTGCAAGAATCTTTCCTCCTGTAAACGATCCTTACTCGAAGGAAGTAAAGGAACAACATGAAATATAGTGGTGTTGCTGACTCTTACAGGAACAAAGTGGTGGGGCTGACAAATGTGGCAGTACTTTAGTAATAATAGCTGGCTAACCGTCGCCTACGGCCACTGTAAGCGACTTGTATTCGCTTCCATTAAGTCTTATGGCTGGTGTACGTTGTGGCACATTTCTACGTGCATCGCTGTGATTGTTTATAAAATATCGAAGTTACATACACAATGTTTTTATTAATAACGAAAATTCGTTATACATTATTTGTTTGTTTAATTTGCTCATATAATGACAGTAATTGAACTTGAAAGTTATTACAATATTTCGGCCAAGACCTCCTGCAATTATTATTTTAACCCAATTATAAGCAAACGCGATGTAACGACAAATTTTTCCTCAAATCATTTCTCAAGATCAACGTCTCTCATTATATTCGTTGTTAGCACCGAATAAATGGAAGCCTAATTCAATATAACAAAAGCACCACCTAGTTATTACCTCCTGAAACTTGTTCGGAATAATAAACAGACAATAGATACATCATATTTTTATGTCCAATCAACGAGAAAACAAAGGTATCATTTGCTACATAGACATTTATAACGATGCGATCTTTCATCTATGTATACAATACGCAAAAATAAATGAAGTGGAATCGCAATTCACAAACGTGAGTTTTGACGTCTGTTGTTTTATACTTTTAAGTTATGGTTTTAAGGTATAAATTGAAATGATCGACGGGCGTCTGTGAACTGTGACATCTATAGTTCTTTGTCCTAATGTAACAAAGTAGACAAAAGACCTGAATAATGCAAATAGTACATTTCAGCCTTTTAAATATTTTAATGAATGCACTGAGTTGTCGAGTCCTCGTCTTCGTTCGTCTGATTTTGTCTAACGTATTCTATGTTTATTACACAACACGTAATACTGTCTGTTACCTACCGACCTGCACCCATTTTTTTTTCTCGGATGGGAATTCATCAGATGACCCCCCCCCCCCCTCCCCCACTCCGGGCGGAGCGGAAGGGAGTGTTAGACTTCTACTGACTATAACCCATCCATATTCTTTCTTTGCCATTTGACTTCCAGGGAAACGGTATCTCTTTCGAACAGTCCCGCAGCCCTGGCAGGCATCGGCCCATGCCAACCCCTGCATCACACCCTTGATTTGCCTATATAAAATAGCTACCTTACCTAAATTTTTAACAAATCTTTTCGTGTCAAACACCTAGTAACAGTTTCTGAAAAATTTCGTTATTTTCTGTCAATACTTCTCAAAAATCGTAAGCTTTTTTGTTGCACATGAAAGTACCTCGGAGATATACTGCTTTCACATCGATAAGCAACTCCGAGAAAGACTTGGAGCTTGTTATCTCTCCGACGGAGACATTTTACTTCACAAACTCGAACTTTTTATCTCCAATTTGAATTTAATATAAAAATCAACTTCTATTTTCTTTGGCGTATCTATTTTACTCGAAGATCCTCGTTCTTGAATGCACTCAAACGATTTACGTAGTTCACATCAGAAGTAATTTTTATTTCAAATTATTGGCTACCGAGCGTAGACAAGACACACTTTGAATATAGTTACTTGCAAGGAACCACTCAAGAATAAGTAGTGATGCTTCCTCAAGTGCTTACATTACCTCATAAGCGTGTAAGAAGATTTTATCTTTGCTTTTATGGGAACATTAGTTTCAGTAACATTCATGACAGAGTTTTAAGCATCTAGCTTTAAAAGTGATGGGAGTCTCCATCAAGGTATACTTAGCTTTGAAATAAGTTACGAAATATTTTATGGATTCGATAAACACGCTTATTTTTCGAAAATTAATAATCTCGATATTTTATCTACAATGGATCTTTCTTTTTATACGGTATAAACGAGATCGTAAAACAGAATTATCCTGTGTATTTTTCATCAAGAATTTAACTTCAAACAAAATCGGGGGTAAGAAAACCGACAGCGGAAACTAAATTGCATTGTAGGGTCAATTTTAAATGGCAAATGTCAGTTATTATTTTTCATTATTTAACCTACTTACACAAAAAGTAAAAAAAAATCCGAAATGTCCGATCCGTGAGGGTGTTATTGGGTATCGAGATTAGATTCTATTTATGTAATCCTTTTTGGATAACAAGTAAAAGAAATACCCCGATAAAAATTAAATAAAATGTCCAAAAATGAGGAACCTTACATGGCAACACAGCAGGCGCGAGCGGCGACATGCGACACTCCGGTCACTTCTCGGGTAGTGACGTCATAAACAATCAATGGACGATCGAAAATACTAATGTCGACCATGGTGTGGTCACATTTTAAAAGTTTTGGTAATCAGGGCACAAAAATCGTACATTTTAAAATTCATTAATATGTTTACTTTCATTAATATTTCATGTTTCTTATTTATATATACCTATACGCCCCTTTCGGGTCGGACAGTTCTTTTTTAACATATTGTATATTAGACTGTAAGCTTTTTAAATAATAAATAAATACATTCAAACAAACACAGAAAATTATTACAGTCTTTTCAGGTGTTACAATGATTGCACACTTTAACTCACACCCACAATTCGTGTACAAAGCAATGCTACTATATCAACATTAGAACGGAAGAGAATGAAGACTGTGGGTAGTTTCAGCAGCAAATTGCAATTACCGTTATTGCGGTAATTTGGAGGCCCCGAGACCGGCGGCGGGCCGCCCGGCGCAAAACTACTAGCATCTTGGAACGGTTACCGGTTACAATTTATAATAGAACGTCGCTGTTCACTTTAGTGCAACACTAATATTCACACTACTGTTATTTTAAAGAAGAATGTTTCGTTAATTTTTTTCATAAGTTATATAATTATGTAGGTGTGTCAAGTGAAAAGAAGTGAAAGTATATCTGCAATGTCACTCATATCCTGCATAGGGTTCCTAAAACGGAGGTTGCATAATTTTGACCAGTTTTCGAGTAATAGTCAGCCCAGTTGTCAGGCTTTGAAGCTTCTGAGTACTCATTGGAACAATTATTATTGCGTCAAGAGATGCGAAATTCACAGCTTATTATTTGAAAAATAGGCACAAAATCGGCCCGAATGGAGACGCGATGTGGATTGGCAGCTCAACGCCTTTGAAGAAAGAAAAAGGTCGCAATTAAATTTTTTAGACATTATTCTTTAAATCTAGACCACCTACAGCTATGATGTCATCAATGGTGTTCTGACATGTCCGCTTTGTGCTCGGAGTTTTTCGTTCCAATCTGGATATGCCAGCCACTTGAGAGTACATGAAAGAGAAACACACCAAAGCTCTCCACAACCAACCTAGAAAGTCATCGAATGCAGTCGTTGTGGCCGAAATCGGCTAGATGGCATCATGATCATCAACATTATTTGAGATATCTGGTTTCAAGATAAAAAGGTAGGTTTTCGAGACATCCTTAGAGCCTAAAAAAACACACATTCTATCAGTGATTACGATGATAGAAAGTAATAAATGTATTGACATACAATGAACTATCATACCGAAAAGAATCAATATGACAATTCTGTTGACCACGGGTTGATCACGGAAACCGCATCTAAACGAAAATTTTGTGTTTCACATGAGTCTTTCAAATCCTGAATCAAACAAATTTATGTCAGCAGGAAAACATTAACTTAATTCAATGAACAAAATATAATTCCTAAAATTAATAATCAATATTATAAATACATCAATGAATTACTAGCTACTTTTACAATAATTGAAACTAAATACTTACAAAAAAAAAATATATATTTATGAAAAATAAACTAACTCAACAAAATAAACCTAAATAAACTGACACAAACATGTCAGTCATATCTGAACCAATCAATCACTTCGCAATTATTATTAGCGGCTAATAGGTGAACAATTAATGGGTCCGTACGATAATGACTGCACGTAATTACTGCTATTTTCTAACTTTACGCGTCAACTAATATTATAACATCGACAGACGTTTCAAAATTTCGAAGACAAGAAAATAATATGTTAACTTTCTCCGTTAATTTGTGTACCGAATGGTTTTACGTTACACATTATCAGGGAAGTATTTTGTAATAATTAAATCTTACAAACCCATGAAACTGTGTTTTACGCGAGCCGAGTAATGGGTAAAGTTTCATTGCGAGCTTTTATCTAATTTATTTTTATTGTTATATGAGCCAGTTTATGCCCCATTTTATATCCTTTGCAGTAGTTACAATCAAGAGTACTGAGCGTGATATGTTTTGTAAATACGTCACTGTACTAGGCTGTATCTGTCTGTATGTATTTTATCTAATTTCTTTGTCTGTGTTTTTTATTGTAATATTATTATAAATGCTTTCTCGATCATATTAAGCTTAAATGTAAATACCAACATCTAATATTTGAGATTAAAAAGTGTGAATAAACAAACTCTCCTGAGGAACTAACTAAGTAGACAAAGTTGTGATGTTTTTTAAATAGTGTTACTTTGAAACAATGAATAAACAATAAATTCCCGTCCATAAACCAATAGAGCCTTCATAAAATTAAGGGAACCTACAAAAGCGACACTGATCCAACATATTACCATTGATTTACGGAGTCAACTATACATATGTATAAGTTAGAACTACATCACTATGTGCGTAGTTTGAACGAAAGTGAATAAAACTAAAGTGAATTCCGGCCACCTGAATCGCAAGTGACAATAAAACAAGCTGGTAGGATTTGGATACGTTTGATGCTATTGAATTTTATCGGTGACTGTACTAGAGCTACGTCAGAAGTGTACAGTCAGGGGCACTAATATGTATACAACAAGCAACTTTTAAAGGTAACTTTCTCCTACTGTTGGCTTTGTGATTTTACGAACATAGTACGTGTATTTTGGAACCCATACTATTATGAACACTACAGGGGGGTTACTATGACGTCTTAAAGCAGGAGTAATTACAGGTCGTCTACCGCCATCTCTTTCCCACACTGGCTCCTGCTTTAAGACGTGATGGTAGGCCACCAGGTCTTACCTCAAAGTAGTAATCGCTATAGATTACGGTTTAGAAGTTTGCTAAGTGTATATATGATATGTGCGTGACTGTACGTGCTAGATAAGTGCAACTGTGTCCAATAATATATGTGACACTTAAAGATTTATACTAGCTTTTGCCGCCGGTTTCGTCCGCATAAGGGACTATTTATTACGCAACCCCCTTTGGATTTTGTACTATGATGTATGGTGTATTCGGTAAATGAATATTGAGAACTTGAAGATATTATGGACACTCTGTGATGCATTGAATAATTCTAATATTTGAAAACAAAAAAAAATATTTTAGGCAGGAAATCAGTCATTAATTTATCTTATCTACCTATGCCCAAATAAATCTTTATTAAATTAAAACCAAAAAATGCATTTCCGTAAATGCGTATTGTGTACTACAATTTCCTTGCATTTTTCATGAAAAACAAGAGCCAAAGGACTAAATATTTTATTTCATTGTGATTCCCTCGCATTGGGATTGTGTTACAGTGTCGAGGGAATTGCAGAATTAACGATACTCTCAGTAGCGTTCCGTCACTATTGGCGCATTTTTCAGACTTTCAATCCAATGTTTTATCACTCCGGTACAATTTATATTCGTACGTATTCAAGTTCATACAATCATTTCCGATATCTCTGTGTTCCGCATCAATGCACCTCGTATATTATTCCGAGCTGCTTGAGGAAAACGGGTTCCGAAGACGTCCTCTACAATGATTAGTGCAGAACATATAAGTCTTGTAACCCGATAAGACAACGCAATAACTTAGAAGGAACCATCAACACAACAATTGTTTAAAGCAATTTTAAAATTGAAAATTCCAAGCCTTCCCATTCTCTTAGCTCTTGGCTGTGAAAAACTATATTGCTTTTTTTATTAAAAATACGAAGTGTTCCAACGAGGGGCAAACTGCCACTAAAACGTTATGGTTACTGCGGTGACATTCGCACGAATACCTAACTTATAAAATTGGTAATCCCCTACGCAGTAGCCACCCTTCTTGGGTACCCGATAAAGTATTACCTACGTATTAAGGATTATTTCGGCCTACGCCGATATTGTTTAACGTTATTCCGACTCGTTTTTTGCTTTGTATTTCTTTTATTTCTCCCTGTTTTGGTGTTTGTACGTGGTGTTTTATCGCTGTCTAGTATTAGTGGGGACTGACCGAAACTGATGAAACACCTACGTATAGTAGCAGCTTCTTGGCGCAAAGTAAAAAACTTGATAATAAAGTTTTCTCGTTATCTCGTGAAGTACAATGCGTAAGTACTTAGAAGAGATATTGATATTGCGTTCCTAAGTACCAATTGTAGGGAAATGGAGTTGGAAAGAGATTGGCCAAACTGCGGTATCATTACGTAAAACAATAATGTAATATGATTTACGAATGATTTCTCAACAGTAACTCACGAAATAACTTCTGACTAATAAATATTTCTGCTTCGCGGAATAGTTTTTCATCATATTGCTGATCATAATAACATAAATAATGGTTACGATTCGCGCAATGGCGTCGATCGTCGAACAACACATTTACATTAAGAGAGCCAATAGCTGCAGCGAACGTTACGCGAAATTTCCATTTGGTATGTAACAGTTTGCTGAGCGGAATTATTAGTCAATTGTTTGGATACCACGCTATTGTTACAGCATAAACGTAACGTTTGTGTTCATTGTCTGTGAACGACTTTTGTATGTCCTACGTTTAGGGTTGAGGTACTTACGATTTGAATTGTAAGTACCTATGTTTGTTTCAATTGTTTGAATTTGAATTGTAAGTACCTATGTTTGTCTTTGACTTATTCACTATGAAAGATGGTGTTGTTTTACCTGTTACCTACTCATGTTTGAAAAGGCATTAAGAACATAAAAGGTGTAAACGGTGAAGGTGAAAAAAAATGCGAAAAAGCTGGAACTTTGACCCCCAGCATACCTGGCATCGCAATGTTTTTTTTATGTGGACTGTGGTCTATATCGCAATGACGGGGAGAAAAAGTGCCTCTCGGCTTCGTTAAGGGTATTTTAACACCCATTTCTTGTGGTATATTTGCCTAATTATAATCAGCCTATACTGTTTCCTTTGCTAGGGCAGTATGCCTCTTCCAATACACACAGGCTCGGTGGGCTGGTGAACCTCACATGTCTTTGAATTTTTCGTTCTAGAACATACCGGACTTGAACGAACATGCCATTATTAAGTAGGTATATTAGCTCAGTGATCAAAATCTATCCCAACTTTTGGCTGCCCTTTTATAGAATAAACTAGGCTATTCTCTGATTTATTTCTGTGCCTAGACAGCCACAGATAAAACGTGGTCCCATCGTTACACATTGTATAATGTAAAATACGTGCCGTAGTGGACACGTCCTAAGACAACACTGGAGAAAAAGTAGGCTACGAAGTACTTTCAGAATATGCAACTTTGATAAATAACTTCACAATATGAGTCATAACGTAAACGCAAACGAAATAGAAAAGGCGAAGATTCAAAAAGAAACTTAATTTACAGTTTCCTTTAAGATGCAGTGCCCTTTCAGAAACCGGCCCGCGGTGATGTTACTTTACATTTCGTCTTAAAAAGGCAAACAAAAAAGTTCATAAAAATTCAGTCGAGAGAGGCAGTTGTCCTTTTTTGGTCGCCGCTCCGCCAACGGGACGAAGTAAAAGAGTCCGACAGAAACTTGTTTGAAGAAGTCGATTTAAGTTACGAATGGAGAATGCCTAAATTACATTTTTATCACAAATTTTCTTAAATGACTTAGAATGTGGTGCGTTAACGATTACTAACAGTACCATTCTCCGTGCGCCTAATTGAGCGCACGGAGCGCGCGCGAGAATGGTACTGTTAGTAATCGTTATTAAAATAATCTACTTACTCAATACAGTGTTTTTTAATATGTTGTATTGTCTGAGCAACCGGCAGAAATTTCGTCATGCTCCCTTAGATTAAATAAATTAGTTCAATCAATAATGTAGCTGGCTTTTAGAAGCATGGAAGATAAATAAAGTCAGTTATTTGGTCAGGTAAGTAACTACAAAATACCTTCGCCAAAGTTCGGGCTCGGGTTCCAAGCGAAGACAAACAAAACTTCAGACGCCTTATCAACTTTCGCTTCAGTGATTAGTAAATAACAGAAGCTGGATACATGCGTAGGCCGGGATGGATATCAAATTATATCCGTCCCATTGAAATTTGAGACCCTATTATTGTCATAACAACGAGCCCAGTCCGCAAGCGACAATCATTATTTTCACACTTAACAAAGTACTCCTCACATAAAAAAGCGTCCATAAGCATAAACTCCGCGAATTATTCGATTCATTTCAAAGGAATCCTACTAAAAGGAACGCGAGACTAACTCAAAGCTTTTATATCTCGTTTGGAGGCGTCTTATTGTCTTCGGCGGTATATGTATTAAAGCTTGCTTTCTCTTGCGTAAATAAAATCCATTGGAAAGAGAAGTGCTTGGGAGCAAGTGCAAGGGTAGGGGGCGTCTAGGTGTAATGCCTCATGCGAGTGTCGGGGACAATGCAAAGTAGATTGAATTGGAAAAAAGACTTGAACAGAATGGCGGCTTTCGGCACCCCGGGGAAAAGGAAAACTCGCTCTGAAGGGTTAACAATGAGAGCGGTGTCCATAGATGTCGCCGCTTTGCAGTGTTGTGAAGTATAGCTTTCGGATTCATTTTCCTATTACGAGAGTATTGAGGAAAAATTTGCTTAAAATTTGCGTCTAAAATAAAAGTTTCATAAGCACAATACTCGAACTTTTGCATTACAGAACAGAGTAAATGCGTGTATATGTGTTCATACTATGTTATAGAAATGTATATTCTATTATTTTCGTGAACAAGGTTTTCATTTTCATATTGGCATCCAGCCGTTAATCGGACAACAGCCATTTTACATTGCATTACCATAATTTAATTTAGCTAATCAATTAAAGCTGCGTTCGCAGTTTTGACGTTACTTTATTATTGAACCTTTTTGTTTTAAGTTTACAGATATTTTTTAAACTAAAAACATTTATGTAAAGATTACTAATAATTTAAGTGTCTAACCTTTTATATCTACTTTGTGTACGGTATTTTAAAGATCATAGAGCATTAAAATAGCCCGAATGAGTACCGATGCTTAAGTAAATGCCCGTCCGGCGTATCTTGGGCAGCCCTACTGCCACATATGCATTGATGCATGCATAAGTACTATATTCTCATGTAGTTCATTTAGTAAGAAGAATTTCTACTTAGAAATAGTGAAGTATGCATGCAGTTGCTGAGAATGCAATAAACATAGAAAGGCATTCTTTCAACAAAGTTATGTGGAACTGAATAATTCAATTATAAGTGAATAAATTACACTGAACTTTTCTATTTGAACTTCACTTTACTCTTGTTACATTTCCGTTATGAACTGAAAGCTCATTTACACTTTTAAAAAAATAGGAATGGAACGAAATGAGAAATTCTTTCGTTTGTAAATATGTAAATAACTAGTAGCGATACAGAACAACCCATGAGAGGTGCTTCAAGTATTTAGTAGTTAAAGTTGCAGGATTTTGCTTTGCCTGAGTTTTATTTAGAAAACACTCGACGGATGCCAATAAATGTTTTGCAATTAACTTTTCATGGGAATATTTTCGTTTAATTAAAGGCACTTTATCCTATTTTTTCCGTAGTTTTTTTATTTGTTTTTGTTAATTAATCTCAGTATTTGCTAAATGGTAGACCGCGGCGAAGATGGTGTGACGATCTGATCGAATTGCGGGGCGAGCATGGCCTGATATTGCAGAGGACAGAGAGGTTTTGGAAGGAGAAATGAGGCCTCTGCCCAGCAGTGGGAAATACAAATAGGCTAACATAAAAAAAAAAATGCAAATATACAAGAAATACCATTTCATGCGGAATTTTCTATTCATCGTCATTATGATAAAAAAAACCGTAGTAGCAGCTGAAAAGGCAAAAATATGTCTGAAACTTTTATAATCTGATGTCTCAGAATTCATGGTCGTAACCATGAATTCAGAGACATCAGATTATAAAAGTTTTTAGGATTATGTAACTAGATTTTAAATTTCTCTCACTACTTTTACAAAAATAAAAATACCTAAGACAAAGGCGTTACAAATAAGCTGCTTAACCTCTAACGTACGGGTAAGTAGTACTCGACAAAATGCTTTATACAGTAAAGCTTAACTGTCATACTTGACACCAAAGACTAGTGTTGGGCTCAGAGTCACACGTTGCATATGGATATGTAGATAAGTAAGTGTTGTTAGTTTTTGAGCAGCTGCTCGTTTACCCTCAAACGCTAGCTGCGTTTGACGGAAAACGAGGAGCTGAAGAATTTTATTTGGCGTTTTAAAGGATGCCTTTGCTATTGCATCCGCAATTCGTGATAGCTACTAAACACATATTTTGTTTTTTGTTATTGTGATCGCTTACCCTCATATTTGTTATTTTTTGCTATGAACGTAGATTCTGTACGCTCATAAATATTTTATTTAAATTTAGTTTCTCAGTAAGTGAGTTATTGTTAATTCTTGATGAGGAATAATAAAGTTCTTAAACCATAATTCAAAATGCAGAAAAGTGTTTTTTATCGTAATGGTCTTTAATACTTAAATGAAAAGTTGCTTGGTTGATGGCAATAGGCTCGCCCCGTATTACATGGGACTTTAACATAACTGGCGAAATGTGGGTTTATTGTAAGATACACCTCTGCTTAATCCTTCAGAATAACAGGCGTGACTTTATGTTATGTTTTGTAATGTTACTTTAGGTCATGTTTGGTGATACCTGCCTTCAGTTTTCAAGGAAAAATAAATATTATTATGGACAATAATAATACCTCCCAACTTCTACGCAAATAAAGCATAACTTTTATGATATATCTGCAGAATAAAGGTGTGTCTAAGCACAAATTAGGCACACAAACAAGTAAATCATGTGCGCCAGTATTTGTGTGAGGGAAAAAATTATTAATTATTTTGTGCCGTTATATCTAGATACGAGTACTTATAAAGATAATACAATTAACTTATTTGAGTATTGCCTCGTTGGTCTAGTGGTCGCAAGCGATACTGTTGAGCTTGAGGTCCGGGGTTCGATTCCCAAATCGGTCGACAAATTGCTATTGAGAAATTCCTGATAGAAAAACCCAATCTCACGGAGTCTGGATTTGTACCCGGTTGATGGCAATAGGCTCGTCCCCTATTACATGGGACTTAAACATAACTGGTGAAATGTGGGTATACTAATGAGTATAGTCAAATTAGGGTTTCACCTCGGAATGAGAGATAATAAGCTGGAAACTCGTATACACCTTTATTTTGGTGTTCTAAAGTTGTCTCAAAAGTTTCATAAAATCTCGTGGCATAGGCACTAAGCCTAACCTGGTGTCAGAGTTTTTATGCCGCCCCCGGACCTCTGACTTGGCTTTACATGCCGTCGACAAATATCTCAATATTTAATTATGGAGATGCTGCAAAGAGTTTGCCACTTGGTACGAGCTTAATTAAAACCAAATAAGAGCCTTTGTTGTTCAACAAATAATGACGATCGAACGTGCCAGCCAGAATAAGTGCACTATAAGCATAATCATAGCATAATCAGCCAATTGATGTTCCCACTGCTGGGACGCAGGCCTCCTCTCTATGAGAGGGAATGGGCTATAATCCACCACGCGGACCCAGTGCGGGTTGGTAGATGTCGCATGTCTTCGAATTTTTGGTTCTAGGACATGCCGGTTTCCTCACGATGTTTTCCTTCACCGTTTTGAGAGCAGTGGTGATCAAATAACTTACACAAAGTAATGCGCCTGGTTGGGTTCAAACCCATGACTTACTGCTCGTAAGTCGGGGTCTCCGCCACTGGGCCACCGCTGCTCAAGTGCACTATAGTACTACTTAATCATCTGCATGTAACGATTCGCAAAAATCTACCACTGACAGCCGGGACCAACGACTTAACGTGTTTTCCGAGGTACGGGGGAAACTCGGTATGTAATGGATGGTCACCTACCCATGGACTGACCTTGGCATTAGAGGCTTAACTACTATACCATAGCAATTAAGCCTCTCATGCTCCCCTGAAAATCGACCCGTGCGGTTACTATTTAGCCCAAAGCTCCTCATCTATAGTACTGAACACAAATTCACTGTTTTCATTGATTTTAATCTGTGTCTGTTGAGACGTATAAATCAGATTTGAAATTGCTAGTATTAAGTAAGGAAATAGGAAGCGTAGAAATCACGATATTTTCCACGCCATTACAACCGTTGGATGCGCTCGTCTGCTCGACTCACCGGCTGCACAATGAAGCTAATACTTAACGATTCTATCTTCCCCTTCAATTTTATTGAATACTTCTTGTTTTACTTATAAACCTAACTTTAAAATTTTATTGCATTGCTTCCTTGGTCTCGATTCCCGAGTTGGTCAAAGTGTTATTGGATGTTTCTACGAGCAATGCATGGTTAATGGCAATAAGCTTGCCCCCAATTACAAGGAACTTAAACATAACTGGCGAAATGTGGGTGTACAGTCCCGTGCACCAATATATAATTATATAAATGTATACACTTTCCTTTTTGCGAGAAATAACGATTGTAACTTGGAGATAGGATCTTTTTCATAAAAAATATGAGTTCCAGAATACTATGTTTGTAACAACATGAAGTTTTAATCAGAACAGTAGGAGAAAAACACGGCACGGCACGGCGCCGCGCCGGCGGCACGGTTTTGTGTGTGGTCGTGACTGTACTAAAAACAGTCATCGGTCAACAGTCATCTCTGCCTAACCCTGCGGGGAAAACAGGAGTCATGGTAAGTTATGTTAAAACTTGATTGCCTTATTAACATTGCAACCGCGCGATGTCCCGGATTTGATTCTCAAGTTACAAAAAGTTGTCGCAGCTCAAAGTAGGAGTTACGTAAAAATGCTAGTAGTTGGTACATTCAACCAGAACTTTTCCATGATAAAAGGATAAAAAAAGCAGCTTGAAAAATTCAAAGCGCTGAAATTATAAATGTAAGCAACTAACGGAGCTAAATGCGTGACTGCTACAAACTTTTGAGTGGCGTTTTTTTATCCAAAACAGCGTTTCAGCGTGATTATTTAATTTACTAATTGAAACACACTAAAGCTGTTTAGTATAATTATGAATATTTAGCTACAAACTAGAGAATATTTTCGGCACGTTTTCAAACCAAATAGAATTCTAGACAAAGCTATTAACACTTTTAACCGACCTGGTAATTTAATCTAAAACTTAAAAGTCCGTGTTTGGCTTTAGACTAAAAAGGAGACAAACTCTGAGGTAATTTTCTTCTCTTCTTCGTCTACGTAACAGAGTTGATTATGTGAAGTGCCTTTATGTTTTACATTACTATTTAACGTTTCGGTTCTATTGTCTGTTTGTGTACATAACAAAGAGTTGAAGGTTACGTCTTTTTTATGTACAAAGGATACATTGTGCGTATTCACAAGAAGTGACAATGCTATGAGATTTTATACGATGTTCAGTTGCCAGCACATCATCATCATCTGCCTAGCCTTTTCCTAACTATATTGGGGTCGGCTTGCAGTCTAACCGGATGCAGCTGAATACCAGTATTTTACATGGATTTCACAAACTGTCAAATTTCTCCAAATGATTTTAAACCATAAAATGTTGATGGTTAAGTTCAAAATCGAAATTTTGACAGTTTGTAGTTACTTGATGCGCTTGCGACTGTACTTCACTACGAACGACTCTGTAAAATTTAAATAAATGTAGTTGAATAAGTAACGACTGCATCTTTAACATAAAGAAAAAGTTATTTGCATGATTATGATCGTAGATCTCTTTACAGACTCCCCATGCATGTGTCCTAGCAGATGTTTCACTGAGAGTGTCACGGTGCCCCCTTCTGATAATGATCACCGGGGTGATTCCATGACGTATTAATTTCACGCTGCCAGGTTTTAATCCCAAAAGACCACCTTTTGGAGGTTTCCCCCGAAAAAGGGAGAAGCACTGCCAGTGCTGTCGCGTGCCTTTGTCAAATCACTTTAACTAGGCAAAACAAGTGAATGGGCACTTGTACAAAAATACTCGCGTTTGTAAACGATAGCTACCGCTACCCGTACTAACCGTCGCTAAATATGTTAACGCACGCGTATCATAATACACAGGTCCTGTACTACTGCCATTGCAGCGCTACTTCTCATCTCTAATTTGAAGGAGCCCTAAAACCCATCCATGTTCCTTGTTTGCCCTTTGTGTTTCAGGGCCACGGTACCTCTTGAACGGCGCCCTAAGGTTTGAACTATTTTTTTCTGGGGATTAAGGTGTCTTTGCTAAACAAAGACAATCTTCCCCAGAAAAAAATTGTTTAAAGCTTATCCGGGATCCGTGTTTATCTATGTATCTAGCGTAGCTATTCCAAGGAGTTATTAGCCCGAAGATATGTAAACACCTAGATATGATATTGTAGCGAGAGGAACCAAGAAGCGGTACAGTTCATTATGTACCACAATACCGACAATACCGTTGATTACTTCCGACCAGACAGACGCTATGGCGTCTGCGCTGTCTTTAATGACGCGAAACTTGTGTTCAGTTTGATTGAATGTGTTTTATTATTCAGGATGTATAATAATAGCATAACATCACGTCCGTATTCCACAAAGACGTACCTAGATCTATTTTACCTAGACCGTCAATGTGGCGGCACTTTGGGGAGGCCTATGTCCAGCTGTGGACGTCTTTAGGCTGAAATGATGATGATGATGATGTACCTAGATTTCTATACCCACATTTCGCCAGTTATGTTTAAAGTCCATGTAAAAGGGGTGAGCCTGTTGCCATCAACCAGGACCAAAACCGGACTCTATTGAGAAATTCCTGATGAGAAAACCCAATACCCCTTTGCCCGACCTGGGAATCGAACCCTGGGACGTCACCCCCGGATGGAAACTTTTTTAAAATAAATAAAAATAAGGAATCATCATCTGCCTAGCCTTTTCCCAACCAAGTTGGGGTCGGCTTCCAGTCTAACCAATACCAGTATTTTAGATGAACCAACTGCCTATCTGACCTCCACAACCCACTTAGTACTGGGTAATACGATACCCCTTGGTAAGACTGGTTGTCAGACATTTTGGGCCACTGACTACCTAACGACTGTCAAAGATCTACAAATGACAGTCGGGACCACACGATATATACACGTGCTTTCCAAGGCACGGAGGAAATTCGGTATCTAAGGGTGTTCACCCATCCACAGACCAACATAGGTAAGTACGGCTTAACCTAAAGATCGACCCGAGCGGGTGTTATTATTTAACCACGAGCTCCTCTAAATAAAACAAAAGAAGGCCACTAAAAATAAAAATAAGGAATAAGTAGAGTTATTTTTATCTAAGAATCCATTTTACTCGTACATTGGCAAGCATCCACATATCGCATATCATATAATAGTGGCAGGCTGACAGTATACATGTATTAATAACACATAAGCATAACACGTAATCACGGCTTTTAGAATTATCTAATGCGCCATACATTATGTTTCCTGTCATATGATACAATGTATTTGTATTTTTATATAACCGTATTATGAATAGTGTTATCTATACGGCTTATCATTTAATTTAGGATAAATAAAACTATTTTATTTTTGTATTCCTTCTTACTATATCGTGTGGTTAAGTGCCTAACCTGGTGTCAGAGTCTGTAAGCCGCCATGGGCCTCTGACTTGGGTTTACATGGCGTCGAGAAGTATCTCTCAGGCATGCTGGTTTCCTCACGATGTCTTCCTTCACCGAAGCAAGTGATAATTCATTGTAATCAGAGGTGCGTATCTTGGGTTCGAACTTAAGACCTATGACTTGGCAGTCCGACGGTCACACCACTAGGCTATCACTGCTCAGATAAATCAGAGAGATTTTTATTTTTAATGGTTTGTAGGTATGGGAAATTGTGGATTTGTTAAAGAGATTTTTTTTGCATTGGTGAACAAATCAATCCAAACTAATATTATAAATGAGAAAGTAAATTTGTGTGTCTATAAATCTGTCTGTGTCTGGACAGATAGGTAGGCTGCGCCATGAAGAAAGTTTCCTTCAGGATTAAAAAAATATGAATTACTAAGTACCTACACGTAGACGAAGTCGCAGGAATAAGTTAGTATAAATATATTTTCATCACAGTAAAAAAGTATTTAGTATATCTGTTGTTTATTTTAAATGCCATATTAATTAATTTGAATTTCACATCATCATGGCTTTAAGGCAACTTAAATTGTGATGAAATTTAAACCACGGTTTTTGTTTAGAGGTTATATTCATAGAACCCTCTGCGTATTTTCATAGTCCTGGCTTTAGTGGCCTAACGATGAGCAATTACAACAACAGAAGTCCAATCAAACTCCAACACAAAGATAACTCGCAGTCGCCGTCGCTTCTAAATAAGATCAGTTTTGATGCCGACACCACAGCATTGCGGGACTTGTAATAAAATTATCTTCAATAAGTGTGTGGGCTAAATATATCGCGTTATTTCACACTGCATAAAGTTTTATCGGCGGTAAATTAATCCATGAAAAACATGTTATGTAATGCCGAAAAAGGCAGCAGGTAGGCCTTCTTGTTATAAATAAATAAATTGTTAACAATTAGATCACTTCAAAGCCTATGTGGCATTTCAAATGCACGAGTCACTAGCCGTGGTAGCTTTTAATTAAAATACAATAGGCTAAAGACACTTACAGGACAGGTAAATATAATGTAAAACAAATTAATTTAAAAAAAAAATACACATTTTAGAAGATTTCTGTTTTCAGCTTCAACAAATTTTTTTTTGTCAACAACTAAAAAAAAAACAAAGGCCAACTCACCTTTTCTCTCCCTGCCCCCGTCATGTCTGAACACTATAGGTCGGTTGTGTTCCCGTCGCCACAACACGGTCGGCGGGGGCACCCCGGTTGCGGTGCACGTCAATCTTATGCTCCCTCCCTCCTGTGCCGAGCTGCCCTCCGTCACGCTGTCCACTATGTCCGGCGGGATCACCACGGATAAATGACCCATCTGACAAAAATAATTGTGCTTGTTAGGCTTTATTAGTGACGTCTTTTGTTTGGACGGCAGTGGAGTGAGAAAAGTCTGTGAGAAAATGTTTGTAGGGTGATAGATTAGGACAGGCTCACTGGGCGCTACTAAAACTATTTTGTTTTCTGTTTGAGGGTGCGTTTCGATGTGGTAATTAGTTACCTTCTAAACTTATACTGTCACTTATGGGATATCTTCCGTGATTTTTCATTATTTTGAGCTCCCGATATTTCGACGCTGTTGCAAGCGCCATGATCGCGGGACAGTATAAATTTAGTTGTAAACCGTGAAAGCTTAAAACAGTGTTTTAGTTACTGTCTAGTCACACACATTACTGGCAGGACAACTCTTCTAAGTTAAACTTAGGTTGTTTAAAATAAAGGGTATAAATTGACCCTTAACGAAGCCGAACGGCACTTGTTCTCCCTGTCATTGCAATCATTTCTTTGTTCTGCACCAAACGTGAGAATCTTCTAGTAACTTGTTCACTGGTTTTTATTAAAATATTTGTTTTTAAGTTTATAAATTTACTTTAAATACCTGCATGACCCGTTTACTATTCAATGCATCCATCAGCACAAAGTTTTGAATGCGTTACATGGAGTTTTACCGTAAAACCTGTTTTTTTTCCCTAACAAAAGAAAAAGTTGCTTCCCAGCAATAGTTTTTGCGTAGGGATACTTAGTTTGATGAGCAGAATGGTTGGTTGACGACTTCCTGAAGGGTCCATTTACACTTTGTATAGCCTGGGAATGAACTGACGACCCTTTTAAGGAGCTAGGAAACTGGCCCTTATGAGTTTTATTATGCTGCTTTATAATATTTTGAAATGATAAATAAGTTTCTGTAAAGGAAGTAGTTTTCAGGTTGTAACTTTTAGATACAAAAACACAATAATGCAAAAAACTTTTCGCATCTGAAAATGCACAAAACTGTTGTGAGGTTTCCTACCAGCCAGCAGTTGGCGTATTGCAGCTTATTAAAACTAATCGTATCATACACCATTATATCGTATCTAAACAAAGACTAATTTCATTAATGTGATTGATATTGAGTTTGCGGTGAATATTAATTTCGCCCTAATTTGATAAACACCTAAATTCATCACCTACATTTTGTAGTAATTACGTACTTAAATATTTGGATAGGATTACCTACATAGGATTTAATGTAAAATGTATGAACCCCGTCCGTGAGTTTGAAAAGTAAAATAAAGCGCTGAATAATCCTGGTCGCCGTAGCTGTAGGTAAGTTACGCTTAATTCCTACCTACTTTGTTTATTTTTTAGGCTACTATACTACCTTTACTCTAAAGGGTGTAAAAAGACCATTAACGAAGCTGAAAGGTACTTGTTCTTCCCGCTATTGCGATCATTTTTTTTTTGTTAAGGACCATACCTGGGAGCCTTCTAGTTATGGAGATATTTGAGGTCAAAGTTCCAATTTTTTCACATGTTTTTTTATAAATACTAGTTTTTAAGGTTACACATTGTTTTTAATTTTAATTACTTCAATGACCTGTTTACTATTCAAAGCATTCATCAGCACAATGTTTTGAGTGTGTTACATTGAGTTTTACCATAAAACGTGATTTTTCACCCCAAAAAAAAGTCGTTTCCGAGCAATAATTTTTGAATAAAAATGTACAGAATGCTTGGTTGACGGCTTCGTGAAGGGTCCATTTACACCCAGTGTACCTCTGTACCACTATGATACTATGAGTCCTGATGTTTTTCCAGAAATCAAAAAACTAAATGCCCTCAGTCCAACATATTCAGCCAAACATAACATACGTTCCTCATGACGAACTGAAGTTTTATAAAATACTAGCACTTAGCCCGCGACTTCGTCCGTAAAAATTGCGATAGCTCGGCTAATATACATGATATAAATATAATTCATAGCCTATAGCAACCACGAATAATGTAGTTTTCTGCTAGTCAAATAATTTTTTGAATTGAATCATTAGTACAGGAGATTACCCCCTAAACACAAACTTACAAACTACCTCTTCATATAGATATAAACTAATCTTTAAACTATAATTTTATATTGTAACTCAACTGTTATCAATTCCTGTACAGCACTTAATCAAGCGTTCACTCGCCCTAGCAGTGTTGCCTTATAATTTATTGGAAAATGAAATAAGTGCTTGTAGCACTCGCTGCTTGATTGAACACTTCTTGTTGTTGCAAAACTTCACAAGTGTAGCTATTTTCACAATGTTCGCTTAAAAAGGAAACAAATGCTATCTTGTTGACAAATGTTACATTTTAAGTTTTAGAGCGCTCTCTACGAAATAACTTGTTACTTTGTAAACTCAGGTACGTACGCTTAGTAGGTGACAAAGTGTGGCTTACCTGACTCTTCATAGGGTCTGTGTTGACTTGGCACATGTACGTGCCGGAATCGTTGGCCTGCACGTTGCTGACGTGCAACTTCCACGTGTTGTGGTTATTGTAGGTGACGCTCAGCCGAGGGTTCAACGCCACCATGTTTGTGTGTATCGCCAGAATCGCCTTCGAGTCTGACTTAATCCACGCCACCTAAAAATAACATTGCTATTATTTCACAGCTCGACCAAAGCCTTATTGGATTCCTTATAATCTGTAGCGACAATATAAATATTGACTACAAGACAATACAGACAGAATTGGCTTCATATTGACACAAACACAGTACACATTCATAAAACAGAAGGGCCAAATGAAGTTTAATCAAAGTCAAGAATATCTGAAACAGCCGGAAGCTAAATGTAACAATGCAATTAGAGCGGGTGTCTACGAAACAAAACGGTTCTGTACCGTTGCATACGAGCGTGAAATTTCATTTTATATCTAGGATTAATGTCATAAATCGCTCGCATTTCCCCGGAGCTCTCGCGAGTTTTAAATCGTTTGTATTGTTCACAGTGAAGACGAAACTTAATGTGACTTAAACGCTGTAGCAAATGTAAAACTGAGGGTGCGACACGTGAAATTGTGGAGAGTTCCGCGGGAGGAATGCACGGTGTCTCATCCGCGCCGTTCCCGAGCATTTTTCATGTGACATCTCGCTTTGTTGCGGTTGGAAAATAAATTAGTAACAATTTCATTGTTTGTGAGAATTATTTCCGTGGAGTTTCAGCGTAAGCGCGGCTAGTGCTGGCGGCTGAATGCGAGCACTTGTCGCAATTACCACTTTTTGTTACCCAAACAAGCTTTCATAGTTAGATGTTTACATACTGTTTCATTTGAGTTATAGACACGATTTATGCTGTGCAGTTCTTGTGTGGAACTTAGTTAATTAGCTTTAGTTCTAAAGTTAATTTATTCTTCCGTGTAAATTAATGCAGTGTACATGTAAACCCAAAAGTGGAAAGAAGAAAGAAGGTTTTGGGGTATAGTTCAATTCAAATATGTACCAGCTGATGTACCAAAAAATATATTATTTCGATCTGGCACGGGCGTAGGTTGTCATTTGTTCAAAATTAATACGATTTAGGCAATCACGGGTTTTCGAAATTGAACAAGTACGCACGATGGCCAATCAAGCTATACAAAACCAGTTTATGCGGATCTCTCATTGTATAGGAAATCTATACAAAGCGAGGCCAGGTTATACTGGATGTGTACAGCTTCATGTGCCGCCGTGTGTACAACTATAAAGTTTCACATGTTATCTTCTCAAAGATGAGGTATTACAGAATTTTTTGTAACTTCATAACTAATTACGTGTTAGTTAATAGTAATTCTTGTAAATTGATACGAGCATGAAAATAACTTGGTAAGGTTAGTTTCACCGAAAGTTTAAAATGCCTAATGTACTTTACATAGGTACCTAATGAAGCAGTTTCTTTATTTTATCATAGACTAACATAGAGAGACTGAAAAAAGTGGATCCACTTGCATAATTTTTTCATAATTTTTATTAAAACCAATTATTATTATTTACACGATTCAAAATCAATAAAATTGTGTTTTTCCAGGTAAAATAAGAAAGTTTTTATTTTATTTTAGATGAACGGAAAAGTTGGGCTTTTCAGTAGGAACCAAATATTTCTGTATGAAGTAAAGAAATACCACGTTTGAGAGGAATAAAAAAAACGATTTGTGTGGTAATTGGGAGTATTTCGGACCACTTTGCGGTAAAACGAAGAGAAAATCTGTAATGAAAAAAGTTCTAAGAAAATCTTTCCGTCCGAATTTAGTGAGAATCGAATAATCATATGGAATTTTACCACAAAAAAAAATCGATTGAGCAGAAATTGACCATAGATACAATAAAAAATATATTGTATTTGTTCCGTTAATTCGCGACACAGTTACAACACCCCGTTTTATTACTAGCATCTACGTTGTGCTTATATGCTCTGATTTGCATTGTAATCAAATAAAGTATACATCGTTTATTACAGTCGGTGCTTTACGTGCTCACTTGTAGTTGTACATATAATACAATTTTTTTTGTTGTTTTTTTGTATAACTAACAATAGTATCTATAAAATAGTAGTTGATTTCCAGCTGCAACTATATAAAGTTGGTTCATCATCTGCCTAGCCTTTTCCCAACTATGTTGGGGTCGGCTTCCAGTCTAACCGGATGCAGCTGAATACCAGTATTTTACATGGAGCGACTGCCTATCTGACCTCCACAACCCAGTTAGTACTGGGTAATACGATACCCCTTGGTAAGACTGGTTGTCAGATTATTTGGCCATCTTTGACAGTCGTTATAGGTAGTCACCTATAACGACTGTCAAAGATCTACAAATGACACCCGGGACCAACGGCTTAACGTGCTTTCCGAGGCACGGAGGAAACTCGGTATGTAATGGGTGGTCACCCATCCACAGACCAACCTAGGCAAGCGCGGCTTAACCTAAAGATCGATCCGGGCGGCTGTTATTACTTAGCCACTAGCTCCTCTGTATAAAAGTTGATTATACTCTTGAAAATAAACATTTTTATTCTCATGACGTTACCATGAGTATATGACAGAGTCATTACAATGGGACTTCTTTGATTTTTGAATCAGTCAAGAAAGCAAATTGATTTAATTCAATATGCAATTTAATTAAATCAATTTGCTTTCTTGTTTGAAACGTTAAAGGCTGATTATGCATATCAGCCTGTAACGTTTCCTCTGCTGGGACACAAATCTCTTCTCTGTAAGAGTGAGTGGGCCACAATCCACCATGCGGGCCATGGCCATATCTCATCACTATCTGCCTAGCCTTTTCCCCACTATATTGGGGTAGGCTTGCAATCTAACCATCATCATCATCTTTCTACCATTGTTACTTGGGGTCGGCGCAACACATTTTTGTCTTCCATTGACACACAATCCATCCATCGCTTAACTGAAAGTGGATTATTAAGAGTATTAATATAGCTATTTCTTTTATAGTTAAAAACAAAATGAACATTGTCCGTAGGGCTACTGAAGAGTAACCATTTACAATATTTATGTAACCAATTTTCCAGGTAACTAAACGCCTGGAGCAGTTAACTGGGGCACTTAATCATTCGTCTATTAAGATGAATGTTGGCATTCGCTGTGCTCAAGTTGTAACTATAGTTTATGTTAGGTGACAGATAACGTTACATGACACTGTATTACAATTATAGTCTAATTGCAACATATTATGGCCACTATCCAACAAGGGTACTGTTGGATCTAAAAGATTCGAGTAATCTGGAATCGGCAAAGTTTTGACACACAGTTTTTGGGCTTAATTCCGATCACTCTTCTTCTTTATCTTTACATGGTAAAAAACAAAATCTTTTAAACTACGCAACGGATTTTAATGCAGTTTTTAACAATAGAGTGCCCTGTGCAAAGCCGGGGCGGGTCGCTAGTTAATAATCATCGAATAACGCCCTAAGCATGATGGGCGAGAGAACCGATACTGTTCTGCTCAGTAGGGTCACTGACCTCCACGCGTTGCGAGACCGATGAACCTACTGTGTAGAGGTAAACGATGTGTCATTCTTTCTTTTTAATTTTTAATTACTAACATTAATTACAAGCAAATTTTTTGTTACTAACTACCTTGCCTTGCCTATGGACTTTTTTGTCTGATTTTTATTTTTTTTCATAATAATCATAACACCACGCCAGTAGTCCCTGAAGTGTTAGGCAGAGGTACCGCACAGTACACCGACATTTCATCAGTTATGTTTAATCACCAATTTCTTTTCATCTTTTCACGTGTGAAAAAAATGTTATCAGTCTTTATTTTTAACATGATTTCTCCGAGTGTAGAGAGCAAAATCCTTCATAGATTACAAACTTTATGATGGATGAAGCGTACATTTCAGTTGGATGCAGCGGAGTGTGGAACTGTGGACTACTTATTTTATGCTTGGCTTGTCATCTGGTGCACGTTGGTTTTTGTTAGAAATAAGCCTCATATAAGGTGTAAGGAGGGAAGGGAAGCCTTTGTCCTGAATTGGAACAACATAGGCTTTTAATAAAAATGCCTCTTATAAGTCTATTCTGGACATTGTCTTTATAATCCTAGGCAAAAGTATAGGTAGGTAGGTTTTGCCCGATGTTTCGCTCAAGTGGAGATCGGAAGTTATCCCATGGAAACGTATTACTGAGACCAAAATTACCCCATGCCCTAACCCAGGTTATGGTCTGTCTATGTGAGTTTCATCTAAAGACGTTCAGCCGTTAAGGCATGAAACAAACAGATAGACAAGAGATGAGGAAAAACGTTTCTTTATTTAATTTGTGGAGCAAAAAGATAACGCTGCTGGTTGTAACTAAACTTACGATAATGTTGTTAGTTTTGATTGACTTTTGTAAAGTTGAAAAGTGAACTTTTAGAAAGATAGACATCTGTGACGGATAAACAGACTGAAGGTTGTAATTTTAAGTTTGCATTGCAACTTTGATACCAATGAAATGAATCCCTAAAAGCAAATAGATTAATAACTTTCTAGACATTCGTTACTTCTGCTTGTTAGGTAATTTTTGTTCAACTTCAAGATAAATAATATTATTAGATTACAAATGTATACCAATTCTATTTCTCTCAAGAGTCAGACTTCGCCAGTAATTTGATAAATAAGAAATAAATAACATAGGTAATAAGATAAATATATAAAATATAGCAGTCAATGAGAGATCAGTTGAATTCTGTTCAAATATTTGTTGTAAAAATAACAAACTTAAGGACGTGTCCAAAATACAGGTAAACGGACCCTGCATGAAGCCATCAACCAAGCAATATGTACATCAAACTAAGTAACTCTACACAAAAATTATTGCTAGGAAACGACTATTTTTTTTTAAGGTGAAAAATAACGTTTTCGAAAGAACGCATTGTAACGCACTCAAAACATTGTGCTGATGAATAGATTTAATAGTACAGGGGTCGTGGAGGTGTTTAAAGTGAAAATCTTACATTAAAAACATGTATTTAAAAAAAACTTTTGAAAAGTTGGAACTTTGACCATTAATATCTCCGTAACTAGAAGGTTCCAAGGTATGGTCTAGAACAAAAAAAAAATATCGTAATGGCGGGTAGAACAAGTGCCTTTCTGCTTCGATAAAGGTCTTGCTACACCCTTTATATGTTTAGGTCTAATGTTTAAAGAAATTATTGTTGCATGCACTCTAAACTAACTTTTTCGATACGTTAAAAAACGCAAAATAACAATGCCTTTTAAAACTCCACAACAAAGTGGTCTTCAAGTTTGGAAACAATTCCACCAAACAGTCGTCTTGTACTCCGCTTTCCTTTCAAGATAATCCTTCAGAGATTTTATAAGATATTCGAGTTTCTCCTCTGAATCCGTGTCAAATCTTTTCAAGCAAGGATATGCCACAATGCACTCTTCGAAACGTCCTTTTGTAGCCAACAAGTAAAGAGATTTGAAGCACACGTTCACCGATATAGTGTAAACGTGACAAATAAATATGCAAAAGAGCCGATATTTTTGCGATGGAAACTGTTCTAAGCCTTTGCTTTCTAAGTCTGACATATTTATGAGTGAAGTTTCCAACCAGTCAATTCTTTTTTAATACTGGGGTAACTTCCCTTCCTTTTGGCTAAGCCGTAGTCAGGTAAAAAGTACAATAAGTCGAACTTAATATTTTAATCTTTCAATTATGAAATAACTTTATTTGAATTCAGTATTTTACGTGTACATTTTTTATAAAATACAAATAGATCTAAAATAATAATAAAATATGTAAAAGTATCAAAATGGGAAAAGTATTATAGGGCGTCCAAAAATTCGTCCATACGAAAACTGCCCAAAAGGCTGGCAGCAGATTCTTCAGTCAAAAAAGGCCAGCCCATAATTATGAATATTTATGATATAATAATGCATAATTATATTCAAACGTAACCATATCATTTGACTTTTCGACCTCTAAGCATCCACTAACATATTGCTCTCTAGCTATAGCTACATCATAAGTCTGCAGCATAAAGTACTCGATGTTAATATTGTACGTTCATATTTGTGTTTGACTATGAAGCTCTGGGATTGGTTAAACATGCTCAAAGTAAATGCTGTTATTGCAAATTCTGCTTATCTCGTTCTGGGATAACTTTAATCGCGCTCAGATTTCGTCGTAAAGCTTGTCAGTATAAATGCATATTTACATCAATACATATGAAATTACATAGACGTTTCGAATTTTTTTACATCAAAGAATTATTATAACTCGGTTTTAATGTAATCCTAAGTCTGAGTACTAGTCTTACCAAGGGGTATCGTGTTACCAAGGCAAAGTGGGTTGGACAGGTTAGATAGACAGTCACTGTATGTAAAAAAGTTATAAAAACTAAAAAACCCGACTGAAAAGAAATATATGATTATTAAAACATGGAATGAATTCCGCCTGCTTCCAAATGTGTTTTTTTGTTTTTCAGACGAGTTTTTTAGTTTTTATTATAATTTTTTTTTATTTCCATATTTTTAATTTAATAATGAAAGCTTTTACAGACGATTTAACCTCTTGATTTTATAGATTTGTCATTTCGAATAACCAACTTTAGATCTTTTTATAAACGGGTATTCAAAATGAAAAATATTTATTTATTTATTTATTTAACACTTCAAGCACATAAGTACAGAGGCGGACTTAATGCCATAGGCATTTTCTACCAGTCAACCTTTGGGTGATGCAGAGACAAGCAGTGGTAGGTGTATATCTGAAAATAATTTAAAATAATAATAAGATTGACTACAAGGATATATAAAATAAAAAAAATAAAAATATAAAAATATATTGTGAGAAACCTAAAGATGATTTTCAAATATTTATGCAATGATACCCCTCTGTACCACTTCCCACATTGACTGGAAGCAGTCTCTAACAAAACTGGGAAAAGGGTTGGGCAGAGTAAGGTTATTGTCTTAAAACGCTGTTGCTGTACAGAATGATTTTAGCAGAACTCTTGAAAGTCTGTCCAGTTCAATGTTTGACTGTACTTACTTAATTATTTTGGTCAACCAAACACGTCAGTTTAGCAAATTATGGTATTTTAATGTTGTTTGCTAAAAAAAAACAAATGTAGTTTTACTTACCCTATAATTAGATAGATGATTGACGACACACGTGAAGTGTACGTCCCGTCCTTGTGTTACTGTGTGGTTCTCCAGAGCCTGGAGAAACTCAGGTTCCAGCTCAGCCTGGATCGGCATTTCACCTGCAATTACAAGCAAGTTAGGTTTTTTGGTACGAAGTTCGAGAACAACGGCATAAAAGTAGGATTTTCGTTCTTAGCAATGCGTAGAACAAACATATTTAGAATTATGATGATGTATGACAATGACTTAACGTCATGTAGTTAAGATTTCAGGTTGCTTTTAAGGGGTATTCCTCAGAGTGCGGGGTATGATGGATTCATTAATGAAATCTCTCTATTTTTCATCATAGTTGCGCTACGAGGAATAATTTAGTTGCGTTTAGTTGGTTGCGCTTAAAAATGGTTGCGCTCTGAGGAATAATACCCCACATTTAACACACTGTCCTGTTTTGGGGAACAATAAAGTATATTATTTATATCTTCTCAAATTATCTATCCTTATTTTGTATTGATTACTCAAAATCATTGACACTCATTGCTGAACACAAACATCAATTAAATTACAACCCAAATTTAATTTTAATTATACTTCGTGTAGGAGCGAAATTCCATGGCTTCTAAAGCCACTATTATAGAAAACTATTTCAATACGTACTCAGAATATTTGCAAATTGCTTTTGAAAATCCAATATTAATATCATGAACAATAACAAAACAATGTACGCCTAAAAACCAAAACAATGCACACAACTTTAGAGTAATTAATGCAATAACTCAAACTGTTGGCTAATTAACTTTTTATGAAGTTTCGAAATTCACCATCCCACTTTATTATGAAATAATTATTAAATTTTGTCAAGGGCTGCTGTAAGAACTACTTAATCCACCTGAAACAGTTTTGTAATAAATTAATATTCAATTATTTGCCAAGGCTCTCGAGTATTAAATTGTCGATGTTGTGAAATGAAAAATAATTTTGGTTAAAGTGCTCTAAAGTACTCTCTAGCGTTTTCAATGTCACTTGTAGCATTTTGAAACAGCCTAGGGATTACATTTATTGTTTAAATTCTGTTTAGAAGGCAATTTTCAAATTAATTAGATTTTTTTAAGTCGAAAATTGTGGGCCCCGAGTGCGCGTCTCCTGTTTAAGGAAATCTCTCGCCGACTGCCCCCGTAGCATGACCACCGTAGACAAGGATTTCTTTGACGGAAGAATCGACAAAATTACAGATTGTGTCGACACAACGACAGATTTCTTTGCACTATCTGTCATTTTGTCAATTCTTCTGTCAAAGAAATCCTTGTCTACGGTGGTCATGCTACGGGGGCTGGTCGACACTTCGCGTGACCAGAGGGCTGGCTCTTTCTTTGACCAAGGAATTAGCATTGCCATTCAGCGTGGCAATGCTGCCAGTCTTCTGGGCACGTTTCCAGATGACAGCGATGCGGAGGAGTACTTTGACGCCTAAGTCACCTATTGTCATCGTTGTTTATATATGTTTATATTTACTTACTTTTTTTACCATTACTTATATGGTAGTTAATAAATGTGAAAATAAACAATTTTAAAACTTTATTCAAGAATTATTAACGAAACTGACAAGTTTGTTTTTTATTAAAGTATTTGACATGGATTCTGAATGCTGTTAATATTTTCAAAGCTTAGTGAGGAAAAAAAAACCTGAAAATATAAAATTTATCCTAAACTAATATCTCCTTTAGCCTGGGATTATAACGAAGAAAGTGTAAAGCTTTTGTGCAGTTAAGTTCTACGTCCAAGTGTTGACAACTTTTTAAGTATCTTGTATACTTTAATTAGTAACTTGTTAAGAACTGTTTTACTATCTTCCTCTTAAACTCCTTGTAAGTTTGTATCTTAGGTTTTTTGTTATCCGTCAGACCTACCTTCCCGTTGATACGCCTGTTAATTAATATTTACGTAGGAACCAGTACAAAATTAACTGTTACCAACTTACTCAATGGAGAAGTTCTCTATAAAAACCCTAATGTAAACTAACCCTTGTTTTTTAATGTTTGTAATAATTATTTTTTGTCTGTCTTTCCGTCTGTCTGTCAGTTTGTTCCGGCTAATGTCTAAAAAAAGAGTTAGGGTTCTAAAAACCCTTGAAATTGTTGAAAAAATCCGATTAAAAAAAGGAAATTCATATTTTTATAATAATTACACGAGGAGAAAGGTCGCAGGCAACAGCTAGTAATATAATAATTTAATAAACACAACCAAAATTCAAACAAAATCCATTATCACGGTCATATCTAAGCACCCAGTTATTTAGGGTAGAGTCACCGAGTATTAGCCGCGCACTCTAAATAAGGGTAGGCTTTAAACCGAACAGCGAAGCTGTGTGGATAAAATGTAACGTAGCACCGGTCGGATTTAGCGGAACAAGTAAACTCTACTAATAGGGGTTAATACCTAAGTGTTGTGAGAAACAGGTGTGGGTCGAGAGAGGTTTCTTACGAAAGCATTAGCATATTCCGTGATTTTAGAGAGCAGACGTGATTTTTGGTAGGTGGAAAGTGAGGTCGTAAACTTTAGATTTTATTTTTTGAGTGGTGAAACAGGATAGCAGAAATGGCGCTGTTTCGGCCTCCGAATGGTGAGCTAAAGCGATTCAGAAGCTTTTGCTTGGAGAAGGAAGTTTTTTTGGGAAATTAGTACCTTTTTCTCGATCATATATTAATTAGTATTGATCGTTAGATAATGCGATTCATAGGCGAGTTCAAGAACTAAAATTAAACTTCATTGAAGCTAAACATAAACAAATGCTCCATGATTACATTTAAATCTGATCGACAGGCCTAAAATAGGCATTCGCTCGCTTCGTTTGCACCCCAAACGAAAAAAATATTCATATGAACACTTGCAAACACACAGAAACATAATAGCAACTACACCAAAACTAAACTATTATTCAAGAGAAAGAAAAACAGTGTCACTAAGGTCCCATAAACGTAGTAAAGGTCAACCGAGTGGAATTTATTTGAATAGTACTCTCGGGCGATGGGGTAGCTGCACGAGTTACTGTCCTGTGCCGGTTAGAGCCGCAGAGATACAGGTGAATTACATAACTGTCTACTAACACTTCGAGGTTTAGTTGCAATATTTATTTTTAGTAATGGGACGCTCTTATTTACGGGATCTTTCGTTCGTCTTTCGTGTTAGCACGAAAATGAATAATGTAGAAAGGAAAAGAGAGAGGAGTTAGTGAAGCTTTAATCTTAAGAGACGCGATTTTTTTAATAGCAATTTGTTGATACAGAGACAATTTTTTTGGTATTTATTTTTAGTATATTGGTCTGGTTATTCACAATTCGTAATCAGAAGTTGTTAATATTTCTTTGCAAATACTAGATACTTATTCAGAGTAAGATAATGAAAAAAAAATGGAAAACTCATAAAAATATGCATACCTGTTACAAATACGCTAAAAAACGTGGCCAGCCACCAGGCCGCTTTCGTCGACGACGGCGAAAACATGTGTCCGCCGATGATTAGTCTGAAACAAAAACAAACAAACATGAGTTTCAAAGGATCTATTATCCAAAATTCACATAGAAAAAATCAAAACTCAAACTCATAGCATTTATTCGAAACAGACCCGTGACAGACACTTTAACATAGTAAAAAATAAGCTACCTACAGTTCAGCCACATGCATAATAACTGTGAATGGACAGCAGTTGGTCATTCCAAAATCGTCGATCTCATGGAGAAGAATGGGCAAGAAACTCCATGGACACTCTTTTCAAATCATGTCGTAGTCTTGGGTACAATATTTTTGCTTCTATATGTGAGCACAATATAGAAACTTTTTTTTTTTAATGTTCTTGTTGAAAAACCAATTTATTAAGTAGAGTAAACTAACTTAATACATTATTAATTAAAAACTATTAAATAACCTAAAATAAAAAAAAACCTAACAAAAAACTATAAGAGGGCATCAAAAACTCCTCCTCAACACTGTCAGCTGGTAATGTGCCCAAGAGACTGGCGGCGTTGCCACGTTGTATGGCAACACTTAGCCTCTGGCCAAAGTAAAAGCCAGCCCTTGGGTCACGGGAAGCGTCAACTAGGCGTTTCGAAATTTCCTTAAAAGGGCTATGAGCACTCGGGCCCCACGACCCCAGAGTTTCAACCCCAAACGGCTCGAAAATACAGTTTATACAAAGGTTTCTATATTTACGCCACTTGGGATTCTCTGCAGCCGCAGCGGCAGGGCCAGCACAGTACGACGATAGAAACAGAAAAAACAATATTTCTAGATATCTTAGTTTGGTCTCAATATACCATCAACTGAACCCACTGCAGAGCAATAACTCTCTTTCCTTAAGCCAATCCAAACAAGAGACATTCGCTTTTAAAGCTTTTCGTGGACCACGTAAGGTTACAGCCTGCAGGAAGAAAGTCACTTGGTGGTAAGTAGTGAGTGGGAGGGGGGACAGGTATTTTCCCGTAGTTTACATCGGGTGTGACGGGACTGTGCTATGGGGGCCCACAGCACGGCGCTGGTTTTCAGTGGTCGCCCGAGAAAAAAAAATCTAATAACATAACAGCTATACAAGCAACACTCACACACACACATACAACACATGAACGCAGCGATACATTTGTCAAGGTATTAAAAAATTGGGTCATTTGATGATTTATTGCTTACTTTCAGACGAAAAGTTATAAATTAAAGCCTTCAAGCACGCAAATAGTACGTACGTGTATTCCTTACGAAAACGGAGATGGCACGAAAATTGTTCCAGCCACCTGCCTATTTACTTAACGTTTTACATACGGATGTTGATTTATTTTTGTATGTTTACCTATATTTCCGTGTTGATCTCGAATGGAATGAAAACAAAGCTTACGAATTTGTCATTTTAACATGTAAGTCGATTGGGGAAAGGTGTTCGGGACATCGTTTGTGTGTGCTATAAAGATACCTTATGTATTAGGTTCAGTGCCTGGCCGTAAATATAGCCTTGTATTTTAGAAAAAAATGTTTAGCTTTGTAGAGAGTCGTCTCTGTCTTATACGTTTATCATGTTACGCCCGGGTAGGAAAGTATTGTAAGGCGACAAATACGAAAATAGAATTAAATCAATTACCCATTCGCAAAAATAGTTTCGTAAATTCTCAAGATTTTTATGGCCCAAAGTTACTAGGTAGTCGGAGATATCTTAGCGAGCTATTTGATAGACGAGCATTTCTCAATATAAGATACGAATACTAAATCCGTGTTCACTTCAATAACTTGAATGGTCGGACAAGCAACTTAGCTCTTTCAACAAGGTACGATTTAACCAGAAGATCTCTCGATGCAAGTCAGGAAGCCTTAGTAGTTGGACGATGCTTGTTTCAAAATTATAGGTACAAGAACACTGTTCTAGAGCAAGTTACAATAGGACGTGACTTTACGCGGTTGCGTTGAATTTTGTGCTCAATCCGCTAGGATCCTCTCTTGAAGACAAGTTGAGAAACTTGAATGTAGGATGAACTTATTTGTGTTTCATGTGGGTAAATAAATTGTTGTGTTTAGATTATGTAAGTATGTTAAAACTAACTATTTGATAAAAGCATCGGTGCTAAATATTGGCTCTGTATATATTAAATATATTTGTGTACACACAAATACTTTTGATTTAAAACTGTGATATGTTTAATTTGCTCATTTCAATTTGATTACCTAGTTGCAATAATTTATATCAATATAATATAACATCACAAATTACGCTGTTATTGCTTCCAATCCCCATCGCAACAGGATCTGAAGATATTACAATATTCCTGCAATCATTGGGAATATTCCGTGAAATAATAGGAAATGGATCAACAACCCTCAAAGGAGATGAGTTGATCCCGGCGTTGATAATTTGAGTTTTATTGAAACAGATGGCTTGAAAAATTGTACTTTCAAAGAAAATATCTACTTTGTAACCAGGTAGTCTTTCGCGTTTAATGTACCTGACTGTATATTCATAGTTTCTCTTTCTTTGTTAATCTTTAATGGTGTCGTTACTGGCAGTATTAAGAAGCTACAAAGTTTTTAAACATCCAGTACTGACTTTTAAGACAGCCAGTCCCTAGACTAATGAAATTAAAAACTTTCAAAGTTCGACGCTTTTCTTTATTGTTTGAAACAGTTGCTGTAGTTAAATTTAATAGTTTAGGTTTGTGGAAAAAAAATCTAGATACGCTAGCAATTTGGTACTGAAATTGAATTCTTTATGTCTGAAAATGTCCCAGACACAAGAATCCAATTTCAGTTTTAATTAATGAAATAAACACTTTATGAGTTAGTGACTGGGTGGTGTGACGAGACCTCAGTCTTATTTTAGACTACTTACTTTTTGTTTTCGTTTGAATTTTGTTGTTTATTATTTACAAGTAGCATAATTGTGTAGCTGAACTGTGCAGTCATTAGTTTTAACACGGCGACGTTGTTAACTGCGGTCAGAATCCAACAAAAGTTATATGCAGCCGTCTGTATTTTAAGTAACGAACCAGTTTAGTCCGCGTAATGCAAACTCCTTTATAGATCCATATGAATTTTTTCCTCCTAACTTTTGTTACAAAAAATGCTGCTTGTAAGTGAAGATTTACTATTAAAATAGAAGCACATCTCGAAATGAAAGGTCGTGGAAAAAAACACTGAAATTATTTATTAAAAGATTAGTTAGTAAAAGAGCTCAAAATATTCCTCATATTGTAATAACTGGGGATTTCCCTACGAAAAAATAAGTTCTTACCCACCTGTCTAAAGCATTTTTCCTATATATTCCTTAAAAGTCTCTACGTAGGAAGTGTGTGGGTAGACAATCCGAAACTGTTACCTCAACGCCTATACCACGCTTAAATATTTAAAGGTGAATTTCATGTACAGGATGTTGTTTTTACCAAAGTGTATCACACTCTTTCTTTACATAGTAAATAGACTCGCGCCCACGAATGCTGAGGTAATCCATTCCCTTACCCGACGGTTTCAACTGGTTAAAGATAAGCAACCTGTATAAAATATTCTGTTTTCCTTTAACGTGTGAAGCCAACCTGCACTTTGTAAGCTTTTTGTTTTAGTGTGATAACAAGGTGTTTTCTTTTAAAGTGGCTACCTTAAAGAGTTATTTGCCTTCAAGAATTCATTTTTATACAATGTATAAAAATTTTATCTTGCACGATATTTTACAAAAGTATTTTACTACTTTCTACTAACGATTAAGTATCGATTTGTGGCATGAGTATCTATTAGATAATGCGTTCAAAGTTATTAGTAAAGGCTTCAAAATAAAATATGCGTACTTTTGAGGCTATATATTGTGCAACAGGAATAAATATTAAAATCCCTCTATATCGATTTGCGAAACAAATGACATCTGTTTTAAAAAGTTTACGCTTGATCTTGAGGTTAATCAAATACACTTAAAACAAAAAATGAAACACTTTAGGTAAAAATAAATACATATTATTAGTAAAAATCCTGCGCTTGAGTGGAATTAGTTTAACCATTTCACATATTTTCACATCTGCCACATTCAATTCGTAGCAGTATCGAGTTGCTTTATCGGAACCGAAACGAAGCAGATGCCGTTTTAGGGTTCTGTGCAAAAAAAAAACACTTGAAATTGTTAACGAAATGCGATTCACGCGGATGAAGATCGCGGGCATCAGCTAATGCCCGCGATCTTCATATGGAAAATATAACATGTATGGAAATATAACACTGTTTGACCAGCTTAAGCCAACTCTGAGTCAACAAGTATCTTAACTCAAAGCAGTAAGTCGCAATTCAGGTCAACATTGTACAATGTACATGTTTGGCGTGCAGTTATTATGCGTATAGTACAAATTACAAGTATCAGTACAAATTGAAGGTATCAATATCGCTGGACACTAATTGGCAGAATTTTAATTAATTACGAGTAAGTAGCTAACTAGCATTTACTGCTAATGCCATTCTAACAGTAAAGCTAGTGTTAATTTCACCCGAGTTAGATTAAAAAATCCATTAAAGAATCTTTCAATTTAATACAGAATTTTCGGGTTAACTCACTCAAATAATACCTACAAAGTTCTTTAGTCTACACGTATTATTTGATAACATAACATCACGCCTGTAAACCCCGACGGGTTAGTCAGAGGCGTACCTAGTAGTACACCTATATTTAGCCAGTTATTTTTAAGTGCTATGTAATAGGCGGAGAGCCTATTATTTGATGTTGTAATGTTAACAACTTTCTGTCACTGTCAAAGGCGAAGTTAAAAAAAAGATTTTTTTAAATGAATTATGACAGTCTGTCAAAAAAACTTTGGTGTTCAAAAGGGCAACGTTTGCCGTAGCTGTCAATACTACGGGAGCTTTAAAATAGTAGCAACTTATACGTTTATCGATCTCTAACACGATTTGATCTGTTCTTCACTATTCTTCATCGAAACCGCGAAATCTGTGACCCCAGTTTTAAAAATACGATGGAGAAGGACGGAATCAAAAGAATTTCATGAACTGTATTTTCAGATCTTCAGTCTAACGCTCTCCCAACTGAGCTATTTCGAAGAGATACCGCGGCTCTGGAACACAAAGGGCAAAGAAGGAACATGGATGGGTTTTAGTCAGTAGAAGTCTGACACTCCCTTCCACTCCGCCCAGAGCGGGCCCGAAAATGACCCCTTCATTTGATGATTTCCCATCCAAAAAAAAAAGAAATTGCGTATTTTCAGAGCAGCCATTGCCTTAAGTTGAAATGCGTTTGTTTACGTCTTGTAGTCACAATACTCACAATGCTGCATTGCCGTAGTTGAACTTACAGTAATATCAAATGTCGTCGTTTCTCGCTATCAATTCGTTGCGGAAACGTTAATGGTGTAGAAGACTAAGGTTTCGTAGTTTAATGACTGCTGTAACTTTTTGGTTAGTGGGGTTAAGCAGCCATTGAAGCGCTTTATGTTGGGGATGGGTGACCGTTCCTTTTCTTTGTCGTTTGTGGAAGTGTGCTATGTTACAGTGGTCAATTATATAAACACAAGTAATATGACCTTTAATCCTCGAAGGTTTAGGCAGAGGTGTACCTAATATAGTACACCTACCATTCGCCAGTTACGTTTAAGTCCCATGTAATAGGCGGCGAGCCTATTGCCATCAACTGGACACAAATCTAGACTCGGTGGGCACCCGCAGGGAATACTGAAAAATTCCTGATGAAAAAACCCAATAACACTTTGCCCGACCTGTGAATCGAACCCAAAACCTCATGCTCAGCAGTCGCGCTTGCGAAGCAGTAATATAGAAGTCCTTTCTCAAAAACAGAGAATTTCATTATTTTATTAGTGTATCAGTATTATCCCTTCACTACAATGTTTATTGGCAAACTATGTTATTGCTTCAACAAAAATGAGAAATAAAAAACAGCAATAAGTTTTGATAAGGTAATACTTGGAAATATTCAAGTATCTGCAATAAAGAAAACAAGTGTACTCGAAGTTATTAATATTGCTTAACAAACACATCATATTTGTGCTCGTCTAGATAACGATGTAGACGGAGTTAACTTGAGTTTCAAGTTATAGCTGTGTAACGCTCGAAGGCATTTATAGAAGCTAAACTATACCATGTTGTGTAAAATCAATGAAATTATTCAAAACTCGAATATCCAAATAACGTCATTATGTTAATTAAAAATTAGATTAGCTACGTAAATTTTTTATCCAGCTGTTTATTAAGGGTGAATTTACATTAACTTAACAACGAAATTTTTTTTTTCTTTTCGAAATTTTATTTTTTTAAATTTAAATTAACAACGAAACTGAACCTTGGAGCCCTTCGACGCGGTTTATGTGCGTTGATCGTTAGTTTGTAAAAAGGCGGAAAGATGCTGATGTTGGAAAGAGTACAAACAATCAAACAGAGATGGAGTAATGCCAACCTAGTTAAGGATGTCTTCTGTCCAACGGTTCTACCGTTCTTCTTCTTTATCGTGTGGTTATTGCCAAAACTGGTGTCAGGGTTTTTATGCCGATCATGGGCCTCTGACTTGATCCTCACGATGGTTTTTCCTTCAAAATCAAAATATTTTATTTCACGTAGGCCTCGATGGGCACTTATAAAACGTCGACAAAAAGGGGCACGGTTCGGGTTGGTCGTTTCCTATGGAGAAGAATTATAAGAAACTTCGCGGTTACTCTTTTCAAATCATTTGGTATTACAATATTATCATGGATACAGCATTTGTACTTAAGTATGGGGGGACAGCGTAGGCCCGACAATAAGTCGTTGCTTACTACACAAAAAATGTAGAACAAAATAAAATGTTAACAAAAGTTAACAAGCAGCTGGGAATCACCAAAGCAACTGATAATTATACAATACGCACATGAATCATGAGGAGCTCGAGGATAAATATTAATAGCCACTCGGGTTGATCTTCAGGTTAAGGTTTCAGCGCTTGCCTAGGTTGGTCCGTGGATGGGTGACCACTCATTTCATAGCAAGTTTCCTCCATGCCTCGGAAAGCACGTAAAGCCGTTGGTCCCGGCTGTCATTTGTAGATCTTTGACATTCGTTCAGAGGCCTGAAAGTCTGACAACCAGTCTTACCAAGGGGTATTACCCAGTGCTAAATAGAATGTGGAGGTCGGATAGGTAGTCACTCCATGTAAAATATTGGTATTCAGCTGCATCCGGTTAGACTGGAAGCCGACCCCATCATAGTTGGTTAAAGACTAGGTTGATGATGACATGAATCAGAAATATCAGAGGTGCGTTTGTACTGTTGACTATTAATGATGGAGTAAACTGTAAAAAAAGATTTTTTGATTGACGAAGAGAGACACAAATTCTTTTTATTTTGAACTTCAGCCAATTCAAAAATCAATCCGGGAGCACATGGAAACTTTAATCTCGCTGTTTCAATATTGTACGTACGAATGAAAGAGAATATAGATTGTAGCAGATGCATATTCCGGTGTAACGTGCGACTTGTGCGAGTCGCTCGACAGATGTGGGTTACTGTGATGTTCCTGAATAGACAAGGTTTTATTCCAGTTCGATTTATACGGCTTTATGTGTCAAAGAAAAAACATAAATGTGTGCTAAGTTTGGGGAATTAATTGTTAAGTGATTACATAATCACTTTTTTTATATTCATTTGTCTCTTGGACTATAAAACTAAACAACTTTTATTCTACGAGTTCTTGACATTCGCAATAAAAAATTGAATTTTCTATAGGAACTGACGCGATCAGCTGAACTACATGTATGGTAAAACTAACAGAAAAGTTATGAATTTACAAAAGTCATAAAACAAAAGTGGTTCTGGGGGGTTACTGTGACATCTTAAAGCAGGAGTAATTCCAGCGTGGGAAAGAGACAGAGCTATACAGGTCGTCTAGCGCCATCTCTTTCCCACACTGGAACTACTACTGCTTTAAGACATCATGGTAGGCCACCAGTTTCATGATCTGAGCACCACACGAGAGGTATTTCGTTTGTTATGTTACACCCTGTATAAGTCGTATTTTCAAAGTACAGATGTATAAAATGGCTGTAGTACGGCGAATTGACGTGAGGTTTCTAATAAAAAAAAGTCTGTTATCTGTCTGTCAGTTTGTTCCGGCTAATCTCCGAAACAGCTTGACCGATTTTGACGGCACTTTTACTGTCAGCTGATGTTGTAATAATTTTAATATGATTTTTATAATAATTTCACGCTGACGAAAGTCACGGTGAGCAGCTAGTATTCAAATAAATGCAGTAAAAACTTTCTGTTACAGGCTATGTCTTCCACAGTAAACACCAAAGCGCATTCTAGGCCAAGTAATCATTCTCCTCGACTTGTGGTTTACGCCTCACTTTAAACCTACTAACGTTAGTGGTGTACGTGACTACAGGCTTCTAACTCGTGTTTTCCTTATAGTTTTACTTGTCCATTTATTGCTTAGGTGCCTTGTGTTTCTTGTTAGCATTCGCTGTCGAGTTTCTAATTATATTGTTAACTGTGGAGAATAGGGAAAGAAACAAGAATGATTGATGATGATTTTAAGGTAATCAATTGTGAGTTTATTATTGAAAATCAATAGATGTACATATGTCATTATGATATTTATATTTCTTTTTAATGACAGTTCACACTGCTCAGTGTGTCAGGGTCACAGTCAAATGGAATGAATTTATGATTCAATTTGGGAAGATAGATTTTTAAAAATTGTTGTTTTTTTTCTAATTGCAGTGAACAAAGTTACAAGAAAAACAAAAAAAAAAAAAGGGATGACATTGTGTGTAAAAACAGAGTTAGTACTGTAACTGCGTCAAATAGGCCCAGTTCAGCAAACTGCCGAGCAGCTAGTGCCCGACGCTGGTTTTCAACTAGACCGGAGATGGTGATGAGAAACACGTAAAACAGTTTTGTACTTTTTAATAATAATTAGATAGAAGTAATAGGTAGTATATAGAATGTGTAGTAAAGACGTTATTTCATAGCATTACAGTAACACAAAACGGTCAAAAGTGGCGCCACCAGCAGCTTATCAATCAATTTTACTCTTTACATTCCACGTCATAAGACACACATGCTAACACACTAGACACAAAACTCACCCACCCAATTCTTTCCACAGTCACCGAAAACACGCACCAACCAATAATCGTATTCATTCTCACGATAAAGTCGGAGCAAGCAGTTTCCATAAGCAATCGTCGCTTGGGCCGGTCGCGTCGGACCCACAAGATTCAATTACGCGGGCGCTGACGTAGCAAGAGTAGTGTCAGAAGTTTAGCCAGCGCCCGTTCGCGCTTGCAATCGAAGGGAAATACGACCGGGGACCTCCAGAATAAGGACGGGAGCTCTTTGAGTTATTGTAATATGGGCCAGGTGGGAAACTTGTGAGGAGTGATTCGATTTGGCAATTGTTTTTTTTTTTTGTTAACTTTTTTCGGCCAGTAAGTTGTGAAAGGTTAAGGTTTGTTTGTTGATGTGCTTCTATTTAAGTTTTAATAGTCCCAGCAAGTTTACGTAAAGTAACTTAACATTCTACGAGATCTAATCGTGAGAGCCACACCCTTTTATAGGACGATATAGGTACTATTTAACATATTCAGGCCTGTAATCCCCGAAGGGTTAGGCAGAGGTGTATCTCATAGTTCACCCACATTTTTCCAATTATTTTTAAGACCCATGTAACGCCATCAACCGGGCACAAACCCAGACTCCGAGGCTTCTACTGAAAAATTCCTGATGGAAAACCTAATAACAACTTGCCCGACCCGGGAATCGAACACAGGACCACATGCTCAGCAGTCGCACTTGCGACCACTCGACCAACGAGCAGTCGATACGAACCACTATGATCACCTAAATAGACACTTATCTAGTTAATTAAATTAACATTAATCATGACGAGAATGAGAGATAAACAATAGAAAAGAAATAGATGACGCTAACGTCACGGTAAGACGTTATTAATGGAACGAAAATTTCGAGATCTGTGAGCAGGGTGCAATGGTCTAGTTGGTTAAGACATCCGGTGTACTGAATCGGAAGGTCGCAGGTTCAAACCCTGCTCGCACTGGAATTTTTCTTTCCATGTCAAAAACAGCTATGTTCCCTACGCAGGGTTTGCGTATAAAATATTAAAAATTAGTTTGGTATGGCGACTTCTATACAACATTGATTTGGCAGCAATGTATGTGTGTATTGGTTTAAGTTAGTTCGATACTTTCTTAAATAGATGGCGCTAACGTCACCGTAAGACGTTATTAATGGAACGAAAATTTCGAGATCTGTGAGCAGGGTGCGATGGTCTAGTTGGTTAAGACATCCGGTGTACTGAATCGGAAGGTTTCTTCTATCGGAATTTTTCTTTTCATGTCAAAAACAGCTATGTTCCCTACGCAGGGTTTGCGTATAAAATATTAAAAATAGAAAAGAAATTCTATCAGAACAATGCTTGGAAGACTATTAGTTTTTCTATTAGTCTTCTTTTAATGACTTAATAATAAATAATACCTAGACAGATACACAGTCAGTATCTTTATTAAAAAGAAACATCAAGAAGTGTCGTACATATCAACGTCGACATATCTTCCTATACATACATACATGGCTGTACCTATATTTATGTGAAACGCTGAAAGTTTTGCAATTATACCGTCTATATGCAACTTGGATCCGTTTCAGGACAACCGCATCTCGTATTGCTCGCTTCGAGTCCCTTTCCACCTACCTACCTATAGCCTATACCTACCTTTACATATAGGTTTATAATATTACGTAGATTTAGAAACAAACCTATGCTTATTAAGAAATAATAAAAACATTCTCGGAGAAAAAAGGCTGTGACATGCTGACTGGGACGAACAGGAGTCTATAAGGGTTCCATTTTTTGCAATTAGACTAGGGAACTGTTAAAAAAGGGTTAATCCATTAACGCTGTTAAAAGTTAAGTAATGAGTTTAACTTTACTTTTGTGACTTTTAAACGTCTCTTAACTTTAACCAGCATTTATGAATAAACCTCTGAATGTTAACAGTCAATTGAAACTGTATTCACCCAATAACACAATACAAAACAATTTCTAAAACAGTTTCGAACACTGAAACACATTTTCCTTGTTCAAATTCACGCTTCAAAAATATTTTCACTCAATTAATTCTTTCAACCGCAAATCAATGCAGGAATGTAGTTTCAATTGATCTGAACGGCAATCAGTAAACATGGGCCAAGAAATAAATATCCCGTGTGGGAGAATCCCGGAATCCCGGGGGAACTAATTGCAGCCCTAGCTGTATTGATGGCACACTACCTACACCCCGGGATCAATGTAAATTATCTATCCCGGATCCACAAAATGCGATTATCGTTCATCATTCTTGTTTTATTTCGTTATATTTTTGTAATTGTCTAAGCATATTGGAAGGGGTTTATTAAATATCACGCTTTATCAATAACCCATACATAAATACATGCATACTAATATTCTGTCTGCCTGTTACCTTTACACACCTGAGCTACTGAACAGATCATTACGGTTGATAGATAGATAGCCTAAGATCTGAAAAAAAAACGTAAAATAAAAATATAGGTATATATGAAATGGTACTCACTTTCTCATCCTAAAATTGTTTGTCCTAAAATCATTATTCAGAACACGTTTGCTATAAAATTCAGTAACCATAATGTTCAAAAATTTGAAATTTCGTTTTAAATAATTAGCCTTACTTCTAAAAGTATTTTGTCATAATACTATAATAATTTTTATCTCCTAATTATGCATGAAATAAAGTTATATTTATGTATTGCATTATATTATAATGTGTATTATTACCGCAATGCATAGATAATCAGCAATTTTCCTAAAAACTATCCTAAAAGTCTTGCTGGCTGGCGTGAGGAGCGTAGGCCGAAGCGACGACGATATTTGTGACAGAAAGTGGGTGTGTAATGTAAAATACGAGCGTAGCGAGCGCGCCTCACATAATCGTTAATATTTATGACAAACGGATTTAGGGCATATTGTATTTAAGGATTTCAATTTTATGCCATGTGATATTATGCGATATTAAGTTCGGATAAGTTATCATTTGGACAAATGATGATTAGGACAAAAAAAATATGGCACTTTAGATTATGGATAAAAGAGTTAGGGAACACAATAGAGACCCATATGAAATACAACATATAAGTGACAGTCGCGGACAACATCTAGTCAAACATAGAAGACGATCCTGACATCACTGTCATCATTTTGTTAACTCAACAAACTGTGAAACACATAAAACCTGAGGCACATTTAAAAACCCAGCACCAATCCAGCAACAAATAGCAATAAATATCCCTAAAAGGGAAAAACCATTCGTGTCTAACAGAGGAACAAAAAATAAATGCCCTCTTTAATCATTACGAAATTGTTTCGGACGAAAATCTTACAAAGGATTACAAAACAGAATACGAAAAGGATCTTACAATTATTGTTTAAGAAAAAAAACGGAGAGAATTATTATAGCTAACGAAGGTCTCCAATTAAAGGATTTAAACCTTGGAAGCGATCGCTACGCGGGAACAGAACTGTAATTAAAACTTTGTTCCATAAACTATGATTAAAAACTCCTAGGGTTCGTGGACGATCCATTTTTATTTTTTTGTTTCAAACTTATGACTTCTAACTTGAACGTTTTATATTGTTGGAGTGTAATGTATTATTAATGGTGAACAGGTGACGATAACTTATCCGTCCTCTATAATATTATCTTCTATTCCGTTTCTCTGCTTTTCATTTTAAGCGGTGACAAAAGTTTCTGGTACTTATGTTGGATAACTAATACGTAGTCGTCGTAGCATAAGAACGGCTGAGAGCATAACAAGCTATACAATAAATAAAATTGATGTGTCTGTTTCTAATATCGCAATAACATTAACTGAATGCATTTGAAAATATTTACGGCACGGCTCTTATAACAAAAACACATTTTTTTTAAATTTTTGTCTGTCGGACTGTCTGTTTGTTCTGGCTTTATCGATTTTGACGGGACGTATACTGGTCGATACCTAATATTATAAGCTCTAACATAGGCTACTTTTATTTTAGAAAAATAATTAGGGTTCCGTGCAAAAAAATTGAAACCCGTGAAATTGGTAACAAAATCCGATTAAAACAGGGAAGTAATATTTTTTATAGTAATTTCACGCGACAGAAGGTCACGTATAATGAACATATTTTTTTTACTATTTCTATTTTTCAATATTAAATTAAAAGACACGATTAAGGTAAAGGTACTTACTTCATCAAGCATCATGTTCTTAATAAAATACTAATTAAGTTTACGAAATAAATCTAATGATGTTGTCAAAAAGCTCTCAATCATAACGTTCTCATAATTGCCTTTCAGCGAGAAAATGTTCAAAGTTCCGATATAAGATTTATGTACTTATTACAAAACAGTTTGTTAGAAGCAACGAGCCATTTTAACGAGTCTATTAAATTTGTTGTTCAAACACGGTTTCTTTCATTCGATGTATAAGAGTATAACGGCGTAATAAATTCTTGCGAGGCTTACCTTAATAAATCCGGTTCGACTCAGATTCTCTAGCCGCCATAAATTGTTAAATAAATTGTTCGAACAACACGGAACGGATCGCCTGTGGACGATATCAAGTTGTAATTTGGGGACCAATTTTAACGTCCGAGTACTTTTAAATAAGGTTTAATGAGGCTTGAATGAAAATCCCCGGGGAAAATACGATGGTAAAGAAAAAATGTTAGAAGAATTATTCCAGTGCAATTTTGTCTACCTGAATGGGTTTATCCGTAATCCTTTATGATTAGTTCTATGCCTGAATTCACTTACACTTTTAAGTTTTCCTGGCTGCCTATTTATTTTTCTCTCGTCTTGTTCCGAGTTTCCTGGCTTGGTCCTGCAGCGGAGAACGAAAGAATAAATAATAACAACGCATGAATGCTATATGTCCTCTGGGGTTTTTGTGGTGGAGTAGGTTATCGCTTTCGGGGTTGTAATTGACTCAAAGACTTATAGAAACGGCGTTTTGCTTGTAATTTTCTATAACACTTCATTTTATGCTTTGACACATAATTTAAACACTGGTTCTTCTTACATTCGGTCAGTTTTCATAGTTTGTCGCCACATTGTAGATACGACTTTTACTATGTTATTTTTGAAAAAGACTTTCATCGTTCTCAGCAATCCATTTATTATTTTTACGAGTATCCCAAAGCAGTAACAAGCATTACTACTTAATTAGGCAGCCATATTTGAGAATCAATTTTTAGATTTCATAAAAAAAAAACAGGATAAAATTACAGACACAAGAAAAAACACAAACTCGCACGTCTCACACTAAATCAAGCATCATTCCGGTTGCAACCGCGTCCGTAACTCGTTGCTATAGCACAGTTTATGTGACACATAACCGACTACACACACATTAAGAGACAGCGCACATATTTAAACGTAGTGTCGGGTCAGTGAAGCTTAGCCCGACAGTCCGTTGACAACTTGTCGGCTAACCATTATTCATAACGACAATTTTCCCACGTGTCACCAGCAGCCTACCATAAATGATAAATACTTTTTTGTTTTAGCACACCCTGTATATACAGTCGCTCCTATAAATGGTGTAGTATGTTTTGCTAAAAATAAATTGTAGTTAAAAATAAATGTGGATTTTGTGTCGCTTGACAAACGTAAATGGTAATTTGATGTTTAGAAAGCTGTCTGGCTGTGGATTATTATTGACTAATAAAAATAAATACTAAACAAACGAAATAACGGAAATGTTTTGTTTCATCACATTTCAGTCCGTTCTGAATATTCAAAAGAAGAAATGGTATTCCGACACTCACAACAAGTTTACTGCCAAATAACATGTGTACATACAAGTGGAATTCATCAACTCGTAGTTACAGTTACAAACTGTAATTTAACCTAGACAGTTATACAACAAGCGCTTTGATCAACTAAGTAGTGACGTGTCATTCAAGTTCGTTTGGTGACGAAGCACTTAAGATTTGTTCACTAAGAAACTGTACCTCTCACACTAACAACAACAAGAAACTCCTTAATGATAATGAACTAGGTAAGTTCCAGGTCGTTTCGAAATACAATCCTTCATTTTTAGGTACCTCAGTCGGCAAAAATGGAACCCTTGTAGTATCACTTTGTTGTCCGTCTGTCAAGACCCTTTTTCTCAGGAACGCGTGGAGGTATCAAGCTGAAATTAATAACAAATACTCAAGTCTGCTACCCCTTTTTTTTTTTTTTTTTTTTTTTTCCGGATGGGAAATCATCAAATGACCCCCCCCCACTCTGGGCGGAGCGGAGGGGAGTGTCAGACTTGTACTGACTAAAACCCATTCATGTTCCTTCTTTGCCCGTTATGTTCCAGGGCCACGGTATCTCTTTCGAACAGTCCCGCAGCCCCGGCAGGCGTCGGCCCATGCGGACCCCTACTTGATTGCTGACATCTCTTTGAGGCGCGCGTGGAACACGAACGCGCCGTCGACACGGCCCGTCGTCATAAAACGGCCGGACGGCGAGCTAGCCCATAACTCGCCGTCCACAGGCCAGCGCCTACGGTGGTCGGAAGCCACCACGTGACCCCCGACGCCCAGGGCGTCTCCCGCGGCGGCTGGGACGTGAGGTTCTTTCCCTCTCACGTCCTGCCACCTCCTTCACTAGCATGACTGCTTCGCAGAAGGAGGTGACGGCTTCCCAATCCCTCTCGCTCCGGACCATGGCTTGAACCAAGGCCGGACGCGAGAGATCGCCGCCGCCAATCGCCGCTATGAGGACACCGCGGTGCTCCGCCCAATCGGGGCAGACCTCCACGGTGTGTTCCACCGTGTCCTCCGGACGATCCTCGCAGTGGAAACACCCGGGCGTTTCCTCCCGCCCGATTCGGTGCAGGAACCTCCCGAAACAACCGTGTCCGGTGAGGACCTGCGTCAGGCGGTAGGTGAGGGCGCCGTGGCGCCTCTCTAGCCACTCCTCAAAGAGGGGACTTATCACGGGGTTGCGACAGTCGCTCTCTCCATGTCGCCATGAGATCACGCCGGAGGTCTGTCCGCTGAGCGGCAATTTGTCGCGGCAGCGGAGTTTCTCCCCGACATAGTGCTTCCGCGCGCCATTCATGCAGGCGCGCGAGGACTATCGCCTCCAGATCCCATGGCGGCAATCCGGCAAGGAGGCTAGCCGCCTCGCCGGAGATCGTGCGGTACCCCCGGATTAGCCTTATGGCTACTATCACCTTTTGGGGCGCGTTCAGGTAGTGGGCGGCTTGCCGCCTCAAAGAACGCGCCCACACCGGGGCCCCGTAAAGGGCCATGGACCGCACGACCCCCGCGTAAAGCTTCCGGCAGGAGGCGTAGTCTGCTACCCCTTAGAGCAGTCAAAACATCGAACTTGTAAGAAAACGCGATCAAAAAATATACTATATGATATGGACCGTTTATGTCGCATTTTTTCCGATTTCACAAGGGAATCAACCCGTTGACCTAGAATCATGAAAATTGGCAAGAAGCAATGTCTGACAGCACATGTAAAGGAAAAAATCTGAAAAACCGTAAATATGTAGTTTAATAACAAAATACCTTCAAGTATATGGAACCCTCAGTGTGCGAGTCCAACTCGCACTTGACCGGTTTTTTATAATCATTTATTTGTTTTATTAAAGAAAACATCGATAGAAATGAAAATTGAATTTCCGTTTATAGCACTTCCATGGTAGACCCCCGTCTGTTCCCTTGGAGTTATCAGTATAAATGGCTGCTATAATATCATATTATTACTCGCTCACTGTCGTCTTATTTGCAATATCCGACCTGAGGATTCAGGATATTCTAACGTAATATTTTCTTAGCACGAAATGACCTATAAAATCAGTGCAACGTAAGACAGATATTAACAAGTTGGTCTGTCGACTGAACACCACAAGAACAATGGATTCAGAGGAGCTTTGACTCTTTGTCTTGCAACAGCTTGTCTTGAGACAAATACGTATATTTTGCAAGCTAGATACGAAGCTCATTCGACAAGTCTATATCGCAATAGATGAAAAACAAACTTCAGTAGCTGGAGCTAAATTGTAAATTGCTCCTAAAATACACATCGTCGTACATGAAGAGATCTCATGTGACGTAGAGGCAGCGATCGTGGCTTATTCTTACGTTGAAAATCCAACTATTCGTTCAAAAATTGTTACAGGAGAATTGATTGTAGATTTTTTTTTCAGGGCCCCGAAACGTATTGACAAATGCATAAAGTGCGTATATAACAGCACTCCGTGGAACGGAACATAAATCCGACTGGCCGTCTATTGAATACGCCACAATTCTGCATGGACACTCCCCATTATTACACACCGCAACGTTCGGCTTCGTCTATTATGTGAGAAAATCCATATTGAATCTATTCCACAGAAATAAAGGTTTTTATTCTTGTATCGCTACTATTATTCTGTAAGCCTATCATGTTCCAGCTTCGTTCGGGGTAACAATATTTTCATATTGTTCATCCACGGAAAATTTCTGTAAAAAAGTAAGTTTCAAAAAAATAATTTATTTTCCGGCATTAAATATACCTTCCAAAAACTAACAAAACCATTAATAAACATATTTCTTTCATGAAACAAAAATAGTCTCTTTCCCTGTCCATTAACAAAGTAAAAATCCTAACTGACATCATCGAGGACAAGTTACTAAAAATGTATCGTTTTATGAACAAAAATTTCTTCCCCCTAAGCGTTGTTACTTTATTACGAAGTTTCGACATGGATCGAGATTACTTAAGAACTTTTGATACTTTGCAAAGACCTGAAATGAATTTAAAAGTTCATTCTTTATGCTCAATTATTCTTCGGTTTTATGTGATGCCAATTAATTGTTGGGACCAAGGAATTTAAATTGTGCTGATTATAATAATTATTTTAGAATTAGGTATTATATGCAAGGCTCACCCCCTGTCATATAGGACTTAAACATAACTGGCGAAATGTGGGTCAACTATTAGGTTCACCTCTGCTCAACCTTTCTGGGATTACAGGCGTTTAGGATGGAAGTAAATCTTTTCCCACTGCCTATTTACACAATGTTTATAAGGCATCGTGTAAATAGAGTTTGAAGTTGCAGTTCAATTACTTAAAACTATGTATTAAATACTCGGTGGCGACGACAATACGATAATGAAACTGCGTATACCTGATGTCGTTCCCAGTCTGCATACAAAAAATCAATCGAATATATCCAGTAGTTTAGTCACAGGACATTATTTTTCATTTTCTACATGATGTAGATTAATAGGCTAGCACCGACAGGTTAACGACCCCCGCATCGGTAAAAGCACTAAACATATGTTGTCAACTCGCTACTTCAAAAAACTTTGCCAAATTCGTTCATCGTCGTCGCCACCTTGTATATATAGATAGGTTAATGCCGACAAAAGTACCAATTTCAATTTGCTTTAAAACCGGTGTCTACACCGCCATTCATACTTCCTAAGCAAATTATCAAATACCAATGTAATTACTAAACCTAATTAGCGCGTATTTAAGCTGTGGTTACTGCAGTGGTTGGTACAAAGACTAAGAGTGACCGATGTGATTGGTACTGTTAAGCTACCTACCAACTCATTTAAGCCCAATTTTGGAACGAGTATATTCTTAGTTAGTACGGTGACAAATCGACTATCGGTATATCGAAGTGTTGAAGTGTTTGTACAAAAACGCCACCATGTCAGTCCGACTTCAGGACCAGACCTCAGAACCAATCCTTCTGCAGCGTGTGTGAGACAGGGAGACGTCATATCTCCGAAACTGTTCACCGCTGCACTGGAGGATGTTTTCAAGGTTCTGGACTGAACAGGGCTAGGCATCAACGTCAATGGCGAGTACATCTCTCACCTTCGGTTTGCCCACGATATAGTGGTCATGGCTGAGACCATGGAGGACCTCAGTACAATGCTCGATGACCTTAGTAGAGCTTCCGAAAGAGTGGGTCTTAAAATGAACTTGGACAAAACCAAAGTCATGTTGAATGCCCATGTAACACCCACTCCTATCAATATCGGAGCCTCTACACTCGAAGTTGTAGACGATTATGTCTACCTGGGAAAACGGTCCAGTTAAGTAGGTCTAACTTCGAGAAAGAGGTTAATCATCGAATCCGACTCGCCTGGCCAGCGTTCGGGAAGTTGCGTGGTATCTTCTCGTCCAACTTAGCGCAGTGTCTCAAGACGAAAGTCTATGAGCAGTGTGTGTTGCCAGTGATTACATACGGGACTGAAACGTGGTCGCTCAAAATGGGCCTCATCTTCTGATGAGGCCCATTTTGAGCGACCACGTTTGTCTACCCAAAGGGCAATAAAGAGGGCTATGCTCGGAGTTTACTTGCGTGATCAAATCAGAAATGTGGACATCCGCAAAAGAACCAAGGTTACCGACGTAGCCTGAAGAATAGCCAAACTTAAGTGGCAGTGGGCAGGGCACATTGCTCGCAGAACGGATGGCCGATGGGGCCGAAAAGTTCTGGAGTGGCGACCGCGAACCGGAAGACATTGCGTTGGAAGGCACCCACTAGGTGGACCGATGACAAGGTGAAGGTTACAGGGATCCGCTGGATGCGAGTCGCACGAGACCGGTCAATGTAGCGATACTTGGGGGAGGCCTATGTCCAGCAGTGGACGTCTTTCGGCTGAAATGATGATGATCATGATGATATTCATAGTAACTTAGATGATGATGATGATATACTCGTAAAGACTGTCAAAGATCTACGAAGACGACCTGTACGGCTGTCATTATTTAGACTCTCAAGTAAAAATGGACTATAGTCCATTTTTACTTGAGAGTCTAAATAATGACAATGGACTATAGTCCATTTTTATTTGAGAGTCTAAATAATGACAGCCGTACAGGTCGTCTTCGTAGATCTTTGACAGTCTTTACGAGTCAATCAGAAGCTCGAACGTCTAACAACTAGATACTGATATTCAGCAATATCCGGTTAGACTTGAAGCCGGTGTCTCTTTTAAGTCTCTTTTGTACGTCGTGGACGTTATGCTTATAAAGCGTGGAGTTGTTATACTTATGAAATTTTATTTTCAAACACAACATATACAGAGTGTAAACGGATCAGTCACGAAGCCGTCAACCAAGCAGTCAGATCAAACTGAGTAACACTCCGCAAAAATTATTGCTGGGAAACGACTTTTTTTTGATGTGGATAATCACGTTATACGGTATCGCTCAATGTACCGCACTCAAAACATTGTGCTCATTAACGCATTGAATAGTACAAGGGTCATGGAGATATTTGACGGCACGGTTGGCGCAGTGGCTGAGCGATTGACTGCTGCGCTTCGTGTCGCGGGTTCGATTCCCGCACGGAACAAATATTTGTATGGCCTACAGGTAGTTGTTCCGGGTCTGGCTGTTTGTGTATGTGAGCTTAAATGTTTGTAAACGCACCCACAATACAGGAGAAATTCCTAGTGCGGGGCAACGAAATTTCATAAAAAAAAAAAAAAAATAACAACTAGATAAACTTAAGGTTCCCAGGAATGGTCCAGAATAGTACAAAAAAATGATCACACTAACGGGCAGAACAAATTGTTTTCGGCTTCGTAATTTACACATTTTACACCTTTTATACACAATACAGATTAGAAATACGTTTTGTGTGAGTCAAAACTTAGTTAAAAGTGCTCAACCCTCCCTAATTCTCTGAATGTCCATAAATTAATATTATAATGACAAATAAAAGAGACTAATTTTCCCTGACGCATTCCTCTGTGGTTACAGAGGCTTAAGCTTAAAGTATTCTCATAAACTATTAAAAGGATGTGAAGAGGCTTACCATGAGAGGGTTATGACGAAAATTTCTTTGTGTCTACATTCTTATGATCTTTTTTCTGTAACAGATACCTTTGTTTATTTTTGTTTCAGGTTATTTTTTTTTATTGCACTTCTGTTTAATGTTTGTCTCATTTACAGTCGCCCAGTACCCAAGTAGGTATATTATAGTTATGCCACAAAGCTGTAGTTTTTTTTACAGTTAGAACTTTCAATTTAACTGCAGTGAAAAGTTGATATTTACCCTGGAAAAGATAAAATATTATACCTAATTGAACCATCTGTCACCATTACCTACTCTATGGAATTGGTCTAAATTCCCATCTGCATGTAATTGCTGAACGCTCAGTATTCGATTACCTAACCTGAATGAAAGCACCGGTTTGGTTGGCGTTATTACTGTACTAACAAACCATTTGGATTACATCTAATACCGCAATATTATAATTAATATTAGATTAACTGAGCCTTTGGGGTAATGTTGTTGCCTGGATGGTAAATTGATATTTGTTATTGCTGTGGCATTTTGTAGTATGTCTTATTTTTATTACTAAAGTTTGTATACATACCGGGTGTAAACAGACCCTTCACATATCCGTCAACCAAGCGTACTGTACATCAAACTAAGTAACTTTACGCAAAAATTATTGCTGGGAATCGACTTTTTTTTTTGGGGTGAAAAATCACGTTTTACGGTAGGACTCGATGGAAAGCACTCATAGCATTGTGCTGATGAATGGATTGAATAGTACGAGGGTCGTGGAGGTGTGTAAAGTAAAAATCTTACATTAAAAACAAGTATTTAAAAAAAAACTTGTGAAAAAGTTGGAACTTTGAACCCCAATATCTCCGTAAATAGACGGTTCCCAGGTATGGTCTAGAACAAAAAATGATCGCCGTGACGGGGAGATCAAGTGCCTTTCGTTTATGTTAAGGGGATATTTACACCCTTTATACGTAAGCATTAGAAATATCCATTAGAAATATTTATTTCAACCTAGTTGTCTAGTAATCATAAGCACTACCGCCGAGCATGTTGTCCTGGGTCAGATTTCAGTTACTGGGCCTGTCCTCCACGATTTATTTTGTAAAAACCCCGGTGACTTAATTCGTACGATGTTGGTGGTAATAGGCTTGAATCCTATTGCATGCAGGCGCGATGTTATGGTATTTATTTCGGAAAAATATGAATTTATTTTTATTGACTTTCACAAAAAAAATATGCAGGCCGGGTACCCGCATGGTGTATGTATTTATGCATACAGCCACACAACATTTTATGGCGGTTAACGGAAACATGTTTTTACAAAAAAAATTAAAATAAAATTAATAACACCAAAAACAACTTGAGGGTCAACAAAATTAAAAGGTGCAAAAAACAGGCTCTAAAAGCCCGTCATATAACGTCTTCTGTGCACAAAATAAAAATTATGAATCTCTGGTATATTTAATATTTATTTTATAAATAAAGTACCTGGATGCTGAACTTTAAATAAATAAAGTCTTCCAAGACTGAGACAGCGACACCAATAAAACACCTATTGTGTAAACTTTGTCTCATTCTAAAATATTTTTTACCTTTTTAAACCAAAATGTTATTCAACTGTTGTTGTATTAAATAGCTAGATGTTGCCCGCGGCTACGCTCCCGCAATGGTTGGAAATTATCCCACGGCAACGTATTAAATATAGCCTATGACACTCGGGGATAATGTCGATTCTCAAGAATTACTGAAAGAATTTTCGGAATCGAATTAGTAGTTCCGAAGTAGTATAGTGTAAACTTTACTTATCTATAACATTACTGTAGATAGCAGTTTTTATAATGCTTATATTGAAGTAAATACTTTATCAAAAACCCTTAATCGCTTGAAACCTTTTATTAACAAAACCTAAAATTAAATTTCAGCCCAAACACATTTTAAGACATATCTAATTTTATTTGTTTCGAACAGACGTACCACCACCATTTCGTAACCTGAATCCAAATGTGTTATTCTTGACATATTTAGAAAATTAACAAATCAGCAACGAAATTACGACACCTCTGTGGGGAGGACTTAATTAACCGAGCTGCAAATAAGATAAATGAACTGTCAGAGTCGCTAATGCGCCCACTGGATAACGGACACACGGTCGCAGCGGTCGGCTCACATATCGTGGATCGGTGGTACGTGTTTTTGTGACGCGTAATTAATTTTGAGCTTCAAAAAAGTTACTACATAAATATTTTTTACGTTTGTGAGCCTGTGAGTAGCCTAAGATAGACAGTATACAAAAAGATTTCATGCTCATCCACAACGGGAAGGTGCTGGAGGTAACTACTATTTCAACCTCAAAATGGTTTCTACCAATCCTGGATTTACAGATATGGTATCTTTTTAAGTATGTACTAACAAATTATGTAAAAACGCAAAATGCTGATTTATAATATGACAGCACACATTACAGCAGTCACTGCTGGACATGGCATAGGCCTCTCTAATTGCACGCCAATTAGCTATAAAATGAGTCTAATACTATTTTAAAAGTTGTATCACATAAAAATGCTTTTTGATAAAAATTCTTCCGTCTGTAAAAGTTTTACACTACAGTTCCAAAATCGGAACAACGATGAATATACATATTTTTGATGGAAACCGATTCGAAATACGATTCCTTTTTTTTTCATTCACTACCTGTCGATTGCAAAGTGCAAACGAATCAAATTCGCAGCATAGCTCATAGCGTGTAATAAAAGCTCCAAAAAAAGGTCTATGACAGAAGAGTTTTTTTTATATTTGCAATGTAAAAGACGTGTTCAGGACTATTTCATTAAATGATGGACATGAAAAGCACGTTTGATACTACTTTCAGAGCACTGGGATAAGAGTTTTTTTTTATTCCGTTTTAGTCCACCTTTGTCTTCGTTAATTCCTATAGCCAGAGGATATTGGAAGAACTGTTAGACCGTGGCTAAACTCTGATGGACATGCTTGATGAAATTACAGCTGCCTATTGAACTATGAAACTGATAAGATAATTTCGACCGATATGGAGTTTAAAGATATTCCCTATTGAAGGCGAACGGAAAGGCCGGCTTAGTGGTATCGACTGGCTTTTCAGGCCGTTATCACTTTTGAGGTATGCCTGAATTGAAATTTATAATCAAACCTTTCAAGTGGAAAATATTTGTGATAATCAATTGGAAACAATCGGAACGTCGTTACTGGATTTAATCCTTGTGATCGAGTACACTTGTACACACACCCCAACACTGTCTCACACACACACACACGCACACACACACACACTCATTCGTCACGGACAATCGTATTTTTATGTCTTCTAAGTCGTAAAGTTCTCTGTTTGACAAACACGTGTGTAGTACGTGTGTAGGTCACGTCATGTGATGATGACGAATGCTAAGCTATCTCATTGGTCAGAAACGTTATTGCAGCGCGTTTCGCTCCGAGTTAACATCATCCATTTTTCACACAGAAGGCATATGTCGATGGAAACGTTCGGAACATACCGCGAAATATTTCGTGAAAAGATTTATTGAGCTATTAATTGCAGTAAATGCTGATATTGTTGTGGTTTCCGTAAAAGGATTTTTAATGAGCTTTATAGATTTTTAAAGTATTCTTTGTAATAAAGTGAAGTGACGTGATAAATCGAGCGTCTTGATACTTGATTAAGTATCGCAGTATCCCTGTTTTATCCGGAATGACGGATATTATTAATACTTGGGTGGATACAGTTTTATACCTATTCATTTTAAATTGAGCTAGATAGGTATTCTACTTTTTAACCGAGTTAGTGTTAACTACTAGTTCAATTTTAATTTTTCTAAAGGAGTTTTAAATAAATCAACAATAAAATATTAAGCGATTTCAATATTTAATGTTCATTCCGTAAAAATCTTCATGAATCATACTATTATTAAATCAAGACTGTTATTTTTGTAACTATATAAGGTAGCATTTGTCGAACAAATCCTAATCTATACTAATATTGCAAAGCTGAAGAGTTTGTTTGTTGGTTGAACGCGCTAATCTCAGGAACTACTGGTTCGATTTGAAAAATACTTTTAGTTTTAATAGCCCATTTATCAAGGAAAGTTATTGGCTATAAAATTTTACGCGGTCGAAGGTCGCAGACAACAGCTAGTTTTTAATATAATCAACGACCTAAATAATGACAAGTTACGCCTTATCGATACTTTGACTATTTAAAAACTATTTCGATATACCTGCGAGACAGATATTATCTCCAACGTTTGCCTTTCCTTCCACGTCGAGCATAGAGACGAGATTATTCAAACATTTTCTTCATTAATTACGTCATAGGGTGGCGGACGTTTTAATGAGCCTCTTGTCTATGTTATTAATGTCGTTTCGAAATAGATAAGGTAAGGCTAAACTTATTATATTACGTTAAGATTTTTCTTTTTGTTTCGAGATAATGCACGTGAAGAGTGAAGAGTATAGAGGAAAGACACAAGGGCATTGGGGAAGCCTTTGCCCAGCAGTGGGACATTCCTGGCTAATTTATAAAACATACGGACTGACAGACGGACAGCACGAATTTTTAAGGGTTGATTTTTTTTGCCATTTGGCTACGGATCCCTAAAATACCTTGTATAAGACTTGTGTCAATACATCTGCTTTGTAAAAGTTGTAAGCATCGAATTATTTGAGTGTACTGACGTGAAGACATTCTTTTTTATAATTTGTAATATAAGTGGTAATACCTACATCGTGTTAGACATAAAGTTTTTATTTATTTATTTAAAGAGTTTGGAAGACTTACAGCTAAATACAATAGTGATAAATAACAGTATGATAATCTGACAGCCAATTACAAGTCTTCACGTCTAGAGCTTGTCTGGTATAAATATACAGTGGAACAAAAAATACACGCTGCCAAATAATGCCAAAAAATTTACAAAAAATTGCCAAAAGTTTTAGAGAAATATTAGAGTTGAGTTGCTTGCTTATCTACTTGCTTGGATTACCTAATAAATAAGTACGTATTACTTTAATGAAAATAATACTGTATTAATGAAGGTTTAGACAAAACCTGGTTTTCCCTGTAGGTATACTTTTATCATCCACGTGTAGGTTTAAGTAGTTTTTAATATAAATTGATGAAACTAATAATAGGACTCAAACATTTACGGTCATAACGCTTATTTGAGCAGAGGATATATACCACGATGTGGTCTGAGGGAATTGTGGCCGCGTCGGTATACATATAGGGATTATTGTCTGTCATTGTTAGTGGAAAATTTTGGTTTATAAATTTAACACTGTTAAATTTTATTTTCAGATGTGAAAATTCTGGTTAATTTTGAAACTACTCGTACTACTACTACTACTATTCATTTAGCTATATGGTTTGGTATGACTGACGGTGATGGCTTGAAAGTAAATTTATACTAATATATATTTTTAAAAGCCTTGTATGTCTCACTACTGGACAATCCTCCCCATGACCTTCCAGGTATTCTTCTCCTGCGCCACCTCATATGTCAAATAAAGTTTGAATTATATTTCTGTATTCTATTTGCCTGGTATTCAGCTGCAGCTGCAGACTGCAAGCCCACTCTAGCTTAGTTGGGAAAAGGCTATGAAGATGATGATTATTTTTGCCTATAAAAATATTTTCGTATAAGTATCTAGGAAGTAAAACAGTAGGTTTTGGCAATAAAATATTAAATTTATCTTACTTTTCAACATTTAAATAAACCAACAAAGAACAATATCAAACAAAAACGTTCAACGTTCCAACATTTCTAATGGACCATTTCTATTAACGTCCCGCGTCGCGACACAGAACGCAGGATTGTTTGCGTGCAAAACTTCGTGGACGTTGCAATTGAGAGCACGACAGGTGACGAGAATGGGTGTCGTTCCCCTACTGCCCACTGTCACATTCACACGTCCTTTTTGTTCGGTTTTCCACGCAAACTGCCAATTCCTTGGGTTATATGGCTGTTTCATTGCGCTGTACGTGGGATAATTTGGTTGTAGAACGTTTAAAAGATAGTGTTTGTGTTTTTTATTTGACAGTAGAACGGTCGAACCTTTAACACTAGGTTGCCGCAGAACGGAGTATTTTATTTAATGGAGGTGTTTTCTAGAAATATCTCTCCGTCTAGTAAAACATTAGGTAAAGAAACTGCTTTGGTTATTCTCGTGAATTTTGTACTGTATTTAATGTTTCATCACACATGTTTAACAAGTTGGTGAGATATTTCTTGAAAACTTGCATAATTGAAACTTAATACACGTCAGAGCCTGGCAAATTAAGCGTAGGTACCAAGTTTAATTCAAAAATATGCTTGCAGGAAGCCTGCTACAATTTTAACGAACGAAAAGTCATGAGTCTGTAAGATAAAACTTTGAGCAAAATGTTTTATCTTACAGACTCATAATATATATAGTCCTCCTTACCGACTTCTGTAACGGCCACCCTTTAATAATATGACTGGCCAAACCGAATTTGCTCTTAAAGACTCATAATATTACGTAAGTTAAAAGCATAGACAAAACAAAGACAAACACACGTTGTCTTTGACAGTTTTTTTTTTCTGTAAAACTACACAATGTTATTTATCTTCTTTCACCTACCGTTAGAATTCTCAAAAGTTTTTGATGAAATTCAAATCTTACGTCAACTAATAATTTGGGTAATTAAACTTGTAACACCAACTCGACGTAAACAAAACACACTAGGCATCGCAACGTATATGCCAGAAGCACACACTAATGAAATAATTAGAAAAGTTTTACTCCCGTAACATTAACGAGAATTGAAAACGTACCTGTATCTTCATTACTGGATTAATTAATCTACCCGAAAGTGACCTTGAAACACTAACAATTGTTCCGAAAAACCCGTTTCAGGCGTACGGTACGCTAGTATTTTTGAAGGGTAATTAGTTTTTCGTGTGGGCACATAATATAGGATCAAAAGCTATTACATTGAGCTAACATTTACTTACCTGTTAAGGGTTGTATAAGTACATAGTTTGCCATCAAAGGCAAATCGGCTTTTTGGTTACGGCACTTAGTGAAGTCGGTATGAACTTATAAGTTGTGTTCCGTTTGTGGTAAACGAAAATATATGATTTAAATGTTTATTACAAGTGGCAGTTTTATTTGGCCTATTTTGCTTGTTAAGCTGGAAGAAGTTTCAAAAATAGGCCTATTTTATAATTGGCATAATTTCGTTTTCAGTTTTGTGTTTATGTCTTTTAATTCAGCAATTAAATTGCTGAATTAAAAGACATAAACACAAAACTGGTGATTGTAAATATTTTTTTTGAAGTTTCGCAAACATATTTTTCGAGATTACCGAAAAACTAAATCTTATATAAAAATCTCGTGTCACGGTTTTTGTAGTCGCACTCGTCCGAAACGGCTCGACCGATTTTTATGTATATTTGGTAGGTATGAAAATAGGTCGTAAAGTATATTTCACGCCGCTAATTTCACGCGGGCGAAGGTCTCGGGCAACAGCTAGTCAAAATATAAAAGTAATAAGACGCAACAGAGAGATACAAAATCAAAGTTATGAATTGATAAAAATCGTACACGTGGTTAGGAGCCATGCCTAGGAGCTAACAATACGGCAAGCCCATAAGGCAAGCAGACTGTTCAGAAACCTGAACAACATGAAGACCAGTAGGTTATAAGGGCAAGCCAAGCTTGTAGGCTTGTTTGAAAGTACCGCAACTATTGGTTATTCCATAACAAATTCAATAACATAAACATACAATTTACAAGAAACCCGTCTCAAGTGGTAACAAAATACGAAAGCTGGTAAAGTTCTGGGTTCGATCCCCCATACGGACAAAGTGATAATGTGATTTTCCTGTTGGAAAATTCTCAATTGACCTGGGTTTCGGCCGGTGTCCGATAAATGGCGATAGGCTCACCCTTTATCACATCGGACATTAATACTGTCATTGGTGAACCCTACCCTTTTGTCGGCTAGAGATGTGACTGTGTATTTTAAAAAGTTTGTGGGAAATATTGTCTGTGTCAGTGGTGTCTTTTAATATTTTGTTAAATTTAATTTAAGGGTCTTCGGTAATCCTCGGTGTTAAAATTAATAAATAATTACGGCTAAGCAATCGATAAACTGTGGTAATTAATGATGTGCACAAATATTTTAATTTTACTTCTAGGAAAATATCGTGAGGAAAGTTTTGAGTATAATTGTAAGAGTAGAGGAATACGGAAACGATGGATGGACTGTGTGAAGGATGATATGGCACGAAAGGAGTTGTCTGATGAGATGACTAGTAATAGACAGGTATGGAAGAAGAAGACTTAATGAATAGGTATAAGGGCAAGAGAATGATGACCTAGCAACCTGTTCAAAATTTATTTTGAGAGCAAAATATTCGTTATTACATTTCTATGGTTAAAAGAAAGAAAGAAAACTGTTAAGTACACAAAATGACGTAGATAAAGATGGTATTAGGTCATTTTAATTTGTAAGTCAATATTTGAAGTTGTTATTGTTATTTAGGACTACCTCAGATACTCTCCCTTTAATAAAATATAGGACAGACTTTATTGTTATGTGGCGAGTAGGCAAGTCAACTCGCACACTAGAACGCAGCACCAAAAATCACGCCACCTTTAAGCCCCGCCTCTGTGGTAAGGATCTCAACTAGGTGTGCGTAGCGAGGCGCACACTCGGACGACCGGCGCCCGCGATTCCTTTGTCTTGGATGTCGACGCACACACGGAGGCCGTTCACGACGACGTTAACGAAGTTTGTTTACTTGAGGAGTATAAATGTTGGTGTCTTGATGGGACTGATACTCATTTCTGCTTTGTTCGCCCGCTTATACAATTGTTATTTTGCCTAAATTATAAGTTCATATTATCAAGCTTATTCGCCTTTTACTATCGGTCATCTGCACCCCGACAAGTACCTACCTACCTGCTTACCAACTTGCTAGTGCTCGCACAGTAAGTGGTCCAGTTAGCGTTCACCATCACACACAACCGGCCACTTCATTGGTGACCCCGATTCCGTTGTCAAGAGGAGAAGATGGAGCCAAGCAAAGAGAATGTCGTATTCCAGGAAGCATGTCGAGTTGGAGTAAGGACGCCGTCGTTCAACCCTGACGACCCGATACTATGGTTCGCCCAGTTAGAAGGACAGTTCGCGTTGACAAACATGACCCAGGACACAACCAAGTTCTACTTCGTTCTGTCACAGCTGGAGCCACAACATACTGCGGAGGTTAGAGACCTGGTCGTTACTCCACCAGCAACGGGGAAATACGAGAAGCTGAAGGCAGAATTAATTAAAAGGCTTTCTGCATCACAAGAGCGGAAAATAAAGCAGTTGATGATGCACGAAGAACTCGGCGACAGAAAACCATCACAGTTCCTGCGCCATTTACAACATTTGGCAGGACCGACGGTCCCAGCAGAGTTCATCAGAACAATCTGGTCAAGTCGGCTTCCCACCAACCTACAAACCATTGTCGCGTCGCAGACTGCCATGACCCTGGAAGACCTGGCCGAATTAGCGGATCGCATAAATGACATCGTTCCAGTAACCGGGCAAGTAGCAAGTACCAGTACTCGCCCGCCAGTAACGACTGATCTGCAAAATACTGCTGTGAACGCGCTGGCTAAAACCGTTGCCGAGTTAAGCCGTAAGCTGGAAACCATGAGCATGGAGCTACGCAGTCATCGTCAGTCGCAGTCACGAAGATCAAGGCATGGTTCACCACATCGTTCTCGCTCCCGTTCCAGTTCCAGACCCCGAGATCACCCGCTGTGCTGGTATCATTACCGGTTTGGTGACAGGGCGCAGAAATGTACGCCGCCATGCAAGCACAGCAAGCAGCCGGTAAACTCCCAAGGCAGCCATTAGTGGCGGCACAAGACTGCCTAGCTGTAACGAGCCGCCTGTTCATCACGGATCGCAAGACGAAGATACAATATCTTGTAGATACGGGTTCAGACCTGTGTGTATTCCCGCGATCCGCTGTTCGGGAGCCACGCTGCAAGACCAAATACGAATTGTTCGCAGCAAACGGAACAATAATAGCTACCTTCGGTTATCAACCACTCACTTTGGACCTGGGTCTTCGTCGAGCTTTCACATGGCAGTTCATAGTAGCTGACGTCTCAAAGCCAATCATCGGCATCGACTTCTTAAGCTACTACAACCTACTCGTTGACTGCCGCAACCAACGGTTAATCGACAACATCACTGCACTGACGGTGGCAGCGACAAATCAAAAGGCAACCGAGGCCATTTCGTCAGTCCGCACAACCACGGAAGGCACAGACTACCAACAGCTGCTGAGAGAATATCCAGATCTCACACGCCCAGCTGGTAGACCTGGAATCACAAAGCACAGCACGGTGCACCACATACGCACTACGCCAGGCCCACCCGTATACGGTCGCCCTCGCCGCCTTGACCCTGAGCGGCTGAAAATAGCCAAACAGGAGTTCGAGGAAATGCTGCAGCAGGGAACAGCGCGCAGATCCGAGAGCGCTTGGTCGTCGCCGCTTCATCTAGCACGCAAGAAGAACGACGGCTGGAGGCCATGCGGAGACTACAGATCTTTGAACGCACGCACGATTCCAGACCGTTATCCAGTACGACACGTGCAGGACTTCGTGCATCAGCTGGTGGGGAGCACAATCTACTCCACTGTTGATTTGGTTAAGGCCTACAACCAAATACCAGTCACAGAAGAAGACATTCCCAAGACAGCCATAACGACACCCTTTGGGTTGTTCGAATTTCCGTTCATGACGTTCGGACTACGCAACGCTGCACAAACGTTTCAACGGTTTATGGACGAGGTGCTCCGAGGTCTAGACTTCTGTTATACCTACCTTGATGACATTTTGATCTCCAGTAGCAGCATCGACCAGCATCAACGGCACCTCAGAAAACTCTTCGAGAGGCTGACAGAATATGGAGTGCTGATTAACACAAGCAAATGCACGTTCGGACAAGCAAAAGTGAGTTTCCTGGGCCACGAGGTTTCAGCAGCAGGAATCAAGCCTCTAAATACAAAAGTCCAGGCTATCCAGGACTACCCAGTCCCGAAAAACATCAAGGACCTTAGAAGATTTCTTGGAATGATAAACTTCTACCGGAAATTCCTACCAGCAGCAGCTTCTATGCAGGCGCCTTTAAACAAATTATTAACAGGACCCAAAATTAAAGGATCGCAACAAATTGAAATGACACCAGAGCACCTAGAGGCTTTCAATAGATGTAAGCAAAGTTTATCAGAGGCTACACTGCTAGTTCATCCAGACCCAACGGCAGAACTCGCAGTTCAGACAGACGCCTCAGATACGGCAATCGGCGCTGTATTACAGCAAAAGCAGGGTAAAGAATGGCAGCCCTTGGCATTCTTCTCCAGGAAACTAAGCCCTGCCCAGACAAAGTACAGCCCATATGACCGCGAACTTCTAGCAATATACGAGGCCATACGATATTTCAAGTACATGGTAGAAGCAAGAACATTCGTAGTTTTGACCGATCACAAACCGCTCACATTTGCATTCAGCAAACCCCGGCAAAACTGTTCCCCACGTCAGTTCAGATATCTGGATCTCATCAGCCAGTACACAACAGATATAAAGTTCGTGGCCGGCAAGGACAACGTGGTAGCCGATGCATTATCACGAATAAACGAAATCGATTTGCCCATAGATTACCAGTCCCTGGCCAGAGAACAGGAAACCGATGCGGAACTCCAAGCCCTCATAGATAACGGCTCCAGCCTGAAGCTCAAGAAAATCAGACTGCCTGAAGCAGGACTTGAAGTATACTGCGACATTGCATCGGGGACACGCCCATTTCTCACCAAACGGTTTCGCAAGCATGCCTTCAATACCCTTCACGGTCTGAGTCACCCTGGTGGTAAGGCAACAGTCCGCTTAGTAACCGAAAGGTATGTATGGCCCGGTATAAGAAGGGACTGTCGACAATGGGCCAAGGAATGTGAAGCATGCCAACGAAGCAAAGTGGCCAGACATACGTCAGCACCTTTGACAGCTTTTCAGACGCCTTCAGCTCGGTTCCGCCACATTCACATTGACTTAGTTGGTCCTTTACCATTATGTTCTGGCTACAGGTACTGCCTCACTATAGTCGACCGCGTGACGCGTTGGCCTGAGGCATACCCACTGCAGGACATCACAGCGGAGACCTGCGCAGCCGCCTTAACGTCAGGGTGGATCGCGCGGTTCGGCAGCCCCGAGCACATCACTACCGATCGGGGCAGGCAATTCGAGTCCCGCACCTTCAAGGAACTCGCTGCTCTAATCGGGGCATCACATCACCTAACCACAGCTTACCATCCCGCAGCAAATGGCCTGGTGGAAAGGCTACACCGCCAGCTGAAGACCGCCATCACCTGTCACGCCAAGTCGAACTGGACCGAGGTGTTGCCGTGGGTTCTTCTGGGCATACGCAGCGCTTACAAGGAAGACCTACAAGCGTCCGCGGCAGAGCTGGTGTACGGTGAACCACTCCGTCTGCCAGGACAGTTCTTCGCCTCCACTCCAGAGGAGACAGTCGACGTGACCAGCCTGATCAGCAGACTCCGCTCACACATGAGTAGGCTAACACCACAACCTACTTCCTGGCACACTAGTTCCACTCGACCGTTCTATGTGCCCAAGGACCTGACCACAGCTACTCATGTTTTCTTGCGGCAAGGTCCAGCACGAAGGTCACTAGAAGCTCCATATTTAGGACCATACAAGGTCCTGCAACGAGACCAGAAGACCTTCGACCTCGAAGTGAAGGGAAAAAGGCAAAAAGTCACACTTGACCGGCTAAAGCCAGCGTACTTAGCCAATGAACAACCTGCTATGACGTCACAGCAGCAACCTCCAGAAGACCAGGTCATTGTCAAGAAGACGAGGAGCGGGCGCACAGTCAGATTCCCTGACTACTATCGTTCGTAGCCAGGCTACGACTCACCAGGGGAGTGGTGTGGCGAGTAGGCAAGTCAACTCGCACACTAGAACGCAGCACCAAAAATCACGCCACCTTTAAGCCCCGCCTCTGTGGTAAGGATCTCAACTAGGTGTGCGTAGCGAGGCGCACACTCGGACGACCGGCGCCCGCGATTCCTTTGTCTTGGATGTCGACGCACACACGGAGGCCGTTCACGACGACGTTAACGAAGTTTGTTTACTTGAGGAGTATAAATGTTGGTGTCTTGATGGGACTGATACTCATTTCTGCTTTGTTCGCCCGCTTATACAATTGTTATTTTGCCTAAATTATAAGTTCATATTATCAAGCTTATTCGCCTTTTACTATCGGTCATCTGCACCCCGACAAGTACCTACCTACCTGCTTACCAACTTGCTAGTGCTCGCACAGTAAGTGGTCCAGTTAGCGTTCACCATCACACACAACCGGCCACTTCAGTTACATTTTCATTATTTTTTATTAAATCCCCAACAATGACTTAGAGCTAGATATTTTTAGTTATTGGTTTCAATCCGTTTTTATTTGACTGTACTTTATAATGAGCGAGCGAGTTGACGACAAAAAAAAACAGGTTAAACCGGAAGGTGCCAAATCGCGCGTACGCGCGAGTTTCACAATCGCCAGTTGACGAATAAGTCGAAACAACTAAAATAGTACATAAAATGCCATGCAATCCTGTATTAACCCCTACCTGAAACAGAGAAGTGATAAAAATACGTAACATAAACAGTACATTGTAATAAATCTAAAACGAGAACACGGGACGTCACTCCAAACTCAACGTTGAAGTCAAAAATTTAATAATACTGATACTGAATTATATTCCCCCGTACTCTCTGTATGAAAACTTCTGTTTACTCACGTTAAATACATCCGAAAACGTTTTCTCGCGTGCGTTTATTTGAATTTTCCTTTGAAATTTACTTTCTGGGTTGTATCAGCGCTCGCAGGTTCACCTCAGGCTTATCGTTTTACGTAAAGCCACCATACCTAGCGTCGGTAATGGCATTATAGTTTACATAATCGTCTTACAGTGCCATAGTGGTGATATCTAAACCGAATCTTGAACATTTGAGCTCCTAATGAAAATGAAGATTCGTAATTGCAGTCTCTGAGAGCGGTTGGGAGGAATTAACTGAAATGCGGAAACTTAAGTGTAGGCAGGTTAGTTTGGCTTAGAATTAACCAACGATTGAATATTTTCGTAAGTAATTATAGGACAAATTGCCTCTCACAGAGGGATAACTTGTGTCACAGCAATGGGAATATTTATAATATTTAATAATATATCAAAACATCACGCCTGTAATCTCCGAAGAGTTAGGGAGAGGTTATGTTTTAAGTCCCATGTAGTAAGGGGCGAGCCTATTGCCATCAATCGGGCGTAAATCCAGATTTCGTGTGCTGCTACTGAGAAATTCCTGATGGAAAAACCCAATAACACTTCACCCGATTGTGAAATCGAACCCAGGACCTCATGCTCAGCAGTTGCGCTTGCGACCACTTGACCAATGAGGCAGTCATAATGACTAAATACATTAAAATATCCAACAGTAATTTATAGTGTAGTCATTACTGCACCACAATGCAGGCATTAAACTAATCACGTATTTGATATATATACCTGTACAATGTACATACCTATATAATTTATTGTAATCCTGTAATCACCAATCAATTTTGGATGGCGTATAAATTACCAACTGTAGCGCAAACTGTTTACAAATCTGACCACAACCAAATGGTACCTATTGTATTTATTGGTCGTACGTAATGCCTTAATACTGACTACATAACATACATACATAATAAGCCATATATAACATTCCCACTGCTGGGACACAAGTCGCATGTCTTCGAGTTTTTCGTCAGACGACATGCTGGTTTACTCACGGCGCGCGGCGCGGCCTTTTCCTTTACCGTTTTTGAGAGCTTAGTGAAACGTGAAATGTACAAAGTAAAGGACCTGACTGGTTTCGAGCCATCGACCTGCAAATTGTTGACAATACTCATCATCATCTGCCTAGCCTTTTCCCAACTATGGTAGGGTTGACTTCCAGTCTAACCGGATGCAGCTGATTACAAGTATTTTACATGGAGCGACTGTCTACCTGACCATATTAAATACCCTTCTAATATCTATCACCCTTCCCGTGGCTAGAGGGCTGGCCTATTTTTTGGACAAAGAATTAGCATTGCCATCCAGCATGGCAATGCTGCCAGCCTTCTGGGCATTATTTTCGACTTTATTGGTATACAAACTTCAAAGCCTCTTGACTAAACCCTCACTAAAGCATGGCGGTTCAAACGTAAGTGCTATTTTCTTTTATTTATTTCACTTTCGTCGGCTTCTAACGCAGACTTTCCCATATTCTTTCAAGGTGTCTGCCAGCTGATTTAACATATGTACAGATTTCAGTAATCACACACACAAAATGTTAACAAGTTTACACAGGCTGCAAGGATAACGTTCTGCGTTCCGTGTGTTGATTGGTTCGCAACGTTGAGCAAGTCAATCCAAACATAGAACGCTTGACCGCAGCTTAGGTGCGCACGGAAAACAGCCCTGTTTGATTTACCTCACGGAATCGTCAGGACGGTAGCCAGAAATGCAAGTGAGTGTTTCCACTGGGTTTTGGCAACAGATAGTCTCCCATTTCAAAGTGTTGAGGTTAGTTACTCTGTATATTGGTCCATTACCTTTTCACGTCTTACAACTTAATGAATTTAGACGAAATATGACAGACGAGTAGACATGTGTATTCCGGTAATACGTTTCTGTAGTATGAGTTCTGGCTTCCACGCGGTGAAGCCATAAGCTGGTATAAGCAGCTTCATATTTAGAATCATATTGCACCGGAATTTTTCTCCGGAAATATTTTTTTTCAGATACTATTCCTTTATTTCAATGTAAAATTACATTCCCTGTACGCAGCACTCCATTTGTGTAAATAATATGGCTATATTAAAAAAAACAACAATAGATGTTGAAATACTCTAACGAAGGACGAGTGGAATCAGCTGTTCACTTCCTGTTTAGCTACAGAGTTCATCGAATTCGTCGTCGCGCTTGCCGTTTTCTATGTGCGTTTTGCCGCGGTAACGATACATTGCGTATGAGAATATAAAACAAATACATTTTTTTGAATTCATTTAATATTCCTGGAATAATTTGTTGTAACGGTCATCTTAGTATGATATTATGCTGAATTCACCCCATCAGTTTGTGGAGGGCTGACCCTTACACCCTGTGTAATGGTGTTATGTCCATCACAACACGATTAACTGGCATTCACGACCATTCACGACCATTCAAAAAGCAAGTTATCGCAATAGTTGAAAAAAAATGAAAAAGAAACTTTGTTACGTTAAATTCTGAAGATCCGTTTTCCCAACTATTTTAGGATCAGCTTCCAGTCTCACGGGATGCAGCGGAGTACCAGTATTTAACATGGAGTGGCGGTCTATCTGACCTCCAGAACCCAGTTAGTAATGGGAAATACAATACCCGTCGGTAAGACAGGTGTACAGATTTTCGTGCGACGACTGTCAAAGAACTACAAATGATATCCAGGATCAACGGCGTAACTTGCTTTCCGAGGCACGGACGAAACTCGGTATGTTATAGATGGTCACCCATCCATGGACCGACCTAGGCCAGCGCGGCTTAACCTTGAAGATAAACCCGTGTGGCTGTTATTGCTTTGCCACGGGCTCCTGAGATATTTAAACTGAAGATCTAAGTACAACAAAAAAAAAAAGAAATAGGCAACGCATTCTAGACTTTAGTACTTAAGACTTAAATGAAGTAGAAATGTTTACAGTCATTGTCTCAGTCTTTGCTAACCCTACTAAAGCTCAAATAACTCAATTGAGCTAAAGGCCTAAATGTAAGTGAATAGAAGTTTAATACTAACTTATACTTAGAGACAAGAGATATAAGGCCGACCTTAAAATGAGACTAGAATTGTTTTTGTCCTCTGACCAACAATAGTGTCCTTTAGCTGTTCATGAACGTTCTACTACGCATCTGACTTTTAATTCTGAACAACAGTCTATACGAATAAATAAAATTGAAGTGTCTGTTTTTAATATCAAAATAACAGCTTTTTACTGAATGGATATGACAACATATACGGCACTTATAACAAAACACATTTTTTTTTATTTTTGTTTGTATGTTTGTCTGTCTGTTTGTTTGTTCCGGAAAATCTTCGAAACGGCTTGACTGATTTCGACGGGTTTTTGCTAGCAGATAGCTGATGTTAATAATATCAAAGGTTACTTTGATTTTAGAAAAATAATTAAAGTTCCGTGCAAAAAACCAAAACCATCACAACAAAATCCGAGTCAAAAAGGGAAGTTTTTTATTGTAATTTCACGCGAACGTAGGTCGCGGGCAACAGAGTCACCAATAAATAAATGGGTTACGTTGAGAACAAATATGATAAGTGTACATAACCTTCAACATTACGTACCCCACATTATCACTTATTCAGATAAATCATCCAATATCAAGTTTGACGTGACCAATTAGTCACATTCAGAAAACTTTTAATTTCCCCCATTAACATTAATTGGAGATACACCATGATAACGAGAGATCGAAAGTTTAAATTAGGGATGACACGGATGTGGAGGCGTTGACCACAGAACATTCACTTTAATAAAAAATGGAAGTCGAAGAGAACGGAATAGACATTTTTTTTGCGCTTGGTACTTTTAATGTCTTTAATAATAAATGGTAAATCACTTCAGGGAATTTGGTTTCGTTTAAAAAGCCTATCTGTGTTTTATACCTTTGTACTCAAAAAAAGGCCTTAAGTAAAGGTACCTATACTGACTTTTTGTTTGGAGTAGAATAAGTGAGTGAGGTTATTGACCCGATTGATGGACAGTACAATCAACAAAAGAGATTAGTGACCAAACAACTAGCAATAATACATCTTTTTCAATACACTTTCTCGAAAACTGATTCTTATCGCACTATGATTATGTTCAACATGCATTTCACTTTCACACAAGCAAAGTGCGGAAAAAAGAAAATTAATCCATAGTTTCCTAATAATTCCTGACAAAAATACTTTCCATTCTAATATTATTTTTTCGAAAGTGCATTGAAAAACGTCGTTTGATACGCGTGGGGATTTGTTACTGCAGTTCTCGGGTCCATAACACCCTCGCCTGCAGCTCGGGTGACAAATCCGCGTCGAATGCAATAACAAAGTTTCCCCACTTATATCAAAATGTAATATTTTTATTAACTTACTATTGTCCAAGTTACTATACATTTTATCCTTTATTATTGTCCAAGTTTTAATATCCTCAGATAAAGCTCTAGTTTCTGTGCTTAGTGTTGAAACCACAATGGGAATGGCGACAAGTGTGCGACACTTATATCGCAATGTGTTTGTTTTGCTCGAATAGGAAGAGAAGTAAGATCGAAGACACAGCAAATAAAATGCGAGACGTTTTCTTTCCCTTAGTGCACATTAAGTGCATGGGTTTTATCCAACGTAGCTATGCTTGTTACAGAAATTCGCTGTGTTATTGTTATTGCACTTTTTAGTGGAATTGACCGTAATAATGCTTGAGTAGCGAGGCCCTTTTTATTCAGGAAAAAAAAAGAAACTGTCATGACTTTATCTCGCCGCTCTGAGATTAGTCTGGATGAACAGGGAAATAAAAAATATGATAAAACACCAGGCTTGTTACAGTGTACAAGTTAAACGTCGGTACCGCTATTGCAGAGATTGTAATCTTGTTCGACGGTTAGGAATTAAAAATTACTAAGTACAGACCTATTTTAATTAGTTACTTAATTGTAATAATCAATGACTTAATTGAGTGTTCCAAAAAATACCATTTGTATCAAGAAAGATTTTCATATTTTACGAGCTTATTTATTCGGTAAATTAAGAAGAACGACGATAACTTTGAACACTGTTTAACTGTAATATGAGTTCGTATCATACGAAAATCTATCTCAGTTTCCAATCATTCGGACTTTTGCAGATTTTATCCTATCATTTTCACAAAGCGTAGATTTTTTCAAATATCCTGCATCATGTATAAAACCGACTCAAGCTAACGTTAGTAGATAGTAAAGTTCCACGTTTTCTATGCTTTAGTAGAAAAGGTAAAATATAAGTAGCCATTTTCTAAAAGCGTAAAATGTTTGAATATACTTTTAGGGCATCTACTTAATTTTACTTCAAATAAAACATGTTATAAGGAATTTTATGAAAGCCACGAGGAAGACAATGGAATATAAAACTAAGCTTGAACTTTTATGTTCTCATGACACTTCCAGGGTAGGTATTAGAAGTTTCTATTTTTTAAAGGACCTTAAGATAAGATGGTAACGGTTGCCTAGAAACTGTTGAGCACCGATTTAACTAAAATAGTACCTACTACCTGCCGTTAACACCTAAAAGGAAAACAGATATTTAGGGATCTCCAACTAAGAAGTTTAAAGCAAAACTTGTTTTTGTTCTAGGGGATATATCCTAGTGTCACATATTTATTTGCGAAAAAATTCAGCTCTAATTTCACTCCATGAGTTTTTTCTTTAAACAGCAAACTAAAGAGTTTAAAGCAAAACTTGTTTTTGTTCTAGGAGACATATCCTAAAGTGTCCCATATTTATTTGCGAAAAGTATCAGCTCTAATTTCACTGCATGAGTTTTTTCTTTAAACAGCAAACTAAGAAGTTTAAAGCAAAACTTGTTTTTGTTCTAGAAGACATATCCCAAAGTGTACCATATTTATTTGCGAAAAAATCAGCTCTAATTTCACTCCATGAGTTTTTTCTTTAAACGGCAATCTAAGAAGTTTAAAGCAAAACTTGTTTTTGTTCTAGGAGACAAATTCTAAAGTGTCCCATATTTATTTGCGAAAAAATTCAGCTCTAATTTCACTACATGAGTTTTGTCTTTAAACAGCAAACTAAGAAGTTAAAAGCAAAACTTGTATTTGTTCAAGGAGACATATTCTATAGTGTCACATATTCATTTGCGAAAAAATCAGCTCTAATTTCAATTTCAGACTTTATGTTTTAAACAGCAACGTTTTGAGTTTAATTTTAATGCTACCCAACAGCATATGGGCAATGATTACTGTTGTTAACAAAAATATAAGGAGGCAAAACTTTCCACGGATCTGTTTGAATTCCACTAGTCCGGTGTCCAGTGTGCTCACCCACAATTTTGCCTGACGAGAAGCAAATATTGACCCTCCCTGTTCACTTCCCAACCTTTCTGTTGCCTTGGTATAAATAAAATTTACCATTTTCCTCGTGTCACACAGATTTTTACGATAAACTGTTGTTTAGTTGAATACGTGGAATACGTCAGTGCTAAACGCTTTTATATTTTCCCTTTACACGCTCCGTAAGTGGGCGAAGAGGAAAATATAAACTATATGAATTGCTTATCTACCCGCTTAGGTTTAAAAGCCTGTTGAGGAAGCGGCTTGTGTAATTTATTGTTAGTTTCATAAGACCTTTCTCACACATACGACGTAGACATTGTGAAATTATGACGAGACAAATGCATATTTGATTCAATAATTATAACTACCTTGGTTGAAAAGATTGATGTACTTTATACATTAGCGTCCCATGTCATCTTTAAAGATTATGTTTTTTGCCATTTCTTCTTCAACCGTTGGCCACCCAATGCTGAGTGTAGGCCTCTTCCAAATATCTCCATTTTTGGCAGTTTTGTGTCATAGCTATTCAGTTTCTTCTGGCCAGTTTAATGAGATCGTCAGTCCACCTAGTCTGGTGTTTTCCCACATTTTTCCATCTCGTCTGTGTTCTCCACTCCAGCACTTTCTTTTTTGCCATTTATACTTATTAATGTTATAAAGAGGTTTAGTTTGTAACTTTGGATGTAGGGGCAATCTTCAGGACAATTGATCAAATTTCGAAAATTCTTTCACTAATATGAATCTACATTATATTTAAAACGTTGCCGTGGGATGATTGCCGACCATGACCCAAGCGCAGCCGTGGGCAAAAGTCAGTCCTTAATATAATTGGATCATATATTTATTTTAATCGGTATCAAACCGTAGCTACCATCTAGATATTTTCTTCTTTTGTTATGACGGAAGGTCCTTGAAGAAGCGAGTATTAATGGATTTCTGGATGTATCAATATTAATATTAAGACTGGCGTAGCGAGTAATTCAATCAAGGTGAACAAATAGACCCAAGACTAAGTGATTTGTTAGGTAAAACGTATTTCTTTTCAGGTGGAATAATAAAGGTATTTGATAAAGCTGTTTCTGGTTTCTAAAAATGGATTCTGTGGAATATTATTTTATGTAGCGGAATTCTAGAATGCGGAGGAATGAGGAAAATGTCGTGAGGAAAGTTTTGAGTATGGGTATATATATTTGGATACAAGAGGGGAAGGGGTATAAGAGTAAAGGAAGACCGAAGAAAACGATGAATGGACTACGTGGAGGATGATATGGCTAGAAAGAAGGTGACAGTCGAGATGACGAGTAATAAAGAAGTATGGAAGAAGAAGACGTGCCCCAAATAAATTGGGAGAAGGGCAGGAGAATAATGATGCTTATTTTTTTATTTTTCGGTTGGGAAATCATCAAATGACCCCCTACATGGTTGCTGACATCTCTTTGAGGCGTGCGTGGAACACGAACGCGCCGTCGACACGGCATGTCGTCATAAGGCGGCCGGACGGCGACCTAGCCCATAACTCGCCATCCACAGGCTCGCGCTTACGGTGGCCGGGAGCCACCATGTGACCCCCGACGCCCGGGGCGTCTCCCACGGCGGCTGGGACGTGAGGTTCTTTCCCTCTCCTTCACTAGCATGACTGCTTCGCAGAAGGAGGTGTCGGCATCCCATTCCATCTCGCTCCGGACCATGGCTTGAACCAGGACCGGACGCGAGAGATCGCCGCCGCCAATCGCTGCTACGAGGACACGGCGGTGGTGCTCCGCCCAAGTGGGGCAGACCTCCACGGTGTGCTCCACCGTGTCCTCCGGAGAATGATGATGCTTGACTGTCTATTGAGTAAAATAGACAAGTCTTCCATCCAACCGCCAGCTTATTAATTACTCTTTGTAATAAATCAGATGAGATAAAATTAAAGTAGGTACGTACGGGAGATGAACAAAAGCCGTGGGTTCATTTTCTTTGTTTACTTTAAAATCCACACTCGTGCACATATAAAGTTCGAAGAACAGAAGGTGAATGTCTACACAAGAAGAAGCACAGATAGAAAGTTACGTCAGCAGAAGATAGGTAAGCAGAGACATATGCTTAGGAAAACAAGCGCGCGAGGAACATTACATTACATTTTTTTTAGCACAAGCGTATGTCTAGCTAGAGGGCATCCAGCGGACTAGCGACTGTGAATCGCTCTTTGCGCGGTCGCCGACCTGCTCAACTTATCAGTGACTCACGCGCTTGTTTGTTACACTTTTATGTAGTAACTAGGACTTCGCCCGCGACTTCCTCCGCAAAAATTATGATACCTCGGCTAATATACTCGATATAAATATGGTTTATAGCCTTTAGAACCTACGAATAATGTATCTTCCCATCAGTGAAAAAAAATTAGAATTGTATCATTAATTCCGGAGATTATACCCCTACATACAAACTTACAATTACCTTTTTAGATTATTAGTAGCGAAGTATAGATGAGCAAATCGGTTTGTCCGTTGATTTACACTTAATAATGATAGGAGGAGACGATTTACATTTATTTCTGTGAGTAAAATACTCTATCAGTGACCGATTGATCAATTCGTGTCTATTTCAAGACTTGACTGGTGTTGGAACGTGGGCGCACCACGCTTGACCAACACGTTTGACATTTCCGTAATTTAGATCTACCTCCCACACCCATGTTTAGGCACCGGTAAACCTCAACTAGTCAAATCTATTTACATTTATCCTTTGAACTACAGATCACTTGTTTTTGTTGCAAGTATTCCACAAATAGCTACTGAAGTTTACTAATAGCTGGTGCGTCGGTGTACAGATACAATCGGAGGAGCTCGTGGCTAAATAATAACAGCCGCTCGGGTCAATCTTTTGGTTTACACGCGCTTGCCTAGGTTGGTCCGTGAATGGATGACCACCCATTGCATACCGGAAAGCACGTTAAGCCGTTGGTCCCAACTGTCATTTATAGATTTTTGACTGTCGTTACAGGTTGTCAGTGGCCCGAAAGTCTGACAACCAGTCTTTCCAAGGGTCATCGAATTTCCCAGTACTAACTGGGTTGTGGAGGTCAGTTAGGCAGTCGCTCCATGTAAAATACTGGTATTCAGCTGCATCTGGTTAGACTGGAAGCCGAACCCAACATAGTTGGGAAAAGGTTAGGCAGACGATGTTGGTGTACAGAAACAATGGACCGTGGACTGACTGAATGTGCAATTTGACAGAAAACTTCAACTTCATCTCTGTGCCCAAACACATCCCCAAACGCTGAGTCTTGAAATATGAAATATTATATCATCATCTTCCTGCCTGCATAAGAGTACCTTTTGTAACTATGGTGAGCGCCAAGGAAGAATTTTAATATATAAAGAGGGGGCTAATTAAGAGATCAAAGTTTATCTCTAAGTTCATAGTTTTTAATCAAGGAATTACAATAAATAAATATTGGGGAATGTGTTATTATTACTAATAAATTGGATTGATCGATGATTTGTTTTAAATCATTTTCATGAAACTATTATTTGAGATAACATGTCATTCTTTTAATTCTTAGAACATGTCGCAGAAAAGATGAAATGGTAAGCTTACAAAAATATAGGTATTGATGCTAAGCTTAAATATTACACTTCTCGAATGCGTTTCAAGTTTCAAATGCAGTACGTATTCAACGTCGTGTGCTGTCGGCCAGTACTCGGATCGTGCAAATATTTATTATTTGCGACTCGATACGAGCTTTGCAAGCAAGAATTTGTGTTTACATTTCTTTTACTGACTTACTTGTAAAGATTATGGATGGGATGTGGATGGGTGCTAGATGTTTAATTGCTTACTCCAATGCTGCGTCCATGACGTCAGGCGATGGGACTTCCGATACTACTTGCATCAATCGACACGCGTGAGTACTAAGCAATTTGTTTACGCAGTAGCTGTCGCAAGACGCCTGTCGCTTGAGCGAGTAGCTCGTGGCCAGGCGGTAAATGTCATCGCGTTCAAATGCCGAATTTCCGGCCTCTCACTCGTGAATTTGGGGTTCAAGAGTCTTGGTTTTACGAGCGCGATTTAAAATTAGCTCCTGAATGAAGTTGTAGTACATGTTTGCTTATCAAAAATGATGTTCTAGATTTACCGAGCATTCCTTTCATATTACATTGTAAATAACTTGTCTTAAGATTTATTTTTATTACTTTGCAGACAAAAACAAGTCTCCTTCTAAACAGAGACATTGGTTGTTTGCCCAACCACTTGCACAGAAGTATGTAAAAGTTAATTCATCTAAATATGTTAACCAACTCAAGTTGATTCACAACACAAACCGGTTCAATTTCTGCTAAAGTAATATAACTTTGACCAACAGCATTTTTAGCAGCAAAATATCCCGACAAAATAAAGCTAAATCCACCCATCAAAACTAAAAACCGCCTCATTAGACCCACTATAACAAAACGGTCTAAATCCCGATAAACATGTAAAGAGAAATGTCGTCAGTCCGTCCGTCCGTCCTCGCAAGTTGATGCGTCACGCAATATCAGCATGATTGATGACAGTCGTCCCCAAGTCCCGAATGACCGCAGCTTTATACCCGTATCATACAGTCTGTTTACGCCCTGAATTAGTTTGTGAGTGACCAGCAGCCTGGAAAAAATGGACGCTAAATATCACCCTGATACATCAGGACTATATTTCATTTTATTTAGTTTTTGTGGATGTGAACTGGAAAGTAATTTAGCGGATTTTTATGGTCGGTAAAAACGGTGCAAAAATGTTATGCCGTGTAGGTTTCGTGTTTTATAAAATGTAGCTGTACTGAAGGCACGCCTCTGCCTAACCCTTCGAGGATAAAAGGCGTGATATTGATAAAATATATATGATAGAACATAGCTTTATAAAGACAGATTAATAATGACAAAGTAGTTAAGCTTAGTTGCACACTGATGTAGTCGTATACAATTCTTTGTTAACCATTTATAATGTTTTATTGGTTGTTTTCCCTAATAAATAAAATAAAAAGAACATAAGTTTCCCCAGTTTCCCCCGATATGATGATAAACCGGTTTAACTGTAAACGATAGCACTTCATTTTTTTGCTCGTTATTGCCAGCCAGTGAGTGGGCTTTTCTTTTTAAATAAAGTAAACCTAAAGCGACCCAACGCTGCGGCTGGAGTGGTAGGCAACCACTCCAATTCAGTCACTTGAATTCGGTTTACCAGTACCGGAACCAAAATAGTAATAAATAGCAGTAGAGCGAAGATTTCCTGATAATTAGAACGCATTCCCATAGATTTCAAACATGTGCCTTCAAACTGTACCCGCTTCATTGTGCCCCGTGTTAAGTTGTAATCTCTAGTAATTCGTTAGTTTTGCTAAAAACAGTGTATCGCACCCAGTATGTTTTCATAGCACGAAACCCATCGTCTGCCCACATGATGTACGAGCCTAACGGAATAAATCCTGTCATATCCGACACATTTATTTCACGAACTATTTTAATATCTCTACCTAAATAGAAATACTTGTCAATATCTATGTATCGGTTCTAACGTCAAAAAATCCTGTAATTGACAAACAAACTGACAGACACCACAGCGTATCCATTAGCAAAAAATACTCTTAGAAAAGAAACTAGATATTTTTAGGCCTACTTGGATATAGATCTGCACAGTACAGTGTTTTAAGCCAATGAGACCAAAATATTTCCCCTATATTTTTTATAACCAACGAACGTTAAGGAGGGGTGTACCTAAAGCCCACATTTTGCCAGTGAAGTTTTAAAGTCTTATGGGAGGGGAGCCTTTTGCTCTCAATCGGGCATAAATCCAGACTCTGTGGCTGCCACTGAGAAATTCCGTATGGAAAAACCCAGTAACACTTTGTCCGACCTAGGAATCGAACCCAGGACCTCATGCTCAGCAGTCGTGCTTGCGATCACTAGACTAATGAGGTTTAAATATTTTACAGCACCTAACAATAATATAATATTTTTAGAATCAGTAGGGATTTGATACAAGTCTGTTTAATTCACGCTGTATCGAAGGCATAGAATGCCATGACATTGATTAGAACAAAAAGATATTCAAACATTCCGCTAGCAATGAACGTGTATTTCCAATTCCAGCTTTGTGTGATCGAGTACGTATGTAAAGGACACGTGTAATTCTTTTGTAGGCTATCAATGTAACCAAAAAAGGAAGCTAAATGGCGTACAGGAATAGTATCTATTGTTACCCTGGCAACCAGTTTTACCAAGGAGTATCATGTTACTTAGTAACTGGCCTGAAGGTCAATGGGTGTGTTCTGAGCTACAAAAACACTTTAATTTACTGCTTTCAAAACGGTGAAAAAAGAGGCTCGTCCTACAAATATGAAATCGAAGATATGTTACATCTACCAATCTTGATGGACGCCCAGTCCAGTAGAAGCTTAGTCCCACCAGGATAACAGAACACAAGCTTGTGTTCAAACGTTGGGAACATTACAGGCAGAAAAAAATAAAGAGTACATGGATGGAATTGGGGGAGGCCTTATACTGTCTAATTTAAACACAGACAGATAAAAGAGCTTCGTTAACGGAATTTCGGTTCTGACGGCAGAATCCTAAAAACCCAAACGGCACGTCAGATATGTCAGGCATACGCTTTATCTGAGTGATAGATGGGCAGATGCCCCAGCCACACATCCGGGATGGAACACTTGCATTTACACATATCTGACGTTTTACGGACACGCAAAAAATAGGCAAAGGCATTGTGAGTTTAGTTTGCTAGTTGAGTTTGTATTTGATAAATTACTTTTTGATTTGTTTATTATAATATACTATTAAGCATAATCATTGATTATAATTAATAGGTAATTATAGGCTGATTATAAATCAGCTTATAATGTTCCCACTGCTGGGCACAGGCCTCCGCTCAAGTCTTCTCTATGAGAGGGAATGCCACAGCCCAGTGCGGGTTGGTAGATGTTACATGTCAATTTTTGGACATGCCGGTTTCCTCATTATGTTTTTCTTCACCGTTTTGAAAGCAGTGGTGATGAAATAAATTACGCAAATCGAATAGCAAAGTTCGAATCCACGATTTACTGGACGTAAGTCGAGGCCGCTATCATTGTGCCACCGAAATGAGCAATTATCGTATAAACACATTCTCGAAAACGGCTCTTACGATTTCGATGAAACTTGCAATATGGGTGTATACGGGGGCGAAAAATCGATCTAGCTAGGTCTTATATCTGGGGAAATACGTTTTCACTATTTTCACCCGAGCAGAGCTTGGTCGCCCAGGTACTTTCAGATTATACGAATGTCTACTCAGTCATCATCTGCGTAGCCTTTTCCCAACTATGTTTTGGTCGGCTTCCAGTCTAACCGGATGCAGCTGAATACCAGTATTTTACATGGAGCGACTGCCTATCTGACCTCCACAACCCAGTTAGTATTGGGTAATACGATACCCTTTGGTAAGACTGGTTGTCAGACTGAGTGTCTACTCAGTCAATTAACCTTATTTCGGAACTAAGTTCTATGTCTCTCTTACATAAGCAGCCAAAAAAGTTCCCACTGCTGGGACACAGGTCTTCGCTGTGTGTAAGTGAATGTTACCATGTCTTCGACTTTTTGGTTTTAAGACATGACTAGTGATATTTTTCGTCATTGTTTTGAGAGCAAGGGTTATTAAATACGTAAAAATAATGAATGATGTGTTTTCATCATCTACCTAGCCTTTTCCTAACTATGTTGGGGTTGACTTTCTGTCTAATCGAATGCAGTTAAAAACCAGTTTTTTCCATAGAGCAACTGCCTATCTGACCTCCACAACCCAGTTAGTACTGGGTAATACGATACCCCTTGGTAAGACTGGTTGTCAGACTTTCGGGTCACATGACTTTCTATAACGACTGTCAAAGATCTATAATTGACAGCCGGGACCAACGGATGCACAGAGGCACCTCGGTATGTAATGGGTGGTCACTCATCCACAGATCAACCTAGGCAAGTGTGGCTTAACATAGAGATTGATCCGAGCGGCAGTTATTATTTAGCCACGAGCTCCTCCGAATGACGTGTCTTATAAGGTTAACATTAAGTATTTTTTGTGGAAATAAATGTGTTTTAAAGTCAACAGCCCCTAGATATTAACATTCTAATTATACAAGATTTACGTTTGCAGGACCTACCTGACCTTTAGCTAAGCACCGTTTTGCGAATACTTCGATTTAAACGCTATTTCGGGAGAGTCTATTTTAAGTTCAAAATAATGTTTGAGAAAAAGAAGTACCCACTTTTTTCAAGGTAACTTTTCAAAAAGCACACGGTAGCACTGGCTGATCATGCTAGCAGATAATGGAAAATGGAGAATACATCAGAAAATGGAGAATACATCTGACTGGGTCTTAAGTTGTTAAGCTCAATTTAGAAGAACGGCTTATTACCGCTCTGGCAGCTCACATGACTTCAATCTTCCACTATACTTTGCCTTTAAAACTGAAAATTACTCGCACTGTTCCGCAGGAGGTACTTGGCAGTTATGGTTACTTCGGATACCTTAGGTGCATCTAGGGGTGTCGTTAAAAGTGTCTTTGATTCACTTTACCATAGTTACAAGTATGTCAAAGAAGAGACGATTACCTACTTTTTCGTTTTTCATACATTTGGAAAATTGTATTTTGGTATGTCAGAAAAGACAGAGTTCATTATGTAATTCCAAAATGATGCTTATGATATTTATATCAATTTTGAATTTCTTTTAAAATGTACTAGTTGTTGTCCGCGACTTCTCTCGCGTGGAAATGAAAAAAAGTAAAGTCTATGTGATATTCCAGACTATAATCTATCTCTGTGCCAAATTTTATTCAGATCCGTTCAGTCGTTCTGGCGTGATTGAGTAACAAACATCCATCCAAACTTTCGCATTAATAATACATATTATGATGTTGTCAACTAACGTGTGGCTAGAATAGTACAAGTTTACGAAACACATTTTATCAGGTGGTTTAATATGTTCCCATATTTTATTAAAACCTAACAATTATACGCGTCTAGCAAAAAAAATAAGTGTGAACGGTAGACAGTAATTTAAAAAATTGTCTTGAAGTTCCAAATATGGGAACACAATTTTGTTAATTATACTGTCTACCGTTCACACTTAATTCTTTTTTTACAATCTTGTGATGGCGACAGTTATGAAATTAATGTTTCACAAAACACTTTTCGTGTTAACAAATTGACGACGTTGAAATAAATACTTAATAGTAGACACATCGTTACGAAAGCTTTCATTTAAGGTTGGGTTCTTCATGAAACTTACCTGTTTTCATCAACAATTCATGAGTTTAGAAAGCTTGAGTTGGCCGTAGTGGTCAAAAGTGACGATATGAAGTCTTTGATTGAGACATTTTTATTTTATTGAATGTGTTATAGAGAAAATCTTATTGAGCTTAGCATAATCACCCTTGAAGGTTCGCTCTGCTGGGCCATAGGCCTCCTCTCTTTGAAAAGGATATAGATAATAGGCTCTCATCTATCAGGAGGGTCCACTGCAGTAACACTCTGAAATAAACTTATACTGTCACTTACGGGATATCTTCCGTGATTGTTCATTATTTTGAGCTCCCGAAATTTCGACGCTGTTGCAAGCGCCGTGATCACGGGTTGACTGGAGAATGCGGATGGATAGAAAATAAATCGTTAAGAGCAGACAAAAGTCTGAATAAAGTCTGGATAAACCCGGTGAAGATTGACCTATAAGTCGTAATAAAAAAAAAAAGATGTTTTTGAAACAGTTCCAGTTTAAGCTGTTATTTTTGGAAACCGGCAAGTTAAATAAACGTTAGGTAAACAATGAAATTGATTCGAATTATTGAGTTACAATAAGTGGACCAATTTTATATTTACTCCAATTATTTATAAAAACTGCTTTCCTGTTTCAGACATACAGATTGGTTTGTTGGTTCTAAAAATAATGGCCACTATTTGTTTTTCCTGTGAAAGCCCTTTAAATTGACGGCAAATGATTATTTACGAATAGAATAAATTTAACTTTGAAAAGTAAAAATATAAGTAGGAGCGAAAGACTTTCCATTTAAATCAACAAAACATAAAACCAGAATACACACGCTAACGTATGAAAATCCTCAACACAACACATATTCGGCTGTAATCTAGAAAGGGAAAGCTGTCCTCCGTGAATAGCTATGAATAAATGAAACGGGACAATGGCCCGTAATACAATTGCAGTGAAAAGACGCTCGCGCTGTGTGCTCCACTTCCAAACAAGAGGGACGGTGGCTCAGGTGCAACATCGCACAATAAGCGCTGCACGGAGCGGCAACAATGCGCGCCGTGATTGCAACTTGCGCGCGATTGCACTGCGGCGACGCGAACCCCATGCTTTTGAGTGACAGCTGTTTGGGCGGGAATATAGTATTGTAGTATGGTTAATAAGGCTAGAAAATGGTTTTAAAGATTCTCTTGTACATAATAAAAGATTTGTGTTTTGCTCAAAAAGATACAAAAAAATTCATACAATTTTTTTTTTGAGATTACGGTAATTATGAAGTTTTCATTTCTGTAGATACGAAAAGTTCTAATGGCGACCGCGAACCGGAAGACGTTGCGTTGGAAGGCCTTCCACTAGGTGAACCGATGACCTGGTGAAGGTTGCAGAGATCCGCTGGATGCGAGTCGCACGGGACCGGTCAACGTGGCGACACTTGGGGGAGACCTATGTCCAGCAGTGGACGTCTTTCGGCTGAAATGATGACGACGATAATAATGGAAAGTTCTAGTTACCTATTTTTACAAAAATTATAAAAAATACGGCATCTACTAAGAAAAAACCGTAAATCGTTTTTGGAACGGAGAACATGTTTCTTGCCTTCCTTGGCAAAGAGCGCAGTAAGGCAGAAGTTGTTAATTAAGCCACAAAACAGAAAAATCGAAACAGATACAGTCTAATGAAGACTGAATGCCTGAAACAAAACATTCTGTTGATTGGCAACCCCTGGCATCTGAGTTTTGGAGTAAATTAGGGATAGCAACGAGTTTTTGGTATACAGATAAAAAATAAGGAGAAAATGTTAGCATTTCTTTGAATTTTACATGGTGATTTTGTAGGAAACAACTGTTCCTTTTTTAATAACCGATGAGAAATTTATATGTGGGGAGAAAACCAACCTTAATACTTATAGTTAATAATTATATTAATTTAAAAAAAAATTAAAATTTTATCAGCCTAGGGTATTTTTTTCGGTATTTTATTACTTTTCTTTTTAATTTTTTTTTTTAACAGTTACTGTAACTTTTCCTAAATTATCATGATGTACTAAATACGTGGTAACCGTTTTGGCGTCGGTGTCCCTTCCACCTTGTATTTGTTGTTTGTTTTAACATTTTATCAATGATTGTACAGGCATTTGATTCTAACAAATGTTAACTGAATTTGTTTAGAAAATCGGTAGTGCCTATCTCGAAATTGTGTAACAAAGTCTGTTTGTTAAAATCGTGATGTTTTTACCTACGTCAACATTTCAAATGTGTGTTTGTCCTGTATGCAAATATTTTAGTAGCGTGTGTAGTGTGTACCAGTGTATACGCAGAAATGATACTGAATTTTCTGACACGTGTCAAAAATCCAATTTAATTTATACATTCTACAAATTAGAAGCTGCACAACATACAACAAAACGAGGTAAAAAAACCAACCACGAAAAAATCTGTTAAACTGGTCACAAGTGTCGTTCGTATACAAAACGTTCCTAGAGATCGATTAAATTAAAAGTGCCTTTAAAATCCAAAAACGTGACGTCATCTCAGACATCAGACTTCACCTTACTTATCTCACCTGTGCACCCCTCATTCAAATATATTGACCTAAACAACAAACAATCAATAGAATCTGCACTGCACACACTATCCCCGCCCGAAGCCAAGGTGTTGCATAAATAGGGCTAAATTGGAATCCCCAAAATTCAGCCACATATTAGCTGGACGTATCCTTGGGGCATAAGGGGTTGAATGAGACGAGCGGGCAAAGTTACAAACTTCAGAGTAAGCACTGTCGGTCTCGACCGCTGTGACTCGAACCGAATTCACATCGGGATTAAATCGGACACTACGTCTGGTACATGTGAATTAAATTTGGCCTTCCATTACGTATGCATAATTTAGGAGCATTTTCGGAAATTGATTGGTTAGTTAAATTTAAATGAATTTGTGGGTTGATACAATTGTTAAATGTCAGTTATGCTAGAATTAGTTGATTTAATATTGACACAGAATAGGCAAGGTTTTAGCTGTTTTTGGTTTAGAAATAGATCTACCATCAAACACTGTTCAATAGTATGCATTATTAAAACTTTACCAATCTTTACAAACAAGATATTTTTAGCAAACACAAGTGAAGTTGTTTAAAAAAAGACAACGAGGTACACAAAATAATGAATACAACCGTTTATTCTAAATTGGAACAAAATATCAATCACAAAAACTAACCTAAACCGCCACAAATCCGCCACAATTGTTTACAAAAATAGCGATTAAGTTCACAAAATAGGAAAATATAAGTCTTACAGCCCTTTGAGCGATATTCCCAACAAGCGTCTCCCGCGCGCGACCAGAGACAATCTTAAAGTTGTCACTCCTTGCCATAGAACTAACATGTGCTACGTCAAACCTCATTTGTTCCTAATACTAAGTTAAACCTCATTTCTTCCTAACAATATAATATAAAAAGAACACAATATGCATCTCATGTTTTCTTTCAAAACAAAGTTGTAAGTTGTATACGCAAAAATAACTGGACCGCGGAGTTCTTTAAGAAAATTTCCGCATCCAAATAGTATAAGAAGTATAAAACTTTGGGAGACCGGGACTTAAATCTCCAAGTTTATAATACTTATTTGCTTAATACATACCTACTTGAATATTTTTAAATAGTTCCTCCTTTCGAAGTAAAACACGTGGATACAGTTTTAAAACTGTTCGCCAATTCTAGATTGCGCGCTCCGCCAACTCGAACTTTATCTAACAGCTGATTGCGACTCTTTTCTTCAGAGAAGTATCGTTAGAATCTTTCCTTTTACGTTTTCTTTATTTTTATTGTGACTGCAGCCAACTAACTCTATGTTATACATAACTGATCAAGTTTGTGTTTTGCTGGAAGGGAACTTAACTCGCACATCGATTCTGTGTCGAGTTCATTTTTACTTGAAATTACTCTCCCACTCTTGGCATTTTACTGTGTGAGAATCATAAAAATCTGATCAACATTTCAACATTTATTAGAAACTAGCATCTGCCCGCGGCTTTGCTCGCGTTAATTTAGAATTTGGTTCAATCAATTCTGGTTGTACTCTGCTTGTAATAATATAATTCAATCATGATCCAGACACGTGGCGCCATCTATTATTACTAGAAATTTATTGTTGTTTTCCTCGGGATTAGTTCTTTTTTTCGGAATCAAAGGTACCCTATGTTCGTTTCTGTACACCTGACTTCGTATATGCAAAATTTCAGGACAATCGGTTTAGTGGTTTAGGCGTGAAAAGGTAACAAACAAAGACGCTCTTAATGTGCACATATTTCTACATCGTTCTCACATATATATATGTACAATCTCAACATGAATGATGTAACCAAGATTTTGTTAAAATATTTTGATTTAAAAGAGTGTCCATGGAGTTTCTTGCCCATTCTTCTCCATAGAGATCTACGCTTTGGAATGTGCAACTACAGTACTTTCTCAAGTTATTATGTCTTGTGTCTGTGACTGTAGCTTCGCTTCTTTTTTGTTTTTTTGACATTCAAAATTGCCTGTGATGGTCTAATTGAAATAAATGCTTTTGACTTTGACAAAGTTACTTTCGCTTTTATAATATTATTACTAAGGCTACGTTATATTATGCTTACTACAGCAATATACCTCTCTCTTATTATAACTTCCACATAACTTTATTGTGCTTTACAGTTATTCGCGCCTTTATAAATTAAAGGAATTTTATTGAACGTCACTTCAGCCGCTGAAGCCGTGTGTCGTTCTTTGTTCCCCATTCCGGTTCACGGACAAAAGCATTCGTGTTCAAATGCAGCTCAAAATTTCAAATACACGAAACGACTGGTGAGGTGACGTTCTATTTACAAAGACGACGTTCTCTCTTATAATTGTAGGAGCGTTTAACTTTACTCGCTCGTATTATACTTGGTGTTTATTTTGTTTCAGTTCAAGTACTTGATGTGATTTGCATAGATAGCCCATGAACAGTTCCTTGAAAGCCGCTTATATTTAGTTCTGTACAAACAAAGGAAGCCAGCGGAGGTGACGAAGTTACTGGCAGGAGCTTTACATTTATAGCGTAGAACAATTTATATTTAACAGTTATTTGGTCTTATATGTTGATGGAGAGGGAGAGGAAGACCAAAGAAACGATGGATGGATTGTGTGAGGAATGATATGAAAGATAAAGGAGTAAATTATATGCGTGGTGGTTGACAGAGGAGAATGGAAGAAAAAAACGTGTTGGACCGACCCCAAGTAACATGGGACAGCATCTATACATTGCATGAAAAAATTTTAACCGAATTTGTTTTAAAAATCGGAAGTGTCTATCTCGAAATTCTATAACAACAATATACGATTTCGAGATAGACACCACCGATTTTTAAAAATAAATACAGGGTGGAAAGGACACTAACGCTAAAACGGTGACCACGTATTCAGTCCATCATTCTGAACTCCCCCACACAAAATGTTTTCGTCAGATATTTAAAAAAAAAACTACAAAACAACAACACCTACGCGATCAAAATTTATGGAAGATCAGCTGTTTTTTTTAAATTACCGATTAAAAATTTCTGTGCTGACCTCAAGTAACATGGGACAAGCGTAGAAAGACTATTGAGGTCTTTTACAGAAAGGTAGGTCATTCTAGGTCCATTTGTTGTCCCTAAGCTTGTAATAGCCAACATTTGGCATAAATGATAAGAGTTAATTGAGTCGGCCTTTGTGTAACATAGACATATTGAGGTTGACGAAATCGTAGTAATGACTCTAATACAATACTGACAGAAGGTATTATAGCAACTAAGTATAGCGTTTTTGTGAATTCTAGGTCACTTTTCGTTTATGTTACTTCATCATCTGCCTAGCCTTTTCCCAACTATGTTGGGGTCGGCTTCCAGTCTAACCGGATGCAGCTGAATACCAGTATTTTACATGGGGCGATTGCCTATCTGACCTCCACAACCCAGTTAGTACCGGGTAATACGAAACCCCTTGCTAAGACTGGTTGTCAGTGTTTTTGGACCACTGACTACCTAACAACGGTCAAAGATCTACAAACGACACCCGGGACCAACAGCTTAACGAAACTCTGTGGTGGTTACCCATCCACAGACCAATCTAGGCAAGCACGGCTTAACCTAAAGATCGACCCTAGCGGCTGTTATAATTTAGCCATAAGCTCCTCAGCCTCGTCTTTCGTTTATGTTAGTTGTAGATAGAAAATTCTGTCAGTGCTGGTTTTAACCGGGGAGTTGTGGGTTTTATTCCTATATTAGCAAGTTCAACGTACCTTTCAGAAAATTATCAGAACCAATTCCTATCTTATTCAGGTAAATAGTAATTGGCTTGCCTTAATTTGTATGAGACCTTTTGATGTTCCCTCCACAGTTTTTTATATTACTTTGGGGAATCTAGACGTTACATTATGTAGATAATTCTACTAGTTATCCAAACGCTGCTTGCCTCGTTGGTCTAGTGGTCGCAAGCACGACTGCTGAGCATGAGGTCCTGGGTTCGATTCCCGGGTCGTGCAAATTGTTATTGGGTTTTTCATCAGGAATTTCTCAGTAGCAGCCATGGAGTCTGGATTTGCAATAGGCTCGCCCCCTATTGCATGGGACTTAAAAATAATTGGCGAAATGTGGGTGCACTAATTAGGTACACCTCTGCCTAACCTTTCGGGGATTACAGGCGTGATGTTATGTTATGTTATCTAAACACAAATAGTAACAGGCCAGTCTGTTGCATAGCTACGAAAACAAGCTATTACCTAAATAAGCCCGAGGCGACGTATTAATTTCTACCTGCATGATGTGGTCGAAACATGGCGTAACTAGTTATCATTTTAACTCAGTTTAGTTCACAGCATTGCTGGATGTAGACCTCATATCTCATGTTGAGCGCCAGATATTCTGATGAAGCTGGAATTGTTTAACTTAGCTAAAGAAGTACGTAGAAGTGTAGTTTTTAAATTATGTGCCAATAAAGCTTTTGCATACGAGATAGAGGAGCTCGTGGCTAAATAACAACAGCCGCTCGGTTCGATCTTTAGGTTAAGCCGTGCTTGCCTAGGTTGGTCTGTGGATGGGTGACCGCCCATTACATACCGAGTTTCCTCCGTGCCTCGGAAAGTACGTTAAGCCGTTGGTCCCGGCTGTCATTTGTAGATCTTTGACAGTCGTTAGGCAGTCAGTGGCCCAAAAAGTCTGACAACCAGTCTTACCAAGGGGTATCGTATTACCCAGTACTAACTGGGTTGTGGAGGTCAGATAGGCAGTCGCTCCATGTAAAATACTGGTATTCAGCTGCATCCGGTTAGACTGGAAGCCGACCCCAATATAGTTGGGAAAAGGCTAGGCAGATGATGAAAGCTTTTGCATAGCTTCTTTGTAAAAAGTATGAGAACATATAGTCCCCCTGACCACAATTGTTCATGGTGGCCTTTTTCAATGGTATTAACCATCGAAATTGAAAAAAGTATGCTTAGATGGTTTTTAATGGTCATGTTGAGACGGTGACTGAAAGGTGACTAACAAAAGGTATTTACGCCCCTAAAGGACATATACTCTGACGTTATTGGTGCGGTTCTTCAGAATGGTGGTCAGGTGCGTAGTACTCACAACCGGCATGCGTCTATGACCAGATGTACGAGTATGAACGTGGCCGAGGCGATAGGAATTTGTAAGGATCATAGCAGGTGGTGGTTTTGGTTTCAGTCGTATGTTATTACTTCCCCGAATTTGAGCCTTATTAGCGAAAATGTGCAATGCAATAACACAGTGTGTGTTTTTTTTTCAATATCTTCGGGTTCGATTCATAGCTCGGTGTACTGGTTTTTCAAAAATCCAACGATGCAATTTTACTTTTCATCAAAATCGGGTTGGGGGCTCCTTTGAGTTTCCACTTGAAAAAATCATCCGGTAAATGTACGTATTAACCCAACGCAGGAGATATTATAGTGCTCAAGTGTGTGCGCAGGCACAGATGCGCTCTCTCTTCCGTCACTCTCATTGTCAAATGGGACGACATGGCAAAAAAGTTAAGCCCTCATTACACGCATCATCATCATCATCTGCCTAGCCTTTTCCGAACTATGTTCAGGTCGGCTTCTAGTCTAACCGGATGCAGTCGAATACCAGTGTTTTACATGGAGCTACTGCCTATCTGAACCTCCTCAACACAGTCAGTACTGGGTAATACGATACCCCTTGGTAAGACTGGTTGTCAGACTTTCGGGCCACTGACTACCTGTAACCACTGTTTAATCAAGTTTAACATTATAGAGCCTAGAACCAATACATAGAAGTCTATACAGTACATAGAAACGAGCAGTAGCGTGCAACACCAAAAAACCTATTTCAAGAATTTAGAACTCAAAACAGCCACTTGGACGAAAATATAATACTATATCTAACGATTACCCGTTTATGAGAGAGCAGTACCAAGATTTTACAATATTTATTTGACATTTGGCCCAGTATGTGGTGTCGGCGTAGACTACGAAATATGAGATTCTGCGGTGTATATTATTACCTGAAATGTGTGGAATGACATTATTGCTGGCATGTATATGTACATATACATATATATGTACTGTTCTGTATAGTCGTAAAGATATGTCACAGTCAAAATATTGCTACCGGGACACGTCATGTTTGAATTGCGAGCCACTACACCTGGGTAATACGAATGTATAGTGATGTACAAATACATTATGCATGGAATTGTTTCTGCGGTTATAACATCTGTGTTTTATTGGTGTTGACTTGTGAGTTGTATCACTTAGTTACTGTAGTATTATAAGCTTCCGTATCGAAATAGAGACTGTAGCGATAAGTTCATAGTTTAATAGTGCAGTTCGCGGCACGGTTCAAACTAACTTTCCTTAATAACTCTTTTCGCAAGCAGGCTTTGTAGCAAGAATACGGGTAATTGCTTATTTAAGATGCACGGAGCAGTGTCGGTCGACTGCAGATCAGAAAATATCGAAGTTTTATTAAATATAATTAAGTTGTGCCAAGTGCACGCTAAGCTTCGTCTCGAACTTGGCCAATAGAGGCCGCCTCTAGCAACGGAAAAGAAAACAGCAATCTCGACCACACCTTTCGCGCCCACTATTCACAGAGGTTTTGCCTGTAGCTGACGACAGTCGCCTATTATGCAAAGTATTATGTACGGTTCACGAAACCTAATAATGTACTTATACAGTAGTGAGAAATAAATCTTAAAAAAAAAAAGGGTATTAATCTTTCCATTTTTTTATGACAAAGGAATATTATTATAACTAGGAGACGGGATATTTACCATGCTTATTGTTTCCCGTCTTTTTTTTTTTTTTTTTCCGGATGGGAAATCATCAAATGACCCCCCTCCGCTCTGGGCGGAGCGGAAGGGAGTGTCAGACTTGTACTGACTAAAACCCATCCATGTTCCTTCTTTGCCTTTGTGTTCAAGGGCCACGGTCTTCTAGTTATAATAATGTTAGTGACCATGAAAATTTAAAAGGAATATTGTAATGCATTTTCAGTACTCATCCATACTACTTATATTGAAAATGTGATACTAACTGTCTGACTGTAACCCATTCCTACCATAACGGCTATATCTAGTTTTAACAAATTTTTGGCATACAGGTGAACATAACGTGGGCTAGGACATAAGATAATTTTTAGACCAGTAATAAATTTGTCGATCTCCATATGGATCCTGAAAAAAAAGCGAAACCATCGTTTGTAAATTCAAAAAAATCTTTCGCTGGCAGAAACCTACATTATTCGTGGTTGCTGTATAATGCTATAAATTATATTTATACCATGCATATTAGCGATCTTTAGGTTAAGCCGTGCTTGCCTAGGTTGGTCTGTGGATGGGTGACCACCCATTACATACCGAGTTTCCTCCGTGCCTCGGAAAGCACGTTAAGCCGTTGGTCCCGGGTGTCATTTGTAGATCTTTGACAGTCGTTAGGTAGTCAGTGGCCCAAAAAGTCTGACAACCAGTCTTACCAAGGGGTATTGTATTACCCAGTACTAACTGGGTTGTGGAGGCCAGATAGGCAGTTGCTCCATGTAAAATACTGGTATTCAGCTGCATCTGGTTAGACTGGAAGCCGACCCCAACATAGTTGGGAAAAGGCTAGTGCATTTATAATTATATGCATTTGGTGTTCAGTCCGACTTCAGTCTGTCAACATATCCCTCTCATATCAGTAATTGAGGCGACCAAACATGTACCTTTACGCTACTGCCGTAATGAGCAGCTAATTGTTTGCGATCTATACCGTCACGTTACGTTAACACTAATCTATGCGTGAAAACAGTCGCCCGCCGGTATTAACCAGTCAATTGACTTTGGAATTGAAATAATGTAATGTAATGTGGAAGAATCGTTATTGACTTGAAATCCACTTGGGTTTTCTTAAAAGCATGGGGAGCTGGTAGCTGGAACCGGCTTTGTTGCTGTACCCTGCAGGGTCTCTAATTGTAATAATTTGATAATTAATTTGTATATTTTTTGTGGTTGTGTGTTTTTTATTTAATAGTATATTGTAATTATTTCAAACCATTTAAAGATCTTATTAACGAGGGTAATGCCGTTTTGCATCGTTGCAGCTTACTTTGTTTTAAAGTGAAAACGTTGTTATTTTAATGCTTCGTTTTCTTCTCTTCTTCGGGAGGTAGCTACATTGAACCATATTGGATCAAGATAGTACGCACGACGACCAATTAAGTTATACAATTAAGCGGATCTCTCATTGTATGGGAAATTTATACAAAGCGCAGCCATGTTATGCTCAAAATGCTTAGCTTTATGTGTCGCCGTGTGTACCAAATCTTTGTGTTCTGCAATGCCTTTTCCCAACTATGTTGGGGTTGGCTTCCAGTCTAAGTTTTCTTTACGAAACTCATGGACATTAAATTAAGTGTCCCAACTACCACAGTTTTTATTGGAAAACATTTTACACCTACCATTTAAAAAGTTTGTCAAAAGTTGAAAAATACTGAAAATGTCAGATTTTATACCCTGCGTTCAGCACTGTTCCGTACCGCAAGCTAATAAATCCTTTAATTTTACACCTGACATAAAATGGAAGTACCGTCCATGTAAACTAAAAATATGATCGCGTTGTACCACTGTGCACTGCAGACCGTCATATTTTCATCGGCGAATGAAAAGTGACTGCAATGTAATAACAGCCACAAAGGAAAAGGCAGTGCTTTTTTTGGGTCAAGCCAATTGGAATATGTGCGAATGTATGTGTTTTATAACGCAGTATAATTTTTACCGGCTTTTGATAAAAGTTTCATGTGATGGAGCGTATTATGATTAACAGGGACTTAATGTATAGTCACGAGCACCAATATGTATACACTTTCCTAAAAAAAACGAATTTCGCGAAAAATAACGACTGTAACTTGGAGATAGGATTTTGTTCATGAAAATATGAGTTCCAGAATACTATGTTCGTAACAAGATGAAATTTTAATCAGAGTAGTAGCAGAAACACACTTTTAAAAATTGTTAAATGTTTACATATTGGTGCTCGTGACTGTACCAATTACGCATATTTTCATAGGCATCAATGATTTGATTGTTAGTTGGTAGGCGTCGGTGCGTTGAATAAACATTTTATTTGAGAGTGTACGAGTAGCTCACATGACATTTGCAGCAGATTTGTATTGAGTCAGAATCTTATATGCCAGTAGCATGAATGCATAACTGAGCCTAGTGTATATATGTATAGATGACTGTTAGTTATAAGCAGTTGTATGTAATTATACAAGGTGTAAACGGACCCTTCGCGAAGCCCTCAACCAAGTATTCTGTACCTACATAATAGTAAGTCTACGCAAACATTATTGGTTGGAAACGATTTTTTGGTGGATTTTTTTTTTCGGATGGGAAATCATCAAATGAATCGCACTTTTATCTTCATAAGTAGGTTCATCTGATATTTCTTCATTTTATGCAAATTCGTAATTGTCATTCTTATTGTCATACTTCCGTCTGCAGAGTTAACTGTCCGCCTACTTTTTCTCAGTAAAGTCATAAACACCAAAAATGGTAAATGGTGTTTCAAATAATAATAAATCGGTGAGTCGTTTTGCCAATTTTGGTAAGGTTTAGGTAGATTCAGAAGTGGTGACGAAGCTTCATTAATTCTGCCAAGTTTATGATCTTTTTTTTTTCGGATGGGAAATCATCAAATGACCCCACCACTCTGGGCGGAGCGGAAGGGAGTGTCAGACTTCTACTGACTAAAACCCATCCATGTTCCTTCTTTGCCCTTTCTTTGTGTTCCAAGGCCACGGTATCTCTTTCGAACAGTCCCGCAGCCCTGGCAGGCATCGGCCACCACGTGACCCCCGACGCCCAGGGCGTCTCCCGCGGCAGCTGGGCCGTGAGGCTCTTTCCCTCTCACGTCCCGCATAGTACAAGAGTCATGGAGGTGTTTAAAGTAAAACTATAACATCAAAAACTTGTATTTTTTTCAAAACATGTGAAAAATTTGGAACTTTGACCTCCAATATCTCCGCAACTCGTAGAAGGTCCTCCAAGTATGGTCCAGACCAAAAATATGATCGCAATGCCGAGGAGAACCTTCGGCTTCGTTAATGGTCTTTTTACACCCATTTTGCAGGTTGTGGATTACTGCACATTCCTTCCTACAAACAAGAGGCTTGTTTCTCAGCAGAGGGAACATTACTAACTGGTTATAACTTATAGTTACTACAATAATGACAACAAACAAATTAAGGAAACAATCATTAAACATTCTGATTCCCACACACTTACAAACAAAGAAACCGAAAATTCGTATTCAGCGCAACATTTTCCAAAACAGAATGTAATCTAAACGCAAAACGAAATAAGTGGCTACTTGTCTCCGTAAAACAAATGACCGTTTCCTAGAAGTTGTAGGAGTAAAAGCATTTACGATTGGAAGATAAAAACTTGCCTGTGAGCTGTGACTAACGAAATATACCCACTATCAATCGTGAACTTATCTAATGTTACTCATTAAAGGCTTCCGATGGACGATGGACAGCATTACCTTGGTTCTTAAACGCTGTGTGCAGTTTTACAGTATTGATGTTATAGGCCGAATAATTTCACAAATCAAACTGAACGCGATCACTATGTCTAAACTGCGTTCAAAAGGTGTATGTAAGTGTCATATCGCAATTTTTTTTTTCTTTGTGTTTAGTGCCTAACCTGGTGACAAAGTTTTTATGCCACCCATGGGCCTCTGTCTTGGCTTGACATGCCGTCGAGTAATATCTTTCAGGCATGCTGTTGCTGGTTAGGTTTTATCACGATGTTTTTCTTAATCAAGTGATAATTATACAACTATATACCTATGGAATGGTAACACAAACGCGTTTAGTTTTATTGGTGGAATTCAACCTAAGTATGGAGAGTTTAGTACTGTTCCATCATAACACAGTGAAGAGAATATTAATCTAGAGAAAATATTAATCTTGAGATAATAGATCTACATTACGACAAAGATTCTGTGTTAACACTGTTTGTATTTAGTTAGTGTTAACTTTAAACCAATATTCTCAGCATATACATAAAAATAGGTCAAATCTCTAAAATAAACTGATAATAATTTTAATAGTACGTTATGAGAATAACTGTGTTACCATATCCTTCTATGAAAATGATAATATTGTATTGTAGTACATTTTATAATGAACTTAGGTAGTACCTAATCTTTATTTGTACTGCGGACGCAATCATACCTACGTGCTACGACGTAGCGGTCGCTACGTGACGCGCTACGGATCTCGTAGCTTTTTATTTCAATTACTGTGTTACTGTGGATTACCGTTATTAATATAATAACTATGTATTTGTACCGTATACTATCATCTCTAAATATATACCAGCAATTGAACATACGAGTAATGAATAATATAATATACTTAATTAATTGAATATATTAATAATGTATGCAAATCTAACAGTATGGTGCCAAGCTTATGTCACCCCATCTCTTACAATGTGATGTATGGATTTAATCAGTGGATGTGTTGGTTTCCTTAGGTGTTATGATCATACAGTGCAAAATGAGGAACACGCGAGACCATTTATCAGGAAACTAGCTTTGTCCTAGATAGTGTATGAGGAACATTAGGTAGGTACATTTTTCTTTCTAGTGATTTGCAAAATATTGTGCAAACTTGAGTTTTTTTTTTTTTTTGATTTCATTGTTCAGAAGCCCGAAAGTTTGACAATCAATATTACTAAAGGGTTACCCAGTAACTGGGTTTTGGTGGTCAGCTAGGCAGGTCGCTTCCTGTAAAATACTGGTATTCAGCTGCATCCGGTTAGACTGGAAGCCGACCTTAAAATATTTTGGAAAGACCTGGCCAGATGATGAAACTTACTGCCTTAAACGTTCTCACTCTGCGAAAGTGCATGTGAGGCCTTGGAAGACTCGGGGGTCACGTGGTGGCTCCCGGCCACCGTAGGCGCGGGCCTGTGGACGGCGAGTTATGGGCTAGCTCGCCGTCCGGCCGTCTTATGACGACAGGCCGTGTCGACGGCGCGTTCGTGTTCCACGCGCGCCTCAAAGAGATGTCAGCAACCGAGTAGGGGTCCGCATGGGCCGATGCCTGCCAGAGCTGCGGGACTGTTCGAAAGAGACACCGTGGCCCTGGAACACAAAGGGCAAAGAAGGAACATGGATGGGTTTTAGTCAGTACAAGTCTGACACTCCCTTCCGCTCCGCCCAGAGTGGGGGGGGTCATTTGATGATTTCCCATCCAAAAAAAAAAAAAAAAAGGCCTTGGAAGACCAGGGTAAAACAAATGAGCGCGCTGAACTAAGTTATGACCGGCTTCAATGTAATGCTGCCTCGGAGTCAGAGGTCACACTCATAGCAAGAACATATTTGTTATAGTTGTGCCCTTGTCATACCTACTCAAGGAAATACAGTTACTGAAAAAAATATAGTACCATTATACCCAATATATAGGGTGTAAGGGACAGCCCTCCACAAACTGATGGGGTGAATTCAGTATATCATAAGACGACCAGTCCAAGAAATTATTTCAGGGAAGTTATGGGAATCCAATAAATTTGATTTGTTTTATTTCCTCATACGCAATATATCGTTACCGTGGCAAAACGCACGTAGCGAACGGCAAGCGCGACGACGAGTTCGTTGAACTCTGTAGCTAGGCAGGAAATGAACAGCTGATTTCACGCGTCGTTCGTTAGAGTATTTCAACATCCATTAGTGGATTTTTGCCGTATTATTTACATAAATGGAGTGCTACGTACAGGGAATGTATATACATTGAAGTAAAACAATATTAACTAAAAAAAAATTAAAAAATAAAAATTCCGGAGAAAAATTCCGGTGGAATATGATTCAAAATAAGGAGCTGAATGCACCCTGTCTGTTTGTGGAGGGCTATCTATCCCTTTCACCCTGTGTAGAGAAAATATACTAGTATAGCTCAATATAGTTAGTGAGCACTTGGGCAGTGTTAGCCCAGTGGTGATGGTTGCGACTTATGTGTCGCAAGTCGTGGGTTCGAACTCAGCCAGGCACTAAGCTTTGTATAAAAATGTTACTGGCCAAACCCGATTTACAGACCAAACTAGTTTGTCCTAGGCCAAACCAGTTTATCATATCAGGATAAACTACCCCAAACAAAGCAATTACACTGTGCCCAACTTGGATGTAGCGCTGACCGACCGATGCCGCACCACCGCTCGCTCGGCTCGCGCGTGGTTGCTCACTGTTCTAATCTAACCTAACCGATTTAGACGTTGTGCTCTATGATCGTCCTTTTGTGATGAGTCCTAGTTTGGCCTAGGACAAACTAGTTTGGCCTGATATCGGATTCGGAATGTAAGATATACTTTTTAATTTGGGATCACTCTTCACAAAAAGTGAAAGAAAAATGGTGAAGGAACTGCATAAACAATAATCATAAATTCAAAGGCGTATAACATTCATCAACCCACACTAGACCCGCGTGGTGGATTATGGCCTACTCCTTTTCACAGAGGAGAGGTCTGTGTCCCAGCAGTGGGAACGTTATACGCAGTATATGATCAAAATGACGGTTGGCGCAGTGACTGAGCGATTGGCTGCTGCACTACGTGTCACGGGTTCGACTCCCGCACGGAACAAATAAAATTTGTTTGGTACAGGTAGTGGTTTCGGGTCTGGCTGTTTGTGTATGTTTGTGCACCCACGATACAGGAGAAATTCTTAGTAGCAGTCCTTCCTAGGGGCAACGTTTTTTTTTAAATAAAAAATAAATGTGTATAAAAACAGAAAAATAAATAATTATGGCAGCGGTATTTTGATGATTGTCATAATAATAAATCCATTCACATTAATAAGGGGAAAGCCAGGATAGATACAGTCGCTAAGATAATAATCATTAATTATCTCGAAATTAGTTACACAACTATTTCATATAAATAACTGTGTACGACAGTAAACTTTGAGCATTTCCGTATGAGGTATAGGGTGGGTATACTATAGATTGAAGTTATTTAAATCCCCCAAAGATGATATCAAACACCTCGTGGTTAAAGGAGAATGTTGCTTTAGATTAACTAAACAGGGTATCAAAAGGCTCATCGCATAGTCGTCAACTACTCATTTTGTACATCAAACTATGTAACTTTGAGAAGAAATAATTTCTGGGAAACCACTTTTATTTTTGGCGTGAAAAACTGCAGCTTACGGTAGTGTGTAGTTGCACGCAAATGATTGTGCTTTCGGGTACGTGCAACTTTGCAAGCATAGTGGGGGCGTAATTTAAAAAAGATGTTTCAATATAAATATGGGTTTCATAAAAAGCACACATTGGATTTTTGACCTTCAACATCTCCGCAACCAATAAGTTCACGGATATGGTATTAGTAACATAAAACTCTAGGTTTTATTAAGTGTCTAACACCCGATATTTGGAGGCATTATTATTTGTCTATGTAGTGAGTGGAAAGTTACCCTTCTACTGATAGCTTATTCTATTAATATTTTATGTAAGGCTGTCGGTGATTTATTACGGAATTTATTATAAACATCTATCTTAAAGTTCGTTTCGAGGTCGCATCGATGGGTAAGACTAGTACGAGTATGTTTGTGTTTATATGAATATCCAATAAAGATAATTGAACCTATGAAGCTGATAGGTAGCAATCATGTATCGAATACTGCTAGCAACTTTATTTTTTGTTTATTTATTCATGTGGATGACGTACATATAAAATAAAAAACGATAATGAATCATGTTATTTTAAAACAAGAGAAGCTCGTGGCTAAATAATAACAGCCGCTCGGATCGATCTTTAGGTTAAGCCGTGCTTGCCTAGGTTGGTCTGTGGATGGGTGACCACCCATTACATACCAAGTTTCCTCCGTGCCTCGGAAAGCACGTTAAGCCGTTGGTTCCGGGTGTCATTTGTAGATCTTTGACAGTCGTTAGGTAGTCAGTGGCCCAAAAAGTCTGACAACCAGTCTCACCAAGGGGTATCGTATTACTCAGTACTAACTGGGTTGTGGAGGTCAGATAGGCAGTCGCTCCATGTTAAATACTGGTATTCAGCTGCATCTGGTTAAACTGGAAGCCAAGCAACATAGTTGGGAAAAGGCTAGGCAGATGATGCTATTTTAAAACAATTTTGTATAAAATTTTACTGTAATGAATTTCCGCAAAGTAAAGCCAAAAACCGTATCAATACTAAAAAATCATTCGTCCATAAAGATGTTAAAATCCTGACACGTCCAACGCATCGTGTGGCTCCATAGGGTTCAGTCTGCCTTATTTCGCCAGACCGTGAATAAATGGCTGCATAACCGACCAAGTTAATCAGCCAATGAATGCCATGCCGCAGTTCAGATTATTAAATTGAAATTAAACTTTAACGATGAAGTGGAGTTCGTAGTTCGTGATTACTGTATGTATGAAACGGATGAACCAATTTAAACGCGATTTTCTGTTTGCAAAATGGTGGCCCACTGTGATTGATTAGTCGCCAAAGTACTAGCGACAACTTTTTATCTTTAGCCTCATACTACTTTGTTTTTTTATTTTTTATTCTCTTTGAACTACTAGTGGTCGCAAGCACGACTGTTGGGCATAAGGTCCTGGATTAGATTCCCGGGTCGGGAAAAGTGTTATTAGGTTTTTCCATTAGTAATTTTTCTGTAGCAGCCACGGAGTCTGGATCTGTGCCCGATTGATGGCAATAGGTTCGCCCCTATTACATGGGGTTTAAAACATAACTGGCGTAATGTGGGTGTACCTAGGTACACCTCTGCCTAACCCTTCGGGGATTACAGGCGTGATGTTATGTCATGCTCTTCGAATTGGAAAAAAAAGTTTCCATAAATCATGTTCTTTTTTAAAATTGCTAACACTTTCCTGCTCCTACTCGTATGAGAAACATCAGTAAACATCATAATACCAAGAACTAATCTACCAACAAACATTCGGAATGTACGATTCGACGCGGCACTAATGTTTCAAGCTTCATCTATCGTTCGAAGTAGATACTCGTATGTAAATCCTCATATCTATTGACGTGAAACCCCGGGTGAGCTCTGGCTCATTTGACTTCACTATGGAAGTTGCTAGTGCTGCCAATCGCGAACTGGGATCTGGGAAATAACGTTTTCATTTCCGTACTTATATCTTGGGTAGGAAATCGGTTAATAACTTTGGTTTTATTGTGCACAAATAAAATAGTTAAATTTCTATTTAAAATTAATCAATGTGGATTTTTAATATTGCGATATCTTTTTTTTTTTTTTTCGGATGGGAAATCATCAAATGACCCCCCACTCTGGGCGGAGTGGAAGGGAGTGTCAGACTTGTACTGACTAAAATCCATCCATGTTCCTTCTTTGCCCTTTGTGTTCCAGGGCCACGGTATCTCTTTCGAACAGTCCCGCAGCCCTGGCAGGCATCGGCCCTTGCGGACCCCTACTTATTTGCTGACATCTTTTTGAGGCGCACGTGGAACACGAACGCGCCGTCGACACGGCCTGTCGTCATAAGACGGCCGGACGGCGAGCTGGCCCATAACTCGCCGTCCAATATTGCGATATTTTTACATAGTATAAAACAAAGTCGCTCCCGCTTTTTGTACGCTTAGATCTTTTAAACTGCGCAACGGATTTTAATGCAGTTTTCAGCAATAGATAGAAGGATTTAAGAGGAAGGGTTATATGTATTGTATATTGCATCTGTTCGAAGCCGGGGCGGGTCCTAATTGGATATAATCCTTGGCGTAAGAAAAACCGATAGATATAAAACGGAAATTGTTCTCAAATATCGTAGGTAGAACCTTAATATATTTTCTACCTGTGAAAGTGAGTACTGAAAGTACTCCTCTATTTTCGTCGTAGACTAAAAATATTTACATTGTCAACGAACAACAGACTGCTGCTACAAACTAATAATTCCAGAACACATATACAGTTAAAATTAATGACTACGTCGCTCTAAAGTTCGGGGTTTCATCTGGCATACAATGTAGATGTTTAAATCCTAACGTGTCCTGTGTCACGGCTCCCGAGGGTAAAGTCTGGCTCATTTAGCAAGACCACAGATAATTAATGCACATCAACCCATCAGGGTGCAACGGTCTGGCTTGTTTATGCTCGGTTTCTTTTTTAATGTAAAGAAAGCTCTATTTTGTCACTGAGCTTTTATTTTTGTTTTTGGAACAACAGCGTCATTTAAATGTTCAATCATCTCAAGTTTGTTGACGTTTTTTTTTTTTTCCTTTCTATTCTTTATTTTGATTATATTCCTTTTTTTAATTTTTACAAAACATTTACATTTTTAAATATTCCTTAGAAAAAAACAATATGAAAACATTTAAAAATATAAAAAATTGTAGCCCACCGGGAGGTAGAAGGTATCGGGAACAGAGTCCAGGCACCGGGCGGTCAGGGCTCCAGAGAGAGGAACCTCCTAACAATACTGGCCGTATCCAGGGGTACCGCTTTCTGAATAAAGCCCTTGATCCAGCTGCCTAACGAGAGTCTTCTCGGGTATTGGTCGAGGCTCTTGGCCTCATGATTAGATTATTATTTTAATTTTCTGTCGCACGCAATAACCCAGATCACAGACAAATGCACATCAACCCACCAGGGTACAAGTGGCTGGCTGATTTATGCTCACTTTCTTTTATATTGTGAAATTCTGTTTTGTCACTGAATTTTAAACTTTGTTTTTATGTAGAGTACGTTCATTTAGGGTAGTTATTTTAGTAAAGTTTTGTCATACTTTGCCAGTACCTATTTCAATTTACTTGAAAATGAGTCAGAATACTATAATATACATAGTGATATTTATGCTATATTTTTCAGAGAATTGTAGTAGCTTTGAAAAGTATACAAATTATTATTCTTTATTTTTCAGTAGAGAGAATTTTATAGAAGGAAAATATATATATTTTTTAATTATGTTTAAAAATCGACAGAACCATTAAAAAAACTTGTCAATAAAATAACCAAGTAAGTGAGTATTTAAAACAATTAACAACGGCGTTAATAAAACAAAATGAAACACAATAACATGACACGAAAGTTTTCGACTGCGGGAATTATGAATGAAGACAATAAGACATAATTTGATAATAGCTGTCCCAAAGGGCGTTATGCGTGACGCTTTCAGTTCATACTAAAAGTTAAGTTAATTATGTTTATTGGCAAAGTTGAGCGGAAGCCGTAAAACAAATTACACCATTTTGTTTCTAAAAACAAAATTCTTTAAAACTCTTTTCTTCGAGCAAACATTTTAAAAGTTTACCAAGAATCAAAGTTTTTCAGAAAAAATACTTATAACTTCTGTAAAAGTAGCTTTAATTTGGTCCAATAGATTTAAATTTTTAAAAGAATTAAAAAATAATGAAATTCTGCAATCATTTAAATATTTTAGTTAAATAAATTTCGGTTTGCAGAACAACAATTTAAATCAATGTAGCCACATTAAACAAACTGTGTGTTCAATTCGTTCTGCCTCATTGCGCACTAAAATGAATGTCCACTATTATTCATGTTTCAATTTTAAAATAATTAGTATTTAAATCATTGGCCCGAAATATTCGTTGCAGCTAAAAGTAAACACAACTTATAATTTGCGAATAAAATATTTTTTTATGCGATCCACAATTTTAATCTGCAACAATATTGGAAATTATGTAAAAGATAACTAAAATACTTACATTCTCATACAATCGAAGATAATTACCAATATGGCACGACACAATCATGAGTTCAAAGTTACTTTTTTCGTAAAACTACACGAGTTCATTTCGACGGCACAATATTTCAATAAGTTATCAAATTGTTCTATGACAGCGTGTCATTATAAAGTTAATTGATAGTACAGTCCACGTGGGCGATAAAGCGCGGGAAATCGGAGTGTTTAGCGCCAAAACCGACCTCCCCCGAGACCACCATCCCTTACCGTGCTCCACAACATACTGACAACTGTCACAGCCCACCCGGCCGCCCGCCGTTTTGCTCGCTTTTACTACGGACGCTTTTCCTCTTTTGCCCTATCTTGCTTTAACGAAAATTTATATACACACAGATATACCTACACACATGCACATCAACTTAGTTCGAGTCGTCGAGGTTCTCTATAGTACGGCTGTGTGCACTGAGAGGAATATGTGAGTGTAGCTCGTTCAAGACGCATCTTCACGGTAACTTGCCAATGCGTTGGTGCACACAATTACAGATTAACTGAAGGATTTTGTAACATAATGAGATGGCTTATAAGGTTGTGTTTTCAATGTTTTAAAGAAGTAGTGTTCATTCAAAGACAGAGCTAAAGCAGAATTGCGCATGTCCGTTATCAATCTTATGATCGTGAAACTACGAAAACTATTGCTATCCTTATTTTTCTTTAAGTTTTAGTTTGAATTTTCAAAGATACTGTTCGGAGCCGCGCATATCTTGGTGGCTTTTTATAATTAATCAAATTGTTTGGTAACTAAGTTATATTTCAACTTGGTAGTAGCATTTCTTTGTTTATTTTTTCTTTGGGGTGAACGCTGGGATATTTTACGAGCGATAAAGTCGGGCGCCTTAATAAGAGCTGAGCAACTTATAAATAAAGTATGAATTAAATTCTAAGATCAGGTGTGTTTATTTCATAACATTTTTCACTGTATATATTTTGGACGTACAACTTTTATAGCTGCCTTACCAATGAATACTTGAATACAATAGCGTCGATTATGCTGATAAGATGTTAAATCAATAAATAATATTGTAACAACATAATAGGTACCTAAACATTATTATCTTCACAGAAACATACAGTTAACGACAAAATCAGAATCAAAGCGAGACATCCCAACTTGCAATCTCCAACTACTTACAAAGGAAACAAAGGACTTGGGAAAAATAATTTCCTTACAACTGGGGATGATATTAACTGGTAGATAAGAGGGTAAGAGTATGAGTGAAGTACTCTTTCCGAGATGGCGGCGTTTATACAAAGCTATGAATAACAATTTACTAAAGAGCCAGGAACGCAAACACTTGAGCAGAGAAGTTTGTTTCGAAGTGCCCAAACTCACGAACAATACCGACACGACGAGCTACGAATGATGAATTAAACCGAATGTAATGAAACGGTCCCACTTTGAGGGTAGCCGTGGTTTTTTTATGTTTTTTTTCTTAGTTTTAGGGTATTTTTGGGGTAAGCAGAGTTGTTTAGCTCATTTATTATGTCCAAGTATTAAACAGCCACTACCTACGCAGTCTGGCAGTGTTATTGAATTTTTCCGTCAGGAATTTCTGATTCTTCCACGAACTCTAGTTGTGTGCCCGGTTGATGCTAAGAGGCTCGCCCCTATTACATGGAACTTTGACATAACTGGCGAAATGTGGGTGTATTATTCGGTAGATATATTGCTGCCTAACCCTCTGACGAATTCATCCGTGATATTATATGTAAAAGCTTTAAAAATTATTTTTAACAAGATTTTATAAGCTTCACCTGTAACTAACTATGTAAAAAAATCTTAGAAGTTAAATTTGACCCACTTCCCAGTTTCTGATTGACCTGGAATTTTGCATACACGTGTAGTTTGGATGACAATGCAAAGTTAGCCAGTGACGCATTCTAAATCCAATATGGCGGACTCCCAAAGATGGCGGACTAGTTATTTTTATGAATTTCCATGATATGGGTATCTAATGAAAGGTTTTGCTGAGAACAATACGAGAAATAAAATAACGTCACTCTTAAGCGTGTTTTTAGTTTTTTAAACTATATTTATTTTTTTAATTTTATTATGTAATTTCTTCCCAGCTGAGTTACTATGATAATGACAAGCGCCATAATTTTAAATGTCAAGTTTGCCGACATCATCACCGAATATTTCAAAGGTTCACCACGGAATTTGAATTTATACATTCAATTCAACCAATGCAAATGTAAGATCCTGTGCACCTATCGTATGACTTAGCCAGCGGGTGTCCCTCGATCCCTTTGTTCAAACGGTTGTAACTTTACAGACTGATATGCCGAACTGCTTCCTAATATTTTGATCTTGAAGACTGAACGATTTACTTGATTTTATTAAGGCATACATTAAAAAAAAAGTAAAAAGAAGCAATAATTTTGCGTTTGATTTGAAAAAAGTCTGCGAACATGCAAAATAAGCTAAAAAAAATATATTACCAGCGACTAGCCAGCGTGCAGCGGCTTCACCCGCGTGGAGTTCGGTTATTATCCCGCAGAATCCTATTACAGCGATAAAAAGTATTTTGTGTTAATCTAGGTTATGAACGATCTATACGTCAAGTTTCATCCAAATCCGTCCAGTAGTTTTTGCGTGAAAGAGTAACAAACATCCATCCATTCCCACAAACAAGTAAGATTGGGTTAACTACTTCGTGGGCCTCGTAATCGCAAGAGTGACTGCAGAACATGGGATCCTAGGTAGTCTTCTAATCATTGGGCGACTGCATGACTGGCGCCGGTTTCTCCTGATGAGTGCGGACTTTACCTACTGTCCCAATGTTTTAGGAAGGTTGCACTTAATGTTCCCCTTTTTCATAACCTATCCATTCCAACGATGTGTAAATTCATGTGGTTGCATGTCTATGAAATTTACTTCTTCGATAAAAATATACAAAGGCGGCAGGCAGCGTTACTACAGTGTTTTACAAATTTGGATGTTAAAATTACCATCTGTAACATTGAATCCAGGACACAAATCACATCAATTTAACATCAATCCACAATTCCACATCTTAACCCCTCAATGCCGCATCTTCTGGTTCAATTTACGTGTTTCGTGGCTCTCTGAGGTCGACATTCAAGTGTTTTGCCGCTTCAACCGCCTTTATAGATGTCACTTTGTCACACTCGCGAGTTCAACCCCAGATAACGACTTCATATCTAAATATTATTTTGTTTACTGGCTGTCGCCACGAACACCCCAATATGTTGGAAGGTTAAAAATACGAAGGAGTAAGGTGGTATAATTTGATGGTGAAAAAATGTTCGGGGCCTTTTCGTGGAGGTAATAGGGAGTATGGTATGACTGCATTTTTTTAGAGTTCTATGTTTTAATAAATGGAATTGACTAATAAACATTTTTCTTTTTATTATATTCTTTTCATTTTTCCAAGCTAAAGATAAGTGGGCTGGTCACGTAGCACGAATGCAACCAGAGAGGTGGGCAAAGATCGTCACTCACAGGACGCCTGACGGAAGAAATAGCGGTCGAGGTAGACCGCGGCGGAGGTGGTGTGACGATCTTGCTTGCGGGGCAAACATAGCTAGATATCGCACAAGATAGAGAGTTTTGGGAGGAGAAAGAGGAGACATGTGCCCAGCAGTGGGACACATAATAAGCTAACAAACGATTTGTTGGATGTTGAACATCATATCTTATCACTTAGCTCACGAAGACGCCTCGGCTGCCGCTGCTAGTACGGTGACATTGTTAACACTGTTCATACTATACCAAGTGTGCCATCGTTTACTCGCACTACTGTCGTATTAAAACTGACGGCTTAAAAGACGGTGGTGCCAGAAGTTCTACAATTTTAGCACCACGAATTTATTAATTTCTAGTATCTGCTTCAGTCTCCAAACACTGCCAGCCCGACGTACCCAGCGCATCAAGTTACCACAAACTGTCAAATTTTCTCATTCGATTTTGAACTTAACCGTCAACATTTTAAGGTTTAAAATCATTTGGAGAAATTTGAGTTTGTGGTAACTTGATGTGCTGGGGGCTGGCGACTGTACTCTGTGTTGCGTTTCTAATCTCACTTTGAAATTATTTTTTTTGGGTACATTCTTACCATAAGCACCCAGTTTAGCGTTTTCTTCCTAAAAAAAGAATTTACAGAATACAATTTTGGTAATTTCATATAAGAACAATGTAATCTTTGCATTTCCAGCTGTCATATCCACTAGTCTCTTACATGCACAAGTCAGCATAGCAGACAACTAAATTAACTTTGAATGTCTACAACTTTTTTCGTGCAAAAACTTTGAAGCCTTTTACGAATGAATGTAATATATCAGTCAGAATATTATCAAGTCTAGCAAGCACTAAAATAAATTCAATGTTGAAGATACTAACTTCAGTGCAGACAATCATAAGAATGTAGCAACTTTATTTTGGGCCATTACACTTTTTTTTACATTCAGCAAAGCTCGTAAATCAAAGCGTACTTGGTAAGCTAGAAAATCTTAAATCTATTTATTGCGAACATATTTCTCAAATGGAAGGTTTACTAAACCGTTTACATTGTATTTATCGTCCCCAAAAACGACTAGAGGCAATGTTGTGTCAGCTGAAAACTTGTTAAAGTCCCTCCACCAAAGAAAGAGTTATGAAAACGCCAACTTTGGGGTCCTCACAAAAAACGTGAAGACAGTTTGCACAACTCCGGTCCTCAACGGGATTTTATAAATATTAAAATGTAAGGGACTCACTTTGAAAGCGGAAACTAATTTTTTTCTTTCTTCACGAGGTATTCATTGCGTTCGTGAAAAAAGACTTCCCTCTCCTTTGTAATGTTTTATAGAAATACCCTCATAATAAATAACTTTGTTGCTTACAAATATTTGGATATTATAATTGATGTCCTTTGGAAACATTTTATGTAACGTAATTTAATTAAGATTGGTAACTCACAAGTGAATTTTATAATCTACAACTTTTTATGAGAACAGTTTTTAATTAACTTAATCCGTTGAATATTGAATTTGTTTTTGATGGAGCCCATAGTTATTGAGAGATGTAAAAATTTACAATTATAATAAGTATTGGAAAATCAACTCTTGTCAATTAACAGAACCTCTATTAGGTCGAGAGAGACGATGGCTCTTGTAAAGTTATGCATAATAATTGCTTGCTCTTCAGTTCCAATTAAAGGCACTTCAATAATGACGAACTCTTGCGGTTAGTCTTGGACTGTGTCTCAACCAAGTTCCACCGTCTACTGAACCATGCCGCTCGATACAATTTGCTTAGTAGTTTTAGTTTAGATGTTCGTCTGTTACTAAAGTTCATGCGATAGTTCTGGATACTTTACTACGGTGTATTTAAACGGAATAAAGGTTAATAGTAATTCCTCGATTGAGTTTGTTGTCTACTGTATAAATTTTATCTGTATTATTTATACAGTAGACAACAAATACAGTAGACAACAAGTGTAAATTTTAGTCTGCTTAATAGATTACAGTTTCCTGCTTAGTAAGGTTTTCTTCTAGCATGGAAAAGAAAAATGAAAAGATAGTTTTATTTAAAGATCCGTCAGTGTCAGCTTAATACGTAGCATGTGTTTTTTTTTTTTCTTTTTTTTTTTAAAGGAACGTTGCCTCACACTTGGAATTTTTCCTGTATCGTGGGTGCGTTTACAAACATTTAATCTCACATACACAAACAGCCAGACCCGGAACAACTACTTGTAGGTCATACAAATATTTGGTCCGTGCGGGGATCGAACCCGCGACACGTAGCGCAGCAGCCTATCGCTCAGCCACTGCGCCAACCGTGCCGTCGTTTCTTTGTCGTCGTGTGTTGTATTGCACAGAAGGAAAACGTGGGAGCAAATCTTAACAGAAAAATATAATGAACATTTATTTAATCGTCTACTCGATACTCGACTCGAAAGATCATACTCGTATGTATATATCTGTTACTGTAAAAGCCCGAATATCGGTAAAACTTAGGTTTTATTAGTAAATCCTAGGATTTACGAATTACTTTATGGATTTTAAAAGAAGAGAAGATTTTTCGGGGAATGTCATCATCATCATCCACAGCCCGACTTCACCCACTGCTGAGTACAGGCCTCATTTTCTTCACGCTCTTGTGCCAGCCTCATCCAGGATATTCCCGCAATGGCAACAATGTCGTCTGCCCATCTCGTCGCCGGAAAGAAGAAAGAAAGAAAGAAAAATAAATTAATATAAAAATATATTAAATATGTTAATATATTTTTATTTCCGGACCACCAACGCTTCTCTTTCCATTCCTTGGACGCCACTTGGTCACAGCTTTACTCCACCTGCCATCACCTCGCCTTGCTAGGTATTCTGCCCAACTCCATTTGTGTTCCATAACCAAAGTCGGTTAGTAATTATTCGGTTTTGGGAATAAAACGATGACTAATTCTTAAATATCTGGCAACTAATGATGACATACTGTTCTACTAAACTGAGCGACCAAATGGATTAGATAGGTTAGAACCATGGCCATCCATGTGTTAGGCGAAATGGTCGCAGTAACTAAGCTAGGGCACCCCGACCAAATGGGCTAGGTTAGGTTAGAACTGTGAACAATTAAGCCGAGCAAGCGTAGAGAGCGGTGCTGCGGCAATGCGGCCGGCCAGTGGTTCATCCAAGTTGGATGCGTATTTTCAAGTCGCCGTCTTCACGATTTGTAGTCGCTCACTTCATTTACTTAATTCGGCCACAACATTTACCGAGTCTTTGAGGTAAAACCTAAGACAGCCGCGTGTATGGTGGTATGAAATGAACGATCACAAAATAGTTCGGGTTTTACTATTAAGAGTTGGTAAATCTTAGGTTTTACTGGGAAATCTTAATATTTACCGGAGTTCGGGTTTTTACAGTAACATGTATACAAAACCGTGGGCCAAGTATGAACGTGCGAAGTTGATATAGCGTAAATTCAACTGATTTCAAATTTTTACTCGTATCGCATATAACTTTGGCGGCACGGTTGGCGCAGTGGCTGAGCGATTGACTGCTGCGCTTCGTGTCGCGGGTTCGATTCCTGCACGGAACAAATATTTGTATGGCCTACAGGTAGTTGTTCCGGGTCTGGCTGTTTGTATATATGAACTTAAATGTTTGTAAACGCACCCACGATACAGGAGAAATTCCTAGTGTGGGGCAAAGTTGTTTTAAAAAAAATAATAATAATAATACATAATTTACAAAGTTGTAAGGCTTTATTAATTTCTATGGGTGCAATTTTAAAAAGTTAGTAACAATTTACAAAATATCCTTAAACTCTTGATTTTTCTAGAAATTCCGGAGATATTAATAGTGATATTCGCTAAAAATAAAACAAAACGTATTTTTCATTCAAAAACTTACGAATTTACGTTACGTTTACGTCGCGCGTTCATACTAAGACCTCTGCCAGCAAAACATAATATAATACTACCCACACGAATTTCAAGGAATTTAATAATAAAGGGTGTTATTGAAGGCTCGTATAACAGACAGATGAGTCTAAAAGTCACACTCAAGGTTTTTGTGATTTTTACTGGGTATATTTATTTTTAAGATTATTTTTCATCTTCCTTATTTTTCGAGGTTAACATAACGTTCGTCTAAAACTAGAGTGTTCTTGAGAGAGATTACTTAGATAGTTAAGTTTACTAAAATTATAATATGACAAGTCTGTGATTTTCTGCTGTTATTTCAATTTATAATCTGTTGGTAATAAATTATTATCGCGTCATTATTATCTGCTTAACCTTTTTCCAACCATGTTGGGATCGGCTTCCAGTGTAACCAAATGCAGCTGAATATCAGTATTTTACATGGAGCGACAGCCTATCTGACCTCCACAAACAGGTTAGTACTGGGTAATACGGTACCCCTTGGAAAGGCTGGTTGTCAGACTTTCGGGCCACTAACGACCGTCTAAGATCTACAATAATTTGCGATGGAGTCTTCAATTATACTAGTTTTTTAAGCAACCTTTTTTGTGCCTACAATAGTTCAATTGAAAAGTGAAATCTTAGAGAAAGATCCAACGTTGATCATAACGAATGTAAATAAATGTGTCTGTGTGTGTGTGTGTTAATATTTGTATGGCCTACAAGTAGTTGTTCTGGGTCTGGCTGTTTGTGTGTGTGATTTTAAATGTTTGTAAACTCACCTACGATACAGGACAAATTCCTAGTGTGGCGCAATTTTTTTTTTTTAATATTAGCGAGTGAACGCACTTTTTTTTCTCATAGAAAGCCAGTGCTTAAAAAAAATGCAAAGAATATAAAAAGTCAAAATTATCTGTCAGGTTCAAGTTCTAGCTATTTTTAGTAATTAATTTATGTAGGTGGATGGGTATTAAGTTACTAATAACTTTGTCGAGACTTGTCAAAATGTTTTTATTTAAAGTACTTATGTTAAAAAAAAAACTGAAACATAACAGATTATATTCCTAAGTAATTCTACAAAATCTAGCAAAAATACATACAAGAAAGGCTAAAAGGGTTCATAGTTAATTGTTAATCAGAATTTTGTTCATACTTTAAAATTGACTTTAATTTCGCAACACGTCTTCTTGAAATTTAAGTAACTTTTGCAACCTCTTTTAAATTTGTTAATATTGATTTATTATGACAATATGTATATCTAGTAAATAGGGGATAAATAGTTATTTAGTGTGCAAAAAGTAGCTATACAATACCTAGAATAATAAATTATCATTTCATTATCATCTTCAGTCTCCTGGCCTTACCTCAATTTATTTAAGGTCTTGGCAGCACGTCTTCTTCTTCCGTACTTTATTATAAATATCAAAATAAATAATTAATTGTATCGAAGTATCAGCAGTTGTACACAAAATGGCAATGCTAAACGTTGCCAAAAAAACAAGGGCCAAGATGTCATTATTCATAGGTTACGTTTACTAGCCGATTTCGGCTGCTCAAGTGATGAATCTTCATCAGTCGAAAAATAAAGATCCTGAAATTAAAAAATAAAACGAATTATAAAAGAAATAATATAATTTATTGGTAAGCTATCATTTTGTTATATTTGTTCGCAGATTTAGTCAAGACTGACACATGGACATCTACTTTCATACGGACTATTGTTCTATGACAAAAAAGATGGCCCGCTGTACTTTATTACCCAGAAGGGCATGTGATAACGGAAATAATAACACAGGCTTAAGAGCTAAAATAATATCCCAAATCTGATAGCTACTAAACCCTTGTAAGTTAATTTGTTACGCTAGTTTTAATCTAAGAAGGTTTATTAATAAGAGCGAGTGTGTTGCCAGTGTATGCGACCGCAGTTCGCGACAGTGCGGGCTCGTTTGCACGTGCTTGTGGAAAATATTACTATTTCTTAATTGCTTGTCTTATTCATTATTGGGTACGTCTTTAGTTTAGGAGAATAGATAATTAATGGTAATTTTAAGCTTTAGATTGGGTTGTGCGGTGCAATTTGTTTTGTAGCTAAAAGTTTGATTATGAAACTTTAGTCTAGGACTTTCATTAAAGTGAGTGCGGTATTAATACTTGCAAGCGGAACACTCAGCTATACACTGGAACGACCTTACATGCAATAATTATGATATCAGAAGCAAATTAAAATAATTGGTACCTAATTAATTAAATAGGCCACCTCATCATTAGCCTATATTTATCCACTGCTGATCATATGCCTCTCAATCGCAACGTCACTCAGTTCGATTCTCGGCAACTGTCATCCAGGTGTTTTCAGCCACCATTCGAAAATCAAACGAAAATATATCTTTCTAGACTACTCATTTTTATTGTCAAATTGCCGTAGTGTCTTGCATAAGGATATAACAATTTGTTTAATAGTGCAAATTACCTTTTGTAACCTAACAAGGATGTACCAATAAACGGTGAATTGTAAATTAAAATTGTTTGCTGGTATGTAACATACCAAAATGTTTGTTATTTGAATTTGGAATTGCTGTTTATATAACATAAAAAAGTAGCTGTCCCATACATTTAGTGTGTCAAATTTTTATGGGACAGCTGATATTTTTGTCGCGATTACAATGTTCTTCTCATAGATAAAGTTGTTTAATTTGTACCACACCCTTAATTAAAAAAGAAATGCACTTGTTAATTCATACAAAACTTAAACTTTGTGTGACAAACAGTATTCAACAACAGGGCCTTTTTTCTTTAGTTTTTAGATTCATCGTGACGGTAAAAATAGCTAGTTATCTAAGATACAGAGCAGTGGTGACCCAGCGGGAACAGCCACAATTTGCGAAAATACTCAGGCAGGTGTGACAGTCGCTCCATGTAAAATACTGGTATTAAGCTGCATCCGGTTAGACTGGAAGCCGACTCCAATGTAGTTGGGAAAAGGCTAGGCAGATGATGACTCAGGCAGGCGTGAGGCCCGTTACTTTGTGAGGAAGCCGCCATGTCCTAAAAGCAAAAAGTAGAAGACCTGTGACATCAACCAACCCGCACTGCGGTCGCGTGGTGGATACAGGCCACTCCCTGTCACAGAGAGCCAGAAGTGACCGTGAGGGAGTATAACATGCTGATTATTATCTACATTATAGATAGTGCTGGCTAGCGCTGCTGACTGCTCAGGATTGTTTTGAGAGAGAAAAGTAAATTGTAGACATTATTTAATATTTTTAACGCCAGAGCTAAACGCACGCGCATGCCCTACACGCCACGCCACAATTTTACCGCAAATACCTACAAAAACAATAGGGATTCCAAAACTATTTAATTTTTTATTTCGTGTTGTAGTGCACCCTTTTTTGTCACATTTGTTGTTGTTGGCGTACAAGGCACGCGCTTGCTTGTCATGTATATGTGACACTGGCGTTCAAAAGGTTAATGCACCAAGACATATAACGCTTTCCAATTATCCTCAACCAAGATCCCAAAAACGTTTTTCATTCAACAAACAACGTTAACAAAACACTTACATCACAATACCAAACTCGCTCGAGTAGCATAACATTTTCAACGATCCTTTTTATGGTATACCTCCTCTCGGTTGTATTATGAGGAGTTATTTGCTCGCAGCTCGTTAGCATGACGACATCCTGCATGTAATGACAAGCCGGGTTACTCATGATTCTCACCAGATTATTACGTCAAAATTCTACCAACATTTTTATAAGAAAACTCGACAAAACTTACGGAGGATGCAGTTTATGTTAGGTGTATTTTTCTTGGAAAATTCTTGGGTTTTTCTTTCGTTGGGTGCGTTTGAATATTAAAACGTGTGAAATTAGGTAGGAAGAAGGTACAAGGTTTATGTCAATTTAGTAGTTTAGAGGAACGTGGCCTCAAAGGTGGACCTGATTCCCTAGCATAAGTTTTGACGTTTTTCGTAACGATATTACGTCGATTTTTTAATCGAAAAAACAATATCCTACAGCATTTTAGTTGAATCGTTTGCAACAAACAAGCACAATCAGTATCATCCATGGATGATTTTTATTTTTTTTTGCTAGCCTACGTGGTATCCCACTGCTGGGCAAAAGCCTCCCCTTTCTCCTTCCATACCTCTCTATCTTGTGCGATCTCCGCCCATGTTAGCCCCGATTAAATATTAAGATATGAATAAATTCTTAATATTACGAAAATATTATTTGTGAAACGAGTATTTTTTATTTTAAAATCGATGTAGTTACGTTACACCGCGCGCTCGTGCCATGACCTCTGATCGATCGATCGAAATAGATATTATAATATATATATATGTTACCGGCAAAGAAATCTGACAACCAGTCTTACCAAGGGGTATCGTATTACCCAGTACTAACTGGGTTGTGGAGGTCAGATAGGCAGTCGCTCCATGTAAAATTCTGGTATTCAGCTGCATCCGGTTAGACTGGAAGCCGACCCCAATATAGTTGGGAAAAGGCTAGGCAGATGATGATGATGATGATATGTTACCGGCCAAACCCGATTTCAGGCCAAACTAGTTTGTCCTAGGCCAAACCAGTTCACGTGTTTATCGTGTCAGGATACACTAACACAAACAAAGCAATTACAATGCGCCCAACTTTGCTGGGGGGCTCATCGGCCTTCTATGCGCCCTGGGCTCGCGCGTGGTGGGTCACAGTTACCACCTAACCTAACCTAACCTAACCTATTTATTCAGAGTGCCTAGTTTGGTATAGGAAAAACTAGTTTGGCCTAAAATCGGGTTTAGCCGCTAACATATATAGATAATTAAAAGGTACCTACCTACTGAAACTCATAGATAAAGTTGAAAGCAAATATGAATGGTTTTTGATATTTCAAATTAAACGAATGCAGACTTTCGTACACTGTAGATGATTAACAAAGCCGAGCGAAACGTGGAGTGGCATAAACATTCGCCTTTAAAATCATATACAAACACAGATGACAAAATATACGATTAAATAAGACTCAGCAGTTTTGTTACTCAGACAAAAGTTTAGCATTCATCTTTATTATCATTTTATATGTTGCCATTATATTTCCACTCTTTGTTTCACTATTCAAGCTTAAGCTCTACTTTATATATTTACTGTGGAATGGTACCTAATATAAATTAATGCACGATAATTAACATTAAGTTTAACTATAGTTAAGCCCGTGCAGTTAATTTTATTTTATTTACATTTCAGTGCAATTTTAAATAGCCGTTTTTACTGCAAACGTTATGATGGATCATGGTTTAATCGCACTGTCATAATATTGACACTAAAATAACAATTATTGATACTGACTTATTAAAATAAACGTCAAATAATAAAATTTAATTTTAAAGATGGAACATGAAATCGTTCAGTCGAACTGTGCGCGTAATAATCGGCTTTTGTTTGCATTTCTACGTATTCCAAAATTCAATTTAAATATGATGGCGCGGCGCACAAACATGAGATCGGCAGAATTAAATGACGTGTGCCATTTGTCGGGGATCCTCGCGCGTTGCCGCACCGCAGCCGCGGAGCTGGCCAATTCCCAAATTAATTGCTTTCCAATACTATTTTTAACACAGAATTTGCTCTAAAGAGTGCTGCCGGTTGGCCGTATGTGAGCTTTGATTAATAGACTTTGATAACCTTTAAGGTTCGGAAGCAGTAATTGTCTTTACGCTGGGGTTCGAAGTGCACGTAGAATAGTGTTATGCAACCAAATTGACTCGTTCAACACTGATTGGGTCTTGATTTGGATCTCTCTCTCTCTATTCTGTTTTGCCTTTCAATTAGTCTCTCTCTCTTATCATTTTTGGGGTTCCGTAGCCGAATGGCAAAAAGCGGAACTCTTATAAATTCGTCATGTCCGTCTAGAAAGAAAGATAGATACTTCCAAAGTGGTAAAATGTGTGCCCGCAATCTAATTTCTAAAGAGGAACAAAATTCTGAAAATATGTAGGATTGTAGAACGAAAAAAAAACTTTCAACGAATTTGGGTTTGAAAAAGATTTGATGTTTAGTTTTTAAGATATGGGACTTTTTCCATCAAAGTGCAGCAGTAACTTTGTTTTCCATTAACATACTATGAAAAACAAATTTAATTTTGCTGTTGAATTTAATACAGTTCAACATATGAATGAGCCTTCAAAATATTTTTATTATATTGTTTGGTGCTACGGAACCCTGTGTGCGTGTGAGTATGACTCGCACTTGGCCGGTTTTCATCATGGGCCTGGTTATTTGGCTCGATAACTACGCCTAAACAATATTTTTGTAACATCTGACTAGAAATCAATCGCAAAACTAAATCTTAAGATTTTGCTCGAATCTTTTGCACTCAGAATAAAATAAGCGGATCGACTTTATTTCCAAAAATTTACATAAAACTATGGAATATCAACATGGCACTCTGTGAAACATTTTCAACTGTATAACAAATCTCTATCTGAATTTCTAAATCTGATGTTTTCAGCTTTACTGCCACGATAAATATATTCTGTGGCAGGCAATATACATTTTTCACTTTTACAACATAGACATAAGGCAGTGTTGCCATAAAGCTGACAAGTTTGGCAGTATAACCTGCTGCTGTCATCGAATATTGAAATGTAAATATTAGGGGTTAAAGTATGAAATTGACGATTTGTGTGGACGATTTCGTGAAAAGTGATATTACCATACTAACATTTTAAATATTTTTCTCGGAAACGTCTGAACCAATTATGTATGATGAAATTGCAATAATTAGAGTGAAAAAATCCTGCGTTGCACTGCGTATCTTAAATTCTCAAAACACAGTCTATGACAAAAACATACCTACATGAAGTAGTGATACCGACGGCACATTGAAACAGGTGTTTTCCACACACTTTAATCGAATAAAAATAGAATTAGGAAAAAATATAACTTTATAAGTCAAAGTTACAAACAGAAAAACAAAATGTAAGAAAATAACGGCAATTTCATAGTTAAAAGACCTATTATTATCTGGTCATTGGTTTAAACTGATCCACAATGCTTTCTTTTGTAATCATACGTGTGATCTTTTTTGGGTGTCTCTAAAAATATAAATAAGGTTTGAATCAGCTTTTAGAACAATATATTTGGTATAAAGTATTCGGTATCCACCTCATTTAAATCTCAAATCAAAATTCTCAGTCTGAATTTATCTTGAAGGTTGAATATAAATTCAGACTATAATTATCTTCGAGCCGATAATTGCCCCCAGGCATGACAAATCCTAATTATGATAAAACAGATCAGAGACATACTTCATTTGAAAAAAAAATCCTTACAATCGATCTACCCTTATTAATAATAGAAATTAGAGCTTCATCTACTGAACGAGAGCTGCGGAACCTGGAAGTATGGAAGGACAAAAGTGAGGCCCAGCTGTACGAAATTCAAATTGGTGATGATAATAATCTCAAAAATATAATCTATTGAATTTAAACCGTCTGTAGATATGCATTGCCACAGGCCAACTATAAAATGGCTTAGGAATTGACGAATGTCTCACTTTACGGAGGTGATGAGATGAGATGAGCAAAGGAAGCTGGACTTACCAAGGGTGCGATATGAACTTGCGAGCGCTTGAGCCTCCTGTCCTGAGGTAGTTTGGAAGAACACCGTGTGATTTTAGACGGTAAGAGAACCCATACCATACAGAAAAATCATGAAGATTTCCACATAAAAACAACACTTTTATAGATTACAACAACAATTATTATAAAACTACTTTTAGTAGCCACAGAAGGAAACATCTCCTCAGCTGCCTCGTTGGTGTGTTGGTTGTCCTCGTGGCTGAGCATGAGGTCCTGGGTCCGATTCCCGGGTCGGGCAGTGTTTTTGGATTTTCCACCAGGAATTTCTCAGTAGCAACCACGGAGTCTGGATTTGTGCTCAGCAGACAGCAATAGGCGAAATGTGAGTATACTGTTAGGTACACCTCTGCCTAACCCTTCGAATTACAAGGCGTGATGTTATGTAGAAGAAAACATTCATAATCTAGGCTACAAGACACAATTAGTACGTAACTCTCCACTTTACGGAACACGTCCACAATAGGCAAGTGGGCACAATTCCTATCCTAGCAATTAATATGTCGAAACGTGAGCACCGCTCTATTAGTCGAACTGTTGGGTTGCCAATGAAAACTTACTTCAATTGCGTAACTCATTAGAATAACGATCGGAGTACAATTGCCGATAGTTTCGGAGGCAAGTGAGTATTGCTTTTGTCATAAAGGATTTGGATTATGTTGGTAGGTATAGTTGCTGCTTATAACTTAATAATATAGGTAAGTACTTCTGTTTTATCTTTTCTAGAACTTAATATTTTGAGCCCTTACACTGTCTATGGTGGTGTTAAAAGCAGACAATGGATGCCAAGACTTTTTTCAACACGGGTGTGTTGGAAAAAGCCTTGGCAGACGGTAAACGAAGCCTTGGCAACGTCATTGTGATATTTTTTTTTTGTTTTGGACCATACCTGGGAACCTACTAGTTACGGAGATATTGAAGGTCAAAATTCCAACTTTGTCACAAGTTTTTATTTATGCTGGGGTCGATCTGTATACCGGACCTCCACGGCCCAGGTGCTTAGGAAAGCATAAATATCTTTTAAATTAATTTATCATGTTCAAATTTTATCAAATCTGTGTACATGCGTCCTGCAAAGTTAAGGCCGAAAATCAAATCTCAGAATTAGGTTGTGAGTGTATGAAAGACAAATCCAATCTAAGTTAACCGAAGCGGGGAAGCGGGAGGGGTGCAGTGCAGCGAAACTGAAACAATGAATAAAGTTTGAAAGGATCCAGTTGCGATGGGGCACGGATTAATGGCGCCGACTCAGGTGCCACTAGGTGGCGCTCGGTGCGGCACGACAATTGCTTTCTTATGTCCATTGTTGTACGAGAATTTTGTGGATAGCAGATGCTGTTTTGTTACGTGACCTTTAAGAATAATAACATGACAGGGGAATTTAGTAATGACGAATAAGGATGCACTACTAGGTACAGTCATGAGCACTAATATGTAAACACTTAACAACTTTTAAAAGTGTTTTTCTCCTACTGTTCTGATTAAAATTGTATGTTGTTACGAATATAGTATTCTGAAACTCATATTTTTATGAAATAAATCCTAACTCCAAGTTACAATGGTTATTTCTCGCGAAAATTGCTTTTAAATTTAAGAAAATGTACACATTTTGGTTCTCGTGACACCTCTGCCTCGCTCTTCGGGGATTACAAAAAATATTGTCATCTGTATTAATGGTTGTTTTTAAAAGTAAAAACTGGCCACTATAGACAGACCGCTTTAATGAGTCTTCGTGAAGGTATCCATTTAAATGGAATTTTCTGAAGGTTGATCACGTATTGGTTCAATTTGTATCGAAATACCAACGTAGATTATGGTTCGTTTAAAGCAAATAACTTGTGGGATAATGTTAGGACTTTGTGGACGCTTAAAGTGCCTTTGATGGAGCAAGGTCGAGGACTCATTAAAGCGGTCAGTCTATAGTCAGTGTAGTATTAACAGTATCCCGTTTCATAATGCACGAAATGTACCTGTTAGACATAAATATTATTTTTATCACTGTCTTTTATTGAATATTAAACATTAGACACAGAAAGGGTCCACTTAAATCTAACTTATTCAATCGCCTCAACAATAACTTTTTAATCAGAAAACAGACCTCAGTATTCAATCGTACTTCTGCTTACAAGATCATACATTTCCAAAGCAATGTCCTACTAATTATGCATTAGTAACGCACTGTGAACCGTTCCATCTGCTGCTTGACAGTTCGAAGGTATCTAAGTACCTACCTACCAATTAGTAGGAACTTACATTAGGTACAGCCGCCAAAACATCAAGCTACTACAATCTGTCAAATTTCTATAATAGATTTTCAACTTTATCTCTAAAGAATTAGGTTCAAGGTTGATTGGGAAAATTTGACAGTTTCGGGTAGCTTGATGTGCTGGCGTCTGTACCTGCCTACAGTTACGTGGGTGACGTCAGATGTCCGCTGACCGACAAATTGTCCGCATTGCAACAGGACAATGTTGCTGTGCAGTATTCCCTTGATGGGTAATAGATTTTGGAGGCTTACTGATTAGATGGTATGCGTATGTAGATATGCTAATAGTCTTGGAGCGCAGCAATGAAATTAACCACATTGATGGCTTAAATTTCAGGATAGACGTGTCTTAAAACGAATAAGTTTATATTAAAAACATTTTTTTTAAACAGGCTTTTAAATACCTATATATTATGTAGGTGACACATCGTTTTTTTTGTTCTTATTCTCTCAGCAAACTCTTTTAATTGATACCCATATCATGGTGCTGCATAAAAAATAACTAGTCCGCCATCTTTGGGAGTCCGCCATATTGGAATTATAATGACGTCACTTAGATAACCATACATTGTCATACAAACTAAACGTGTATGCAAAACAGCTCAATCGGTTGGGGATAACTGTTGAAAAATTCAATTGGAAGATTTGACCTACCTACACAAACATAAAAACGTTGCTAGTTAAATAAAAGCTTGTAAAAATAGATTCACCTCGCTTTTCTTTAAAAAGAACCACAATTCATTCACAGTTATTTTACCTTTGGTTTGGCATCAGTGTCAAACTGACAGTGATCTTTATTTCCGGGACAATAAGTTGCTGTTGGTTTGCAGAAAGAATATGACTGAAAATGCTGTAAAATAAGTTTTAAAATGTTGGATCGTGGATGGGTGACCACCTTTTATACATACATACCCAGTTTCCTCCGTACCTCGGAAAGCACGTTAAGCCATTAGTCCCGGCTGTCATTTGTAGATCTTTGACAGTTGTTACAGGTAATCAGTGGCCCAACCAGTCTTACCGAGGAGTATCGTATTACCCAGTACTAACTAACTGGGTTGGAGAGGTGAGATAGGCCGTCGGTCCATGTAAAATACTGATACTCAGCTGCGTCTGGTTAGACTGGAAGCCGACCCCAACATAGTTGGGAAAATGCTAGGCCGATGATGAACAACGCCCATTATTCCTTGCTGGAAATTGGTGATTGTTTTATTTTTTAAATAAGTTCCTTTTTCAAAATAACTAGAACCTACAGACATTGTTTAATGGAAACAAATCCATAAATATAAACGGTCTGCGTTTGAGGAGATACTCGCACAGTGAAGGATAAAAGTTGGATTGTGAGCAAAAAACTTTTTTTTTCTCTTCTATAGTAAAAAACCTAAAGAGAGAGAGTAATGTTTTTCTGATGCACATCTTTATTTTCCTGGTAGTCTTTTTACTTTAGAAGCTGAATAAAAAGTTGTCCTTTCAGCTATGAGCTCGCTTTGCTAAAGTAGTTTTTCGTTTAATTTATAAATTGACTAGCAGACCCACGCAATTTCGTCTGCGTCACATAGGAGAGAGAGAGAGGGTTAGAGAGAATGGGTCGTAGGCACCTATAGTACAATTCTAACACATCACACACATCATTCCGCATAATGAAAATGCGGCCGCGGTACCTGATCATTATTTTGCTGCAGAGTTATTTTAAAACTATATCCTAAGATATTCATTGAAATCAAATGACGTAAGAGCAATTTCGTTCAAAATTAAATACTTGTTTATAAATTGATAAGCAAAATATTTTTTGTTTCTTTTCTATTTTTCGTGAAAATATTGTTAGTTCCTAGTTAGAAATATAATAATACAAAGCTCCGTTGGTGTAGTGGTTGCAAGTACCACTGAGCATGGAGTCTTAGGTTCAATTCCCAGGTCGGGCAGTGTTATTGGGTTTTTCCAATAGATTTTTTTTATGTAGCAGCCACAGAGTCTGAATTTGTGCCCGGTTGATGACAATAGGCTTTCCCCATACATGGAACTTAAACATAACTGGGCAAATGTGGGCGTATTACTTAGGTACACCTCTGCATAAACCTTCGGGGATTTCAGGCGTCATTTTATAATATGTTAACAATGTATGTACACGCGAACGTTTGCCACGATTCATTCGTTTGTTTCGAGCGTAGTATGACCGTGGGCTAGTGTTCGCAATGGTCCTTCCTAGTATCCAACTACCTTTTTCAAAGCGAAGCAAAGTCCACGTGCGTAGTCAGCCGTGGGCTATTGAGAAGCGGCGCTTTCCTTCAATTTTCCTTGTATTTTATTTCGTTCAAAAATCCAAAAATATATCTTCGTACAAAAGTGAAATACGCGGCGTGTCGCGATTTCATATGAAAAGCCGAGTAAGTACGTGTTGTATGGAGATTAAGTGTGATAGTCCCTCAAGAGACACGTTTCCACAACACGCAAATGTCTGCTTGGGACACATTTAATTAATTTTAAGGCGCTACCTACACACAACGTTTGTGTAAACAGCACGTCTGTATGTTGTTGTAAATTTAAAATGTATGTTTGCCTTTATTTGTCTTTTCTGTGGTTAAAATCGGTGGGTGTCCTTTTCCACCAATTATTTAAAAACGAGTTGTTCACCCGTGACTTTGGTTTTTCGCACTTACCTCTTAGAATATCCACCCCTTTTTTGGAAATTTAATCATGACGGTAATGTTTTTTTTTTGCCATGTTCCAAGATGCTAAAACCCAAATAAATTTTTCATACAAACGAAAACGCCATCCTCACCCCCTTATGGATAGAATTTAAAAAAATATAGAAATTAGTAGTTTTTTTTTAGCATGTATCATTTAGAAAAAGTACGTTGACGTACCGTGCCTTCCATAGATATAAATATTTCTATGGTGCTTACAGTTAGCCAGTGACCTAATGCATGAAAAGAGATATTTGCAAACGAATATTGGATTATAGTGACCTACTTTCAGACCGTAACTTAGAATCTGTGTCCGATAATTGGGCCTGCAGGCTGCAATAAATTCCTATACTAATGTTAGCACACAATTCTTAATAAACTTTTTATCAAATAATGTAATATGTAAAAATAAGTCGATACGATATGTCGATGATGAAGTGGATACGAGATACTGAAGTATACAAATGTGTAGTGTACCTAATTGTATTTTTGTTCACTTTGTTTGATAAAACTACATACTGAACTCAAACAGGACTTGTACAGGACTAATTTAGTTTATTTTCTATGTTTTATTTGTTATTATTTTATATTTGTTCTCTTTTTTATTTAATTTTATTTATTGTTTTGTCCTGTGCTAGTCTAATAAATACTTTTTCTATTTTCTTTTTAAACACGTGAGCTGAAACTAAAATAAATTTTACTTAGAACTATTCAAAGTTATTATAAGGTACTTTATTTAAATAAGTTTACGTTCTAGAATTAAAGGCACAACGTCCTTCACAAACTTTGATTATTAAAAGTCTTATTTACTTTATTTATTACCAGACGATACAAAGATTTATGACCCCTATCAGACCCAGGGTTTTGCGTGACTGCAACAGTTATAAATAACATCCTACAAAAATTGGATGAAAATGTTGCAAAAAATGTGAAGATAAAATAACATGGTATGTTACAACAACAACAATAGGGGTATTTGTTAGATGATGATTTTAACATCGACGTTCATGTTATTAGAAACTCTGGTACAAGGATTATGTTATGAAGTAGACCATGTAGAACTAGACCATTGTACTACAGTCATTCAATAAAATATAGTTGATAAAAGTGAACATGATGTATTACCAGAACTAGGATTGTCAGTCGGTAATGATCACAGTAGAAAAGGCCTCTCAAAAACATTAATAATCAATGTACCTACAATACAACGAACTTATCTGTGCAGGTGGGACAACATAACTAAAATAAATGTACCAAGTTTGACATATGGATGCATTTTTGCTTGAAGAGCAGCGCCACCTTAAACTGCACACTTATAGTGGACATACTATAAAGCACATGTTGACAAAAAATTTCAAATTCAGCCTCTGTAGCATGACCACCGTAGACAAGGATTTCTTTGACGGAAGAATCGACAAAATGACAGATAGTGCAAAGAAATCTGTCATTGTGTCGACACAATCTGTCATTTTGGCGATTCTTAAGTCAAAGAAATCCTTGTCTACGGTGGTCATGCTAAGGGGGCTGATGTATATAACAGGAGATTGTTTTTTTTTATTTATTTATTTATTTATTTATTTATTTATTTATTTATTTATTTATTTATTTATTTATTTATTTATTTATTTATTTATTTATTTATTTATTTATTTATTTATTTATTTATTTATTTATTTATTTATTTATTTATTTATTTATTTATTTATTGGAAACTCAACAGCTTATTATTACTATGACATTTATGTGAAATTTCACCGACGAAAAAGTTCAACGTCTTTGAGTGTTATTAATGACCAGCACAATGCATTAAAAAGCATTAAAAATGTTCGTCGCTCGATACTGAATTCTTCCATTTCTTACATTACATGTCATTTTGCATGTCGTATAGCTGGCAAGGGAATCTGTACAAGGACTGGCCTTCCCATATTGATTAGAAACTAGGATTCGGTCAGGTGTAGTATTCGCAAACGGCTCCATTTATGAAAGGATTCATGAATGTGGAAGAAGCGTGTATGGATAACCGTATACCGTATGAAGTTGGTATAGCCAGTGGGTTTACGTATCGTTTCAGTGCAAATATAGGTACAACGTTAGGTAAATGTTGATAGACACAGATTAATCTGATAGCCTGCTATTGGTTTAATTTGGAATGTTCTAAGAATGATAAGTTCAGAGAAAAACGACTATTAATATTGATCAAGTTCTTACTAAGATAAACAACGAGATAGAACAATATCCTACAGAGTATTTATTAATCTATGAAAGAATCTAACATAATTATTCTACAGGGTGTTTTTTAAAACGTGGACAATACTATAGGGGCGTGTAGTACTCCTGAAAATAAGTAACTTTTACTATGGGACCGACCATGAAATCGCGAAAAAAATATCAGCTGCTCCACACATTATTGGTCGCGTAACTCGAAAAAATGTAGGCTACAGCAGATTTTTTAAATCATATTTCATAGTTAGCCCCGTAGTAAGAGTTGCTCATATTTATAAGTACTTCACTCCCTTAAAGTATTGCTCACGTTTAACCAAACACTCAGTATAATAAAAAAGAAAGAATGATAAAATATTTATTTGTTGCCGGGACATGAAGTGTATACAAAATAACAAAAAAAAAAACAATATACAACGCAGAACAAATATTTAGAAAACGACAGGACCGGACAAAAAAAAGTTTACAGCTTGCACGTCGTGACTGCGACAAGCAGGTTTATACAGCATGATGCTGCAGCTGCTATGGATGCATATTGTGATGGGTATTGACTAACATAGTGCATAAGGTTTTACTAACACAATAGGTATTATAATTGTAATAATTTAATTTATTTTTCTGTATTTTTCGTAATGATTTAATTTAATTTATTTTTGCTATATTTTTTAATTGTATGGATTAATTGGTTTGATCTGAAATAAACTGATTAATAATAATATGGAGGGAGGCCCACAGCACAATGCTGCTTTTCAGTGATAAGGCTTTCACAGCTGAAACTCCAACCTTCTCGTTGTGAGATGCACGGGTCCGTAGATGTTACCGTTTGAGCCCAGTTCATGGTGGTAGAAGTCAAATTTCTACGAAATGTTTGGTTCTAGATGTGGTGTTTTGTTTACAAAACTTTTCCTTGCTTTTTTGAGAGCAGCACTGGTTAATAAATTGCACGCTATGCATTAACGGCCAATTCCTCTAAGATATGACCCCGTTTTGTACTATTTCTCGAGTTTAACAACTTTAAGCTTTCTTTTTAAATATTGTTGTTTCCCAACTTTTACTTTAACAGGAAATGGTATTTATTTTCAAACATTCATTGTACGAGTACTAAATGTTGCATTTGAAATTTTTATTATGCCATTTTTAAATGGGTAATGTATTTTACTTTACAGATGATTTTAACGTCTTCACTTAATTGCTACCGGTGTAGATTCTTTGTGTTTGACTATAGTTTAGTATGATGCTTTCTGCGATAAAGGAACACAATACCTGTAAGTGTTTGATTTACCAGTTAAATGAATAAGGCCCGCTTGTACGCACGACGGCCAATTAAGCTGTACAAATCCAGTTTATGCGGATAAACTGGATTGCTTGCTTTTTCGCTTTGTATGTATAGGAAATACATACAAAGCGAGGCCAAGTTATACCGGAAAAGAACAGCTTTATGTGCCGCCGTGTGTACATACAACAATCATTAAATAGGTACTTTTACTGCGCCAAGAATTTAAAATAGTTTAAAGATACCGTAGGCAGATAGATCTGGGTTATGGAGGTCAGATAGGCACTCGCTCCATGTAAAATACTGGTATTCAGCTGCATCCAGTTAGACCGGAAACCGATCCAACAAAGTTCAGAAAAGGCTAGGCAGATGATGATGATTTAAGAATAATTTAAGAAAAAATTTATTTAAAAAGTATTACAAAAGAATAATTTATTTAAAAAGTATTACAAAAAGTGTACATTTAAGCGCAGTAGTATTATTTCTCATACTAATTATAAGTACTTATAAGTAAACTATAACTAAAATATATTCTAGTCGCAAGTATTCAATAGTTCAATTTAGATGTCAGCGACCTGCCCGATCTAGGTTTATTTAAACCTGTGTTTCAGGCCATCACTTTACCTAGCACAATTCAATAAGGACAATAAAATTATAAAATTAAATTAATCTATTAACAATTATAACTATGCATCAAGTTGGTATAAAAGAAAAACACTAAAACTAGCTTAAGTAAATATGTACAAATAGATACGATAACATAATCAAACCACAACTTCTAGAAGTTTTTCTGTGTCTGTGTAATTAAGTACCGCTAAATAATCTGACATTACCAAACTACATTTTTTATAACTTAAACTGTAGAAGTTTAGTATCTTGTTGAGTCTATTGTAAAGAAAAGGTCCTAAAAACACATAAAATCGATTCGCAAACGCATGTCTAGTTTGAGGTTTTGTGCAAACTAGGTCCTTCCTTCTCCTATCGGAAGGAACTGGGTGATAGGGAAGTGTAGAGTGCTGGTGCAGTGTTATGTGAAGAATAAATAATTGCCGTACTGTAAGTACATTACATGTTTTGTAGAGCTGGTGTGTAGGGAATCTAAAAGGAGTAGGAGGGGGATGATGTAGGTAGACAGATCTTAAAGTTCAGAGGTTAACACATTCAGAAACTTGTGGTGCATGAGGACTTAAAAGTTTTATTCAATAATAATATAATTCGCAATTGGGCATCATACAGTTTCCAAATCCTATCAAAAGAAAAGTGTCACAAAACAAATTCGAGTAACAAGTAAATCATCTCAACTCGATACTTCGCCACACATGTAAATTCCTCGTCGAACTTAAGGAGTATGTTTCCACTGAGTTCGATAAGGTCTCGACTAAGTTCACATGCAAAGAACTCGGAACTTGCGAGGCTAGTCGTTGCCTGGGAAGACATGACCAGTCCTATGAGACTTGTCTGTGTGTGTCTAGACTGTTTAACTTTACTAGGCTAGTTATTAGTGGCTGGATTTGATATTTTGTAGTTTTTAAGTGTGCATTATGAATTGGTGTTTAATAATAGGAAGAAAGAAAAAGTATTTATTAGACTCGTACGGGGGGGTTACCATGACGTCTTAAAGCAGTAGTAATTCTAGTGTGGGAAAGGGACAGAGCTATACAGGTCGTCTAGCGCCATCTCTTTCCCACATTGAAGTCACTCCTGCTTTAAGACGTCATGGTAGGCCCCCAGGACAAAACAATAAAACAGAATTAATCAAGAATTTGTGTGGTATACTACAACTAAAAAACCCGACTACTGAAAAATCACGCTCTAATTAATTTCGGGGTTAACAACGTGAAATCGAATCCTTCTATTGTTGAAGTCGGTTAAAACGTAGCCTATGTTACCCGGACTGTAATAACGAATCGATTGACACCTGATTCATTAAAATCCGATTAATAGTTTAGACGCTACGGAGGAACATACGTAATTACAAACATACACACATACTGCAAAATCATAACCCTTCCTTTTGGCTTCGCCGTAGTCGGGTGATAAAAAGAAAAAAATGCAAAAAAGAAGACATAGTTACATTAAGCTAAACTGGTGTTTTACGAAGCCAAAAGCCGCCCGCCCCTCCCCATCTCAGCATGGTGATGTAACATTTAAAAATAATAATTTATTTTATGTTCAGGATTATAGTTAGTAAAGACTTTATACACTTCATCGTACATGCTGTAAAACTGGCTCAACTGACTCATTAATAAAACTTTACAAACATTTTCAATAACGCTAACGTTCTTAGCTAAATTCAAAACTTTAAAAGGATTTCGCGAATTAACTTAATCCTAAGTAAACGACACATTGTATAACTTACAAAATAAAGCAAAATTCACATTTCTAACGGGACACCCAAATGAACCCCAATCGTAATAATGTGGCCCATTCATTACAATTTCACAGAGACATATTCCATTAAAACTGTGCTCCCCACAAAGATTCTTTGTCACGAAAGTTGACAAGACAGAGAAACGTGTTGTTGCTTACAAACATGTGAAAGTGTGAATAAATCATGGCGGTATAAATGCATTAATGAGACAATTATTGTCAGTATAAATAGGACGCGGGAGGAGGCGAGCGTTGCACTCTACACGCTGCCTGCCTGGCCCAACACGTACTGTCGATTTAACGTCCATAAATAATGAATCACTTCCCTTTTTACGACAGCATTGATTTATTTTTGGGGTAATTGGTTAACAGTTTTCATGGTAGGAAAATGAATTACATGATTTTTTTTTTGTTCTTGGAAAATTCAAATATTTAAATAGGCTCAAAGCATTTGTAATATTCGACCACATCGTTTGACAAATTTCGAAAATGTAAAATTTCTTAGAGCCGCCTTCGGTCATACTCGAGAATCTAATTCGAGGTTTAATAACAATAACTTAAAACAGTTTCATAACGAGAACCATCTAATAATAATGGATGTTAAAATACACTTAACGAAGCTGAAAGGTACCTGTTTATTTAATTATTTAACAGTTCAAGCACTAAAGTACAGAGGCGGACCTAATGCCATAGGCATTTTCTACCAGTCAACCTTTGGGTGATGCAGAGACAAGCAGCGGTAGGTGTATATCTGAAAATAATTTTAAATAATATTAAGATTAACTACAAGGATATATAATACATAATAAAATATATTTAGTTATACTAATTCCGGAAGAATGTTGTGGTCACAGTACAAATCCACGAACGCAGATAGTCGCACACGTAGGTATGAGGGTCTTGTTAGCCTAGTAGGTATTCGCTCGCGTTCGAAACGAGTTAACGAGTTTTTACTGTAATTTACGTAGTTTTAATTATTTTTGGGAAAAAAAAATACCTAAAATAAAATTTTTAGAAATCGATTCAGTAAACGTTTATGAACAAACTAATTTCAGGATGTGCGTTAATTACGTTACATGTTGCATATATATATATATAATATATTAAATTACAAAACAATTTTAATGTCAAGCTTTTAATGTTTTAACATTAAAATCTTGTATTTAAAAAAAATACTTGGTTTTGAGCCCCAATGTCGTGGAGAACATGATATATAATATATATATGTATAATTTAATGTCATATTTTTGCTAAAAATACCTCCCCTGTACTATTCAATGCATCCATCAGCGCAATGTTTTGAGTGTGTTACATTGAGTCCTACCTTAAACTTGATTTTTCATCCCAATTTTTGCGTAGAGTTACTTAATTTTTTGTACAGAATGCTTGGTTGACGGCTTCGTGAAGGGGCGTTTACACCTTGTATCTGTAAATATTGAACAAAAAACAAACGAATCAGAAGTACAGAGTCTCAACAAAATTTTTAGTGCTATACTACCACTAAAAAACCTGACTACTGAATAATCACGATCTAATAAAACTCTTCCTGTTGTTGAAGTCAGTTAAAATGTAGCCGATGTTACCCGGGCCATAATAACGAATCCATTGACACCTTATTCATGAAAATCGGAGATACATACGTAAACACAAACATTCATAAATAGACTGCTAAAATCATAACCCTTCCTTTTGGCTTCGCCGTAGTCGGGTAAAAAGCGTTTGCTGTAATGACATTGACATGGGAGTGCTATTAGTAAACATTTCTGAATTTCATTCTTCTTTTTCATTCCATGTCGATGGATATACTCTTTTGGCACTATCGCTAGCGTCCATCAATTTATTTTATTTAAAACTATTTCATTTTTAACTGTTTAATTATTTTTTTTATTGTTTGCCTTAAATTCTGTAATGCCAATCTTACTTGCCCTTTTATTATTCTGCGAGTGTTGTGCACTTTTATAAGTGACAAATTCACTATACTTAAAATAGTTTGTGATTTATGTTTATGTGTGTTTTAGTGAGTAAGTCGTTGAAGTGCCATTTAAATAAATAAATAAATTTCTGTAGTGTGAAGGTATCAGCGCACGTAGAACACAATATCTTATGTCCCATTGTTTGTAGAACAACAACACACATTTGCACTCCAAGGTATAATCGTCTATAAATCTCCACCGAAACAGGTTTCCATTGCTTCGTCTAACCTGTGTCCGGAATCAGTTAAGAGACTTCCTGGTTAGCCATGGTAACTGATGTCCACGTGTGAGATTCTCAGCAGGTGGAATAAGAAATGGGTAGGAACACTAACTCGACGCAGCTGTAGAATCTCTTCAGACAGTTCGGCAGTGAGTAGGAGGACAAAATTCTTTGGCCACACAACAAAAAAATCTTGTACAGCTTTAGTCATCATCAGCCTAGCCTTTTCTCAACTATGTTAGGGTCGGCTTCCAGTCTAGTCGGATGCAGCTGAATATTGAATTTGAAGTATTTTACATGGAGCAACTACCTATCTGACCTCCACAACCAAGTACTGGGTATGCCCCTTGATGCGATACCCCTTGGTAAGACTGGTTGTCAGACTTTTTGGGCCACTGACTATCTGTAACGACTGTCAAAGATCTACAAATGACAGCCGGGACCAACGGCTTAACGTGCTTTCCAAGGAGAAAACTCGGTATGTAATGGGTGATCACCCATCCAGCCCAGCCTAGGCAAGCACGGCTTAACCTAAAGATCGATTCGAGCGGCTGTTATTATTTAGCCACGAGCTCATCCTCCTCCTTTGTACAGCTTTAGTAATAACAGATAATTTCTTTATTAACATCCACCCCATCAATTGAAATCATTCCGTTGAAATTACCACGGCGACAAATACGAAATGGCAGTAGCGTCGAACATTTCATATTTATTTTCCATTGAAGCGTTGTAACCATAATTCATGCAGTCTGTTTCGTTGCATTTTTGATGATGCTGTATTTTATATAACTGACTGTGGTGACTGCGCCCGCGGCCCTACGACTGATAACAGATTGTGGGTTTACACACTTGCATATGGGAATAATTTTGGGCTTGTCATTGACTATATGGAAATGGTTTTTTGTTGCTATCGGGTTTATTATTTAATTTGTATTGTACATAACATAACCTCATGCCTGCAATCTCCGAAGGGTTAGGTAGAGGTGTACTTAATAGTACACCCACATTCCGCCAGTTACAAACCACCATTCCAAACTCCGTGGCTGCTACGTGACTTGTATTTTATATTTACAAAATCCTAATTTTTTGGTCTAGTAGTCGCCAGCTCTACTGCTGAGCATGAGGTCCTGGTTTCGGTTCCAGGGTCAGGACCATTAGGAATGTATCAGTTACAGCCCAATTACAGAATTTGAAATTATTCCGGGTGTATGGCACTAGGCTCACACTCTAATACAGAGGACTTAAACATAACTGGCGAAAACAGGGTGTGCTAAGAACCGAAAACCAAAACCTTAAACTTCTGCCTTACCCTTCAGGAAATCCAGACGTGATGTTATGTACATCAAAAGTCCCTTTCAGCTACCAATGTAACCAAAATTCTTTTTACGTCTGTTTTTTCATCCAGCTTCATGTAGATTCGATCGGTGTTAGTCTGGACATAGCTTCCCGTAATAGAAAACGAACAAAGCAGAATGCGTTTGCAATAGCCGGCCTAATCTGCGTCTACGAACCGGATTTTAGGCTTGAACTAAACTCAGTTGTAGTTTTGACGTATCCGTACCTACTGTTACTAGCTTTGTTATAAGCCATTAGTTCCATTGTGTTTGTACAAAGAATTTTTAACAATTTCGTGATGGCCGATGGTCAAAACATGGAATGCACCAATGGGAGTTTATTAGTAATTCAATTTCATGGGTATCTTCCACGATAATTCACTGACTGGCTCACGTTTTCTTGCAATATATTAATTTTCTGTAAAGAAAACGTTATGAGGAAACCAGAGGGAGTAGACACAGTTACATTTATCATCATCATCATCATTTCAGCCGAAAGACGTCCACTGTCAGACATAAGCCTCCTCCAAAGGGGGGGTTTTGCCATAATCGCCACGCTTGGCAGGCGGGTTGGCGATCGCAGTACGGTTGTTACAAAATCACAGAGAACGCCGCTGCCCATTTTCTGGTAAGTCCATTAGTCGCCTCTTAGAATACCCACGGGAAGATATGGCAAAATGGTGCAATTCTTTACGTCCGACACCATACAATAATGGAACGTAAACTGCTAAAAGCTTAATCAATGTCAATCCAGATATTTGAAAACGATAGCCACTTGTCTGAGCCCTCTGCTCGTTCCCCAAATGTGTGAAAATAAGTCTCTGTCCAGCAATGGGTGATGTTCATCATCTGCCTAGCCGCCTAGCCTTTACCCAACTATGTTTGAATCGACTTCCAGTCTAACCGGATGCATCTGTAAACCAGTATAGAGAGGAGCTGCCTATCTGACCTCCACAACCCATTTAGTACTGGGTAATACGATACATCTTGTTTAGACTGATTGGCAGACTTTCAGACCACTGACTACCTTTAACGACTGCCAAAAATCTATAATTGACAGTCGGGACCAACGGCTGAACGTGCTTTCAGAGGTACGGAGGAATTGCGGTATGTAATGTGTAGTCACCTATCCACGGACCAACCCAGGCAACTGCGGCTTAACCTGAAGATCGACCCCGACAGGTTAATATTATTTGGCCACGAACTTCTCCGTGAGCAGTGGGTCATGTTAGTAAACCAATCACAGGTTAAACTTCTATACTTTATTGGAATATCGTTGTTCCTGCAACAGTTAATTTAGCTTAATGAACACCAATAACTGCATTGCCTCGAAAAGTTAGTTTGTCTAATGTTCGCAGAATATTAAAAGTTATCGTAGCTGCACTATTTGTTGTCCATTCATTCCCAGAACGCTATGAACTTAATTAATGTTAGTTTTAAACAATTCACTTTTTTTAATATTTTCAACTTGTTTGCACATTCCTTTTACTTTTCAAAATAGGTTACATTTATAAGGTTGATTTACGGAACCCTAGCCAGCCATTCAGAAATTCTCGGAAGATACGAACAGAATTCCTTGTACACGGACATTCCAAGAGCCATGAAATGTTGCATTCAATTTGAAATTTTCCTAACAGGCATATCTTTAGTGCTCTCATATGACGTCACTGCGAGTGTAACTGGCAGCAATCAAGTACTGTACGAACGTAACATCGAAGTACTATTTCTGTTATCAGAAAAAGGTTTAGCTCAAGTATGTTTACTTTGCTATTGTTTTCTTGATGAACGAGTTTAATATTGTATAGTTCTTGCAAATGACTAGGTATAGGTGACTAAGTGTCTTTTTTAGGGCAGTGATAGCCTATTGGTGTGGCCGTCGGACTGCCAAGTCATAGGTTTCGAGTTCGAATCTAAGACACGAACCTCAGATTTTTCGGATGCATATTGTAGAAGCATCCCTTGCTTCGGTGAAGGAAAACATTGTGAGGAAACTAAACAGGCCTGAAAGATATTTCTCGACAGCATGTAAAGCCAAGATCAGCCCATGGATGGGCGGCATAAAAAGTCTGACACCAGGTTACTTAGCACTAACCCCACGAAAAATAAATTTCTCAGATCTAAGGTCTTACTCACAATCTTCCAGGTACTGTAATCATAAGGCGATGAAACTACTCCTTCTTCAGGAAAACATTACTCACCCATGAGTCACCCATTCTTCACGGGTAATTTCCACCGGCGAACCTTCTGGCTCAATTTCTTTTGTGACTAAATTGGCATTCAACATCAGCAACAACTTGAGCCCGACAACAACTCTCGAAGACATATGGAAGAAAACGTGTTCTGTATACAAATCCCAAAAAGGACAACTGGTGACAGATTGTTAGCCAGTTCAACCTTTGTCTACAAGCAAAACAATTCCGAGCCTAAAATGGCCTCTAGTCTCGAATTACTAATTCTTAGCGCATCTAATTTCTTGACAGCGCCAGACGCTGTGTTAGGCAAACTATTCCGAATCAAACATTTATTTAATCAAATGAACATAACAGGCTACGTGTTTCGCGTGCCAGTCTAATCAAATCTGGAGGCTTCGACAGTGCGTTTCTTGGTTTCATTAAGCCTCGGCAAATTTACAGGGGCGCCGAACATTTTGTATGCCACGCGTGTGCCGTTCAAAGATATCATTAGTAGAGTAAGGACGACATTATGGGGTGCACAACATTATGGTTAATATTGTTTTGTTACGCACATAATTGAAATTAAAGCCAGGGAAACTCTTTCTGGTTTCGTTTATTTTTTGAGGTGCAAAGGGCCGTTTGATGTGTGTTTCGCGGTTGGAACGTCGTTTGTTATGGTAATTGGGTGGCTAATTATATTTTGATATGGCATTTATGATACAATAATTATATCATTTATGCCATAATTATTATGCTAATGTTGATTTGAACTTGACATGCGTACTCGCATGTTGCTAGCCTACAAATATATGCATAGCCAGATTCTAAGGCTTTTTATATTTTGAATTCATTCACCAAGCTAAGCGTCATTGGATTAGCAATGTGTAAAAAAGTATTACCTTATATGTTTGAACTTCATTGAACTATTTTTTTATCTTGCTGTGATAGTTTAAATATTCATGCATAGGTGCTTGTGTCGTGGGCATTTTGTGGAGATAATTTAAATAATAATACATGCAAAAGAATATGCAAATGTTCAGCCCACACTTCAAATATGCAAGGGTGTGCATTTGAAGATAAACATAGTATTTATGAATTAGTAGCTGTTTGTATAGGTCCAATTATATTCGAACATATATAGGGGTTCACGTTAAAATATTCTCATCACGCAACGCCCATTGACGCTTTGATTAATAAAATAAATATTAACAAAATCTTTTTCAATAGGATCCTGTTCAGATATTCAAATAGCAGTAAAAACGATATCTTTGATGTAACCTATAAGAAATTAAGGATCTTTTTCTTTTCATATGCGTGACAAACGACACTGGTGAACGACACATAATACCAAAATTCATTTACTTTCTCCTTACGAAAGCCACGTTTCAAAGAAACACTTCAAACGTATGAAAATTTTTCGCCTATTATTTATTCTAACTTCAAAAGACGTATTTAAAGACACGTCAAAATATATAAAGAATGTAAAACAAACTTTTATCTCAGTAAAATAAGATGCATATTGGTTTGGCTGGTATTTTTGTTTATATTTTTATTTTATCTTATTTTTATCTACGCAGGAAAAGACAGGCGACTTTTTAAACGACTTAATGGCGTTTGTGTTTGGTGTTGTGAATATTCATAATATGTGTATGCTAATTGTCCTTTCACGGTTCTTTACACAAGAACACTGTCGGAGCTTACCAAAACTGTTTTAAATTCAGAAAAAAATATGCTCGTTTTACATAAATTCTGTTTTAGATTCACCTTCACGGCCTGGACAGCTTTTGATGAGAAATTGACGTTGTATATTTTCTTCGTAAAAAGAGTTTCTATTTTTGTTTTCTAGCTAGTTTCGAAACATTATCAAAAGTTTATTTACTCTCTTCGTGTTTATGTAACTGTAGATTTTTATTTTCCAAATTATTTAATTAGAACTTCTTCAAATTATGTCCCTCACACACATTAGCGAAACCCAATGGACCAATCAATTACTTCAGAATTAACGGAACCGCAATAAGCCATAACATAACGATCCTCCTTAATATAACGCTAAACCCTAATTAGACCCGAATCCGAAAACCCAAAATTATATGCATTCTAGATTACACAAACAAACGTTTGTTCTAGCACCACTTGGACTCAATACGCTAATCCAATTAGGGGAAAATTCATTATCTAACATCGGGACGTGTTTCTCCGGCAATAGTGATCCGTCGAAAGAACACTTGGAGTCTTCTAAAGGGGCACTTGTAGGCGATTAGTGCTGTAGTACACTTAACCCCCCTAGTGCGGGCTATGTCGGGTTAGCCCTGCTCTTTGTTCGTGCGTACCCCTCGATTTCCAGTGTATTATTGGCTGGTAACAGCGAGTTATTACATTTGCTTTTAGATCGCGATTATGAATAAAAGGAAGGAGGTCACAGTTCTTTTGTGTGAGAGGGTTTTAGTTCGTATTCTTTCTTTGATTATTATTGGTGTTGCTTTTAATAAGTTTGGACGACTGAAATGTGTGACTTTTTTGTTACTTTTGTCCTTTTTTCAAATATTATCTTTGATAGTTAGGATATTTTAGTTTCGAAATATTAATGAAGTCATTTCATAATTAATCAAATATAGTGTGACCACTAACCTTTATAATTTATGCATACTTACTTAATCTAATTCCATAGAAATAAACCATCTAATCCATCCAAAAATTAATGTACTAATTTAATTAATAATTAATGTAAGCAGTGATTTCTGCTTCATTAGTTTTGCCAACAAAACCCATTTACTTGATGAACCTCTGAATTTCTCAAGTATGACGTAATTATTATTCATATTTTAATTGACTGTTCAGGCGACTATTAATAGGAGCAACTCTTGTCTCAATGAATACCACTGTTTATAGGTTGTACTTCTAAATATTGAGTATTATTTGATGTAGGTAGGAGTCTCAAAGATAGAGCGCCTACAGCAATTAGGTATTAGTAGGAATTATTAACTCCGCGTTCGGTTTATTAGTACATATTTATTTGTTTCAGATGGAGTTTGATTCGCATAAATTAAACTACACCTACATGCACACTACATAAAATTCAAATTCTTATTTTTCGAAGTTTCAATTGTATGAACTTAAAATCAATACAAAGTTTTTACACGATGTAGGTACCTATAAAATTATAGAAAGTTTCTGGTTTTTCAGTACAGACCAGCAATCAATCTACCTAATACTGTCAAATTTTCCCAATCAACCTTGAACCTAATACGTTAACGATAAAGTTGAAAATCTATTAAAGACATTTGACAGATTGTAGTAGCTTGATGCGCTGGCGTCTGTACATTACCAGCAGTGCTACGTCAAGCTACGGGTGCTACGAAGGTTACAACACGACAACTACGAGCTATAACTGGCCGACTACACCATCAGAAAGCGCCCGCGCCGTGCTACAAACATCATTTCGTAGGTTGTGAGTCGTGTAATTTTCGCTGTTCGGTTTCATACCAACGTCTGGTTTGTGTCACACTCATTTTGCGTCCAAACTTTTATATAAAACCGGATTACGTGTCTCAAAAAACCTAACTCACATAATAAAAGTTGTCGGACATCTCCCTAACGTGTAGACTTAGATAGTAGTTTCTGTTAATAACACAAAACTGCGATTTTCAATCCAATATAGTAGTTATTAGTTGTTTGGTCGCTCACAATGGGCACCATCAGAAGGCTTAAGGTCACCTAAAGGGCAATGGAGAGGGCTATGCTCGGAGTTTCCTTGCGTGACCTAATCACAAATAAAGACATCCGCAAGAGAACCAAGGTTACCGACGTAGCCCGAAGAATTACCAAACTTAAGTGACTGTGGACAGGGCATATTGCTCGCAGAACGGATGGCCAATGGGGCCGAAAAGTTCTCAAGTGGCGACCTCGGAAGACGTTGCGTTGGTAGGCCTCCCACTAGGTAGACCGATGACCTGGTGAAGGTTGCGGGGATCCGTAAGATGCGAGACACACGGGATCGATCAATGTGGCAGAGACACTTGGGGGAGGCCTATGTCCAGCAGTAGACGTCTATCGGCTGAAAATGATGATAATAGTAGTTTTTATTATGATTGGGTGCGTCAACGTTCGCCATAACATTCTATACAAAAAGCATTAACAATGAAAAATATTTGACTGTTGATAAAACATCATTTAACTTGGTAGTCAGATGTAGGTAAGTCTCATTAAATGGTGTAATTTGTATAGTAGCGACACGGGTAGGCGTGGATGCGGGAGCCGAATGATCCGGCACGATTTTATACGTTGTGTACTAATAGGGTTGCTTCACTTGATAGGTACTTTACTATTAAAATTAAGTTCACTTCGTTCCTCTTTGGGCGACTGTGTTGGAACTGTTAGAACTATTAGTGTGTGCATAATTACTTAAAGAAATATTGATTAGGAGGTAAGAGAAAAGATTATTTAATAATTGGATTTACTTCTTTTTTTTATTCTGTGTAAGTTATTTCATTACCACTGCTGGTCTCAAAAGGAGAAAAGAAAACATCGTAAGGAAACCGGCTTGACCGGTAGAATCGTTTAAAGCTGGACATGTGTATTATGATACGAGTGCGATATGATGTATATCGATAGTAAATATGGGTTTTGGGAAAGCTTTCTTTTACAGTGGAGACTTTTTGGTACAAGTTGGTTGGTTTGGTGGTTTGGTTGGTGGCTTTGGAATGTGCAAGTACAGTACTTTCTCAAGCTATTATGCCTTGTGACTGTGACTGTAGCTTCGCTTTTTTTTTGCTTTTTTGACATTCATTAGTGCCTGTAATGGTCTAATTGAAATAAATGCTTTGAGTTTTAGTTTCAATTGTTTTGCCTAGTTAAAGTGATTTGACTATAATACCAAAAATTGAAAGACACGGCGCCGCTCTCTACGCTCGCTCGGCTCACCTCTCTAATCTAATATAAAAAAGATTCACCTAAGTTTGTGACATCAATCAACCCGCACTGGGCCGCGTGGTGAACTGTGCCTACTACCTTTCACATACAGGAGGATTGTGGCCCACCAGTTCCCAGTGGCGGGAACGTTTTGAATTGAACTCACTTATACCGTCGAAAAAGTCACTCAACCACGTCATAATTGAAAAAAATATTAACTCCGATAAGTACTTATTGAAACATTAATTGTCAAAAATCAGCCACGAACCAACCCTATATGCAGGACAACGCCAAATTTAAAGTTCACGGCATGCATTGGTGGCGATACGTCCACCGTGCAGCCGATACATTTGCATGGTGTTTTAATTAAAAATCAATGAGTAATAATATCACCGTATTATTGTTCAATAAAGTTTTATTTCGCTTGACAATGCTATTGAAAACGCAGAGGATTAATAACACTTCTGATGGGTTATGGGTGTGGGGATTATAATTTGGTAAGCATTACCTTTAAAGAGAAGTACCTTATGTTACTACCCAGTATATTTGAGCCAGTAGAAAAATAAATGGTGAAGTATTTTTATTCGACTGCCTGACAGCGGAAGCATTCTTCACGATCAAAAAACGCGGGGTTTGCGTGGCTAAGTTTTGGGCTAAACATAATATTTGAACTTTTTGCCATCGATTGGCTAGGAAAAAGACGATCAAAAACATTTCACTTTCTTTTTAAATTTTCAATGTAAAAACTTAACTTCACCAACCTTTTTTTTATTCAATTAGTATCTTTACGTGTGTATAACATAACACATTACGTATGACATAACGGAGTCTGCCCACTACACCGTATCCATAACCGTACTAAGAACGTGTCAGGCAAAAAAATATTCTTTGTTTTGAAAAGTATTATAGTTCCGTTAACGATCAATACCGTCGCGTGCTATGCCCGTAGCGTATTGGCGCACTGGCAAAATATTCTCGCCGACATTTGTTGACGCTCCGTGCATATTTCAATACAAAGAAAACCGCGTATGATGACCGTCCTAAGCACGTTATAAACTAGTTTAGGACGATTTTAAACTTTCATGGTCACTAAAATTATTATAACTAGAAGACGGGATATTTACCATGTTTATTGTTTCCTTTGAGTTCCCGATATTTCGGCGCTGTTGCAAGCACCATGATCACGGATAAACTGAAGTTATTGCGGGTGGGTGTTTATGAGCAGACAAATCGGTCTACCCTCTTTCTTGTTCGTTTTTTCACTCACAACTCGATTCTGTTCCCAACAGACGAAACGGACGAACGGAAACACGAACTGACAGACGAAACGTACGGTGGCTTGTCGAATATCGGAACATATCAGGGCGGTGAAGAACACCCAAAAATCAGCCATAGCTCAGCATTTCCTGGAATCAGGATCGAACCACTGGAAAAATACTGGTTTTCAGCTGCATCCGGTTAGACTGGTAGCCGTCCCCAACATAGGGAAAAGGCTAGGCAGATGATGACACTCGGGGATAATGATAGTTACCCAGTAGCGAAAAACTTGGATCAGTAGTCCCGAAGATTACCCTCTTACATTCAAACTGACAATCCTTACTTGTTTATAATATCAGTGTAGATATGTTTTCCCAGAAGGTGTCCACGTTGATCGCGGTTTAGTCGTAATATTGTTCGTATGTATCTGATAGGTATTCATATTTCTACTATAGAAGATAGTTACAACGATAAATCATACCATTCGAATCATAATTTATTCGTTCAATATGTTTTATTGCTTACAATTTCGATTCTAGTTTATCCTATAATTGTGATAATATTAAAAGGACAGAGAAAGTGATCGAGAATTGGTTTACTTATACCATTTGGGAATATTGTTAACAAAGGGTCGTTTATAGCAGTTTTGATGATAAAGATCGGTACAATTCTTGTTGGAATACGTTATCTCTATATATGACCCAATGTATTGGCACATTTGTGTATGCAATAATACCATGAACTGCATCGTTGGTCAGTGGTCGCGACTGCTGATCATGAGGTCCTGGTATCGGTTTACCGGTAGAGCAGTGTTATTGAGTTTTTCCATCAGGAATTTCTCAGTAGCAGCCACAGAGTCTGGATTTGTTCCCGGTGGATGGCAATAGGCTTGCTCCGTATTACATGGGACTTAAAAACATAACTAGTGAAATGTGGATGTACTATTGGGTACATCTCTGCATAACCCTTCAGGAATTACAAGCGTGATGTTATGTTTTGTCAATACCATGAACCTAGGTCTGCCTGTAACTTCACCGAGACGGCCAAGAGTTATTCTTTAATTCTAAGAAATAAACATATATATCATATTTTTCTCAAAGAAACTAGATACCTTAACAAAGTTCAATTAGAATCGGTAGTTTCTTGTAAAACATCTTTACCCAAATGTCAGACATATGCAGATACCTGCCTACCTATTACACCCGTTTTATTACATTAGTGTCTATAGAATGTTGAGGAAAAAACGAAGTGATAGGTAGATCAACCGTCATTTCGAAATTAATTAAAGCAGACGTCAGAAGTTATTATAGAATCGTCACACAGTAGGTGCCTGAGGACGGTCGTCGTCACCGAGGCAGGCCCAAAAAACGCTAGCGTGACGATTTGGACTCGTTCCTGACTGATTAACCAGAGGAGGCAAAACACCGGGAGAGTTGGAAAGGAATGGTGAAGGACTTTGCCCAGCAGTGGAACAGAATATGATAATTTAAAAAAGTAGTTAATGACATAATTTTTTTTTTTTTTCGTTTGGCCGCAACTCGCCTGATGTGAAGCGATGATGCGGCCTTGCCTAGAAGAAACCGATTCACTCGAACTTTGAAGAGATCCAAATTATAATGACCGGGAAACAGAGAAGCAGGCAGTGTATTCCACAGACTTACGGTACCTTACGTACGTACATTGTCTATGGATGCAGTCTGCAACATCATACCACACTTCTCCACAGACTTACCTATATGTACCAGTGGGGAAGGTTCCATACAACTCGATTCCGGATTCCCTTTGAAAAATGGCACAGTCCTTATTCTATAGACAAATAAAGTATCACATTAAAGATATGTACTCCGGTTTACCTCTTACAAAAATTGACCCTTCGCTACTGATACGTACTACCTATTCTTGCCAAATGCACTTAGTTGTATTGGACCACTATCAAAATGTATACCCCTATATCATTCTGTACCGCAGAGCAACTTTGCAATTTACCTACATTCGGAAATTCTCAGTAAAACAAGGCAAACGATATAAACAAAGGAAGTCTGAACTAAGTTATATTGACCAACTTTGTACCTTACGATGTTCCGCACTGGTGGTTGCAATGAATTTTGAATATCTCTAATTGTGTAGGTACAACTTTAGGTCACGTATATTTGAAACGGCTTGAGGAGCTCTGATATTCTGGGGTATTCCTCAAAGCGCAACCATGATAGAAAAACAAAATATGAATCCATCATACCCCTCTCTATTTTTCATCATGGTTGCACTTTGAGGAATAATTAAGTTGCGCTTAGTTGGTTGCGCTTAAAAGTAGTTGCGCTTTGAGGAATATCCCGATATTCTGCATTGAGTTTTTTTAAAGGTAGCCATACACGCTAGGGTGCACCTGACAGGTTTACCTGCACAGGTACACCCATCAGGTACGCTTGAGCTGCGTAGTGAGGAAACCTGCACAGTTGTGCAAGACACAAGCTCCGGTTTGCCTGTGCAGATCAACTGTACAGGCAGACCTGTCAGGTACACCCTATCGTGTATGACTACCTTAACAGGTGTAAAATGACGCTTAACTAAGCCGAAAGTCACTTGTTCTCCTAGTCATAGCTTTTTTTTTGTACTGGACCATACTACGTTTGGACTACAAGGTTCAGGAAGAGTCACACCTTCTGATTAATTACTTTTTGTTAAATGTTATACAAAGTATGTAGTTTTAATTCCGCGAAAAAGATCCAGGCTTCGATGTAGGATGCAGCCCCGCCTTCCTCCCGCAAAATATGCACATGTAGGAAAAGCAATAAATAATTAGCATGCACTCAAACCTATAGTTACTAACATTACAACACAACATTTAATTTAATGTCATTGATTTCGGCAAAGTAACGTCTGATTCTGTAATTCACTTTTTTATTACAACCCGGTTCCATCCACATTGCTTCATATGTTTTAAAAATTCGTTTGCTCGAAAACAATCTCACTGAATCTCAATATCGCAATGAATTTTATTTATTTGCCGCTGATAACCTAACAGCAAATAATGTTCCATGAAATCTTTTATAGAAAGACAGCGTCCGTCACATTTCCTTGAGTAAAATATTCAACAGATTCAGTTTAAATTTTCATTCAAAAGTTATGAAGAGCAAAATTAAATAAGTTACCAGGTAAAAGTACCTATTTAAGCGGTGTCCCCTGATCGATTTAATAGAGTGATCAAAATTTATTCGCTGGTACCGACAATAACTTCCCGGGAACATTGTTGCCGAAGAACATTGAAAAGTTTTCTTGTTAAAAGTTCTCTATTGCGGAATGAGAATAATAATTCTGGAAATCACTTCCTTATTTAAGAGAATGTTACTATTTTATCTATTAAATGAGGTCGTCTATTTATTGGAAGATTTTAAATAATAGTACTTACACTGCTGTAAGCTTTCACGGTTTATAACTACATTTATACTATCACTTACGGGATATCTTCCGTAATAATCCATCTTTGTGAGCTCCCGATATTTCGACGTTGTTGCAAGCCCCAGGATCGCGGGATGAATATCGAGAGCTCACAATAGAAAAAAAATAAAGAAAGGAAACAAACATTGTCTTTACACAACGAACACTGTTGTTTAAACACTGGGTTTATAACTAAACCTACACTGTCACTTACGGGATATCTTCCGTGATTTTGAATTATTTTGAGCTCCCGATATTTCGACGCTATTGCAAGCGGGAGGATGCGTCAAAATATCGGAAGCTCAAAATATTTGAAAATCGCCGAAGATATCCCCTAAGTGACAGTGTAGGTTTAGTTATAAACCCAGTGTTTAAACAACAGTGTTCGTTGTGTAAAGACAATGTTTGTTTCCTTTCTTTATTTTTTAATAAGTATTGTTTATTTTGTACTGCTTATGAGAAAAATGCTTGCGTGCGTTCTGTTTGAAGATTGTAATAGTTCCCGTTGGCTTCCACAAGTTGCTCGGAGCGAAGAAAGTTTTCTTTTTTTTATTTTTATTTTTAAACTTGTTATGCTTCGTAACATAAGTAAGTATGTACTTGTATGGAGCTTGTTGCGTAATCATCGTGTTCGTATATTGATCGGGCACTACAAATCGGAAATATTAATGTAGAACGCTGAACAACGATTTGCTTCACATAACTTTGTTTTGATCCTAGATTATTTTTAATGTCATGTGCAGAGGAAAGGAGAAAGGCGACCGATAAAAGGTATTTACAAGGCAGATGTGAGTGGCAACGCCGGGAGGGGGGACGCCCTAGAAGGACCACCACATACACTCACCTTATTGGTGTTGTTCTTCTAGAAAGGTCAGGTGCGTAGTACTCACAACCCGCGTGCGTGTATGACCAGATGTATGAACGTGGACGTTGCAAAAGGAGTAGGTAAAGATGGTAGGAGGTGGCGTTCTGTGGAGTCTGCCTATCCCAATGGAAAAAGGCGTGAGTTAGTGATGTATGTTTGTACTATTTTCAAAGAAATGTGTAACATGAGTAAGGACAGATCGACAATCATTCAATGCTAGATGATTACTAGTGGAATATCACAGATAAATTGTTTTTTCTAAGCAAGCACAAAAAGCGGCCTTGCGAAATAAGCACTTCACAATTATCATTTCATTATTTTTTGTTAAGCTTTATAGCAGCTAATAAACATAAAATAATTTTAGCTCAAAGTCGTGAAAACATTTCTGAGGGCTTAATATTTCGAATTCATGAAAAGTACTCTGATTATTACGATTCAGACATTTTCATACTCATTGAACACAGTAAAGAGTCTGTAAAAGAATAAAATGATAATAAATTCAACAAATTAGGCAAACTTTTAGAACTTAATCATCGTTTCGAGGTATCCGAGCTTTCTGAAAGACATCTAAAATTGGCGAATAATCCTTTTCTTTGCAGTAAATTATTTCCGAATGGACCCGTTCAAGTTGTTTTTTTAAACCACCAGCCATCCTTGATTTTAATTGAAGAACGATTTGTTAAAGAGTTTGCTGTGACGTTCAATTAGCCGACAATTTTATATTTCATCTTATTTCCTGACGCTTTTTTTATGCAGAAGAGATTAAGCTAAACATTAAAGATCTATTAATGCTTACCCAGCTATCTTTAAGAAAGGCTTAGGACACAAGAATCTCATCATCTGCCTAGCCTTTTCCCAACTATGTTAGGGTCGGCTTCCAGTCTAACCGGATGCAGCTGAATACCAGTATTTTACATGGAGCGACTGCCTATCTGACCTCCACAACCCAGTTAATACTGGGTAATACGATACCCCTTGGAAAGACTGGTTGTCAGACTTTTCGGGCCACTGACAACCTAACGACTATCAAAGATCTACAAATGACACCCGGGACCAACGGCTTAACGTGCTATCCGAGGCACGGAGGAAACTCGGTAAGTAATGGGTGGTCACCCATCCACAGACCAACCTAGGCAAGTACGGCTTAATATAAAGATCGACCCGAGCGGCTGTTATTATTTAGCCACGAGCTCCTCTAGGACACAAGAATCTATAAGCTCAAATAACAAATCTATGGAGCGTAATATCAAGTGTTATCCCACCATTAAGTAGAGGATTTCGTATCTCCTCTTAATGACCACTCGCACCGATAATAAGCAATTTATATGACCCATTATAGGATCAGCCAGTCGTTAAGATAAACTTAAGGAAATTCTCCTAATTTAAGTACTTGCTCGACTAACAGGAACACGGTATAAAACAAAAGGTTTTGTAATCTGGATCGAGCTTTCCCTGTTTATACAAAGACCATCTATCAGCAGGGTTTTGTAATACTCCTGTCACATATAACATGCCAGGCATCGCCCCGTCTGCCTTCAGACCTCGTGAAGACAACCAGAAAATTAGAAAGTAAACACTGACTTCCTACACTGTGATTTTACTGTAAAGCTTTATGGGAAAAATAAAATCAAGTCGGCGTCTCGCGATGTACGGATACACTGTATGTAGATAATTACACAATAAGGAACGAATAAGGACGTCTTTATTCAATTAAAAGAGACGAAGTACCGCAACCGTTCCCAGGATATACTCCAGAGGCTTAGGAGACAAATTTCCCTGGAAACAAATGCGATTCAAATTCAGACAAATAGTCCCGGCGCGGAAGAAGCCGTTTACCAGGAAATTCGTCCATCACTCTTGGACGAAGTAAATTTTGTTTTTTCTTTTCCCTTCGCTAGCCTCTATTACTGAAACGTATACACAACAATATCAAATTATGCGATTTATTAAGAACATCTGGTTATTTATGCGGAGTAATACGAGACAATTTATTGCCTGTGTTCAGTATACCGTATCTTCAACTTTTTATCTGTATTTCGGCAGACTGAGATTGACTTGTCTTATATAAAGTTTATCTTTTGTCACTCAGTTCTTGTCTAGCGATGTGTGATATGCTTTGTGCTCTCAATCGCGTTTGTTCGTTTTGTTTTTCACAGTATCGTGTTCGGAAAACCTATTCTGTCTTGTGCAGTATCTATTCGCAACTTTGTGCTTGTATTGTATTAAACATTCTTGTCTAGAGAGGTATGTGCTGAACACTTGCTACAGCCAATCACAATCTAAAATTGACTGTCTGTTTCTAAACTTTAAGGATGAATTTAATATTGTTAAAGGACCCTTCACGAAGCCATAAACCAAGCATTATGTACATCAAACTAAGTAACTTTACGCAAAAATGATTGCTGGGAAAGTACTTTTTTTCGGGGTGTAAAATAACGTTTTACGGTAGGACTCAATGTAACGCACACAAAATATTGTGCTGATGGATGGATTCCATAGTACGGGCATCGTGGAGGTCTTAAAAAAATCTTAGATTAAAAACATGTATTTAAAAAAAAAACTTGTGATAAAATTGGAATGTGGACTCCCAATATCTCCGTAACTAGAAGGTATGGTCTGGAACATAAAAATGATCGAAATGATGAGGAAAACAAATGCCTTTCAGCTTCATTAATGGTCTTGTAATACCCTTTATGTAAGTATACTAATTTCAGCTTTAACAAAAATTTTTGCAGTGTTCGTCAAAGTCAAAGTATGCATCATTACCTAGTTGTCGGATCGTTGAAAATATTAAAACTTGTTCGCGCCTTAGTAGGCACTTATGTTCTCGGCGAGCTTAATTTGAGAGATCCTTTGATGCTCCAGTATGATGGAGCAGAAAATGATCCGCTTGTTGGAACGTCCAATCTTTATGACGCTAAATTGGTTTAACCTGTTGAGGTGGTTCCGTTTGAATATTTAAGGTTTTTTTTTTATATTTGAGTTACTTTTGCTTTTGATTCCTGTAACTAATAAAGTAATTTTGGCGTTTTGCTTTGGTGAAAAACATCACTGCTACTGTTTGCATTATTTAAATTAAATTCTAAATCAGGTTCAGTACTCACAATCAACTGAAGCCAAAAAAATAGGATCGAATACCATCGGCATACCAAAACAAACTACTCATGCTTGATAAATAAAACATTGCATTTACAACATGTTGACTATTAATTAATTGTAAACAACAAAAAATTATTACACATTTTGTATCCTCCCGTCGAAAATAAAAACAGCGTTTCATACAAGAGCTCTTAACGCTTCAACGCTTGCAATATCTCTCAATTGCAATACAGATTTTAGTTACAATTGTCCTCTGAAAAGGGAAAACCGCAACTCATACAAATATCATGCAACCGTAGTCGAGCCGCATTCAATCAATTTCAATCGACTTGTGTCAATACAAATTATGGATGGATGAATTTTCACGTGGTCGTATTTACGGTGCAGGATTAAAATTACAATATTAGTAGGGCTCCGGCACATTGCCTCGTTGTTCGCAAATGAAAATTAATATTTTAATGTAATTTGTAGAATTGATTTGGGAAAGTGAGCGCAAGTGACGATTTTAAATAACTGTTTTATTTTCAAAGCTTAAAATTAAGGATTTTTTGTATCGAAAATTATCTAAACCTGATCCCTTTTTGATTAGCATGGCGTGGCGTGGATGTAACGTACCTTTCTCAAAGCTTCCAGGCAAGAAAAGTGTTAACTCAAGCAGCGACTCACTTCCTGTCCCATTTTTTAACTTTAAAAAAAAAAAACATTCTGCACTAAGACCTCTCCTGTATCGTGGGTACGATTGCAAGCATTTAAAGTCACATATACAATCAGCTTGACCCGAAACAACACCTGTAGGCCATATAAATATTTGTTACTTGCGGGAATCAAAACCGCGACACGCAGCGCAGCAATCAATCGCTCATCCACTGCGCCAAACTTTCCTTCGCCTTCTTTATCCAGTGTATCCCAGCTACCTTCTTAAGGTCGTCGGTCCACCAAGCTATAGGTATACCAGTTGTGCAATTTGAACCTTATATACCTCTCACGAAAATGTGATCTACGACTCCTAACAAAAATGTTAAGCTTAAGAAATAAGATGCCGTAACTGAGCAATAAATTGTCGATTCGAAACCACTTATCCTTTATTGCGATCTAACGCGTAATTTCTGTATATGGTAAAGCGCTATCGAATAATATTCGATTCAAATCTATCACGTAGCGAGACGGTAAAAGTCTGGGAATTCCCTAATGAAATACATGCGAGTATATTGCATAGTATGCTGTCGAGAACACTAAGTATTTATTCCAGACTCGATCGGTATAATTTAAATATCAATATGTGTTTATTTTTTTCTAAACAACCTAATTATGTTCAGGTTTAAAAAATATACACGGTTTATGAGACCCTGATCTTCTCTATCTTTTTGTATGCTTCTGAAACCTGGACACTGAAATCACGCACTCATAAATGATTCGTTCGAAATGTGGTGCTGGCTCTAAATGTTAGGCATTCCCTGGACGGCGCGACGCATTAACGCCTCGATTCTGAACGAACTGAAAGTTAAATCTTGTCTTTCGACCATCTGCATGAAACGACTCCTACAGTACTTCGGACACGTGGTTAGGTGGGAGCCTGATAGCTTGGAGAAGCTCATTGTGGCTGGTAACGTTGAAGGAAAAAGGGGCCGTGGAAGTTCACCAACCCGATGGACAGATGTGCCGAAAACCGTCCAGCATTGGTGGAGAAGGCAACGACCTCATGTGGTCACGACCCTCAGTCATGAAGAAACGAGAAAGAAGAAGATATGGAACATCGAAATACAAACTATATTTTTTTTTTGTCGGCTATTAAAAAACAACAGCTAATTTTAATTACAACTACCCACCAATTGAGTATTCCGAAAAAGATATAAGTTATTAACTAGTTAGGATTTAGGTCGGTACTTATCTACAGGACGAAGGTCGAGAAACCTTTTAAGAAAACTTAACCTTGAACCAAAACTATTCGCCACGCTCGAACAAGTCAGCTCCCACAAATCTGGCAAATACATTCGCACAACATATTTCATATCTTAAATTCTTTCTTTCCGAACCACATGAGGCGGACGTCGATTCCCGCAAATCATTTCCCCGGCCTGCAATAAATAGCTACAATTGTATACGAGTTTCGCTACAACCCAAGCGTGAAAGGAACCGACGCGATTCACCATCCGTCAAACGTCAAGATGTGTCGTGACTACATACCATTTTCCAAGTGCCTGGTTTTTGGGCCCAGCAAATAGATCACGATGCCGAACTCGGCGCGGGATGAAAGAGCGATTGTTTTTCTATGTGACTACAAAATATTGAAGGACAAGCAAATGAATGCACGGAATAGAAATAAATGTCTTGGGGATTTTGGTTTATTTCTTTATCAAAAGATTTGCAGTGTGACTAATGATTATACGGCTGTGTTCTCAAGGGCTTACCATGGCCAAACTTCTAAGGGGTAACGTTCAGGTATAGGTAGGACGACGGTATAGTATCATTTTACCAACCTATACCATTACATTACATCACATCATGCCTGTAATTCCCGAAGGGTTAGGCAGAGGTTTACCTAATAGTACACCCACATTTCGCTAGTTAGGTTTGGAGTCCCATGTAATAGGGGGCGAGCCTATTGCCATTAACCGGACACAAATCCAGACTCCATGGCTGCTACTGAGAAATTCCTGATGGAAAAACTCAATAGCACTTTGCCCGACACGGGAATTGAACCCAGGGACTTTATGCTCAGCAGTCGCGCTTGCGAGCACTCGACCAACGAGGCAGTCACATTTTAATCGTGGTACTATTGTCGAGAATGTAGATACTAGACGCGTTTTTCTTTATTTTTTCAAAGCTTTGGATATTCTTTCAGAGAAGCTCTTTCAACGTTAACAATTTTTAGCAATTAAAGAGTAAGTACTTCAGGCAATTTTCGTTGTTCTAAGAAATAAGATTATATGAAATCCAAAGGCTTATTTTTAACTTATAAATGGTGAAAGAAGCTTTATATTTATTACAACCTTCTTTACTTTAAATGCTTTTAATGGTTTGACAATTTATTATTTATATAATCCTACTACCGCGATGAAAAGTTTTATGAATTTTTAACCAGGTTTTGGTCTATCTGTGGTTCAAATTTCATCGAAATCACTTCATCGTTTAGACCGTTAAGGCGTCAAAATGGAGCAGACAGACAAAACGGGAAAAAGAACCGTCTCCAGCAAAACATGGTACGACAAACACCGTCTCCAAGAGCGATCTCCGCAGATATGCAAAACATAATCCTTTGTAACATGATCTTATTGTGTTCGCGAATCCACGTACTGCATTTATAATATTTAGTATGGATACTTACCGAGGAGCTCGTGGCCAAATAATAACAGCCGCTCGGGTCGATCTTTAGGTTAACCCACGCTTGCCTTGGTTGGTCCGTGGATGAGTAACCCATTACATAGCGAGTTTCCTCCGTGCCTCGGAAACCACGTTAAACCCGGCTGTCATTTATAGATCTTTGATAGTCGTTATAGGTAGTCAGTGGCTCGAAAATCTGAAAAATAGTCTAAGGGTATCGTATTATCCAGTACTAGCTGGGTTGTGGAGGTCAGATAGTCAGTCGCTCCGTTTAAAATACTAGGTTAGACTGGAAGCCGATCCCAACATAGTTGGGAAAAGGGGAGTATGGATACTTACCGAAAAATATTTAAGAACTTCTAAGGGGGAAGCGCCAGGGTAGCCTGTGAAATTCATTTTTTTAGGTTTGTTACAATTTGCAGGTCAGTGTCGGGTTGTATGTTGATTAAAATATGATTCGCGACCGTAACAAATATGGGTTTTCAGAGTTATAATCATTAAAATCATCAATACAAACCTTTAAGTTCAACCCCATTGAAAAATAGAAAAAGCCATTCAATGGGGGGTGGGTTTTTATTTAAGTCGAGTCATGTTATTAGGTTTCTCGTTTTTAATTTTGGTATTTGTTAAAATATGTATTAGTTTATTTTATTTGTATATAAGTATTAGTATCATTATAAGTGCCTATATAAATTTTCGATAGCAAGAAGTTATTTTTTATTTATTTATTTTGTACCCTATCACAATGTTTTCTTATTTAACCCAAAGGTTGACTGGTAGAGAATGCCTTGTGGCATTAAGTCCGCCTATGTATCACTATTGTACATGAAGTTTAAATAAATAAATAGTCATTCAAGGGGATTAAATGATGAGATAATTATAAGAGTTTTATTGATGATTTTAATCATTATAATTCTGTAACTACATCGTTTGCCATCAACACACAACCTGACACTGTTTTGAAAATTACAAAAAACGTTAGAAAATTTGAATTTCGCGGGCTACCCTGGCACTTTCACCATAAAGACAAAAATTGGGCAATTAGCATAAAGCACAAAATAATTCACGAAATAAAGGTATACTGTAATTAAGTTTGCGACCCAGGATCAAAGTTCCAAAGAAGTGTTAATGCAATAAAAGTCGACAAGAATAAGTTGTAAGTGAATCACAATGGATTAACTAACTTATGAGAGTCATGTCGTCAACTTCGTATCAAGTAGTCTATGTAATTCTCTAGATCTGGCTAAAGAAAGCTGAGTTTTATGTTGTAGAACGATTTACAATTGAAATCTAATATTGTTATTACAGAAAATACTTCAGAATTCAACTGCTTTTAATTTTCTCTTGGTTTGAATTTTGAGCCTTACCGACACTCATTTCGTTTGTTACGTTATTTTCTCCAACATGTATAAAGTTTCATTAGTGGCCGGCGAAAAATAAATAGGCACCATTGGTCCATACATTTCAGCCTTTGGTTTTTATTTGAAAGGATTCAGTAGAAGATGAAAGCTTTTATAGAAGTTCGTGAATAATGGCGACGAGAAATAAAATAGGACACATGACATGTCCTTCATATGTATTTCACTAGCTGTTCCCTGCGACCTTCAACCCCGTGAAATTATAATTTAAATATAATTTTCTCCGTTTTTGCAACATTTTTAATTGATGCTCCGCTCCGATTGGTCGTAGCGTGATGTTATATAGCATATAGCCTTTCACGATAAGTAGGCTATCCAACACTAAAACAATTTTTTAATTCGAACCAGTAGTTCCGGAGATTAAAGCGTTCAACCAAACAAACTCTGCAGGTTTACAATATTGTTATAGATTCATTTTAAACTTAACTAACATTCCAAATAAACAAATGAAATCTACTTTTATTTAATAAGTAAAAAAACAACAATGTAATGTAAACTCTCGCGTTGCTAAGCCAGCGTATGATGAGCTTTTTCGCGCATGGTGACACGAATTAATTGTTTTACATAAAGCACCCGTGCCGCATGTATCTCGCATGAGTGCATATTATTATGCACTGTATCTGAGTTAACTTTGTTATACAACCACTTAGTTCGCATTACATCGCGCCTATTTTGCCGAAGGGTGCAGGCAGAGGTGTATCTATAGTACAATCATGCATCGCCAGTAATGTTTCCGATTCCATCCCATGTAAAAGGGGGTGAGCCTCCAACTGGCATGAAAAAAATTGCGCGTCCCTCTCGCGTCCGGCCTTGGTTCAAGCCATGGTCCGGAGCGAGAGGGAATGGGAAGCCGTCACCTCCTTCTGCGAAGCAGTCATGCTAGTGAAGGAAGTGGCGGGACGTGAGAGGGAAAGAACCTCACGTTCCAGTCGCCGCGGGAGACGCCCTGGGCGTCGGTGGTCACGTGGTGGCTCCCGGTGTTGGGCCATGTTGTAGGCGCGGGCCTGTGGACGGCGAGTTATGGGCCAACTCGCCGTCCGGCCGTCTTATGACGACAGGCCGTGTCGACGGCGCGTTCGTGTTCCACGTGCGCCTCAAAGAGATGTCAGCAAATAAGTAGGGGTCCGCAAGGGCCGATGTCTGCCAGGGCTGCGGGACTGTTCGAAAGAGATACCGTGGCCCTGGAACACAAAGGGCAAAGAGATACATGGATGGGTTTTAGTCAGTACAAGTCTGACACTCCCTTCCGCTCCGCCCAGAGTGGGGGGGGTCATTTGATGATTTCCCATCCGGAAAAAAAAAAAAAAAGGGGGTGAGCCTCCAACTGGCATGAAAAAAATTGCAATTAAAAAGTAGTGTACTGTGAAAAATATATGGAATTCCGAGTATCGATTTGAATCACACCTAAACAAATCGGGACTATAGCATTTTGACAGTGACCAGGACAGGTCTGTCGTTCGCATCATTCACGTCCTGGAGGCTGCAATTAGTTTTGCACGATCGGCATATAACAATAACATTGCTAGAACACAGGCTTCGTCACTGAGAGAGTTAGTAATCAATAATCCACCTCGCGACCGCAAAGCGAGTTGGTAGATCACATTTGTATTCGAATTTTTGTTATATCTAGCCCATGCTGGTTTCCTACTACGCACGTAAAGAAACCTACACTTTTTTGTCAGCAGTCTTATTAAAAACTATCTGTAGCCCGCGTAACTTTAACGGCTATTATTATTTTAACCCTTTTGAAGAAACGGAGCCCTTTTTCTAAAATAAAGTGTCAAAAATGTTCCGTCAAAATCGGTCCAGCTGTTTCGGAGATTACCGGGAACAAACAAACAGACAGACGAAAATGTAAAAAAATGTTTTCTCCGCCCCTGAGACGTCCCATTGACTTAGTACCGCATGTACTTTCGTTTGCATTTAGTAAAAAGCTGTTATTTTGAAATTACAAACAGACACTTCAATTTTATTTATTTGTAAAGATTATGCCACGAACTGAAGTACCTGATTAGGTTCGATATAAAACACTTATGTTAGGGCAAATGCCATTGAACTACCACTGTCCTCGGCTGAGATTGGTTCAGGTTTACTAAACTTAGACAAAAACCACTTAACAAGCCCACCCTTGAAACAACCAAAATCAGTACAAATACTCATTACGTATAATCACGAAACTGTCAAATCTCGATCACAATCACGATGTAGTCTCCACGGTACGCGTCATCGGATAGCTCCGACGGATTATCCCGAGCAATATGCCACCGTTTGGACACGCTATCGGTATCGCCCGCTCACACCCGTGTATTTACACACCCGATTATTATTTGAAACGAAGAGGGTGGTTATTATTTTTTGTGTTTGTATTGATGTGAATTAATGATTAGTGCGTGGTGGCAATAGAATGTGTTTTTGGGGTAATCCTGATTAGTTACACTTGATTTGTTGTATTTTAGTTATTTTTTAATCATCATTGTCACCCTCATGATTGGTGATTTGGTGTATTTTAGTTATTTTTTAATCATCATTGTCTCCCTCATGATTGGTGATTTGGTGTATTTTAGTTATTTTTTAATCATCATTGTCTCCCTCATGATTGGTGATTTGGTGTATTTTAGTTATTTTTTAATCATCATTGTCACCCTCATGATTGGTGATTTGGTGTATTTTAGTTATTTTTTAATCATCATTGTCACCCTCATGATTGGTGATTTGTTGTATTTTAGTTATTTTTTAATCATCATTGTCACCCTCATGATTGGTGATTTGGTGTATTTTAGTTATTTTTTAATCATCATTGTCACCCTCATGATTGGTGATTTGTTGTATTTTAGTTATTTTTTAATCATCATTGTCACCCTTCTGATTGGTGATTTGGTGTATTTTAGTTATTTTTTAATCATCATTGTCACCCTCATGATTGGTGATTTGTTGTATTTTAGTTATTTTTTAATCATCATTGTCTCCCTCATGATTGGTGATTTGGTGTATTTTAGTTATTTTTTAATCATCATTGTCACCCTCATGATTGGTGATTTGGTGTATTTTAGTTATTTTTTAATCATCATTGTCACCCTCATGATTGGTGATTTGGTGTATTTTAGTTATTTTTTAATCATCATTGTCACCCTCATGATTGGTGATTTGGTGTATTTTAGTTATTTTTTAATCATCATTGTCTCCCTCATGATTGGTGATTTGGTGTATTTTAGTTATTTTTTAATCATCATTGTCACCCTCATGATTGGTGATTTGGTGTATTTTAGTTATTTTTTAATCATCATTGTCACCCTCATGATTGGTGATTTGTTGTATTTTAGTTATTTTTTAATCATCATTGTCTCCCTCATGATTGGTGATTTGGTGTATTTTAGTTATTTTTTAATCATCATTGTCACCCTCATGATTGGTGATTTGTTGTATTTTAGTTATTTTTTAATCATCATTGTCACCCTTCTGATTGGTGATTTGGTGTATTTTAGTTATTCTTTATTCATAATAAGTTATCTGGACTAATAGTAAAGAGCCTCGACCAACACCTTCGGAGGCTCTTCTTCTGGGCTGGGTCAAGGGCTTGATTCAAAAAGCAGTACTCCTGGACACGGCTCGCATTGTGAGGAGGTTTCTCTCTCTAGAGCCCTGACCACCGGCAGCTTGGACCTTGTTCTTGATGCCGATGGGCCATCTCTTTTTATGTTTTAAAATATTTAAAAATGTATATCACGGGAATGACTAGTAATTGTCATAAATTATTAAAAATCTGACCACAGAGTTTTTCCATAGAGTTTAATCAGGTCTGTATTTCTTTCTTACATTTTCATACCTGTCTAGACTATAGCTGTTTTGACATGGAAAGAAAAATTTTAGTGCGAGCAGGGTTTGAACCTGCGACCTTCCGATTCAGTACACCGGATGTCTTAACCAATTAGACAATCGCACCCACGACACCACACACACACACACCCACACACACACATACACACACACACACATGCACTTACACACACACACACACCTACACACACACACTTACAAACACACACACATACACACATACACACATACACACATACACACACACACACACACACACACACACACACACACACACACACACACATATACACACACACACACACACACTGACACTTTTCTGTCTAGACTAGACTGAAAATAAAAAGAATATTTTGACCGATTATAAACATTATTATCAATGTCAAAGCATAACTGAGCAGCTGCCTATCTACGAGAGTTTAAACAAAAAAAAAAAAACATTTATTTACGTTGAATCAAAGAAATACTCACTCATGAAAACCACGAAGTGGCCACTAAATGATGCATATTAATTACCAACACTCAAAGTCGCGCCACAAAATGTAATTACTTTAATAGCAGTTTTCCAATATTTTTATCTGGATAAAATTTGTGATGAGCGTAGTCAAGGTAGTTATTTCGTAATTATCGTATCGAAACCCAATCGTACGATTTGGTACAATTTTCTACATATGGAATTTCCCAGTAGCCATACGCTCGTCCCCATTATATGGGACTTAATCAGATGAAATGAGGGTTGACTACACTAAACTTCTGCCAAACCTTTTGGGGCATATAGACGTGATGTTTGTTATGTTATGTTATGGAACGATTGTGTTTAATTGTAAGTGGAAGACGGTATCGATTCCAAGTGATGATAATCGCGTAGTGAAATGTTATGTATCCGTATGTGTCATCGCAAATAACCGTCCAAACAATAGTGCTGTACCATTACTTATTGTGTAATCAGTGCAACTGTTAGTTGTAATTAGCTATCTGTGAAACTGATTGTAGCAAGAGAGCAAGAGTAACAACTGTGTTTTGTTAAGCAAAGTTTTCACCCGTTTCTCTTGTCTTGTCTTGTATGTTTGGAGTCTGTTGTAGTGGAAACTTTTGGGTGGTTTTCTGTGAGTTTTTCACTGACTTCTAACATGTTTTATGTGAAGTTTAGTACTGAGCTTATACATTTCGTTGTAACAGTTTAAGGGTAACAATTTATACGTGCCAAACATAATTGCTACTGAGATACCAATATAACAACATACCTACTTAATATATTCTATTATCTCTCTTATTGCTTAGGTACTTATTCGAGTGTACTTCGAAAGTAGGTAAACGATCGATTCAACAAGCGTTTTCTAGTTACTACCTATACACATCCTAAGACGAAGCTTATGTCTCGGAAATGGAGAAAGTTTTCTTCATAATAGCTTATTAGTAAAAGAATAGACACTACACGAAGAATAGACTATCAGTCGTCATAATTAGGATATAAGTTCAAAGATTGCGGTCACAAAGGAGTCTGCCCACTACACCGTACCATAGCATGACCGTGCTAGGACCATTTCAGGTAAAATATTATTTGTTCTGGAAAGTACGAGACTATGCCCTAAGACCGTTCCGTTGCCGACCAACACCGGAGCGAACCATGCACGGTGCGTCAACAATTCGTCGACGAGAATTTTTCGCCGGTGCTGATAGAGTACGTGCATCGCATGCTATGTTGTCAAACCAGTGAGCATACGGGTTGTATTAAATTTTAGTCTCCAAAATATTACCAAAGATTTAATTGACGGCACGGTTGGCGCAGTGGCTGAGCGATCGGCTGCTGCGCTGCGTGTCGCGGGTTCGATCTCCGCACGGAACAAATATTTGTATGATCTACAGGTAGTTGTTCCGGGTCTGGCTGTTTGTGTATTAAGTTTAAATGTTTGAACAAAATACGGATATGACACGCGGATGATACGGTCACTAAACCTGTTATGCTCGAGTATGATGCGCTGTTGATACGTTCTAGAGGGCATAGTAGTCCGTATCGTGTCTTTTTCCATGCCTGACACGTAACAGCACGGCGATAGTATGTTACGGTGTAGTGGGCAGACACCTTAATCCCTATTGTCATTTAGGCAATTTACGGCAGACGTAGTTGCCCAGCTTCTGGATCACGAGTTTGAAACCTAACAAGTATAAGATTGAAAGACATACTTTCGCCTGAATATACTTTTAAATATCAAAACTATTTTAATTTACATTATTTCGAGTTCTGAGTTTCTCAGATCAGAATCAGAAATCTCTAACACATAGTAACCATCAGCAGCAAATCCTGCTTTTTACACAAAGCCTTAGCCCACAGTGGGACAATAACAGGCTGATATTATAGGCAGTTTACGTAGCTATTATTGTTACCATAATAACGCTTGATTCAACTGTAATTCTTTTCGTCACATTGTATTCTGTCTCTTTTGTCGTTTATTCGACGGAAAATGACCATTGACAAAAGATAGGTAACGCTGATATTATTGTGTGTCGAGTGGACGGACGAAATTAGTTTTAATACCTTTATTATAAGGAAGGAACTTGTGCAGTGTAGTGTAATAATGTATTTAATGTTGTCATTGTATTGTCTTGTTTAATATGATGTTCATAAGAGAAGAGAGTGCGTATGGCTGGAAACAAAATATAATAGTGGCCGCCCTTCCAAGTTCGAGAGTCGAACAAAACTCCCGCACCCCTACCAAAGGTAGTTGCCGTGTGGTCTCAGTAAGAGACTGACCGAACCCTCTATAAAGTGTCCTATTCCTAGGACATCCATGAAGATTTAAAGAAAACAAGACATAAATGAATCATGTATTTGCTTGCTGATTACTTAAGTAATATTTGACTTACAGTTCTTTGTTGTGTGTGGACAATATCCATTGATTTACGAGCTGAACTGATAAAAAAATCGGTTAACTTTTATAAAACACTGGTTATAAGATAAATAATCCCCATACATATCCTGGGCCCTTTGTTCAATTCCCTGGTCGGGAAAAGTGTTATTGGAGTTTTTCATCAGAAATTTCTCTGTAGCAGCCACGTAGTCTGGATTCGTGCCTTTTGTTTGATAGTGGCGAAATGTGGGTGTACTATTAGGTATATCTCTGCCAAACCCTTCGAGGATTAAGACGTAATGAAATTTTTATGTATGTTATTCATAATGGCCATTACTTCGTATATGCTACACAAGTTATAAGCGCGAGAAGTCATGCTAATTTTAAGCGATGTTGAACAGACACAATAATTATAATTTTCGGGGACAATACAATTTTAGCATCGTCCAATGCAGTCAAATGAGGGAGCTTACATGACATTAGAAACTAATCATTTGAAATGATACCAATATAATGTTTATTGAACGTACCAATACCAATATTGTTTCAATTCGACCCAAAACGGACAATATCATGATGCATTTTCGCGTGCCAAAAAGTTATAACATTCCTAATACTACATATTATGTACAGTTAGCCATAAAAGTCGCTGATCATTATGACTTTGATAACAAATCGTCTGCACTCCTATTTATTATGTGCACTTTTTCAGTAACATTTTGAAGAGTTTTGAAGGAAAGTCATAATCTTTTCTTCTAATTCATCTGCTTGACACTATAAAAAACCGCAGCGAATGTTGATGAATTACATAACATCACGCCTGTGATCCCGGAAGTGTTAGGCAGAGAGGTACCTAATAGTACACCCACATTTCGCCAGTTATGTTTAAGTCCCGTGTAATGGGGGGCAAGACTATTGCTATCAACCTTGCACAAATCCTGACTCAGTGGCTGCTACTGATAAATTCCTGATGGAAAACCCAATAGATTTTGCCCGACCCGGGAATCAATCCCAGGACCTTACCTCAACGCGATTGCGACCACTAAACCAACGTGGCAGTCAATGTAAAAAAAAAAACAAATATTGTCAGTATTGTTGAATTGTAAAAGACAATTCGAATGGAATGCATGCGCATGTGTGTGTGTGTTGAATGTGAGTTACGTAACCCGCTGTTTGTTCTAATTAAACAAGCAAAACATGTAAGAAAGTATGATATTTGTTTTCTATTCTTCAACTATTAGATATACTTTCATTCAAAACTGACTTCTGAAACTTTGTAGGTATTTCTGAACCTACTTTTGTTGTTGACCGTACCGATGGCGACGTATAAAACCAACAATACTGCTGCTATTTGAATGTAATATTGGTTCATACTAACTATTAGCTTGTTCTGCGAAACCTTTATTACTTGTTGTATGAAAGTAGACCATGACGCAACATACCAAATGAACTTTTTTGAAAATACAGATTCTTAAATGAATAAATAAAGTTTTATGAAAATACAGATTCTTGGTGAATAGGCGTAAAGAGGATCATCATCGTTATCTTCCTGTCCCATGATACTTGGCGCAACACGTTTTTTCTTCCATTCTCCCCTGTCACGCTTTCTTTTATCTTTACCTCTTTATCTTTTATATTAATACTCACACAATCCATCCATCGACGGCACGGTTGGCGCAGTGGCTCAGCGATCGGCTGCTGCACCACGTGTCGTGGGTTTGATCCCCGCACAGAACAAATATTTGTATGATCTACAGGTAGTGTGTCAGCGGTGGCCTAGTGGTGGAGACCCCGACTTACGAGCAGTAAGTCGGGGGTTCGAACCCAGCCAGGCACATTACTTTGCGTAAGTTATTTCATCACCACTGCTCTCAAAAACGGTGAAGGAAAACATCGTGAGGAAACCGGCATGTTCTAGAACCAAAAATTCGAAGACGTGTCCTATGTACCAACCCGCACTGGGCCCGCGTGGTGGATTATAACCCGTTCCCTCTCATAGAGAGGAGGCCTGCGTCCCAGCAGTGGGAACATTAATAGGTTGATTATGCTATGCTTATGCTTATGCTACAGGTAGTTGTTCCGGGTCTGGCTGTTTGTGTATGTGAGTTTAAATTTTTGTAAACGCACCCACGATAAATTCCTAGTGTCGGGCAACGTTTTTAAAAAAAAAAAGTAAAAGAATTAAAGTTTTTTTTCAAAAACCTGTCTAAAAACAGATATTGGGTTTGCATTAACACAAAGCCATTGTCAAACCATTTGTTTCAATGAGACCATCAAATGAACCTTTTGAACGTCAAACTTTACACGAAAATAGAATTGATTCTACATAGTTAGGTAGTATCGTATACGGGCAATGACAATGGGCAAAAAACTCCATCATTCCTCTTTTAAAATGTTTTACATTCAGTAAATTCTACTTTCGACAGCTTTGCTAAATAGCAAAGCTTTGCTATTTCTAGGTAGTAGGAAGACCTACTTTTAATAGATTCTATACAGAACTTGAGTAAGGGATATCAAATGCAAAGGCGTTGTGGCGATGTGCTAAGATAGCCCGTAAAATTCAATTTTATTGCATTTAGATTTTTTCATGAAATCGTCATTCAATGGGATTAAGTGAACTTTAGAGGGTTGTATTGATAATTTAATGATTATAATTCTATAAATACATAATTACGTGTTACGCTCGTGAACCATATTTTGTTCAACACACAGCCAGACACTGACTTGCAAATTGCAAAAAAAGTAAGAAAATTTGAATTCCGCGAGCTTCTCTGACGCTTCCTCCTTAAGTTCACATCACGCCTCCATTTCTTGAATCCTCTTGATTCCAACCGATGCGGAGAACAGCTGCGGCCAGCCCCAGTTGATTCTATAAAAGCAATTGTATTGTCACATCGAAAGCACTTTGAAGACAAGCCGACCCCCGGACGTTTTGATAACCACAAATACGTGTTTCGCCTTACAAGGGTATAGCCCTTAGACCGCAGAACAATGATAGCAATATACCAAGTTTGAATACTTACTGCCGGTTTGTACCTCCGTCATGGGGTTTTAAAGTGTGCGGTTGTGATATCGACACTCTTAGTTTGTTTTATCAACCCGATATTGTTTGGTTAATGGAAATGTTTTAATGTGGAAAGGAGCTTTAGAATAGGTTTAGGAACAGTATTTTAGAATACACAGGAATTTTCTGGGTTCTGTGAATTTCGTAGCACAAACCTGCTATGTTTTTACGGGATGTAAGGGACACCGACGCGAAAATTTACCAAAGGTTACCACGTACTCAGTACATCGTTCCGATGAAAATTTTTTCCCTTCATATAAAAAAAAAACCGCTGTTTCCTACAAAAGTGCAATACCTACACGGTCAAAATGTATGAAACAGCTGATTCTTTTGTAATTGTCGATGAAAAATTTCGGTGTTTTATGGTTTAGAATGATGTATCAGCCTGGGGTAAGTTAGGAAGCTATCGCTTGCATTCATCGAATAAAATGAACGCGACGATAGTGTATTCACGCGACGACGTATTCACAAGACGCCAGTGTATTCACGCGACGATAGTGTATTCACGCGACGACGTATTCACAAGACGCCAGTGTATTCACGCGACGATAGTGTATTCACGCGACGACGTATTCACAAGACGCCAGTGTATTCACGCGACGATAGTGTATTCACGCGACGACGTATTCACAAGACGCCAGTGTATTCACGCGACGATAGTGTATTCACGCGACGACGTATTCACAAGACGCCAGTGTATTCACGCGACGATAGTGTATTCACGCGACGACGTATTCACAAGACGCCAGTGTATTCACGCGACGATAGTGTATTCACGCGACGACGTATTCACAAGACGCCAGTGTATTCACGCGACGATAGTGTATTCACGCGACGACGTATTCACAAGACGCCAGTGTATTCACGCGACGATAGTGTATTCACGCGACGACGTATTCACAAGACGCCAGTGTATTCACGCGACGATAGTGTATTCACGCGACGACGTATTCACAAGACGCCAGTGTATTCACGCGACGATAGTGTATTCACGCGACGACGTATTCACAAGACGCCAGTGTATTCACGCGACGATAGTGTATTCACGCGACGATCGCTTAAAAGGATTACTTACTTATAAACTCTTGCTCAAGTTTTAGAAGATAAAGCGTTCTGCTTGAGTAGACAATAGAACATAGGTACTTGGCATTCCGACCTCTAAAAATGCTAAAAATAGATCGCCAAAAATACGTTGCGTGTTCAAAATTCCACTTAACATTGTGATTGATTGAAATCATTCTTCTTCACAATTAAACATTCGTTTGTCATTCAATAAAGTAAAATTAAACGCGTGACCCGCGAACACAAGTTGCTGATACCAATAATTTTCCATCCACCACTCAACGGCCCGTAATTAGTTTATATATTGTGTGAGGAAATTATAAATTTGCGCAAGCTGTGCCATGAAAATCATTATTGAGCAATTTGTCGCACTCGCCCATAAATGCACCGGTTGATTAATTTATTAAAGGGACCACAGTTTTACATAAATGATGGCAGTGACACAAGTATTACACACCTCCGGTGAAACTGGAATGAAGCTGTGGTAATCGCATTGTTTATTTATCATCATCATCTGCCTAGCCTTTTCCCAACTATATTGGGGTCGGCTTCCAGTCTAACCGGATGCAGCTGAATACCAGTATTTTACATGGAGCGACTGCCTATCTGACCTCCACAACCCAGTCAGTACTGTATAATACGATACCCCTTGGTAAGACTGGTTGTCAGACTTTTTGGGCCACTGACTGCCTAACGACTGTCAAAGATCTACAAATGACAGCCGGGACCAACAGCTTAACGTGCTTTCCGAGGCACGGAGGAAACTCGGTATGTAATGGGTGGTCATCCATCCACAGACCAACCTAGGCAAGCACGGCTTAACCTAAAGATCGACCCGAGCGGCTGTTATTATTTAGCCACGAGCTCCTCCGCATTGTTTATTTATGTAGGTCTTTAATAGCTGTTTTGACATGGAAAGAAAAATTCTAGTGCGAGCAGGGTTTGAACCTGCGACCTTCCGATTCAGTACACCGGATGTCTTAACCAATTAGACCATCGCACCCTGCTCACAGCTCTCGAAATTTTCGTTCCATGAATAACGTCTTACGGTGACGTTAGCGCCATTTATTTAAGAAAGTATCGAACTAACTTAAACCAACACGTTGACATTGTAGCCAAATCAAGGTTGTATAGAAGTCGCCATACCAAACTATTTTTTTATATTTTGCACTAATTGTTTTTTTTTTTTAGGGATGCGTACAAAAAAAAAAAAAAAAAAAAAAAAGGATTTAATATTAATAAATACTGGTATACGGTGTTTTTTGCACGAGCACGCTAAGCCGTTGGTCCCGGATGTCATTTGTAGATCTTTGACAGTCGTTACAGGTTGTCAGTGGCCCGAAAGTCCGACAACCAGTCTTGATGGGATTGGACATTCTGCGAACTGGACATTTTGCGACCGCTGGACATTTTGCGACCGCTGGACATTTTGCGAATTGAACATTCTGCGCCTAAAAGTTATCAAGCGGTATCGTATTACCCAGTACTAAGTGGATTCTGGAGGTCAGGTACGCAGTCGCTACATGTAAAAAAATTGGTATTCAGCTGCATCCGGTTACACTGAAAGCCGATCCCAATATAGTTAGGAATATGTCAACCAACATACTCATACTTCTTTTGTCATTTTAATAGATGCACGTCATGAAATGCTTTAATTATGTTTATTTTAACTGATTGAAATGAAAAAGAGAGAGGGGGGCATAGACTGTGGTGTGGTATCCTCTACAAACTTTTGGAGTTATTATTGTTTCTACAAAATAAATCCTTTTCTAAAGCTACTTTAAACCGGGCTATCTTTTGTCTGGCTCCACTATACCTCTATTCAGTTTATCTCTATTTATTTTTCATTAATTTTCTAATCAAATTATCACATTCAAATATACGAGACTCTCCGAAGTTCATTAACAAAATCAACTGAATAACTATACCTATTTATACCTGACATTAGCGTTCATCCTATTAAGAGCCCGGTACAAAATGGTGTGCGTGGCAACGGGTAGGGTCCCGGCTTAAATTTTCACAACCGTAATTGGAAAAAATGTTTAGCTACACAACGTCTAAATGAGTGTGACACAAGCCCATGGCCGCAGAGGTTGGGCAAGCTAAATCCATTTGCGAACATCGCCTATACCCTTTGCACTAATTGATTTACTTTGCAACGAGATACTGGCTTCAATTAAAAATCGTTGCCTTTAATTGACAATAACCTGAGCCAGTAAAGTAAGGAGGGCAATAAATAAACGATCCATCAGAATGGTTTGGGTTTCGGCAAAAAATCGTAGTTTACGACTTGTTTGACTGAATTTTGGTGTCTGTGACAAAAATATTATTGTGTAATTAGAGAGATTTTATGGCTGCCTCGTTGGTCTAGTGCTCGCAAGCGCGACTGCTGAGCATGAAGTCCTGGGTTCAATTCCCGGGTCGAGCAAAGTGTTATAAGGTTTTTCCATCAGGAATTTCACAGTAGTAGCCACGGAGTCTAGGTTGGTGCCCAGTTGATGTCTTATTCAGTACATCATTCTGAGCTTAGAAATTTTTCATTGGGTATTTAAAAAAAAATCACTGTTTCCTACAAAAATGCAATACCTACACGGTCAAAATGTATGGAACAACTGTTTTTTTTTTTATAACCGATGAAAAGTTCCTATGTGGGAGGGCTCAGAATGATGTACCTACTGAACACGTGGTAACCGTTTTCGCGTTGGTGTCCCTTCTACCCCGTATAATAATAATAAATAATAATAAGTGAGTCCATCAGACATATTATTTCTGGTTGTTCTCGTCTGGCTAACGGCGAGTACTTGCACAGGCACAACCAAGTAGCCAGGATTATTCACCAACAACTTGCGTTGAAATATAAACTTGTGGAATCTGAGGTACCGTACTACAAGTATGTGCCCGACCCAGTTCTCGAGAAAGACCATGTCACGTTGTACTGGGATCGGTCTATCATTACTGACAGGACTATTGTCGCCAATAAACCTGACATAGTAGTGATAGACCGATTAGCGCGCCGTGTAATTATAGTCGATGTTACCATTCCGCATGACGAGAACCTCGTGAAAGCTGAGAAAGAGAAACAAATTAAATATCTCGACTTAGCACACGAGGTTGTCGACATGTGGAATGTGAACTCGGCTATCATTGTGCCGATCGTCGTGACGGCCAATGGCCTTATAGCCAAGAGCCTCGACGACCATCTTTCGAGGCTCTCGTTAGGCGGTTGGATCAAGGGCCTGATTCAGAAGGCAGTACTCCTCGATACGGCTCGCATTGTGAGGAGGTTCCTGTCTCTGGAGCCCTAACCACCGGTAGCTTGGACCCTGCTCCCGATACCGGCGGACCACTATTTTTTATATTTTTAAATGTTTTTTTATATTGTTTTATATTAGAATATTTAAAAATGTATTTAATATGTATAAAAATAAATAAAGGAAATAATAATAATAATAATAAAAAAATAATAAAATATAATATAATATTTTTAAAATTAAAAACTTACAGTATACCGGAAGATTTAAATCATACGACATTTCATAATATCAATTTTTATTACAATAATCAATGAAGAAACAATATGAAAATGCAAAAAGTAAATAGAATAAGAAAAAACCACACCACCACCATTGATTTGACACAATGTCTGTCAATGTCTATCAAAAAATTTTAGTAAAGATTAAAGATATGAAGAAATGTTGACGAGATCAGCGGCACGACGCGCACGCCTATCGCCTCCGGACCCGTCGCTCAGCTCCGCCTCGCCGCCGCCGGAATCCAGCCCCGTCGTGAGTGCTGTGACACCGGCCGTGGCAGTTGCGTCGAGCTCGAGCGACGAGTATTTCTCTCCGCCGACGACGCCACCACCTGTTCGTCGACGAGGAGGACGCCGGCCGCCGGACGGTTTAGGACCTCGAGGCCCACCGGCCTCTGATAGGGTCCCAGCTCCCGGCGGGAGTGTGCCGCGCATGCGATGGACGCAATCCATTAATGCAAATGTCATGCGCGCATACTATGGGGCTACAGAGGGGGGTAACAACCTGACCGCGTACCGTGTTCGGATGCTCTCTCTGTTTCAGGTGCTTGAGCCAGCTGTCAACGTGTCGGCACAACGACTGTCGGATCAGGTGCGAGTCATCCAGCGTAATGGTATGTTGGATGACACCGTACTTGATCGCTTGCGGACTGAAATGCAGAGTAGCCATGTCATTGCCACGCCGCCGCAGACTGTGGTTCCACCATAATACCAACCCACGATAACAACGTGAGTAATGACATGGTTACTAATGTAAGTACCCAGTGCAATGAGGAAATGAGGTGTGCTTTGGAGGGTGCGATTCGAGAATATCGGTTCATGCAACCCGATCTTAGACCACGCGTACCTCGTTTGCCCATGCATAACAAAAATAGGGTGCTGGTGGCAGTTCTGGATTCGCAGTTGTCAAACTATTTTGATAACTGCGAAGACCTCACCGATGCTCACTCAGTCCTGTATTGTGCGGCTGTAGCGGCATGTCGTGTAGCTCATGTCAAATTTTCTGATGACAGAGCTACACCAGCCGTACCGTCATGGCAGTACAGGATTGAACGACGTATTGGTGAGGCCAGAGCACTCATCGGCAAACTGATCTGCTTCAGGGAGGGCAATACTCGCCCTAGAGTGATGCGTTTTGTGAGGCGGGCGTTCTCGGGGACTGATATCAGTGCTCGAGACTACATGTCCCGTGTCACAGAGCGAATCGACTTCCTGAAGCAGAAAGTTTATGCATGGGCAAACCGTATTCGTAGGTATAAGCGGCGGGTGGACCGATACACTCAGAATCGCACATTCCAAAGAGATGAAAGGTGGGTTTATAGGGCTTGGGAGCGACCGGACCAAGGTGTGGCTGACACGCGCCTGCCGGATGATGATGCCATGTGTTCATTCTGGCGCAGCATCTGGTCGGTGCCTGTTAGCCATACCGAGGGTGAATGGACTCGGGAGGTCGAGCGAGCATGCGATCTAGTACCAGAAATGGGGGCAATCACTATCAGCCCCCAAGACGTAGTTCGTGCAGTCCGTCCGTTGCCTAACTGGAAATCTCCAGGGCCGGATGGGCTGCACAACTTCTGGATTAAATGGTTTACAAGGTCGCACGCTCGCCTGGCGATCCTGTTCCAGTCAGCCTTAGAGTCAGGGTCGCTGCCAGAGTTCCTGACAACAGGGATAACCCACCTGCTCCATAAATCGGGTAGTACTGCGGAGCCCAAAAATTATAGACCGATTACCTGTCTTCCGACAGTCTATAAAGTTCTTACATCCATTTTGAGAGCTAAAATTAACAAACACATTGATGACAATTCTGTAATGTCCGCTTCTCAAAATGGATGTAGGAACGGGTCCCGCGGTACTAAGGAGCTACTCCTCATTGATATGGCCATTAGTCAACAGGTTCGCCGTTCCCGAAAGGATCTGTCGACATGTTGGATAGACTATAAGAAGGCCTATGACTCGGTGCCACATACATGGCTCATGAGGGTGCTAGAGCTGTATAAAATTGATGCAACTCTGCGCACCTTCCTGATGTCATGTATGGGGCAATGGAGGACGGTCCTTCGCTATCCAGGATGTCGGCAAATCCAGAGGAATAGCGAGCCGATAAGGATAGAGCGAGGTATATTTCAGGGCGATAGTTTGAGTCCGCTTTGGTTCTGCTTAGCCTTGAATCCTCTTAGCACGCTGCTGGAGGATTCAGGTCTAGGCTATCGGTTGAGGAGAGGTGGTCAAGTTATATCTCACCTCCTTTACATGGATGACCTGAAACTCTTTGCCCCCAACGATTTGCAACTGATGGAGCTACTGAAAGTAACTGAAACTTTCAGTAGCGCCATCAGGATGGAATTTGGTGTGGACAAATGTGCGGTCATGCATGTAAAGCGAGGGGAGATTGTGGAGTCTGTGGGAACCCAGCTCTCGGATTCCATAAATCTTAGATCCCTCTCAGCAACTGAAACCTATAAGTATTTGGGTATGTCGGAAGCGCTGGGCATAAATGTTGCTGACATGAAGCAATCGTTGAAGGAGCGCTTCTTTGGCCGTCTGAAAAAAGTATTTAATAGTCTTTTATCAGGCGGCAATAAGGTGCGTGCCTTCAACGGTTGGGTCATGCCGGTTTTGATGTATTCTTTCGGCATACTCAAATGGACTCAGACAGAACTAGACGCCCTGGATAGGAGGGTCCATACATTGTTGACGGCATATCGAATGCATCACCCGCGTTCTTCTGTTATGAGACTGTATATCCCGCGGAGGTGTGGGAGTCGAGGCTTCTTAAACGCTAAGACTCTCCACAATCGCGTGATATGCAGTCTCAGGGAATATTTCCTTGAAACCGACGTGGGGATGCATCGAGATGTGGTCGCGGTGGACAAGGGGCTCACCCTGCTCTCCTTGGCTAAAGAGAACTGGCGCAAACCTGTAGTGCTTGACACTAACGACCGCATGGAGGTATGGCAGAGTAAAGAGCTTCACGGACGCTTTTTCCGGGCCCTGCATGGGCCCGATGTAGACCTATCAGCGTCCGTAGCCTGGCTACGTTCCGGGGACCTCTTCGGAGAAACCGAAGGTTTTGTCTGTGCAATTATGGATGAAGTTATGATGACGAATAACTACCGGAGATTTATTGTGAAGGACGGTACGGTTGACATATGTCGGGCATGCCACCGTCCAGGCGAATCAATCCGTCACATTATCTCCGGGTGTTCTCGTCTGGCTAACGGAGAGTACTTGCATAGACACAACCTTGTAGCCAGGATTATCCATCAGCAACTTGCTCTAAAATACAACCTTGTGGAATCGGAAGTACCGTACTATAAGTATGTGCCCGACCCAGTTCTCGAAAATGGCAGTATCACATTGTACTGGGATCGATCCATCATCACTGACAGGACTATTGTAGCCAATAAACCTGATATAGTGGTGGTGGATCGGTCAGAGCGGCGCGCAATGATTGTAGACATAACGGTCCCGCATGATGAGAACCTCGTGAAAGCCGAGAAAGATAAGCAAATCAAGTATCTTGACTTGGCTCGCGAGGTTGTCGACATGTGGGATGTGGACTCAGCGATCATTGTGCCGATAGTTGTATCAGCCCATGGCTTAATTGCCAAGAGCCTCGACCAATACCTGAGGAGGCTCTCGTTAGGCAGCTGGATCAAGGGTTTGATTCAGAAAGCGGTGCTCCTGGACACGGCTCGTATTGTTAGGAGGTTCCTCTCTCTGGAGCCCTGACCGCCGGTAGCTTGGACCCTGTTCCCGATACCGGTGGGCTACAATTTTTTATATTTTTAAATGTTTTTTTTTAGTTTATGAAATATTTAAAAATGTAGAAGATTTGTATAAAAATAAATAAAGGAAATAATAATAAATTTATTCAAAAATATAAAGTACAACTTTTACAGTTTTTCTTAATATACTATAATATTTGAGTATGGGCTTTTTTTTTGTACAACATTAATCAAACACAATTCTAGTTATTATTTACGAGTGACCGACTTATCAAAGTAGTTTTTTGTCCGAGCCGAGTGCCATATTTCTCGGCAACAGAAATAGCGCTGAACTACCGACCCAAAATATAGACTAGAGCTATATATTTTACGAGTTAACCGAGCTTTGATTTTCGCTGGCTCTCTTTCAAAGTCGGCGTGAAATTAGTCTCGCCACATTCGCTCCAAATCCGTACAAAATAAACTGTGGTAAAACGAAAACTTGGTACGGAACTGCAACAAAAATAAATTGACGAATTGCCTATCTAGTCAATTACTTTGAAAAGGCTAACGGTTGAGTAAACGAACTTGAAAATATTCACCTACATACTGTATAATATACAAGAAGCGTCCAGAAGTTCCAGGACCTTGCTGACTCTCGTCTCGGCTATAATCATGAGCTCGAGCTAGAAGAAGGAAAGAAGAAGAATTTGAAGTTTGTCAGTGACCGATTACCAGAACAGGCAGACACTGTAGGGATAAACTGCCCCCATCACCTTTGTCACCGACCTGCCAGCATAGCGACGGTACAGACAAGGCATGCCTCATCTTCTTTCCTGCTTATCATGCATAAACACCTGACCATTCCAGGATTTGAACGAGGCGTATAGAACTGTCTGGGAAGCAACTGACTTGTCTAAAAACAAAACACACAATTTTAAACAATGTACACGAAGAGAAAAAGTGACTGATAAAGATATATCTGTTCCAGAAAAGCTCACCTTCAGAAGAGTCGAGAGGGGTCAATGTTGAATTCAAGGTAATAAGGTACAATTTAGCAAAGATTTACAAAGTAAATAAAAATAAATGCAGCAAATAGTGACAGCCATTCATATCAATGTTTTTATTTTCATGAACACAAATGGAACACAGATTTCGTTAGAAAAATGTAACAGAATGACATGTATAATATTTTATGTTCTGGTTTCAAATAAAAATAATTTTCAGTTTTACCTAATCGTAACAACCTAATGTAACAACCGTTACATTGCATGCAAGCAGCATGCAATGTAACGGTTGCATGCAAGCAGCATGCAATGTAACGGTTGTTTTGAAAATATCAATTTAAATTACTGCTGACAACTGTCACATAAAAAATATTTTTGTTTGTTGAGTTTAGAGTACCCAGTATTAATTCCATTCAGTATCAAAACGTTGTTTCGTTACACGTTTTAGTTTTTAGTAGATACTTTTAAAGTATAATAAATAACTGAATTTAGATTTACTCAGATAAATGTAAAAGTGTCTGAAACAGAAAAATCATGAAAATAAAAACGCAATGCATGAGTTCAATCGTCAAAGTGAACGACGACGTTCAAGTGCGAATCGATAGCTGAGAGAGTCGATTCATACGGCTTAACGTTTACAGCTTAGCTTTTCGAGCCATTCATAAAGCAAAGAGTTTTATTTGCTGTTTCAACCCATAAGCACTTGCAATACAGAACAATGGAAAAACAAACCTAAACTAACTAACTAGAAGTTATCTCGCTTGGAAAATCACGGACTTAGAATCCGTGCGCGAGAAAAGTCTAATCGAGTAATATTTTACTGAACCTTAGTTAAAACTGCAACTATCCAGCTCATTCCATTCTCCAAACCGTTATTTGTTGGAATGGAAGGCGTTTTAAGTAAAATAAATTACCTGTTACAAGATGAGAGTTTGTGACCGAGAGGGGATCAGCGACGGGCGAACGTTACGGAAATGAGAAATGAATTGTGGGGAGATCGGGCCGTGTGTTCCTCGCCTTTACCGGCGCTACCCGGTAAAACTATCGTGTTTCTGAAAGTATAAACATTATCTGGGATAGCAGGAATATTTTTAATAGCGCCGCAATATCTTTTAAATCGTTCATTACCGTTTACTCGGCGGTAATGACGGGAAACGTTTTGCGGTTGCCGCGCTGAAGGCAAAATGTTTGTTTTATTACTTTAAATGTTGTTTAACTGACATGAGTTTCGATCACATTTATGTTGGTGCTTTATTTATTTAAGCTTTAATATTTTTGTGTTAATATCTGCAACCTGTACCGACAGGTTACACTATGGTATTTTGATTTCAAAAGGCACTTTTATTCAGTAACAGCAGTCTCGTATTTTATCTCGATGTCTTTCGAATGATACTATTTACTTTTATAAAGGAAGTCGGTTATAAAAGAGTGTTTTTTTTTCGATTTCACCATTACAAAAGTTATATTTATTCATGAGTATATCTACATTGATACCCTGAAAGGATGCCAGTGATTTCAAACTCATTCACCTTTTTTTTTTGTCGGATGGGAAATCATCAAATGACCTCTCCACTCTGGGCGGAGCGGAAGGGAGTGCAGACTTGTACTGACTAAAACCCATCCATGTTCCTTCTTTGCCCTTTGTGTTCCAGGGCCACGGTGTCTCTTTCGAACAGTCCCGCAAAATCATTCACCTTTGTGTAAGTGAATTGGTGATGTAGAGCTTTCCCAAAACGTAAATTAAAAAAACCTGTCTGAAAATATTGCCTTAATTATCTAAGATATGATTATGATAAATTAACAAAATATATCACTAACAACCGTTGAATAAAGTTCCAAATATTCGTATTTAATACTTCAGCGTCTTCAGATTCACTTTGAATAAATGTCAATGTTAACTTCAAGATACTCCGAAAGTCAGAAGAGTTGTGTTAAAAACTTAACAAACTTGGTCGGTGTTTGATGTGGGAACGACGAAGTTTCACTGAAAGTGGGGGACTAACTTCAGTACGAAAATAAAGGTTACATTTTCTTATACACAATACAAATAATGTTTCGTTTATTTGCTGCAAATGTTTTAGTAACTCGAGTTTTGTAACTTTTGATAGTTTATTTGTCTCTTCTTTGGGCCTGTAGATATTAAAGAGAAAATAGACTTCAGTTTGTATAGAAAGCTGACCGACTGATATTAGGTTAATGTTAAAAATTTAAAGTGGGTTACGAATGTATCTCATTGTTCATTTATCCTTTGAAATTGATATGGTTTTAGAGTATGGGATAGCGCTTTCGTCAGCCTAAGATGCTGAATGAAATCCTAAAATGAACAAAAGTGTGGTATCTTCTTTGTTAGTAAAGATGGGTACACATTAGTACGTCATTAATACAGGGTAGGCCATAATTTATTTTATATTTTTTCTAAGGGCCGAACTTTTTTATACTGAAAAGCTCTTTATGGTTGACAAAAGTGCGCCCTAACGATGATTAGGTATGATGGTATTATGGTACCATTAACCAGTCAATTCATAGTCAAAGATTATAGATATTAACAGTTAATTCCTACTTCAGGAGTAGTCCTGCAGTATGAATTAACTGTTTTAAAACAGGTGACACCTTTTAAGTAATGACATACATACATACCTATAAGTATTTACGTCGATGTTATGTAAACACGTCATCGCCCTGTGACTTTCCATTGTAACTCCGAAGCGTGTGGTCCAACTTTTTAATGATATGCATACTTCATTCTCGCCTTATGAATTCTTGTTCCCGAATAATTAAATATGTGTTCCTGAAAACCAAAGTTAGTAGAACGTTGAAACGAACGAACGTTAGGAAAGCGGTTTGCTGAACAAAATTGTCTCGTTGAATAAGATAATTTGAATTTATTTAAGTCATATCTGCCTAGCCTTTTCCCAACTATGGGTCGACTTCCAGTGTAACCGGATGCAGTTGAATACCAGTATTTTACACGGAACTACTGCCTATCTGACTTCCAAAACCCAGTTAGTACCGGGTAATATGATACCTCTTGGTAAGACTTTCCTTTTTTTGCTTTTCTTTTGTTTTTTTTTTAAAAAAACGTTGCCCCACACTAGGACTAGACTGGTTATCAGATTTTCTGGTCACTGACTACCTACCTGAAACAACTGTCAAAGATCTACAAATGACAGACCTACGGCTTAACGTGCTTTCCGAGGCACGGAGGAAACTCGGTATGTAATGGGTGGTAACCCATCTACGGACCAACCTACGCAAGCGCGGCTTAACCTGAAGATCGACCCGAGCGGCTATTATTATTTAGCCACGAGCTTTGAATTTATTTAAGTAATAAAGAATATTTTACATTGCGCAAAATTCATTTAGCCAACAATGTATATTATATTCTGATCTGAAGATCGGTCTTCATCAAGATACCTATTAGATACATTAGAAATTAGTGAACCCATACAAATTCCAACGAAAATTATCATTATAACAAAAAAAGTATCAGTAACTTCGTCGATTGTGTACTAGATATCGAAAGGAACGAGCATATCGAAGCGAAATTGATGGCCCATGATTCGGTCGGGAGCTGGCTTGAATTTTTATTGAATTTGAGCTTGCTGGCATCAGCTCAAACACTACGTTAGCAGAATTAAATTATGGTAGCGCCAATTACAGCCGTTTTTGAACCGCACGATGGCTGATCGCCAATTTATGCGCTTATAAAGCCCGTTTCAGTTATAACATGATTTCGGTGCCCTGTTGTCGAGAATGTGAGAGTGCAGCGTGTTACATTCCAGCATTAATCGATTAATTGATAATATCGAAAAAAGTTAGCGTGTTCAGTTTTTGGAATTATGAAACTGCTTCGTTGGTCTAATGTTCGTAACCGCGACTGCTGAGCATGAGGTCCTGGGTTCGATTTCCGAGTCGGGTAAAGTGTTATTGGGGTTTTCCATCGAGAATTTCACAGTAGCAGCTACGGAGTCTGGGTTTGTGCCGGATGATGACAATAGACTCGCCCCTTATTTTATGACTTAAACATAACTGGCGAAATGCTGGGTAATTGTTAGGTACACCTCTGCCTAACCGTTAGAGGATTACAAGGCGTGATGTTATGTTATCTCAGTCATATAGGACTCGCTACCTAGATTATTGGCTACAAATTGGTAGTGAATTCTGGGATAACAACTAATAGAGAAGTATGGACGAAGAAAACATGCTGCAAAAGAATGATAATGGACTTGCTGCAAGTCAATAATAATAATAATGAGGAGGAGGAGGTTCCTGTCTCTGAATCCCTAACCACCGGTAGCTTGGACCACTATTTTTTATAATTTTTATGATTTTTTTAAAGAAATATTTAAAAATATGTAAAATGTGTATGTAAAATGAATAAAGGAAATAATAATAATAATTTACTGGCATAAACAAGTAATTTACATGGTTGCGTTATGCGTATCACTGAAGTCTGTGGCGGAAAGCATTTTACAATTATTATTGTAAGGTACCAATATTAAAGGTTGGTTAGCAAATTAAAAGAGAAATAAAAGAAAAAAAACTAAAAACCTGACTGAAAAAACTGAAAAGCATAAAACATGCACATTTTAAATTAAACAAAAGTTGGAAGCAGGAGGGGCCCATTTGAATATAAAATTATGAAAATGGAATGGACCCGCCTGCTTCGAACTTTTGTTTAATTTAAAATGTGCTTGTTTTTCAGTTTTTGTTGTTTTATTTTTATTTCAATGTAGCCACTCGCGCTACCAAGACAAACCTAACGACGTATAATATATCCAAATCCGTTCATCCGTTTAAAAGTTACGAGGGAACAAAGAAACGGACATACATACATACAAATTTTAAATATTTTTATACGCAAACCCTGCGTAGGGAACTACAGCTGTTTTAGCTGTTTTTTGTTTGTTATACATACATACATACATACAGGTCAAAAACATAACCCTCCTTTTGGGCTTCGCCGCAGTCGGGTAAAAAGTAATATAAGAACAAAACAATTTAGAATTATTACATTCATGGTGTAGGTGTGTGTGTGTATGTGAAAGTGTGCGTGCAATGTGAAGAATAAGAGGATAGGGATTTCATTACTAAATATTATATTTATCTCAACCTATTTATCAGAATGCGTTAATTGTTGAACAATATCTAAACCAAAACGATTCAGAGCAGATAAATACATATACAAATAGTGTTGGAATGTTAAAATGTACAATATGTGTAACGTTTACTTTGCTTTGTCGAACAAAATAACAGAACAGGTTGTGCATTCCTGTTAGAACAAAGCGGAAAATGTTAACAGATTCTCTCTCATTTTTATAAACAAATTATGGTATCGATACAGTCGTGCAGATTTTTATCATGAACTGATACAAAATTACAGTTTATTATTTCGATGCTGCTATATTGAAAACAGTGTTTATTTTGTGGAAAATAAACGTAATTCAGAAAATAGCAAACATTCAAAGTGTTACTAAAATCACATTTTATGAGAGGTAATATTCGGTTAAGTTATTATTACTCCATGTTGTCCCTTTGCTCGGCAAGAGCTTGTCACCGTTCTTTCCCATTCTCGCGACTTTTTGTAGTTTTCAAAAACCAGAATTGAGCATCGGGAAATTTTGTATAAAAAAAAATTGGTGACCAAACGGAACAGTGACGAGTCGGGAATAACTCTTTCCATCTTCGCCTGGACCTGCCGCGTCTTTATATGTTATCATCATATCAGCCGAAAGAAGTCCACAGCTGGATATAGGCCTACCCAAGCGCCGCCACGGCGACCGGTGCTGTCCTATCACTTTTCCCAACCCGGAAATCGTTCCCAGGACCTCATGCTCAGCAGTCGCGCTTGCGACCACTAAACCAACGAACAGGCAGGCAGGTAAAGTGGAGTAACTTAGAAAGACAATTACTTCCAGCAATGAACAATCGCAGGTCCAAAATAAACAACACTCCTTCATCATCGTTACGCTATCAAGGGAGAAAATGCAAAACAGTCACTTTAGCTTTTCAGCTTTTTAGGTCACCAAGATCTTTGATGTGGCAAAGTCTTCGAGACACCGAAACTTTTTCTAGGCGATCCGTTTAGCAAAGTTTGTTTTATAGATAAGACCGGCTTCCTCCCTGTCATGAATAGCTCGTTTGCTTGATATAAAAACTTGTAAAAATAAATTGTTCTAGAAACAACGGGACACAAGACTTAAGCAGTTTGCTGTTGTACTTACGAACTAGGTTTTTGTGGAGGTTGCTTGATTTTAATATAACGCTTGTCTCCCCGAAGGGATTGGGCAGAAACGGTATCAAATAGGTACCACAATTTATTGTAACTTCAGAAAACTTAATGGTGGCACTCCAAGGCTGTCGTGCTAAGGTTGCACCTATCCGCGACTTCTTAAGAGTCCGAGACTTATCAAGTTAAAGTTCCGTTCCATTAAAAACTCACAGGTAGGTGGTTCGTCGATAAAGATATAGATTTTCATGTAACACAAGCAATTTTGACTTATTAAGATTTTCTGGCATCTTCCAAACTTTGGACTGAAAAAATAAAAATAAATTGACTGATTTGAATTTTCCCACAAGAAACAAACGATGCTTAGTTTGTGGCTCACCGATTATACATAGAAAATGCGTGTATCAATACGAATTTACGGATGAGGTAGGGTTTTGGTGTGGTGTAGGTATATGTCTCAATTTGGTTCTTTTGATTAATAAACTTATTTTGATTTTATTTTGAATGATTTGAATCAAAAACATACCCGCTATGCTGTTGCGCAAACGACGAGAAATGTACACAATTCTCACGAAGAAAGGCTGGATTTAAATTAGAATTATTGTTCTAGTGAATGCTTTTCGTGGAATTTGCATTCCTTAGTGCAAGACAAGGATATTATGACAAAGGTGGAGGTGTAGATGGGTTTGCATTGTCTTGGAAGCAAAGACGTTGAGTAGGTACCTACTGAATATGACAAAAGCAAAATCGTAAACATGATGCTACTCCTGTTGTATTATAATTTGTTTAAAAGCTTCATAGTATATTATACCTACATAACATAAAGTGCATGTTGGCAGCATAAGCAAAGTTTTATAAAAGTTGACAAGTATTTCTAAATATAAAGCTTATACCCGCGGCTTCACCCGCGTGGACTTCGATAATTATCCCACGGGATCTTTCTACCGGGATAAAAGTATCCTATGTGTTAATTCAGGTTATAAGCTACCTGTACGCTAAATTTCATCCAAATCCGTTCTGTAGTTTTTGCGTGAAAGAGTATCCATCCTCACAAACTTTCGCATTTATAACATTAGTAGGATAATATTTTAATTAAGTAGGTACTTACCTCATGAAACATTAACAAATAACACCACACTACCATTATTAAGCGTCTTCATTTGTTAATTTTGATGAATGACTGAAATGAATGAGAACGTAGATAAAACAAAAACAAGAATAACTTTATCAGCATGCATCTTGTCCCGAGCATTTATATCGTTAATCAAATCAAGTGTTAAATGATCCGTCGAAAGGGAAGTACCACAACCAAGATATTTCCTGCTCCAACCTCCTGATGATTTTCCTGAGCAATATTTTTTCTTTAAGAACCAATGGAGTTGCTAACACGAGCAATTTGTCAGAAGTCTGCTTTTGTCTGTTCAGATTCGGGCTGTTTATCTTTCACTTCGAATTGGCTTCGAACTTGTCACTTATAATTTGCGAGTTCGTATGTTACGGGTGCTTTGTTGCTTCTAACCTTTATTTTTTTAATGGTGTTAGATATTTTTCCGGGATACAGACATTGCGTAATTGAATAATAGCAACTCGGTTTTAATGAGTTTTTGAGCGGGGAAAATAAAAAGGCTCAAATCAGAGAGGTTTTAATTTGAATCTTTTTGTTTCCAACCAGTGACGCATTACTTTATAGCTATCATTCATTTTTTAAATCAGTTTAGTTCTAAATTTAAAGTAACAATAAAAGTTGTTGTAATCTTCTAAAAAGTGTTCAGAAGATGTAAGTCATTTGTTGCTTCAATTTTATGGTATGCCACAAGCATCTTGCATCTCATAAATGGGATTCAGAGCTGATAACTGTATTTGTGTGACATTTCAAATTAAAACATTTATTAGCTTAACCTGTAACTAACTATGTAAAAAAAATCTTAGAAGTTAAATTTGACCCACTTTCCGGTTTCCGATAGAGCTAAAATATTACATACACGTTTAGTTTGGATGATAATGTATGGTTAGCTAAGTGACGTCATTCTAAATCCAATATGGCGGTCTCCTAAACATGGAAGATTAGTTATTTTTTATGCATTTCCATGATATGGGTAATGGTATCAAATGAAAGTGTTTGCTGAGTAAATACGACAAATAAAATTAAGCGTGTTTTTTTTATTTTTAAACTATAATACAGGCTACAAAAAAAAAAAAATCTTTCAGCAGCTTTCGTTTTCAACCGCAACCTACTTTTAAGCAAAACAAGTAATTAGATAGGTACTTCTGCACGACAACAACATCAGAGCATAATCCGCGACACTCAAGTAAATACGTGGCATGCCATCCAACTGCAACGCTTACAGAAAGGTGGTGGTTAATGCCAAGCTCCAGGAACGCTGGCTACGAATACTTGTATAGCCTGTACAGTCTACATAGCCTGTATACCTCGACACCGTAACCGCAACCTTCTAGTTGACAATGTTAGTCTTGCGCTGACATTCAGACTATGTGAGCTATCCTTTAACCACGACTATGGAGGATAAATTTATTGACACCGCTTGTATGAGAGGAATTTGATGGAACGTGTCGCTTAAACGGAACTATTTTGACGTGTTAATAATGGAGAATATTATTTTATTTTACGTGTATAATGATTGTATTGGCGTAGTTATTTTCGTAGCGTATTTTTGCTGTTTTCTTTAACCCATTTTGACTGCCTCGTTGGCTGAGTGGTCGCAAGCGCGACTGCTGAGCATGAAGTCCTGGGTTCGATTTCCTGATCGTGCAAAATGTCATTAGGTTTTTCCACTAGGAATTTCTCAGAAGCAGCCACGGAGTCTGGATTTGTGCCCGGCTGAAGGCAATAGGCTCGCCGCCTATGATATGAGACTTAAAACAAAACTGGCGAAATGTAAGTGTACTATTAGGCACACCTCTGTCCAACCCTTCGGGCATTACAGGCGTGATGTTATGAGTTTCGAATACTGGTACAGAATTGTTTAACCCAACTTGCGCCCAATGAGTTGGAAGTAAAATCACCCTAAGGACAAAACAAATTCTTATGGAAGCAAGCTTAAGACTTAAGAAAGGGTTGACTACAAAACGAAATTTAACGTCAGATTTCAACAAAAATGCCCTAACCACTTAGCGGTAAAGCCACGTTTAATGCACTGTACAAGGTACATTAGTATTCCGTCTATTGTCTTCCTTTTTTCAAATGGACAGATGCTGTTGGCCTCTTCCGGCATTCATAGCATCACTGGGCTTAAGCAGGCGAGCACTTAAGGCGCTCAGCCTGTAAAAAGCAAGGGGGGGGGGGTTACAAGTTGTCTAATGGTACCTTAGGGAGGGACGAAAGCTCCGTTCTGCGGTAAAAGAAGTGTGAGATGATGTCTTTTTTTTATTATTTTTTTATATGAACGGTTTTTGTGTCGAAATGTTTGATATTTTTTCTTTACTGAGAGATCCAAAGGATTTTTGCACCGAAACCCGTTAGCTTCTGATTGAGGATTCATAATTATACATAGTTACCCTACAACTCTACCTACGCCTTAACTAACACAACATTTTAAAGCCCACATTAAGATCCTACTGATAATTAAAAACTGAATGTAATCAGTGACTACTTAATGGACTTATAGCTCATACATTACAAAAAGGAATTTGATTTTAATAAAATTACACAGTATCAGGCGTCGGCATCGTGCATTTATGCAGTATCATAAATATCGTCGCTCACAGCGGCTTTTAATAGCACGTATACAAACTTTTATTGAATTCGCTCAATATATTTTGGCATTGGCGCAAATACGATGGTTGTTGAATTAAATAATGAAAAGGCAGTTTCCCACAGGTTTTAAAACGGCTGAATGGCAAAGAGCCAACGTTTGTGTTCCACCTATCTACACATCTACAGCCAATAGACATATTTTTAGTCAGTACCAGATGTTTGATTTCGGTTCAGACAGTGCTGTTACATTTATTCCCAATAGATTACCAATAAGGAGGAGTAGCAGACGACAGTTACACTAACATTATTTTAAGCTACTCGTGAAGGCTGCGTATATATTTTATTGCACAGTTTTGTAAGTAAAGAGTATTGTAAAATAATATTACATTGAAGAAAATGAGTTACGTTTCATTCGTGAAATTGAAAAATGAAATTTTGTAGACTACATTTATTTATTTAAACCACAATTATAACACTTTTACGGACTCATCCAAAACATCAGAGCTAAATAGCTGAGCCTGTCCATTATCAATATTTAAGTCAAGCAAGCACATACGGTAATCATGAACGAACCAAAACCCCATAAAATCCGCAATAATTTGTTCACGTCCAACATTTTGACGGAGCGACCACATTCTAATAATCCATTACAGCTAAACAAACAGCTTGGCAAACTGTACACAACACACTACACTGTGCCATTTATTAGCCGTCATAAATTGCTTCTGTGGGTTTACTCAGTTTCAATTAACGTAACAGACTATTGGGGTTGCGCTCGCATTAGCTTTGGTACTCGATTACCGTTGTCAAACGTAATATCAACGAGTTTATTATGTTATCAAAAGTTATGAGAGAGTTTGATTGTCTTGTAGCGGCTCTACAATAAATCCTACCTACAGCAACATAGTACAAAAAGTACTACAGCGCCATCTATGCCACAAATGAAAAACTAACGTTCTGCGCAACTTAAGACCATAACAGAAAAACACGACAACAACAGTCGGACAGTAGCCCGCCAGACACAACACCCGTCTGGTCGAAGGATCCTCCCTTTTCTATGGGGGATGAAGAACTTTACACCCTGTTTTTTATACCACTATAGTCTTATCTTGTGTAGCTTCAGAAAAAGAAGCTTGAAACATACTGGTAAAGGCTGACACAGGTTTGGACGGGCCGCACCGAAACGCAAGAATGTGCCTAAATCACTTTCGTACATTTTGTCCGAGACCGATATGAAGCATCGGTCTCTCTCTCTACAGGAGGGCTGCAATGCACTTCTTTGTATTGAAAAGCGTTGCACTGCGACCTACCACGGTTGGAATGTGCGCCTGACAAACTGAACCAAGTTAGTAACTTTTTTTTTTTTCGGATGGGAAATCATCAAATGACGGGGGTCATTTGTCTCTTCACTCTGGGCGGAGCGGACGGGAGTGTCAGACTTGTACTGACTAAAACCCATCCATGTTCCTACTTTGCCCTTTGTGTTCCAGGGCCACGGTATCTCTTTCGAACAGTCCCGCAGCCCTGGCAGGCATCGGCCCATGCGGACCCCTACTTGGTTTCTGACATCTCTTTAAGGCGCGCGTGGAACACGAACGCGCCGTCGAAACGGCCTGTCGTCATAAGACGGCCGGACGGCGAGCTAGCCCATAACTCGCCGTCCATAGACCAGATGTTCACAATGCTTGGTTGACAGCTTTGTGAATCGTCCATTTACGCACACACCCTGTATATTAAGAAGCAACAGGAAAAATATATCAATTGCCCTCTATAACAGATATAGAAGTACCAAGTTAGTAACTTTAAAGCATGCTCTCTGTCTTTTTCATCGCGTTTTGGAGACACATTTTATATTATAAATCACTCGATTCTTTTCCATCAGCAATCAACACACTATTCTTGCGTCGTATATGAACAGCCTCAATGATCATACTTGTCAATGTCCCACATTCCATCTTGCACCGCACGGCCCTATCACCTGCGTACTTGATGATCTATTTACTGCATCAGTGAGCGGGGTTCTCGTGGCTGAATTTGGCTAAACACATTTGAAATTTTTGCCATCGATACGCTAAGAAGAATGTCCCTTCAGCTTACATACAATAAAATAGGTTTTAGAATGTCAGAAAACTGGCAAACGTAGACGTACAACACTAGGTAAACACCTTTATACCTCTAAAGAAACATGTAACATTGGTAAATAAGTACTTACTAGCTTAAAAACTACCCCAGTGCAAGCACACATACTTCACCGTCGCTTGACAAATTGCGCCGGTTGGGAAACAGCTGATACCACTGTTTTTGCATCCCCGACTTGGAATAGTAATGATATTGAATCCAAAGGTCCTACTTGTTAAGAACAAAACTAACAAACTAAATAACGAATCAAGCTAGCAAGGAAGCCCAATTAATGTCGTGAATATTTTGTAAAACTTCAGATAAAAATATTAACGTTTTATAATTGATAATCCCTCATATATGTTCATAATCACTAAATAGTAGTGTAAAAACTTTATCACAGAAGGTTTTACTAGTTAAGTACAAGCTTTTTGTATAATTACCTTTAATTTATATAAAGTTGTAACCGGCTGTCACCAGAACGCTTGAAAGGCGTTGACCGCAAAACTGGCTCTAAGCTATTTAGGGTAGATTTACTGTACATACTTCATATTGTATATACAAAGTCCGTAACATATTGGAGCTCACGCCTCGAGAGTTCATGACAAGAGCTGTCAAGACGCCACTGACGCGCGTGATTGACGAATGGCCTTGTGTAGATATCGCCTTAAATTACCACACAATAACTTTAGGTTGGGGATATAGGCATGGGATTATTTTAATACTGAGGTTCTTTGGAAATAGATTATGAAACGTCCAATGGTTTTAAGGGTTTACGGAACCCTCAATCGGCATAAACGGAACCCTTATAGGGTCACTTTGTTGTCCATCTGTCAAGACCCTTTTTCTCAGGAACGCGTAGAGGTATCAAGCTGAAATTAATATAAATATCCCCCCCCCACTCTGGGCGGAGCGGAAAGGAGTGTCAGACTTCTTCTGACTAAAACCCATCCATGTTCCTTCTTTGCCCTTTGTGTTCCAGGGCCACGGTATCTCTTTCGAACAGTCCCGCAGCCCTGGCAGTCTGGAGCAGTGAAAAAAACAAACTTGGAGGTCAACGCGATCAAAAGATATAACCGTTTATGACGCATATTTTGCGATTTCACAAGGGATCAAAACCTATAGGGTACTTCCCGATGACCTAGAATCATGTGGCAAGTAGCAATATCTTACAGAACATGACATGTATAGGAAAAAATCTGAAAATCACACGCACTTGCCGGTTCTTTTGAGTATTGAATGGCATTGTCAGGCAACTGTTGGTAAACATTTGTGAAATTCTCCGTTAGTTCCAATTATGGCCACGCGTCTAGAGAATCATGACGTACTTTAGATTATTTTTTGATCAAATCCGAACCACCTCTATGGTAAGTAGTGTGGCCTACCACACTACTTACCATATAAGATTTTAGTTTACACGATATAAAGAAAGAAAGAAAAAGTAGTTATTAGACTTGCACAGGATAAAAACATAAAACAAAATTAAATAAAAACAGAACAACAAAAATTAAAACAAACTTACATAAGATCTCAACATTTCTTTATGCATCTAAGCTGTTATTTGCATAGGGCATTAGTATAAAATAAAGCAATTGAAAGATTTTATGCAGTTTTATTTTAAGTGCGACTTCGCTATACTTATTAAGTCGTAAAAATTGTATCGTAATTTTACAAAGTTGCTAAATAGGAGTCTGGATTTTCGAGCAACATTGTCATTCAAGCGAAAGTTTTAAATTAAATCAAACAATAAATAATTTCTGACACATTATTTCTGAACTTTTTAATGGAAAGCAGTAAAAAATTAAATGAGAGGTACTTATGACTGAACTAAGGCGATAGTCACACGACACCGCTCGTCCGCGCGGTCGGGCGGAGGCGGCGAAGTAAGGCGGTGACGCCGCTCATCCGCGCGGTCGAGCAGGTCTACGTGTGTTAGGCATCAACGAATTTCATACAAGCTAATGCGACGTAAAATCCGCTTCACCACCCGACCGCGCGGACGAACGGTGTCGTGTGTTACATACTATATCTATGCTAAATTAGTCGGTTTTTTTGTCTGTCTATGTGTTTTTTTTAAACTACACTACGGATTTTCTAATGGTTTCCACCATAAATTCGGAAAACACATAAATATTAAACGTACGTGCATATAATACAATAATCTCGATGTTTTGTTAAGTCGTAAACCATGCGAAACAGTGGCGGGTCGCTAGCTAGCTATTAAAAAAACAGAAATAAATCTGTTTTGATAATAAAAACAAATGAATGCTAAGCTATGAAAACCAGCAAGCGCCTTCAGTTAACTGATTGCATCTCTTAAAAATAAAGTTAATTCTTTGAATTTCCGGAAGCACCAAATTAAAAGATCCGTTTAATTAAATTCAAAAGCTTTTTCAACGTTGAACAGAGATAAAACAATTAAGACCTACATGAAACGTTTCCTTTGTGCAAATAAAACAGAAGGTAGTGGAAACCACTAAACTAAGCGAGCATGTGAAGAACACAAACAAAAATAAAGAAAAACTAAACAGTAAGACAAGTAAACATCGACGAGGCATGTCCGGTTCGGGAAGCTAAGCTAATACTAGCCGGGAGAAGTTAAAAGCCTCGGTGAGTCCGTTTCTATCTATATTCAGTGCGTACGAAAACATTAGAAGTTTTAGAAACACTAGAAAAACATGTTTTGAACAATATACAACATTATTTTTAGTATAATTATGCGAAACCTGAATAATATAGTTTGTGAATATAAGTAACTGAATCGATTCCAATAATTTATAACCCATGTTATATTTTGACCCAAAAATATTTAAAAAAGGCTACATGTTGGACACCGAGCGACACTAAGTACTATCGCAATCATTTACGTACCTATTGCCAAATTATTATTATTAATGAGCTCAAGACGACGCTGCAGGCGCGTGCGCGGCGGCGCCACGTGGTGACCACGATTTTGTGCGGACAACCAGGTAACAGAACAAGCTTATAACTTTGTAATTTTTCAAGATAGTTTTAAAATTATGTACATAGATTCTTTACATAAAAATACTACACACGTGTTTCAGGTTTCGCATATACTAAAACTAATGTTGTATTTTTGTATTGTTGCTGAAACGAACTTTTCTACATTTTTGCTTCATGATGATCCAATAGTAGCAACCATCAGTGTAGTGAAGTAGCTCGTGTCATTTTCGACAATAAGAGACCTCACGCACTATGCGGCCACGACTTGTCGCATGGCTAGCCGCTATCTTGAGCAAAACGCCCGGTCGTGCGACTAAACTTTCTCCCTGGTGGAAGATTCTGTGACCAAAAGTCATAAGCGCGGCCGCGTATTGTGTGAGGCCTCTAAAGTGCCTGTATGACAATCAATATTACTAAAGAGAATCAATGTTAAACGTAATCTAAAGTATATTGTAATATTTTTGAATACGATATTAAACGACCAAACCGGCCGACGACAGATTTGGAACGAAGTTAATATAAACACACGAAAAACTGGATCAGGCCACAGGGCGTCACATCCGACCAAAAGTACGAGAAAAAACCGGCAAAACCCGAACATAACGAGCAACCGATAGGAAAAGCAAAACCCTGCATCGAGCCTGAAAGAAACTAACTGCGAATTAATAGAGCAGTTAGGAGCCGTTCAAAACTACGCGCCGATGTTCAGCCGATTTAAATTCATACTTTATTGTACTGTGCAGTGAACATTTAGGTACCTTTTTCAACGATGTCTTTATACACAATTGCAAATGGGAGAATTTAATTGAAAATGCTTTTTGCAGGGATTAATTTGGCTGTCAGTACGTATTGCAGAACTTGTAGATAACATAAAACAATAAAATGATGAATGTGGTACCGTTTGCCCTCTTTATCGATGATGACTTCGTTTTGATACAGTATAATGCTCAGTCGCATACTGCTTCTTCAATCCAAGTGTACCTTAATAATGTGAAGATAACTGTGGTTATAGAGTGGCCGGCGAGATCACCAGATATGAATCCGATGGAACACGTCTGGGACCTGCTAAAACGAAGAGTAAAATCCAAAATCCCAGCTCCTATCAATGTGGGTTAACTGCGAATCGCCGTAGTTGATGAATGAGAGAGAGATAATAATTACGAGATTTTAAAATTAAACCGTATTTATTAAATGTTGTGTTTTTTTTTGTACTCAGAGAATTGATAATATATTCTGTAGATATGAGTTGACACATTAATTACATGATACAAATTAAGTTAGATTTTATGTAACGTTAGCGACAAATATTCAGATTATACTTTCCCATAAAAAAACTTTTACTATGGAAGTAATTAATTTGAAAGAATGCTAATTTTTCTTTTAATCGCTTCTTTAGCGCCGCAACTTTTATCTACTTTGTTTGAATTACTTTCGGTCGAGCAGTTCGTGGCAAGTTTCGAAACATTTTTATACTAAGTTATAACACTTTTATTATAATACAAAGCCATTGTTTCAACATAGATTTATAAATGAAGTTAGACTAGGTTAACGTAAATACTTTTTAGGAGAGATACGATTAAAGTAAAAGTTGCTGAAAAAGTGTAATCACAAAGTCGGTAATGAAAATCATTTTAAAAGCATTACAACAAATGACAGTATGATAAGATACAACTGTTCGTTTATTCAAAACTATTCATAAAGCTACACTCACAATGAGATAGTTATAAAAAATAAAAAAAATATTCATAAACAATTTCCATTTGCTGACAGCCGTGTTTATTGTTGACATTCCCAAAAATAAACACTAGTACATTTCCCCGTTAAAACACTACTGCGTTTCCATTCCGAAACAGAATCTGTAATGTATTCGACCGGCGAATTCGTGACTACTCAATGCAGATCAAATATGAGCCAAATTGGATCCGTACACTCGACAGACCCCTGAAAAAAGGTTTGCAGTACCGTAACTAGGCATTTCATTCGATACACTTTGAAAAAAGAACCGAGGCGGTTCGAGACAAACCGTTTCTGTTCGGTACCATGAAATTACCAAATCGTTTGTACACCTTGTAGCTAAACAAAGAAACCACTTCGGACTGAATTGATTTGATTCTAGATTGTTCATTGTTGGAGATTTATGTTGAGGAGCCGTTGTTTAAATAGCAAACCTCTATCCAAACATACGTTTTCGATTGACGTTTATAAATTAAATTAAATGTTAGTTTATTTTGCTGCCAACTTTCAACCTGTCATTGCCGAAGATATGTTGATTTTTTGAACAATGCTGTTTTTATTATTAGATGGAAAAGGGCATCGTACTCAGATGCTTACAATATCCAGTATTACACTAAGTGACCGAAGCGTCGTTAGTGTCCAAACACCTTATCGTAATTGATTAAGCTCATTAATTATACATTATGATCGTAATGATGATCAGCTAATCAGCCAGTCTAGCTATAACTGCAAACATTATTTAGGAACATTTTAATACAATTTATTAATTATAAAAAAAAATATAAATAGAGAAAAAATTGTGTTTTACGTTTGAAGTAAAATCATTAGAGCCTGTAATATTTAATAAACGAGAAATTACGAAACAGTAATTAAGTTACATTTAATACCATTATCACCTCCATACATTTAGTTTTATAAAGTCAAAAAACACTTATGTGAATAATTTCATACGTCACTGTCGTCGGTCATTTATATTAGAAATGGCTTTGTTTGTGAAATGTTTTTCACAACTTTTACAAATCAACGAAACTTGCGTAGCAACCTGAGAATAGTGATCAGTAACTCCATCTGTTATGTTTTGTTTGAAGAATCAAGCTTGCAGACGGAAAGGGCGGCCGTAGGTAACAAGCTGTATCACAGACAGGCTTTATACTGACTTTTGTAACTACAAAGAGTTACTGAAAAACTATTTGTCAATAAAAGTTATGAAATGCATTTATCGATTCACGACTCTTAAAGGTGTTAAAAGGTATATAAAGTTATTTATTGTCTTGATAGATTTTGTAATATAGACTCTGTTGTCTCATAAGGAGTACTGAAACAGAACTTGGATTTGCGTCGGGCGCGAGAGACATCTTTTCAACGCCTGATTAAGAACGAGTTTTATGAACTTTAAAAAAATACATAGTTATTAAACATATAACCAATATTATATTGCACTAAAAATAACTGCAATTCATTAATAACTTTTGTCTAAAAACATTGTAAACTTGCTCGAATATTTCGACGGGCTGTCAATTTTCTTGGGCGCAAACAATCAAACATGTGTCTGAATCGTTGTATTTGTTGGAGACCAACCTACGTGTTTTGATAATAAAACTACAACGAATGCGGATTACTAAACAATCCTCCAACATCAACTACTGTATGAAACTGTTGCTTTATATCATAAATATCTGAAGGTAAACTGTTAGCTAAGACCAAATTTCGAGAACCGAGTTATGAATGTTGCTGGAACTTTTAATGGACTGCATTCAGTTAGCTCTATGCAAAACTGCGTCATTTCATGCAGAAATACAATATTAAATCTTAGCACACATCGCATTCGTAGAGTTTGCGTTTATCTAGGGAATTATGCGAAGTAATTTTGAAGCGTTATGATTTAGGAAGTTAACGCAAGTTGGTAGTGAAAATTCCCTCGTCGTCATTTTATCTATTCGACCGTCCAGTTTTGTTTACAGTTAGTATTTGATAACAACTATTTCAATTAATAAACTGCTGCCTTTGCTGCTGCTATTTACAGATTTAGTTTTCAGCTGAATCTTTACACAAAACCAAAGACGTACTACTGACGGCTGACCACTTTACAACCTTATTAATTAGGGAATAAGGGTTAAAAGTGGCAAGCCCTCAGTGACCTCGCTAGTACCTAGATCAAATAACTGTGATCCTTGGCAACAATAATAAAATTGTATTAACACTCTATTGAAATCACAATCTGATACGATAATGTAGTATATACAAAAAGGTTATTACACAAAGTAAACGCATAATGCAGTTTAAACAGAAACGCCGGCTCCATTACTCTAAAGTACAATAACATTTTGTCCCAACATCGTAGCCGACGTTCTACCTAGTAACAAAAATTACACTAGAAACAAGGTGAAACTGGGAAATTAGAATTGGTTTTCTTAATCGGCTGAGGTGGGAGCTCGCTTGGTTCAGTTCTGTCGCTTCCGAGAACCGGCTGTTTTCAATACACCTCCAAATTGCTCCATTAAAACTTCTCTAACTGCCTTCAAACCGAATTGTTAACGCTTCGCCTACTACTGAATGTTGGACAATGACAGGTATAGTCATTGAACATCGCATTATTGTCTCTTGGAAAAACCTTTAGACTTACCGCTGTATTGCTCTTTGAGTGGCGTTTTTTCATTTTTTTATCTTGTATTTTTCTGACACTACCAGAAGACCCTTATTACTTAGGCTCAGATTTCCATTTCACAATTTTTTTTCTATAACATTCGTGTTATTAAATATTTTCAAATACTAAAAGCTCTGATGGTTTAGCGATCATTATTTTAACTCTTTGTTAACTACAGGGCTCCGGCTTGTGCCTAAGTGGGAAAAAGACTACAAAGTGGCTTCATATTTTCAGAGGCAACCATGAAAACTTTTAAAGCAGCATAATCATCCACTAGATACACACTAGAAGTGGTAAAGTTTAACTACTTTTTGGCACACTTTCAAACTCACAGCGTGTCTGCCACGGATCGAGTCTATTTTCTACTTTTTGTAGTTCGATTAAAACATGCAGTCGCTCTTTCCGTTCTATTCATGTATGCGATGCACTTGAAAGAATTTCACAGAAAGGTGTGTGGCAAATAGCACCCGGAAGCGAGCGTTATCCTGCTTAAAATAGAGGAATACTATCGTAAATATCGAACCGTACCATACCACCTAGGAGGCTGTTCAATAAAACTAAAACTACAGCGAATACTTCCTTGCAAATAATGAAAGTGTAAACCTGAATTTTGTTGCATGTCCTACTATAGTACTCCTCGGAAATGAAATTCTTTGACTGTGCCATCCCGCTATTCAAAAAGCATAAAAATTCTAAGAAAAGTTGGCTCTCGTATAAAAGGCCGGGCACTAATGTTTGTATAAATCGTACTTACCTGGCTGCCTCGGCATCCAGTACGTTAGGTGTTTTGAATGCGAGGCCAAATTGACTCCATTAAAAGTTTTGAAAGCGCTCGTAGCTTAGATAATTTACTGAGAGAGTTATGCCGTCTATAAAAGCATACGTGGGTACTGAAAACTAATGAATTTATGTTTGTGTTTATATTTTCGTACTTAACTTTGTTAAGTTGAAGCTTAATGTTTTAGGTGGTTTAAGTTGTTAGCCACCCACATGCCTAAGTATTACCTACGAAGGTATTTCCATTTTGGATCTTATCATCACCAGCCTAACCTTTCCCAACTATTTTGGGTTCGGCTTCTATTCTTACAGGATGCAGTTAAATTTCAATATTTTACATGCACGTGGAGTAACAACCTATCGGACCACAGCACAACCCAGTGGGTACTGGCTATAAGGTTACCCCTTGTTGAGGCTGGTTTTCCCATCAAGATCTAATACCTACTAAATCTTAGAAGGGCGGATACGACTTAAATATTGTAACTACCCAAGATGACTGTCGTAGAGAAAGCTGATGGGTACTCAAACTTTATATCCAATCGCTTAAATGGTGCTTGTGTCGCCACTCAACGGATATCTTTTTAAAAGTAGGTAGATATTGCCATACTCTATAAAAGAATACGCTTTTGCAACCGTTACTTTAAAAGCTTCATAATATTTCGTCAAGTTAAATAAAAGTTACTCGCTTCAAGGTAAAATGGTTCAACATTGCAGAAAATCGGACTTGATAGAACACCAATTTCTATTCTCCACTTTACTAACACGAACCAAGAAATTGTCTGATAGATTAGAGTGCCTATACACACGTCTGTATCTATTATATCGTGTACAAACTTTTCCTTTGAAATTGTGGTGATCTCACAGGGGACGGGACCCTATAATTGATAAGAGAGCGTGGGGACACAGGACGCAGTAATTAGGGAACGGGGAAGCAATTACGTTACTTTAATAGGAGTACGTTGCGGGTCGTACGTTTGCTCCTTAATAATGTTATGTGTTGCTTTGTGGAACGCTAAAGTTCGATGAGGAAACTGTTTGACACCAACAATGAACTTAAGCAATCCTTTAATATCGGTGTTTTTTTTTAAAGAACAGAAAATGATTGCGATTGATTTAGGACGGGGGTGTGGACAATGATAAAAGTTTTGGGTTAAACAAATATAATAATCTAAGCGACTTCTTATCGAGTTGAGATAAGTGGCAGAAGTTAATTCAAACAGGGACCTCTACAATACATAGGACTCCAATTGAACTCGGAAAAACTAGCGTGGTGAAAGGGCCTTGGGTCCTGTGCTTTTTGTCCCAAAGCAAGAAAACTCGTTTTCAAACTAACAACGAAACGCTTAAAAATGCATAATTATACAATTGTTGATTCTTCTTAACAATCAGTACCTACATAATTACAGAACCAAAGGCGTCGCCAGCCTTTGAGTTAAGGGGGGGCTGAAGGTTGAGAAAAAAACCAGATTATTATTTACGGATGCAACTGCAGTTCTTCTAAGAATCTAATATGCAAGATTTCAAAAAGCACCGGTGCGTTAGATTTTTTTTACATTGTTAAAACAGAAGTTGAAGTTACTCATTGTGTCGACTTATTTAAATAGTCTAACAATCAAAAGTATTTTCTCGCTCTTGCAGGGAACCTGCCCTGCAAGAGCGAGCGAAATGAGCTCGAAAAATTTAAGGACTCCACTAATAAGTTAGGTTTTCTTTTAACCTGAAAGGTCAAAAATAAATGTTACTTAGTTGACTTACAGAGAAAGTTTTCAAAAAGCACAAATTTAAAAAATATAACTTTGAACAACCATGATTCTTCATATTAATCGGAACCACATAATTACTGAACAATGGTAAATAAAGGAAGCGATCAAGAACACGAAGGCAATTATAATAACTGTTGGTAATTGAACGCCGCACTCGGTAGCAAGTGACACTTGAAAAGCTGTGGTTTAGCCCGGCTCGGATAGACGGGGTTTAGGGCCAGCTTGCAGCACGAATCGCTAAACGCGTGTAACGCTAAACATATTTAAAACATCATTCTGACTCTGACTCCTTGTCATCTTTAAACGATTGATAGAAACAGAACAATGTTTTAAATGCGTTCTATGTTAAACGCGTTTAGCGATTCGTGGTGCAAGCGGGCCTTAGTTTTTTGTGAAATGTCTTTAATTTCTTTATACATGTTTACCAAAATTGGCAATAGACTCACTTTGTATAGAACTTAAACTTACGAGTACGTGCACTTGTTAATTTAAAAACATTTTTTTTTTATAAAAGTACATTCAACTAATTCACTAAAATGTCGCTGATCAAATGTCTCTTTGTCTAGGTACTCTGATGTTTTTTTTACTATTTGGTGATTCTAGCATTAATTCTTAGTAGGCATCTATTCCTAATTCTGTTTCTTAAATATTATTTTATTGAATAAATTGTATGTGTTGTATACTTCTGATTTAATATTTCTGCGCACATCTCTGAGGAATACAGACATGACATAAATTGTTTAATTTAGTGCTGGTTTCCTACGTAGGTAGAGAGGAAGCGCTCGAAGATTCCCTTTTAAGTTGGTTATCCTCTCTTTCATGATGTTAGTGCTACCTATATAACGTAAAAGCAGTGGGTATTTACCTACAAAGCCAAAGCTCTATCGCTATGGCTTTACTCTATGCAAATAACGCTACCCCGACTGAATAAAGCGATAAAATTCAGTAGCGCAACGCTTTTTTGATCTTGTTACATTTTTCGAATCAGTTCTTTTGTTTTTAACATTTTTATTAGTAGGTACTAAATAGGTAATTACCATCTTGTTTGAAAATATTGGACAGGATTTAAGGTAAATAATGATTGTAGTAAAGTACCATTTTGTAAGATTTCCCGGCCAGATTATCAAGGCAAATAATGATTTTCCAAGCTGTTAATTTCATACAAATTCTGTTAGTTTAGTCACGGTGAAAATTACCCTAATAAAAGTTAAAAGTATTTATTGCATTCATCTTAAACAATGATTTAACGCTATATGTATGACAGCTCACCCCATCCTTACGTTACTACAAGACCAGAATTTGATATAGAACTGAATGGATGCTATAAAAATGATTGATTGGAAACCAAACATCTGGACTAAAATCTGATCACATCACTTTTCAGATTTGAGACTGATTATAATGAAACCAAATTATTGTAAGTAGGTTTTTGTGATTGCAAGCAATTATTTCCAACTTTCATATTACATATCACTTAATTACGTACATAGTATGTAAAATACATGCTTTCCGTACATTTATATTCTTAGATATATGACTTTTTGGACGCACTTTAATCCTTTTCAGCTTTTATTTTATATTTTTATTATTATTAAGTTTGTAAAAATGTATTCAATTAAAGTAATAATAACAGTTAACTAGTTGTCAGCATATTTTCCAAATAAATAAATTATGTTCACAAACAAAAGAGCACATTTCGTGTACTGTGCGTTCGGTCGGTGAGCTCTGTTCTATACCTAAAGGAATGTAAACTCTCAGGTACCCAGAAAATAGGTTGACAAAAAGACCAGACTTCGAATAGAGGTATCGGTTAAAAAGTCATACTTCAAAGTTTTGACGTTGACACTTGACATTGACAGGACATTTAAATCGAAGTTTTGCTTGCTTTGATTGATGCTTGATTGTTGAGTTTGTAAGCCGCCGATATTGTAACTAAAAAAAATGTCTTTGTACTAAAACAATATTTGCTTGTAATAGTTTCATCAAGACCAGGAGAATATTCCAGTTCCAACCATGACGTACGGAGAAATGCATAGGTTCTTTCTAAGAACGGTTGCCAGTCAAGGAGTTATATCAATCGCCGATGCACAGATAGCTCTGGAAAGGTTTACCGGTAAGATATAGCAAAATCTTCGTATATAGAATAAAACCATATTGTATTTAATCATGTAACAAACAAATTAAGCTTCTACTGAAGCGGTTAGGCAAAACTATCTATAGGTTAAATAGTGTTAATATGTGTATGTGCTAGTGAGATGATTTGAGTCTATTTAAATAATTAATAAAATGCCTCTTAATACACGTCGTACTAAAAAACACAAAAAGAAAGAAACTTAAAAAAATAACGATTCCATTCCAGAGCAACTGTCAGTGACTGACTTAGTGAGTGCTATCAATGATGAAATTCGACAATATTACCAGGAAATAAAGATAACCAAAGACGAAGTCACAAATGAGGATGTTGTAGTATTTCTATCTCTGGCTGATGATCTTGCAACTAAAGCACAGAACGTGTTTACTTCTACTGAGCTGGAATATTTCAGGTTACTCATTGAACACATCATGAGTACTGAATCGAGGCAGATTACAAGGATTAATGCTATGAATTTAGTTGGTAGTATGAAATCCAGTTTCACTAAAACTGATGCAGAAGTGAGTATTGTTTTATATTGGGCATTCATTGCCGAAGTGATAGGTATAGCCTTTGATTAACACCGAGTATTATAGAGATGACAATGAGCTACATCTACCATAGCTTGTTATTTACTTTATGAAATGATTGGAGTGTACTTAGACCTCCCCACAAGTTACTATCTTACTCTGAAGTTTTATTCAAAAACTACTGAATGGATGTTGTTAAAACTTTACTGTAATATAGCAAGAATAACACATACTTAAACTGTATGGGCTTCGCCCACTTATGCTATTCTATAATTAATATACGTAAGTCTGCGGAAACTAGAATATAGATAAATGTAAGGCTGCCGCACTCTGGACAGTGGGTCCACTATCTCTGCAAACTGGTCAATATTGTTTATCTTGGCATGAATGAATCCATACTAATAGTATAATGTAGTGAAACTGACAGAAACTATTCTATGTCTTGAAGTTCTGACTATATTAGAATGATATTTGTCATGACTATGACTATGGTCTGTGACCAGCGTTTTTCTAACTAGTAGTAATAGTATGGTCCTGTGTAGTATATAAAAAATAATAACATAAAGTCTGCGTGCATAAGTGAACATAGAAATAACACTACAATTGTATCATTTCAGAAAGTGCTGAAGACCTGGTGCAGGATGAGGTACTTTGATAAGGAACAAGATAACTATGCCTTAGGCGTGAGAGCCATTCATGAGTTTGAATCATATTTCCACCAGAACATGCAACATGCTGTAGAAGACTGCTTCCTTTGTAAACATATTGTTTATAGAGTAAGTAACATTGTTTTCCAATGATAACCTTAAAAATTCTGACTGTTTCATCTAATACATCATTTAATACCATGCCTCGGAGAGCACGTTAAGTAATTGGTCCTGGCTGTCAATTGTAGATCTTTGAGTCATTACAGGTAGTCAGTGGCCCGAAAGTCTGACAACCAGTCTTACCAAGAGGTATCTTAATACCCTGTATTAACTGGGTTGTGGAGGCCAGATAGGCAGTCGGTTCATTTAAAATACTGGTATTTAGCTGCATCCAGTTAGACAGGAAGCTGACCTCAACATAGTCGATAAAAGGCTAGGATGATCATGACATAATTTTTTACTTTAAAATTGCTTTCACAGTATATCAAGTGTTTAGTTACCAAGGAAGCTTGATACTTGAAATGTTTACAGTGCTGATAAATGATATTTTTTTCCCATAGATACAACATGTTTGATTGTGCCTGTATGACAAGTGTTATTAGCCTTTTCCATTAGGAATTGCTTGGTAGCAGGCGGGAGCCTAGATTAATGACTGGTTTATGGCAATAGGCATGACTCCCATTACATGCCATTACATCGGTTTTCAACATAACCAAATGTAGGTATTCTCTCAATAATACACCTCTGCCCAAACTTATACACAGTACTTGTGTGGCAATTTAAAAAATAGAACAAAAAATCATTTAATATGCATTGTTTGCTCTGAAGAATTAGACAGGAATAACCTTATTTCATAATTCTGTTTAAAACCTTAGACACTATGGTATTACAGGGCTACAACTGTCCAGGATGTGCTCAAGCGATCCACACAAGATGCCTGAAGCGGTATTTGGAAAAAGTACAAAAGTGGCCGTGCTGCAAACTTGATTTTGGACAAGAACAAATAGAGCGCTTGAATAATGAAGGGTTAGTTTTATTTTGTTGCTGATTGCTTTGACTGATTATGAGGTCCTAGGTTCAATATACAAGTCACACAGAATATCATAAGGTTTTGTAAGTAGCACCTGTAATTTGGATTGCCTGTTTGGTGACGAAGGGCTTGCCTCTCGTTTCATGAGACTTAACAGAACTGGCGGAATGTGTGTATTTGAGACATCCCTGCCTTACCAAAATTTTGGGATATTCAGATGTGATTGTGATGCTTTTTTGTTTAAGTTGTACACCAAAGGGTCAAAGGTATGTATGTCTATGGTCACTGGACAGAATAAAATGTCTGTCAAACTTCTGAGATCTCATTAAGCATTCACTTGCCCACGTCCCAATTCATTTCGGGTTGGTGCAGCAGGTTTTCTTCTCTATACTTTTCTATTTCTCATAATCTCAGCAGTCACCTCCTTTGCAGCCGTAACACCCTTCACACAGTCCTTCCATTGTTTCTTTGATCTTCCTTTATTCTTATAGCCATCCACATTCATACTCGAAACTTTCCAGACCTTTTAATAGAAAAAGGATCTTAGAAAAATTAATACCTACATATTTAATTTTAAAATGAATATTTTCAAAACGAAAATATTTTCTGAAAATGAATTTTGCGATATTTCATAATATTTCTTCATCAGTTCCAGACTTCAACAGACGCAACAATTGGATACTACACGGCAGTCGGAAGAAAACACTACTCAACCTGAGCCTACACAAGTTTCAGAAGATTCTGAAATGATGGATGAGACCCAAAAAACCATACCTGATATCTCACAGAGGCCAACTAGGAAGAGGAAACGGCAAATGTAAAATAATAATAATGCTAAATGCTAATTCATTAATGTTCGGTAAGGTCATCCATTTGTCATTAATCGCACCCTGTAGAAGTAGCAGTAGCCACAGTGTTCAGATAAAATTGAGACCCACCATAATGATTTGTGGTTTGGCACTATTGAATCATGCGGTCATATTTCATTACAATTTATTTTAGTAGATGTACACTGCTAATGCTGTTGTTTCATATTTGCTTCTTCTGTATTTAATAGACATTGACTTAAGTTTTAAAATCAAATAGTCATAATCATATTCTTCTCATAGTCGTCATCTACATCAGACCACCTAAACTACCTTAGCACTACAATTTAGTAGTAGCATATACATACGGGGTAGAAAGAACACGGGTGATTTATTTTAATAACTTAATGAAAAATTCCTATGTGGGGTGGTTGAAAATGATGTACTGAATATGTGGTAACCGTTTTCGCGTCGCTGTCCCTTCCACCCCGTATATCATTCAGCATCAATCCAACCTATCTGACAAAACATTACATTGACAGCACTATTTTGTATCTAATTAAAGTATTTAAGAAATGCACAACATTACTAAATAAAATGAATCATTTTACTGTTAATCCATCAGTTTTGCTATTCTAATACATTTGGCTAACCCTTCGGGATGTGACGTTATTACGTTATTGAAAGGTACTATTTTTAATAATAATAATCTTAATAATTCCAGATCACCACAGACACAAGTTCCTACTACAAGTCATAATACAAGTGATGGTGCTGTAGCTGAGCCTGCTCAAGTACTTACAACACGTCGTTCCACTGATGACACTATTGTGGAAGAGCCCACACAAGTCCCAGTTCCTCGTCGGGGTATGAAGAACACTACTGTAGCCCAGCCTACTAAAGTACTTACTACACGACGTTCTGCAAAGAGCACTATTGTAGAAGAGCCTGAGCAAGCCTCGACCACACATCGTCCAGCAAAGGATACTATTATAGAAGAGCCCACACAAGACCGAACCACACGTCGGGGTATAAAGAACAATACTGTTACCGAGTCTACTAAAGTACTTATTACACGACGTTCTGCAAAGAGCACTATTGTAGAAGAGCCTGAGCAAGCCCCGACAACACATCGTCCAGCAAAGGATACTATTGTAGAAGAGCCCACACAAGACCGAACCACACGTCGGGGTATAAAGAACAATACTGTTACCGAGTCTACTAAAGTACTTATTACACGACGTTCTGCAAAGAGCACTATTGTAGAAGAGCCTGAGCAAGCCCCGACAACACATCGTCCAGCAAAGGATACTATTGTAGAAGAGCCCACACAAGATCGAACCACACGTCGGGGTATTAAGAACAGCATTGTTGCCGAACCTACTCAAGTTACTACGCGTCGTACAAGGAACACTACTATGCCCGAGCCTATAACACAAGTTCAAGAGTCATTTGAACACTTGGATGTGACTGATGAAGACAAAACTGAAGTTACTCAGAGAGTAACTAGGAAGAGAAAGCAACAGTAATGTGTCTTGTTATTTTCTCTTTGGTAAGCTTACCTGATTTATATTATGTAGAATTTGATTTTTTTGTTTTTAATTAGACTGAAGATTTTTTTTTTTTTGTGGCGGAATTGTCTGTTGATCGCGCCTTTTCTTGCACCTTTTGACGTCTTGTTTCATGATTGTATGGTGTAGTTTTTTGAGTATCCCGCAGATATTTTAGCCATTATTTTTTTAGTATGGATGGATTTAGTAGCGATGGCATATTTCACAAGTGGCTTTTAGCCTTCTTTGCATATTTTTATACTATTAGTCGTATGCCACTGAAATTCCTAAGACGTTGCTCATTTGTGTGCCCTCGCTAACTAATTTACCACTATTTGCATAGCAAAGCATACTATATTTTATAATTTTCGTACCAAAATTGTTATCGTCAGTTTCAAATAAATAAAGATTAAAACATAAAATTTATTAAATTATTCTAATTAACAGTACATATAATTATTAATATTAATTAAAACGAAAAATCATTAAATAGTTAAATATACATTCTCGACTTTCCTCTGAACGATTTTAGCTGATTTCGGATAATAGTCCAGGAGATACTTCCATTGGTCTAACTTTAAGTATACTATGTCAACAACAGTGCGTGCCCGGAAAGAGAAATGGTGCACTACTCCCACGAACAAACCCTAAAAAAAAAAACAGATTATATTAACCTCGTGAAAGCCACATTTTCGAGCTCGAAACAAAGAAAACGTCTGCGTCTCGCTTGAATCCGCGGCATACAACGTGTCAAACGCAGACATCCCGCTCACTTGAGAATGTAGTTTATTTTATGTTTTTTTTTTTATCTGAAAAAACTCTTTAATCCATCGACTGCTTATTTCGATAACATATGAAAATTATAGAACCTGGGCAACTCCAAAGCTGTCTTCCGGACCTAACACATCATAAATCGACTCGGTCAAGTTTGGATGCACTGTTAGCACTTCGACCTGAAAACGAGACAAATGACTCAATAGAATATTCAGCTTGTGGCTAAATAATAACTGCCGGTCGGGTCGATCTTTAGGTTAAGCCGTGCTTGCCTAGTTTGGTCTGTGGATGGGCGACCACTTATTACATACCTACCGAGTTTCCTCCGTGCCTCGGAAAGCACGTTAAACCGTTAGTCCCGGGTGTCATTTGTAGATCTTTGACAATCGTTAGGTAGTTAGTGGCCCAAATGAATCAGTCTTACCAAGGGGTATCGTGTTACCCAGTACTAACTGGGTTCTGGAGGTCAGATTCGCAGTCGCTCCATGTAAAATACTAGCATTCAACTGCATCCGGTTTGACTGGAAGCCGACCCCAATATAGTTGAGAAAAGGCTAGGCAGATAACGAGAACATTCAGCTCGTGATATTTTGCAATCAGAACTCAATGTTCAAGCCAAAGTTCGAATTCCATTGCAACCGTTTTAAGACCTTTTTATCACAAAATGTTCAATTAAAAATCAACTTACACTAAATGACCCTAAAGTAGATAGTTGAATAAGCAACATGCACTTGTAAATTATCTTCGACTATACATAATAATGATAAATATAAGTGTCATATTGTCGATGATATCACGAGTGAGATTACCTCACACCCTTACCTGTCCTCTATGTATGAAGTAGATGCATTGGTCTGAGTCACCACATTGCACGATATAGTTGCCAGGGAAGAATACACAGTGTTTCATCCACATAGCGAGCATTCTTCGGAAATCGTCGTCAGTTTTGCTAAATATGACTGATTCTCGGATATGGCACCCGTATACGGCTTGCATGACTTGGCAGCGGAGGCGGAATGGTAGCTTGTAGACTAGGGCTGGCATCTGTAGTGTTTATAATAGACACAATATTTAAAATTGTAAGTCGATTGGTCGCAAGCGCGACTACTGAGTATTAGCTGCTAGTTATTGGGTTTTTCTATCAGGAATTTCTCAGTAGTAGCAACGGCAGTGGCGAAGGTCTCATACAACTCGATTCCTGCCGGAATCCCTTTAAAAAATGGCACAGTCAGTATTCTATAGACATATAATATAATGACATTATGTATATTATAGATTCCGGTTTACGTCTTATAAAAGTTGACCTTTCGCAACTGAGCGATGGAGTATGGATTTGTGCCCGGTTGATGTCAATAGGTTTTCCACCCTATTACATGGGACTTAAAAATAACTGGCGAAATGTGGGTTTACTAATAGTTATACCTTTGCCTAACCGTTCGGGGATTACAGGCGTGATGTTATATTAAAAATATTTAAAATTAGGTGGAAGTTTTTAGTTGCAAGCCGGGCAGCTAATTGCTTTCGAACAACTTATTCTAAGGGTTGTTTGGAGAATTTTTTTTTCCGTTCACCTTCTGTTTACTTTAGCTGACTGTGTAAAAAAATCTTTTGTGGATAATTCAATGCAGATATTGAACGAATGCACGATATTTTTTAAATATCTCTTTTGCATTAACTAAATTAGGATGTCAACATCATAAATTGGCATTTGGCAACGAGACATGTAGGCGTTGCAAAGGTTGAACAAATGAGGATCCTGCCAAAACGTAATAAGTTTTTTTATTGGCTGTTTTAGCCCTTTCCCATTCTTGACGTTTTCTTCTGATCTAAAGTTAAACATTATAATATAACAACAAACAACAGGACACAGAATTATTATCATGTATAACACTTGCCGTGTTTTTAAGGAAACATACTTATGATATGAACCTGCCCTTGTCCCAAGTTATTTGGGGTCGGCGCAATACGTCTTTCTTCCATTCTTCCCTGTCAATTGTCACGCTATCATTTACTCCTTTTTTCTTCATATCATTCATCACACAATCCATCCATCTTTAAAAAAAAAACTTGAATCTATACAGTAGGAGGAAATCCCTTTAAAAGTTGCTGCATGTATACATTTCATTGCTCGTAACTGCACATACCTGTTTTCCTTGTTGCCTATTCCAAAGCTCACGCACGTAGTCCCACATCTTGCTCATCTGATGGACACTAAGATCCATATCTTTGAGTCCATCTCTCAATTCGTTGATGTCGTAATCGTAAGCTATGCGAGATGACGAATGAGCTGTTATCATTGCCGACATTTCTGATATTAAAAGACCTGGAAAATATTTAAAGTCTTACTCTTCTTTCTTTATTGTGTCTCGTGTGGTTAGTGTCTAACCTAGTATCAGAGTTTTTATGCCTTCCATAGGCCTCTGACTTGGCTGTACATGCCGTCGAGAAATATCACTCAGGCATGCTGGTTTCCACGCGATGTTTTCCTAAACTAGTCTGACTAATATGATCGTTACGGTATACAATCTTCAAACTTGGTCGATAAAAATAAAGAGACGAATCTGTGCACATAAGCTTAGCTTTTCCCGCGGCTTCGCCTCCGTGGTCGATCCTACATCAATGAAACAACAACTCGCATTTATACCTAATATTAGTAGGATTGTCTGAAATATTTCTTAGATACCTTAAAAATATGTTGATCACATACCTGTACAAAACTTAATAACGATAATAACAATGATAGTCTCGATAACTTCGAAACTGTTTTGTGAAGAGACGTCTCCGGTACCCGTTATTGTTAGTAAGTTGATCATGTACCACAGCGCTGCCACGTATAGTGCAAAAAAGTTACCCTGCGAAACACGATACAATAATCGTTAATCTTTGTTTTATTAGAATGTCTTGAACTAACTAACCCCAATATAGTTGGGAAAAGGCTAGGCAGATGATGATGATGATGATTAGAATGTCTTGAACTGGTGAAGATAAGAGCCAAGTGTGCTAATAAAGCAAACTGCTCTTCGTTTGCCATTTGCCATTTGCTTTAGTTCTTTTATTATAACTTCCAAAAACATATTCATCATCATCTTATTATTTATTTATTTATGTACACACAAAATACTCAACAAGACATAACATTAAGATAGAAGAGCACAAAGGTACTGCTTATTGCATCTTCGTAGCCTTGTCCCATATTAATTGGGGTCGGCGCAACACGGTTTTTTCTACTACAACTAGATTGCTGGGACAAAATCCCATCCCATTTATCCTTCTACGAAGTTTCGCTCATCGACAGATTTGGTCAATTCTGGACATAGCGGTTTCCCTTTGCGCATCGGTTACACTCACCCACTCACACTGAGTGAGTGGGTGAGTGTAATATTAAAATAAAATAATCATAACCTCCGAATATTTAGCCCGTAAGTTAAGTGCTTCCTTTGACATCCAGTTAGCTGATGTACAGTGCACAGGAGTTAGGCACGACAACTTGAAGAAAAGGCAAGCGTTCACGTGCGATAGTATCGATGCCCATATGGCTATTGTCCTGAAAATTTTCAGAACTGTAACTTAAGGGAAGCTTCATAGTAATCGTTTAGTTAGCTGCCGAATTTCAGCAGTCTCACTTTGAGCTTCTGTATAAAACTGAAATCAAGCGCGGTCCCAGCCTAAGTTTTTGGGGGGGTCACAAGGGGCCATAGTCAGGAATTTGATTGGGTTGCGATTGGGGGAGTGTTAAACTATTATCAAAAACTTTTGAAAAACGAAATTATATCACCGCGACTGCCTGAAATCGTAATGGTGTATTGTGAGTTCAGTGTAACGTACCCTTACTTAAATTCGATGGCTGACTGTGAGCGAGCGATACTTCTGCTGTAATTAAATCGTCCCTAGACGTACCGCTTAACTTAAATATCATACCTACTTATGCAAAAATTAAAGCAGCCGGTTCTAACTTCACACACACTAGCTCAACCTCTTGGTAAAAAATCCGTACCAAAATATCGATTGATACTTACGTTAGTTTAAACAATAAATTCGCTGAACCAATACTCGATTTCCTATGTGTTCGATACGTAAACAAATACGATATTCTTATTAGTTGAGGCGAACGCGCATAGCAGAACAAAGCCATTTTCATAGGCGGTTGCAAACTCAAGGCGAACACGAAGTAGCAAATCAAAAAGTTTGCTAGAAAGTCCCTTCTGCGAAGATATACTTTTGAAAAGTACCTGAAAGGTCAAAATTGTTGTTAATGTGTAGCTTTACGGATATCTTACAAAGGCACGTGATTTCAGGTGTATATTTAACACTGGTCTTCGATACAATATCAATGAAACGACGCGACGGCTCAAAAGGACTCACATTTTCCTGACTTTCTTTGGGTTCAGAACATAATCTCCATATCTATTCATGTATCCGCTATGGACGTCCAGAAAAACTTTAAATAGAAACAGGATATCGAATATGACGCAAATGTAGAAGAAAAATGGCACTGAGAGAAACGCCATTTGGTATACGAGCAACATGAAGTCGCAGTAGGATATGATCAGAATGAGATATTCTGAAAAAAAGAATTTACCATTAAAATATCAATACATTCAGAATACTAGTCTAGTAACCTTGTGAGTTTTATAGAAAAAAGGCGATTCACTTACCCATAAATGTGACTAATTTACTATCTGGAATGATACTACTACGGAACCACCTAAGAAACAAAAAATATCAATCATTAAACTATAAGCTGAATCACTCAATGCTTCAATTTCTTTAAGATTTTTATAATAACCTGTGTGGTTTAAAAATCATAAGTGCAGCTGGAGTATAATCTACGTTTCCTACTGAAGTGATTGACTTCGATCCATGCGATTCTGCGATGCTTTTGTCTGGGCTCTGAAAAGTTTGAACAAAATGAATATCTTTCTTCTTCTTTGTCGCTGGCACGTCATATTTTATTGGTCTAACTTCGCAACTGCTTGAACATTCAGTTTTTAGAAGTCAATCGTTACCACCACATATTGTAAAGTGGGTATTTTTATTTTAGCTTGTAGCGTCCCATAGCAAGGCGTCTCTAACTTCCTTACAGTTGTTCTGCTCATTTGAAGCCATTATTTTAGTTAGGAGGCCATTTCATCCCGCTAGCACTTTCTGGACATCAAACTATAATAAAAATAATACAGTTACCTCTTTATAAACATTTGCGTCTATCTCTACATCTTCTTCCTCATCGTCTCCAGTTTCGTATGACAACGGAAAATTCGTTATCTGCTGAAAAAACGCACCCGCGATTCATAATGTGGGACAAACACTAAGGTCCGCTTGCATCAAATAACTCTATACCTAAGTTATACTAAGTTAAAACATCATTGTTTCTGTCGATCCTTATAAAATGGCAGGGGAGGAATGATGCTATAATCTTCTTAGATATAAAAACCTCGTGTCACGGTGTTAGTGGTCGCACTCCTCCGAAACGGCTCGACCGATTTTAATGAATTTTTTTATGTATGTTTGGTAGGTATGAGAATAGTTTTTAAACTATATTTCACATCGCTAGGGTAGGTAAGTAGGTACGGTATGTTAAAAAAGATCCATTGCAACGCATGCCGGGCACAGCTAGTATAATATATTAAAAGCTAAGTCACTAGTCAATACAGTTTTTTTTTTTATATACTTTTTAGAGCATAAGGTTCTGGGTACGGTTCGCAGTTCGGGCAATGTGTTATTGGGTTTCTCCATCAGGATTTTCTCAGTACATTTGTTACATGGGACTTGAAACATAACTGGCGAAATGTGGGTGCACTATTAGGTACACCTCTGTCTAACCTCGGGATTACAGGCGTGATGTTATGATGTTATTTTTGGAGTAAGTGGGCCTAAAAATACAAGTAAAAACCAATTACTTCTGTGCTGTTCCTTGCGGAAACCATCGTCGGTAGAACGTAGTCTTTCGCTGCAGATTCAACTGAACGTTTCACTTTTTTCAGAACTGATGGATAGCTCTGCAATAAAACATTTATTTCAATAATTATTTATATTATTTTCCGTCATTCTTTTTTTTTTTCGGATTTATATTTTAAATAAATTTCTAAATTTATTTCCTAAATTTACGCTCTGGGCGGCGTGGAAGGGAGTGTCAGACTTTTACTGACTAAAACCCATCCATGTTTCTTCTTAGCCCTTTGTGTTCCAGGGCCGCGATATCTCTTTCAAACAGTCCTGCAGCCCTTCCTGTGTGCTGAAATGTCTTTGAAGCGCGCGTGGAACACGAAACGCGCCGTCGACACGGCCTGTCGTCGATAAGACGGACGGCGACCTAGCCAATTACTCACCGTCCCCAGGCCCGCGCCTACGCACAGTGTGGGAATCTCACAATCTACGGGGAATTAAATTAAAATATTAATTTTAATAATTAATAATATAGTTATAACCTATTTATACCAAAGACCCGTTCTGTCACAGCTACATATTAGAAACTAGCTGTTGCCCGCGACTTCGTTCGAGTGGAAATTTTGGTGTGTATGTGTGAGACCGCCTCGTTGGTCGAGTGGTCGGAGGCGCGACTACTAAGCATGGGGTCCTGGGATCGATTGCCGGGTCGGGCAAAGTGTTAAAAAAATATGTGTTGTTCAAATATATAAAGTTATCATAGACATGATTTGCAGATCACCTTTTAATCAAAGAGATGCTTGTATTAAGGGGCGTCCATTAAGGCGTCCAAGGACGCCCCTTTAGGTGACTCCGCTCTTCCACTTAACATTAAACAATGTATGTATATGCAATTGAAAAAATACTATAAATAATAGTGTTATTGGGTTATTGCATCAAAAATTTCTCAATAGCAGTCGCGGAATCTGGATTTGTGACCGGTTGATGGCAATAGGCTCACCCCCTATTACATGGGACTTCAACATAACTTGCGAAATGTCTACACCTCTGCCCAATCCTTCGGGCATTAAAGGCGTCATGTTATGTTATGTGTGAGAACTAACTGCCAGATCAAAATGTGATAATGTACCGATGACTACAAAAGGCGTCCTTTTGGGTGCTGTAATTCTGGGCGGCAGAGGTCCGAAACAAAATTAAATGGCGTTGAGTCGACGATATGGCTTTAAAAACCGTTTTATATTGGCGCTATATAACTTTTTTTCAAAGTGAACCTTGTTGGGCGCTTTTTATTCTAATACCGTTCTCTAAAGAACAGTAAAATGATTTTTTCTTGTAAAAAGCTCTTAGACCTCCTTAATCCGGCCCTGTCACAAAATCTATTCTTAGCGAACGTCTACTAACTATAAACTACCTCCCTGCCAAATATCAAGTTTGTAGCACAAAAAAATGAAGGACGATCATACAAACTTGCGAGACCCCTTAATCCAGCCCTGTCACAAAATCCGTTCTTAGCGGACGTCTACTAACTATAAACTACCTCCCTGCCAAGTATCAAGTTGTAGCACAAAAAAATGAGGGAATTTCATACAAACTTGCGAGACCTCTTACACCCCCTTAATCGGGCCCTGTCACAAAATCCGTTCTTAGCGGACGTCTACTAACTATAAACTACCTCCCTGCCAAGTATCAAGTTGTAGCACAAAAAATTAAGAACTTTCATACAAACTTGCGAGACCCCTTAATCCAGCCCTGTCACAAAATCCGTTCTTAGCGGACGTCTACTAACTATAAACTACCTCCCTGCCAAGTATCAAGTTGTAGCACAAAAAAATGAGGGAATTTCATACAAACTTGCGAGACCTCTTACACCCCCTTAATCGGGCCCTGTCACAAAATCCGTTCTTAGCGGACGTCTACTAACTATAAACTACCTCCCTGCCAAGTATCAAGTTGTAGCACAAAAAATGAGGGAATTTCATACAAACTTGCGAGACCTCTTACACACCCTTAATCGGGCCCTGTCACAAAATCCGTTCTTAGCGGACGTCTACTAACTATAAACTACCTCCCTGCCAAGTATCAAGTTGTAGCACAAAAAATGAGGGAATTTCATGCAAACTTGCGAGACCCCTTACACCCCCTTAATCGGGCCCTGTCGTAAAATGCGTTCTTAGCGGACGTCTGCTAACTATAAACTACCTGCCTGCCAAATTTCATCTTTATACGTCAAGCGGTTTTCGATATTTCGTGATTATACGTGAGTGAGTGACCTTTCGCTTTTATATATATAGATTCTTGTAGGTGGGTTAAAAAAAATAAATAAAAAATGTTGAAGTGGGTAGATAATAATCCTTGTACCCTTACAATACGAACAACAACATTAAGGGTCATCTTCACTTGAGATTACGGATTAAATTAACGTATAGTCTTGTTTATTGGTTTATTATTGCATTGTGTATATCTCTCAAGGTAAGTTAGAGTGTATTTTATTTAAGTAATAGTTAAACATTGATCTAATAACATCATTTGAAAGCACAGTTAAATTAAGGATTTATAGAGATGATATGCAACACAAAAGGTGTATAAAAAAAAACCTGAATATCCCGGTGTTTTTATTGTTTTAATTTGTAGTTTAGAGTCGTTAACTTTTGAGAACAATTGATAAAACTTGCGATTTTGTGCGACAGTCAGGCATTTTTTTTTCGATTTTTAGAATGTTCGCCGAAATTACAAAACTCACTAGAAAAACGTCACGAGTAGACAAAAATACCTACTTAATAGGCTACTTTTATCATCAGAACCCTTCATATCCAGCTTAAGGCTTATAATGAAGAAAAAGCGGATTCCTCTAGATCCTGACGTCCTAAAATTGCTTTCTGTACCCACCGTAATATGAGCCCGAAAGTGGAATTAGTGACTAAAATGACAAAATTTATTCATTTCACATTTTTTTAATACAACTTTATTTTCTATTTGAATACCAAACAATATTATTTTTAACTTGTATCTTTTTTTTAAGTCAATTTTGAATTAAATCCCCCTAGATTGTGAAATTCCAACACGGTGCTACGGTGACCGGGAGCCACCACGTGACCCCCGACGCCCGGAGTGTCTCTCGCGGCGGCTGGGCCTTGAGGCTCTTTCCCTCTCACGTCCACCCACCTCCTTCACTAGCATGACTGCTTCGCAGAAGGGGGTGACGGCTTCCCATTCCCTCTCGCTCCGGACCATGGCATGAACCAGGGCCGGACGCGAGAGATCGCCGCCGCCAATCGCCGCGACGAGGACACGGCGGTGCTCCACCCAAGCGGGGCAGACCTCCACGGTGTCCTCCGGACGATCCTCGCAATGGAAGCACCCGGGCGTTTCCTCCCGCCAGATTCGGTGCAGGAACCTCCCAAAACAATCGTCGCCGGTGTGGGCCTGCGTCAGGCGGAAGGTGAGGGCGCCGTGGCGCCTCTCTAGCCACTACTCAAAGATTTACCACCACTATAGTGCCCTGCACAGGGTTGCGACAGTCGCTCTCTCCATGTCGCCAATAGAATCGCGCCGGAGCGGAGGTCTGTCCGCTGAGCGGTGATTTGCCGCGGCAGCAGAGTTTCCCCCCGATGATATTCCGTCCTTACTAGCGATGTTGTGTTGCAAAGTTTTTTCAAATACCTTTAAAAGTGCGTAGAAATCCCTCCCTTTAATGCAAAGTAAGTCAATGTTTCGACTCGCAGTAACATTTGACATCGTTAAAAAATTAGAGGCTCCTCGTATGTTTCCGAATATTCCTCCTGGGCCCATACAAGCCTCCACTTCATTTATATTTGACATTATATCCACCTGTTTTGAAAATACAACATTTTTTTTGTTTGAACTTTCAGGGGCTTCTCATTCTCCGAAAGGCAAACGTTCCATTCTTGAATTTATGGTAGATCCAAATAGGATCCACCAAATAAATTCAAAAATGGAGTGAGTGAGAGTTTAAGAATGTAGCATTTTTGGTGTCACACACTGACAAATCTATTTGCCTGACAAGTTATTCAGAACTTATAGTAGTAATACAATACTGGTGAAACAGACAACAATTTTTCAATAGTATTACTTTATCCATGGCTGATAACTCACCTTTCCTCTATAAATGATATACATAGCATCAATAACTTCGTTCGCTCTCATAATCATGTATCCCTTCTGGAAGTATAGTTCTTTGAGTTTCTTGGCAAAAGCCCTGAAGAATGAATACTCGACGTCTTCGAATAGTGGTATTTCTCTTAAAGTTTTCTCGTACATGTAAAGTACTGCGTCTTCGTTCAAGTTTGCGTGTAGCTTGCCGAGTATGGATTGATGCTGCAGAGAAAAATGTGCTCAATGACTGTTTATAACTTGTTAGCTTGCAAGCAAGCTGAACTATGGGTCATTCGTCTGTTGTTATGTGAGATTTTGCTTCTCAATGAAACGTGCTTATAGTGGTTAAGGTGTTGACTAAGTCCCACTTGGACCACAACTAATCCGTTTAACCGTAAACATATCTCAAACTAGCTTTTGCTCGCGGCTTCGCTTCCATTATGTACGGAAACTAATCCACGGGAACGTTTTAATTGTAGCCTATAACGCTCGGTGATAATGTAGCTTCCCGCAAGTGAAAGAATTTTCGGAATCGGAAGATTACCCGAAGATTACCCCTACATACAAACCTACAATCTTACAAACAAATACCTCGTTATAATATTAGTAAAGATATAATTCGATTTATTCTCTGTCTTCTTTAAACGATTTGCAGAAACAGTAACATGTTTTAAATAAGTTGAAGGCTAAACGCATTAAGTGATTTACATCGCACATCAAGTTATTAATTATTTTGACGAACCCACAAATGGTCACTTGTGTCGGTTGCGTGTTATAATAGGCACATACCGACCATCCACCTGTTCTCTTCCATTGATACTTCCAGTACTCTATGACCGTCTTCTTCAATGCGAATGGTACATTCTCTCTATTCAAAAACATTTCTAAATGTTTTAGATCTTCTTGGAACTTGGTCACAACTTGATCTGCCATGGCTTTTAGTGATGCTATTCTTGCGTACACATATCTAAACCAAAGAAAATAAGGGAATACACTTCCGATTATCGTCATCATTATTAGCGTGAATTCGCACTCAAATCGAAATTATTTCAGTCTAGAACTACTTAGTATGCGAACAGCAATTCATTTGTGCTAACACTCAAAAATAAAAATAGCTTTGTAAAGACAGCAATGAACTCACCCGAAAAAAAAATAGCCATGTATATTGACGCAAATACACAATATCATGTGGGCTATATTCTGTGGGATGATATCGCCAAAGCCTGCACCTCCGAAGCTCGTTGCCGTCCAATAGTAAGCTAGGAGGAATACTTTCCTCGGTGACATGTGGCCACCTTTTATTATTGTTATTCCGTCTATCCAACACCCTGTAATAAAAGGTACTGATAAGATGGGGTCTTCTTTTATCTTTTTCATCATTCTCTTGCCCTTATCCCAATTCATTTGGGATCAGCGCAGCATTTCTTCTTCCATACGTCTCTATTACTCGTCATCTTATGAGCAGACACCTCCTTTCTTGCCATATCATTTTTTACACAGTCCATCCATCGTTTCTTTTATCTTTTTATGGGGCAATATTATTTTTCTTTTGTTAATAAAAATCAATAACTCCTTTTGTAATATGCAGCCGCTGTAAAATATTTGTTGTTGACAATTCTTAAAATATAATATTGGGACCCTTCCCAAAATACTTCTATGCTACAAAATAATAGGTCTTTACCTATGTAATTGGAGATTTAATAACCAGCATTTTCAGATTTAATTATCTGTGGATTGGCGCGCAATTCTAAATTCATATAAATTTTATTCGAAAGCCGTGTTCTTTTAAATTCAAATTCAGTCGTTTGTTTTTAGATAGTTTTTTGTTTTTGTGATATTGTGGTAGTTTTTGGTGCCATGGATAAACTGAAAATTCGTACAATTTTCGAATATGAGTTCCTACGTGGGAAACATTAACGACGTGTACGGGCCTAACACTGCTTGAAAAAACACGGTCCATTATTAGTTCAATCGTTTTAAATCTGGAAATTTTGAGTTGAAGAATGAGCCTCGCGGTCGGTAAAGTCTATTGTCGACAACGACGAATTGAAGGCGGTAGTGGAAACGGATCCAACTCAATCTACGGCTGAGCTTGCTGCAGGCCTTGGAGTTAGTGTCAAAACGACATTGAAGCACTTGCGTCAAATCGGAAAGATAAAAAAGCTAGATAAGCTAAAATAAAAAAAAAATACAAAATTTTTTGTTTTTAAAATTTTCATACAAATCTCCAATTTCATAGGTAAATACCTAATATGTCTGAATACTTAAACTTTTGAAAAATATACAAACTTGCCTTCCTGACAAACCATATTTCCATCAGGATGAAAATCAGTCTTCATATAAGGTATTTTGTGAGGTAATTTTGATATTTTATATTCAAAATCTTCCGGATCATCTGCCTGCACGTATCTACAGGATAACGTGATCAACAGTGCTGTATAGAGGTTCAGGAAGAATAACGTTAAAAGAAGAAACTGGCCTACACTCGTGATGTACGCCTGGAAAGAAATGGTTAGATGACCATAAAAACACAAGTGGATAATATGCTCATGCATGCTTTTCACCAATAAACATTGAGTGAAAAGCATGCATGAGCATTTTCTACCTTTTTGAAGATGTGGACTGGTTACTGGAATCCTCATGCATTTCGTCATTAAGCCGCAAGATTTCCGTTGTTGGGCATGTTATAGGCCCTTGCCTATAACATGCCCAACAACGGAACAACAACAGATACGAAAAGATTCTATGTAGCGATGCTTAGGGAACCATCGCCACATAGAATCTTTTCGCATCTAGCAGATTCCGTCAACCTTTACCAGGTCATCGGTCCACCTTAAGTACTCAATGATTAAAGAAAACTTTATTACCCTTCTCAATGCACCGATAGATTCGGCCCAAAACGCAGCATACAGTTTAACAATTTGTGAAACGTTAATCATTCTCAACGCGCAATGGTACATGTGGTCGTTAAACTTATGGTCTTCATCGGAATGGTCCTCGTTGTGTTTGGGGACAAACAACCTCCAGATAGCGTACCAGGGGAAACATGTTATGAAATCTACCACGAATTGCCCCTGAAAATATGTGTAAAGCATGAGCATGGAATTGGCCTGTAATTTTCTAGTTGCTGGCACAGGCCTCCTCCCTGTATGTTCCAGAATATACTGATTTCTTCGCAACGTTTTCTATCGCCATCGTTTTATGACTTTGTTAATATCAGGGGATTAACAAAACTTTTATTACAACAAGACATTTTATCAGATTAGTTAGATATTTAAACATTTTTTTGTTTCTGTCTTTTTTATTTTCATACCTTGCCAACTAGTGAAAGTTGCCACCGGTTTCTCAAAACGCCCTCTATTGCGTACAAGGTGAACTATATTTCCGCTGGTCACAATTTAAATTTGAACCACTAATGCTTTTTCCCTAATAACTTCTTAAAGAGCTCACCTGAAGATAGTGTTTCGCTGTCATATAAGGATGGTATATCAACTGGTTTTTGGAGCCATAATACGCCACATGTAGCATCAAATACATATCTATATAGCAGATGGTTTCCAATATCATAAGTGTTGCATTGAATACTCCGTACTGTGGCGCCATGGACACAACCACCTTGAAGTTTCAAGAAAAAGGAAGTTCTTGATGAACATAAGTATGCGTTAACTTTGACTATGTCGAAATAGACACCCACTAAGGTTTGTTAGTATACGGATCTTCAAATTGTGTAGGTGCCTAATTTGTTTAATTGGCGGAAGTAACTGGTACCTATTTACTATTGCAGTATTCAATATGATATTAAAAAGACCTATTGAGTAGTCACCTCGCCAAATTAAATCACATTCAATATTTATATCTCACTGAAAATGCTATAATGATTCAGTCTTCTCTATCGTGTGGTTAGTGCCTAACCTTCTGTCAGAGTTTTTATACCGCCTATTGGTCTCTGGCTTGAATTTACATGCCGTCAAGAAATATCTCTCAGGCATACCTACTGGTTTCCTCAAGATGTTTTCCTTCACCGTAGCAAGTGATAATTATACATTACGCAAATGAATCCGAAAAATCAGAGGTGCGTGCTGGGTTCGAATTCGAGACCTATAACTTAGCAGTCCGACGGTCACAACACTGCTAGTATTCAGTGCAATCTGCATAATATACCTATTATTAATAATGAAACACTCTTCCCTATTTGATTAAATCCTTTTTCAAGACAAATAAATAACATAACAAAAGATTTGATAAACTCGTCTAGACGTTCCAAATCTAGACGAATCTCGGTGTCATATCAAAATAGAAACTCACGGGTATGAGTAGACACAATAAAAATGCAGTGGCTATTCGCATAATCGCCCACGTTTTTAGGAATATACCGTCTGGTCGTATAGCAATAGGCATCAACAAATATGGCGCAACGTTGTTCATTATTGCAAATTGTTTGAAAGATTTCCAATATTTTTCCTTACTCTTCTTGTATTCCGCTTGAAGGTCTATGAAGGAGTCTGGAATGAGAAAATAGATGTAACTGTTAGTAGTGTTAGTTCTACCGCGAAGCAGCCCTCCTGTAATCCAATGTGAAAGCATGGGTGCGGGTGTAATTTCAGGCACATGTAACATTTCAGCTTTCTGTCTCACGAGAAATAGGTACGCCAACCAATAGTAAAGTAAGTCTCATAATATCATCGTCATCCACAGCTCCACTTCAACCACTGCTGGGCCATTTCAGGGCCTCTCTTTGCTTGCGCCAACTCCACGCTCTTGTGCCAGCCTCATCCAAAATATTCCTGCAATGACAACAATGTCGTATCCACAGCCCCACTTCAACCACTGCTGGGCCATTTCAGGGCCTCTCTTTGCATCATCTCCCATCTCGCCACCGGACGACCAACATTTATACTTTATAATAAGTTTCATGGATACTTTATTATCCCTCTTCATTATTCTACCTACAGAATTGTCTGTCCTCCTTCCATCTAATTCCATATTTGTTAAACCATGGTAATCCAAGGTTGTCTTGAAAAGATCGCCCATTCAGTGGCGTGCCTAGGGGCCAACAATACTGTTCAGAAACCCTGAAGAATCATGAAGAATAGTAGTTTATTGGGCAAGCCAAGCTTTTAGGCATGATAAAGAGTATTTTATTCTATCATCATTATCGTCATTCACCTTCATTCATTAATAATTTCAGGGTCTCTCTTTTCTTGTGCCAATTCCACAAATGTCATCCAGGTTCTGCGTCATCAATTCACACTCAAGTTCTATGGATACTTACTATTAAAAAACTCTTGTAGAAGGCTTGTGATTTTGACTTTTTGTTTCTTCTCAGTCAATCGTTTGTAATACTGTGAATAAGAGTCAGTGCTCTGCGATTTCGCTCGCTCCTCCATAGCTTTTAGTTCTTCTGGTTTCATGATCCCTTCGTGTTCCTTCATGTCTGGGAATAGACTGAGTGCCGACGTGTATGCATAGTGGCTTACACTTACTAGCTGTGAATGGAGAAAATCTACTATGATATTACTGATATTGTATAGCTGAATATACAAGGAAAGAAGCAAAAGAAGAAAGTATAAGGCTGTCTTTTAGCGCATGGCCAAACTCAAAACTATTATCGCTATCTTATCTTTTCTATACATTTCACAAATGTTTACAAACAGCGTCATTCAAACTAGTGCTTAAAGATCCTTATAGGTCTGTAGTATTACTTTAGGTGGCATCTTGCGATCTTAAATATAACATAACATCACGCTTGTAATCCCCGAAGGGTTAGGCAGAGGTGTACCTAATAGTACACCCACATTTCGCCAGTTATATTTAAGATCCATGTAATAGGGGGCGTGCCTATTGTCATCAACCGGGCACAAATCCAGACTCCGTGGCTGCTATTGAGAAATTCCTGATGGAAAAATCCAATAACACTTTGCCCGACCTGGGAATCGAACCCAGGACTTCATGCTCAGGAGGCGCGCTTGGTACCTCTAGACCAACGAGGCAGTCACGTTTAAAAATGATTTACCGTTTTATTAAAAGACGTAGTATGAAATTATTAGACGATTCTTAGTATTTTTTTTTCAATTCAAAGTTATTTTGTGTGGGAAGACAATTTATTCACCTAATTTGATTACCTCGGTATAGAGTGATATTAATCAACCGGTACTGCCTTTATTTTCATTTTGATATGGTCTTCCACTATTTATAATTCCGTGCGAGTTTTAAAAGGCGATTCAGGAAAATGAATTACTGTATCCTTCTTTATAATGATAACCTAATGAGGTCTGTGTCAATATTAACAACCTAACATCTTGCTTTATACAATTTTATGCAGGAAAAATAAAGAAATATACACATTTGGCCTATGTAGATATCTTATACCCTCCTAGCTTCAACTCAGACCTCGACTAAGAATTATTCAGTGCCTCTTACATTCGACCTGATAGGTCACCTTTGTCGCAACAGAGATCCAATCGTACAAAATAACCTTAAATAACGTCGAATGGCAGAAAGCGAGCGTAGGACGACTACCCACTGTACCAACCCACCTGTAAACGACCGAGGGGACACTTCAACTTACCTTACAATGAGTCAAAGTAACAACGGTGCTTAAGGTGGGGATTCCATACAAAAGGGCCAGTAACCCCACATGAGATCCCGGGCCTCTGATTTTTTCGGTTTTGGTCTCCCTCATTTCATTGGACGTCACTAAGCAGTAACCGCTCTCTATTATGTACAACTCCCTTGTCACGGTGCCCCCGTAGAATACTATTTCGCCAGGTGGTAGAATTATGTCCCGTGCCGCTGTGAAATTAATTCATAATTATTCAAATCATCGTCTATACATGTACAGGGCTTTTTTTTTTTTTTTTTTTCCGGATGGGAAATCATCAAATGACCCCCCCCACTCTGGGCGGAGCGGAAGGGAGTGTCAGACTTGTACTGACTAAAACCCATCCATGTTCCTTCTTTGCCCTTTGTGTTCCAGGGCCACGGTATCTCTTTCGAACAGTCCCGCAGCCCTGGCAGGCATCGGCCCTTGCGGACCCCTACTTATTTGCTGACATCTCTTTGAGGCGCACGTGGAACACGAACGCGCCGTCAACACGGCCTGTCGTCATAAGACGGCCGGACGGCGAGGACTTATAAATTTATTAGTACTCAATTAAATATAATTATGATCTATAATGTAAATACCACAAAAGCCATTTTACTATTTTAATTTAATATTTCTTAACTTTTTAAAAAGCGCTTTCATCCTCTCTCCTATTACCAATTAATTTAACTTTGCTGTGCCCGACAGGGTCCACAATTGATTCAATGTTTTAACATACCAACTGTTTTATTTAACTTTATGGAATGCAATAAAGTATTGAGTATTGAGTATTGAGGGCGTTTTTGTATTCATTCGTAAAACTTCCCAATCCAACACCCATCACGTCTGCAGTTTTGCCAATCGGTGGTATTGATATCCAATTTAGAATAAAAAAGAAGAATAATAGAAAATAGAATAAAAAAGAAAAAAAAAAGAAAAAAAAAATAGAATAGAATTTTTAAAGAATTATTTAAGAAGAAATAATTATTTCTTTTTAACTTAGGTCTCTCTCATATGTTTCAAAGTGCCCAGTATTAAATAATTGAACCTTGACTTCTAAACTGATTAACACTCTTGTGTTGGCCAGTTCCTTCCAAACCGTTTGTAGTTAAGATGATTGCTGTCAATTAAAGATTAGTACCTACTACCTATTTGGGATTGAAACACAGTTTCATTGAATTAGTTTTAGATGGCGTATCTCAATTCGAGAATACATTGTATTCGAAGTCTCCTTTTGTGAACACAAATTTTATTCTTCTAACCTTCTGTTAGTGTATGAATATAAGCCTTATTTTTCACTTGAAAGAACTTGATAGATGTGAGTGCTTTGAATCTGGCTTGATGCAAGACTTTCTTCCTGAGTTCAGAAGGAACTACCGTCTTCTCTAGCCAATTGTCATCTGTTAATTCTACGCCCTGAAATAGTAGTATTAAATTACTTAGTAACCAAGCCTTCTAAAATAATTTGTCTTGTTCTAAAAATTTACCGAATTATATTGCCACTGCAGTTCATAGAAAGCCATAATCCGAGATTTGATTGCTGTATGCATGTTGTTTTCTTTCATAAATTTGTCTATCGTTATGATCACTTCCAGAAAGGCTGTTTTTGTTCTGAAGTCAAAGAATTGATTAATTTTAACAAGGATCCATATTTCATTTACTGACTGAATTAACAAAAAGTACAATCATTCATTACTGTTAACAAATTGATTCAAAACAATTTTTTGTAACGTGTTTGTCATGCATGACATACTTTGTTACAAGTATATGTGGGTAGTTAGTTAGTTACCTTGAACAATGTGTGACAACAGCAGAGAATTCGGAGACACAATATCCGGAGAGCAGAACACCATAGAGGCTTAGAAAAGCTATAATTGCCATGTCGTAGATGTCTCCGGGTGTGTAGTCCCCATAGCCGACAGAAAGTAGGATGGTCGTGGCAAAGTATACAGACGTTACTAATGGGTATTTAGTTCTGGGGAGAAAGGTTCATACTTTGATATGGGTAAAGGTACCTTTAGGTTCCTATTGGTCGAAATAGGGTGGTCAAACATCTGTGTTCATTAACAGAGCTGGGATTTTTTTTAAACATCATCTGCCTAGCCTTTTCCCAACTATGTTGGGGTCGGCTTCCAGTCTAACCGGATGCAGCTCAATACCAGTATTTTACATGGAGCGACTGCCTATCTGACCTCCACAACCCAGTTAGTACTGGGTAATACGATACTCCTTGGTAAGACTGGTTGTCAGACTTTTTGGGCCACTGACTACTTAACGACTGTCAAAGATCTACAAACGACACCCGGGACCAACGGCTTGACGTGCTTTCCGAGGAAACTCGGTATGTAATGGGTGGTCACCCATCCACAGACCAACCTAGGCAAGCACGACTTAACCTAAAGATCGACCCGAGCGGCTGTTATTATTTAGCCACGAGCTCCTCGAGACGATTTTTTAAACAAAATATCGAAATAATAAAAAAAGCTCGCAAATTTTTCGGTCTTCTACGATTGGTCCGCACGGTAAACAGATGTGGTCATCGTGTGCACGGGGTTTTGTGGTAAATATGATCAATTTCAACTTTTGGTAAAAGTACAGTTCCAAAGGCGATCACAATTAATCGCTTCTGGCATAATGGGGAAGGTAACTGTGAAACTATTGGCGCCAGCATAGCTGGTTCCAAATTTTGTCATTGTTTGAAAATCTGTTAATGTCATTTCAAATTTGAAAATAACTTGAACCGATTGATCAGATTGGGACCTAGCTATGATCACGCCATCTACAATGAGCTTTGACCGATCTTTCCCATTGTCGTTTTCATAGAGTTTCATAGACAACAGTCGTGATGCTGCGGTTGCAGTCGCCTTCGGTGTTTTCCAAGGAATCCGGAAAGTCCAATTATGAAGGGATTCGATGAGTGCAAGACTGAACTATAACGAGGTAACATAGCCAGTGGTCGTTCCCTCGTATTTGATGACAAATAAAGTGATTCTCATAAGTAGGGCTTCGCTGAATATTTGGCAATATCAATGCAGGTCCATACATGGGTACTCCATGCACCTGTGCGTAATGCAACATAAATTTTACGATTAATTTGAAAACTTAACCGGTACAGTCACTCATTCTAAATTCACACATACGCGGTAACGAAGGTCACCAGAATTTATAACGACTGCTGTCTTTAAAATGAGTCATAAAATAAATCATTCAGCGGAAAAGTTTAATAGAGTATGCTTGATGAATCATAAATCCCTGATCCGAAATAATCTTTTGCGTTGTTAATGTATTTCATGCAGTAATATGCATTTTCTCCCCGAAAGATTTAGGCCGCTTACGCAATGTTTCTATCGAAAGAATTATAGAAACATAATATTATTACTAGAAATCGTTAAAGCTCGGTTTTGGTAAATTAGGTTTGGACTAGACCTAATATACTAATACCAAATTAGTACGATCTTATGAGAAAACAAAAATCATTACGTTACGTAGAATTTACTTGGTTGATCTGTATCCGCATCTTTGGTCTTCCCAAATTAATGCTCTACTGAACCAAGAGTTTTCCGAACATCGGTTTACGAAACAAGATTCCATGTATAGTATGACGCCGGACCAGTAGCATAGTAAACATATGTATACGCAATACTTCACTATCTGGAATTCAAAATTGTAACCTAAGTATGAAATAAGCAAGAAAGAAAATATATGAACAGGCGTGCGCTCACCTTAACAAGAATCGTATTGTATAGCAATTTTCTCTCTAAATTCTCAAAAAAATTTGACAACCTCCAAACTAAACAAAGCTTCGTTCCTTTACATAAGAAAAATAAGTGGTCTCTATAGTTATCGTGATATCTCACACTTTGATGTATTGTCACAATGTACTCGAACGGAATGATAGCTACAACGTCTAGATAGAAACCAAGAGTGTTCATCCTGTAACCCACAATTTTTTTTAAATCCTTTATGTACTTCTTTTTAGTCTTTACTGCTGTTACAGATGTCATGAAGACATTTAGTATCAGCGAAGTGGTTATAATAATCTGAGCATAGAAATTAACACCATCGGGGAACCTGCGCCTATATCCTATTAAATAAGGATAGACGAGGCATATGTAGAATACTATGCAAAGCATATACAATTCCCAGTATTTGACAAGCGGACAGTCAGCTTCTAATATCCAAGGAAACTTGGGCTTGATGCAAGTGAACATTGCCATTTTCTTCTTGATGTGTTCCGAAATGATGTAGAGGTCCAGGCAACTTTCATCAAGACGATCATCTTTTGTCAAGGTGTCGACTTCCGATGCACCTGTGGTTGTAATTAATTTCGTTTAACTTTTCTGGGAAATTTCAGGAGTTTTCTGACAGCTTCTCTATATGAACAGCGTGGAACAGGTCTTTTAGGATTCAAAATGAATAGCGTGGGAACGTGTAGAAACAAGTCAGTAGGAAAATATTATCGATAGGCGGACTATCTGAAAGATAATATGGCTAGAAATTGGTGACTACTGAGGTCACAACTAGTAGCAATAGTATGGAAGATTAAGAAAACATGCTGCGCCGATCCCAAATAAATTAGGACAAAGGAAAGAGAATGATGACTAATTTTAGATTTCCGAAATTGGTCATTTCAAATACCTTGAATAAATCTCAATTTATCTTTCAAACATTTGATACTGCTCTTCTTTCGATCCTTAGACGCGTATATATTTAACGAGAATTCGGCTCCGTCCCCTTGCTTTATTTTCCTGAGCCGACTTCTGTTGATTCGCTCTTGTATCTCAGAACGCATCGAATCAATGAGGTCTGGGTATGTGATCATCAGTTTTATGAATTTCGTTTTTTCTAAGACTTGGCATTCCACATATGTTGCAGCTTTGACTGTGCAACGAGCTATAAGCGTAAAAGTGTAGATAAAGGTAAGAAAATCTGTTTAAATGTTAAATTTTTCTGGTACCCATAATATTTACCTGGTATATTGTAGACTAAAGAAATTTCACCGAAACAAGTCCCCTTTGCAAATGAAATCATTGGACTTTCATCATCTTCGTCGGATAACAATTCTAAAACGCCACTGGTGACACATACCTGCAACGGTAATGCATTAATAAAACTAATTAATATTTTAAACAGATAATATGCATGCAGCATTACCATAATAGTCTTGTTCTGATTATGGCTATATACAACGTCTCCTGGTAGATAAAACTGATGCGTCATGTCTAAAGATAGTCTCCGAAGGAATGCTTCCGGTAACTTCCTAAATAACAGGGAGCTATAGAGCGGAACGGCATTCAAATCATAGCAGATTTCCATCTGTAAAGGATAGGGTAGCAGTCCGAGTAGCTTCGGTTTAAAAACTCCTGATTTTTGGTACCAGAGATCTTCATAATACCTGCAAATACCATACGTTAACGCAACAGTTAGATATGTACTTCACTGAACACTTTGTGTTGCATAGAAATTCAACATTCTAATATATAGAACAGTTGCTTACCCTAAAATACGCTTTGTAGTGTCAGCATCCATTTGAATCAACCTCAGGTGGTTTTGAATTTTCTTTAGTTGCCTCACGTATTTGGAACGTCTTGTTGTTATAGTAATGAATTGTGATGTCAAAGAACCCACAAACACAATAGTTGTTAGCAGAAATCCGAGTAATGTCGCCAATATTGCTATGACTCTTTCACCAGTGGTTACTGGGTACAAATCTCCGAGGGCGTTTGTAGTAAAAAACATGACCGACCAATATGTGCAGACATAGTACCAGTCAAGCGTTTCCTCTATCGGTAAGTATATCGCTGCTAGCGACCACGATGTGCGGATTTTATGTATGTCAAAGCTTGTATTCGCAAACAAATACCACACGCATGCCCAGGTATGAACAGACAAGAAGAAAAGTATCAAATACTGTGACAAGAATGTAGTCCACTGATTGCTGCCTGCTTGCGAAGATCTATTGTAAAAATATTCAATAATCCTATAGACTCGTATCGTTGCTATAATAGGTGCAATCGCATGAAAATTGAATGCCACAATATTATCGTCCACCAAATACAGTAGTGAGTACGGGATTGCTAGAATTATGTTGAAAATTACTATAAATGTGTCTGGTTCTACGAGGTTAAGAGTTTTCCTCCATTGCTTAAATGATTTTAGTCCAACAATGATAAAGACGTCAAAAGCAAATATGAAATTGAAACACAATAAAATAATAATGCCCCAAAACGGTCTTTCGGGAGAGTCAAAGAATGTGTAAATGCAGGAGTCCAGAATGTATGCAATGAATAGTGTTGTAAGTATAAATATTTTCCAAGCAGGGTTGGAATAAATTAGCAAGATTGTTCGCAGTTTGCTATTTGTTGAAAACTCTGAGCGTCCTTCTTGTAATGTTGCGTAAGTTTTTTGTCGATTTTCGTCATCTAATTCTAGATGTATATTGGCGAATCCAGAGACAGTTCTTGGTGGAGCTGTGGTCGGATCAGATTTATTTCCTCTACGCATGTACCTGTAGATATCCAGGGGGTCGTTGTTGTCGGCTATCCAAAATTTCAAATCGTTAATTTTTTCTTCAATATATTATTACTAATTAAGTAGGTATAATAAATCAAATGTAAAACTTACACATTTTTTATCCAACTTTTACCCAGCTGGAAGTTTACGTTTAGGTTTAGTCCAGATTACCGGTTTAGCAATTCAATATTTTATAACATGTCAAAATAAAATATCTTTATCGTCTAGATGGTTTCAAATTTATTTTTAATCTAGTTGGCATATTTTGTCTTATAAAATTAAATGGGATGTTGATTTACGAAGAATACAGGAAGTGAGGAAAAAAGTTTGGCTATAAAAAAGAATAAATATAAAACTTGGTAGTAAGATAGTCCGACAAGGCATTTTTGTGTCATCGTTTGGTTAAGATCAAAGATGGGAAGCTTGTAGTAAATGGTCACACGATGGCAGGGTGACGCAATGTTTTCCTCGCCGCACAAATCGTAGGCCGAAAGCCGGACATGTAGATATCCAAGACGCAAAGCTGTGCGCACGGCACTTCAACCTACATACATGAACATAAAAATTGTTGCGGACTTGACGTATTTTAATTTCATATTGTACACCACATGTTGATTATTTGAAAAAAAAAACACATTGTAGGTAATGTCAGTGATCTGTGATACCGACGTTTTAACGATGCGCTGTCGATCAATATAATTAACTTTAAAAATATTTATTGCGCGCCTTTGTATGTGTTACTGTTATAAACGGCTGTTTTGATAGATTTTTATGGGGATACGATAAAACAGTCTAATGTTTGTACATTCTAATCTCCTCACGTGTAAAATTACGATCATATCTAAAGTTATGCTGTGAAAACAAAGCGATTTGCCGAGTTCCTTTTAGAATATTCAAGAGGTTGAAATTGCTAGTATCATTAGCAATCTAATGATGAGAAGAAGTTTGAAAGTTGCGCCAGTTACAGAAAACTTGAAAGGGAATCGACTGTCTTGGTATCATGTGGCATGTGATGAGGAAGGACGAATGGCATATGACTATAAGAGTGATGAATAGAAATGTTGATGGATGGAGAGGGAGAGGAAGACGAAGACCAAGAAAACGATGGATGGCGTGTGAAGAATAATATGAAATAAAAAGGAGTAAATGATAGCATGACGATTGACAGAGGAAAATGGAAGAAAAAACGTGTTACGCCGACCCCAAAGAACATGGGACAAGGATAGAAAGATGATTACCTAGCAATCTAATGTTTTTATTTTTGTCCTAGAGTAAGATACCTGATAGCGGGGTCACGTGGTGGCTCCCGGCCACCGTAGGCGCGGGGCTGTGGTCGGCGAGTTATGGGCTAGCTCGCCGTCCGGCCGTCTTATGTCGACAGGCCGTGCCGACGGCGCGTTCGTGTTCCACGCGCGCCTCAAAGAGATGTCAGCAAATAAGTAGGGGTCCGCAAGGGCCGATGCCTGCCAGGGCTGCGGGACTGTTCGAAAGAGATACAGTGGCCCTGGAACACAAAGGCAAAGAAGGAACATGGATGGGTTTTAGTCAGTACAAGTCTGACACTCCCTTCCGCTCCGCCCAGAGCGGGGGGGGTCATTTGATGATTTCCCACCCGGAAAAAAAAAAAAAAAAAAAAAGATACCTGATAGCGGCATGGTAGTCGGTTACCATCTTCGTATATCCAAGTTCCATAGCGCCTAGATAATTAGAGTCCGAACGAGCTGCCATAGCCGGAGCGGCCGCATAATCACGGTGCTTTTATGGTAGTCAAGCCCGTGTATCGGTGAAAAATGTTGTCATAAAACGATTTTAAATACTTTTAGCATTTTGCAGCACATTTAATTCACTCAAAGCAACCTCCTTGTTAGTTTATTCTGTGGTAAGTATTACTTATTTAAGGAAAATGTCTTCTAAGCAAGAAGATGCAACCATCTTCAGTATGACGTAAACGTTGCTGCAATCAGTTGCTAAATAGTAATTAATCGCAGGTACCACTTATGAATACATGGTCTTCGCACATTGATTTTGTGGGAAACAATACATTTTCAGACAGGATTAATGCTAATAAATATTGTGAGAGTGATTAGTTTTTAACAGGATTGTATTGTTGCATTTTCTCTAGGCAATAACTTTTTCATATAATTACAAACTGTGCAGCTATGGTAGACATTACAGGCATAACAGATGACCCTTCTATTCGAGATGTAGGTTCGTAATAAAGCTTTCAATTCAGAAATAATAGCAGAATATAGAGCGTGGAACTTGTGTGCTTAATCCGTTTAATTCAATAGATCCACGAGAACATCGGATAGGGGTCAATTATCCATTTATCCTTTTAACGGAATTGATAAAACGTAACTAACTTGGGTGATTTTAATTGATCGAATGTGCTGGCTTTGTTAAAAACGAATTTCGACGTTGGTATAAAGTTAATTTTTTATCAGACCAATTGGTGTTTTAAGAAGATAATTAGAGGTTTTCACAAAGAATCTGTCTTGCTTTGGATGTTCGCCCCGTAGAACAATAATTGCAAAACTCTTCTTTGCTGTAAGTATTTGCAGGGAAGTAGAGTATCCAAATATGTGCATTATCCTTATCTAATTACTGACGTTGCTCAAAAAGCCGTTAAGCTAAAGTAGGACTGGACTGGCCCTGTCTGCCGCATGTCCGACGAGCTGTGGGCCAAAATCACCACGATGTGGAGCCCTAACACAGCCAGAATGCGACGCGGTAGACCTCCCAGGAGATGGCGGGACGAGCTGGACAAAACTAACGGCCAGTGGTCTACATTGGCCCTGAATCGAAGAATTTGGAAGTCATGGAGAGAGGCCTTTGCCCAGCAGTGGGATGACACATTCTAACAGTATCAGTATCCTTATCTAAAAATCTAAAATGTAGTCCATATGTGGCACAAAATATTTTCTAGTCGATTATGGTACTAAAATAAGCTTTAAAGTCGCCATTAGTGACAAAGGCTGCACAAGGTAAGTAAGAAATGAGTATGGTTTGCATGGAACCGTTAAATTTTTGTGTCTACATAGAAAATAAGAGATTGTGAATATTTAGAACGGAACACTTGGTGCGTTCATGAAATTCGCTTTAAGATTTGAAGATAATAAGTCAGTTGTCACAGTTTTCATAACCCTGTGGTCAAGTTTCATCTTTTTTTTTCTTAAATTGGCCATCATGTTCCTGCCCTTGTCCCATGTTACTTGGGGTCAGCGCAACACGTTTTTTCTTCCATTCTCCCCTGTCAACCGTCACGCAATCATTTACATCTTTTCCCTTCATATCATTCCTCACATAATCCACCCATCGTTTCCTTGGTCTTCCTCTCCCTCTCCGTCCATCAACATTTATATTCATCACTCTTTTAGTCGCATGCAATTCGTCCCTCCTCATCACAATGTCCATACCAAGACAGTCGATACCCTTTCAATTTTTCGGTAACTGGCGCAACTTTCAAACTTCCTCTAATATACTTATTCTTAAATTGGTTAATCCGTTCATAGTGGCCAATGGGTAGTATCGTTATCTATCGAAGCGCTTTTATTTACTGGTATCATCAATTTGTTTATAAAGAATGGATACCGTTACTTACATAGGTATCCCATGAGTGAAAAACTACCAACAAATGTACTTTATTTTGATCGATGTTCTATCGTTTACCACGCAAGCCTCTCGCTTGAAGTTTTCATAAGTGTTCTGAAATATTTTGCTTCTTACAAGTACCGATGTAGGTACTTCCATAAACATGGTTTAAGCCCATAAACTAAAACCATAAAACATATAAATTATTAAGCAATCACACTCCATTTATGTTTTTAACACGTTGCGTAACTTTAGTCTTTAATAATATGAAAAACAATTCTCCATTCGCCCACAGTTTTCCTTTTAAGTAAAAAGAGAAAAAAGTCTAACTTGATGAAATATTGTGTGTAGGTGTTTTGAGGAGGAGCTGTGTTGCCTTGCCACGTGACGTGATTCAGGTGCAGTTTGGCAAATAAAATAGTTAAAGTTTCTCCTACATTTGTAAGGAAGGTCAAATTGCAGTCGCTGTTATTTGTGCATCTTTTCAGCAAGGATGAAGTTTTCGAAGTATCTAAGTCTAAAATAACTAATTACCTAGAAAAAAAAAATAACCAGGGGTCCACAATCTCATTACTAACTTTACTTTGGTTTAAGCCCAAACATTTGAGTCCATTGTTGTGTTTGGAACTTAATTCCGTCATAAAATGTAAAGATCGTTATACAAAATTATAGACTCGAACTACCTAAACGTTAGTTTTCGCAATTAGAACTATAGCTTTGTCGAAAAATATTCGGTAAGTATTAGAAAGGTGAATCGTCGTTCAACTAAATTCATAAAGAACTATCTTGATTTGCAATAGGCTTAATAGGTCCTTGAGCCTAATTACTCGTGACAAACCAACTACCGGAGCGATGCAAACGATTGAAAATGTCAGCTGTAGTTTAGCGAATAAACAAATCTTTTTTTTTAAACTCTAATTAAAACTCCCCGTCTTTAAAAAAAGAGTCTACTTTCTGACATAGCGACTGCCTTCTTGGTCTAGTGGCCACAATCGCTACAGCTGAGTACGAGGGCCTGGGTTCGTTTCCCAGGTCGGACAAAGTGTAATTTGGTTTATTCCATCACATCGATAATGCTCGCTCGCATGCTAGAAGGCATGAAACGCATGCCATTCAAATAGTGTTGTATTCAATTATTTGAACAGAAAGGCAGAAGAAGATTATAGAAAAGACGTGCTGTGGACGTGCTTGCTCTCCTAAGACTACTATTTAATAACGCTTACCTTCTTATTTTATATTGAATTATTAAAGGTAGCTAAGTCAATCATTAAAACTAAATAAGTATGTATTTGGAACTGCTTATCACTTTCACAGTAATGCAGAAATTCCAATTGAAATTCTGATTAAAAATGTCACTGGATAGTCGTTTGTTAAACAGTACGGTTCAGCTTCAAAATACTGGTGTCGTGGGCCTTTTACGGTGAGCTTAGACACATTCTGTCACGCCTTGTGCCCTTATTTTTGGTCATCTTTCTTGTGAATTTAACGGGCTTACGTTGACTAATTTAAATTACTTTGAGGAATTATTAGCGACAATAAGTGTTCTACAAAAGGTAGGTAAGTACTTATACGACAAAAATGGTAAAATATTGCCTACATTAAAGTAATAAGTACGTAATAATACCTACACCTATGCTACTTTTTTATTTTACGGAATAGGATTTAGGTAAAATGTTGACATCTTTAAAACATCCTTAAACGCGTTTAAGCATTCTAAAACAATACTTCTGTTGCTTCGTCATACATAGATGAAAATAACGTAGTGAATAGTTGGTCATGTCAACTCGTATCATTATAGTTGTAACTGGGTTGGCTAGATGGCGACTGATTCGCATTTATTTTCTGTGGTGCGAGAGCGAGACAAGCATATAGCGCAGAGTAACAAGCGCGAGCGGGAGCAGCGTATGTTATTATTACGCCTACACTGTGGACAGAAGTCGCACGCGCACACAAAAAATCCATTCGACAAGAGCGCAGGCGCAGCGCTATATTCACCCACAACTTCACATCGGTCAACTTCAACCAGTGGTGATCGAAACTTCGATGTGTGTGGAAGTGAATTTAACTTTTCTAACATAATCTCACAAAAATAACAATAATCAGTAACTAAAGTACAATATCTTAATTGATCGTGTTGGGATAAACTTTTAACGTGTCATTAGTTATATAAAACGTACTCATGATGTGTGATAATAACAGTCCTTCGACGCAAAGTATAGCGGACTACTTAGCTCAGTTGCTCAAAGACAGGAAGCAACTGGCTGCGTTCCCGAATGTTTTCATGCACATGGAGCGACTTCTGGATGAAGGTAGGTCAAAATCGTGTCGAACTATTTATAATTCATCGGCAACCGAGAGTACTAGTTCCTATCGTCGATGCTTGTCACCGAGGCGATCATAAATCGGATGCGTCGACAAATGTTACAACGCAAACGATATTAAGTTTATTTTTGTCTTCGCCCCGCCGAGTTATGGTCCAGTGGTGTTTGTAATGCGATCCTTCATTTCGAAAAGCGAAGTAAAGCAGACCGTCTCTGTGCCGATTTGCGGTCAGCGGTCGTTAGATTGTCGCCGACGAAAGAGATTGGTGAAATGTACATGTAGTAAACGAGTTTGGTGACTACGCTTAAGTATCTCAGTTCGCTGACAACGCAGCTGTTGTAAATAAATCTTTAATTAGTCGAGTTATGATTTTGAGGTTATATTTTAAATGGGGACGCGCGAGATGAAGGATCACAAGCCCTGGGGGTAACCTGTTCGCAGGGCCGTATTCTTGCATTCCGCGCGACTTTGTGGAATGTCGCCACTCTGTGTAGGTACCGTACGTCCACCATTCTCAGTCATACAAGATTTGTACGTAGCGCGGCGCAGGCGCACCGCTCCTTGTGCGATGTATAGCCTCGTTTTATAACCACACGTAACCAGTCCATGGATACTATGTAGCCCTTATCTTTGCTACTGAGCGCCTGCCGACTACTCACTTGACGTTTGCAAAATAAGTCCTGCAATGATTTGAATATAGAATGTATTTTGATGTAGGTATATTAGTACCTTTTGATATGTATTTAGTGACTCATTTAAATAAAGTATGAATAATTTAGACAATTTGATGTTATTTATGTGTTTTTAGATTGTTTAACATTGCTACAAGCAAGCTTAGCTCATTACATTGACCAGTATTTTATGGCAGGTAAATAGGTAGCTATTCAGTTTATTTATTTAGTCACTATTTGTTTATAATGATTTGTGTTGCTTTGTTTCCTTTTTCCTTGATTCTAATGGGAAGAAACTACAATCCTAAACTACTTAGTACCTACCTACACTAAAACCAACCTTCAGAGTTTCACTGTGTTAATTCTGAGGCAGATATTTCAATAACAAACAGGTTTAGAACACTTTGGCACCATATAAGTGAATGCTGGTACTTGTAGCAATGCCCCGTTCGCTACATAAGCCCTAATTGATATTAGGAGCCGGCTGATCAACTGAACACGATGATCAAGTCTGCGCTAGGTCGTTGTTTGAAGTCTTCTGCCGGTCATTTTTTAAACACTGAAAAAGTTATTCTGAGATGAAATAAATCTCACAATAGGTTATTAAAATTATGAGGATAATAAAATATACATAAAATTAAAAACCCCATAGAAAAAACAGTAGGGACAAATGCGTGCATAGCATTTGATTTACAAAAATCGCCTTTACTGCTACGAAATAAAGGCGTTAGTACAAAATAAAAAAAATCGCTCTTTCTGCCACAAAATATCCACGATAGCCATGGCGCGTGAGCTGCAAAAACCGCCCTTACTGCAACGAAATAAAGGCACTGTCAAAGTCAAATTGTCTGTCATTTGCCATGGATGTGCGAATGTCTGTGATACTTCTTCCCTTTTTGAGGGCGAGTCAAATCGATAACACAAAGTTAAAAAAAATTAAGGTCGAGATTTGAAAAAACATCTGTAGAAAGAAGTGTGTTGCCATTTTCCGTAAAGACGTAAACCGCCAAGCTAAGTGCCTATTGGGAACAATTAGAATAATAATTAAACCAATAAACATTCTAAGACGAGTAGAGGCTACAAGCAGATACAGAATTCATTGAAAAGACGACGTGTTACTTTAAAACACATTAGCGAATCGAGTCACGTACCGCTGCACAGCAAGGTCTATTCGGCCGATACCTCTACATGTCATAATGTCTACCCATAACCATTTACTGTTAGCGTTGCCCTCTGGGATTAAAGGGTATGAATATATAGTAAGTTGTACGCAATCCGCCAATCATTTACATTATAAGTATCGGTAGGTATCTACTTCTTTATAATTAGTAGCGGTCCTGCAATTTTACCTTTTGAATGTTGTAGTGATACCTACTTCACCTTTTCCATTTCCAGTTCGATTATTATTGATTTAAACTTCATGTACAATAGTGATACATGGGCGGACTTAATGACACAAGGCATTCTCTACCAGTCAACCTTTGGGTTAAATAAGAAAATATTGTGATAGGGTAGGTATATTATCATGTCTAATTTACAAATTGTGGTAGGTACCTACTTACGTTAATGAGTTTGGATATTAAAGGAGGTACCTAAGTTATAAGGTAACCTATTTACTACGCAAGATATCAATAGCGAAGGGTCAATTTTTGTAACAGGTAAGCCGGAGTACATATCTTTAATCTGATTATATTATTTGTCTATACTTCTATAGAATACTGACTGTGCCATTTTTCAAAGGGAATCCGGTAGGAATCGAGTTGTATGGAATCGTCGCCACTACAAGAAATATACCTACTTAACTTATACTGTCACTTACGGGATATCTTCCGTGATTGTTCATTATTTTGAGCTCCCGATATTTCGACACGGTTTACAACCGTTAAAGCTTAAAACAGTGTTAGATATATTATACTTGTCTTAGCTACTCACCTAACTGGCACAAACAGCCAGTTCTATTTCGAAGAGGTAATGTTCTGAATATAGGCCCAAATATAAAGTAGACAAACAGTTTCTGTATATTGAACCGTCAGCAGATGTCCTCATGTTCTCGTTGGTCACATATTGTCCAATGTTTACTCACATTTAAATGAGCACTTACGAAATAATGTCAGTGGCGCATGAATCTAACAAGATTGGTCTCGGTACAGACCAAGTGGATTGAAACGTTCCATATCCAATGCTTTGTGCTAACAAGTTTTAATAAAAGTGGCAACAACCGTAATGTATTTAAATTGCGTGGACGTCATTTTAAAACACGTGGCTCAGGTAATATTCTGCTTGCATCATTCTCGAAAACTTGTTGATTTAACATTTGCCTTAAAAAGCAAGAGCTCTCGACTCGAGTACCTACGTCTTTAATTTCATTTTGATAAGATTGGTAAGGTTTGACTCACCCGAGGCAGATTGGGAAATGTCAGATTTCATTGAATGAGCAAGTTTATATTTTTCATGTAGGTGTCCACTAAAAGTTACGATCAACGTGGACCACTATAGCGATGTTGTTGAAATTTTATGGTTTATTTGACATGTCACGCCGGTCCAAGCTGGGCACTGACGACTTGACGAAAATATCGACGGCAAGCTGACAGCCGACAGGCGTGGCGTATCGCGTTACGCCGAACTAAGAAATTACGACGGCTATTTTCGTTAGACGCTGGAATATTAGGCATTTGAGAAAAATAACATAGTTCAGCACAATTTCAACACTTTTATGTAGCCAAATGAATAAAGATTTTAACATGTCTTCTAGCCAGCATTTGAATCCATTAAACAGTCACTTGAAGAGCACAGGTATAAAATAATACCGTGTTCAATATGTTAAATGCTATTAAAGACCATGTTTCGACTGATGGAATTTAAAGTTCATCTACAATAATAGACATGAGTTATCCAGATGTGATGGCTGACATTTTATAACACGGAATATTTGATAGTTAAAACAATATCGACCGATCAATGTTTACATATCCATTCAACTATTTGGCTGTTTGCATTCCAAGAAGACCAGTAAGCATCGCTAGATAACAATGCGCTAACCCAAGTAAACATACAAATTCGTCAATCAAAACATTCAATTGGTACCTAGAGATAAAAATATATAGATTGGACATGTATTACAAGATAAAGAGTCATCAATGGAACATCAGTTCAAAATTTTATCGTTCCTGATAAGAACAATATATAAGTGGATAATAAAAAGAACAGATTTATAGATAAGTTTTTATCAAATATGTTACACACACTTGATTTGCAGATTAAACCCTGATAAAAGATAAACATGAGTTTAATAGCCTTTACACATTGTTCTTATCGGAAAAAATACCAGAGGAGAATGCTTTGTGAAAAAAAAAGATAATTTGATGCATACTTAGAAGTAAAGAAAGAAAGAAAGAAAACATATTTATTTGGCCCATGCCACAAGTGCACACAACAAGCACAAAAAAAAACAAAAAGTACCTACTTGACTTGACACATTATCTGGAAGTCTTGCAAATTATCTGAAGCTGCTGCTGCCTCAAGATTATTTAATACCAGTTCTAGTGACCCTGTTTAAATGAAATCGAATTACACCGAGCAAGTAATATCTACTTAATAATGCAACGTTTTGATGCGTAGGCGCCACCTACCTTTGATGCCGAGGCTCGGTTCCGCAACCCTGTAGCAAAAGTGAGTCTTAGTTAGGTCATTATAAGGTTGCTTAGTATGTGATTAGGCGGGTGCGCCTACGTCGATGTCCAAATGAGGGTAGCCGTGGGCAGCGTGGAGGTGTAGAAGCCAAGGTTGTTCCAGTCGCTTTCTGACACGTTATAACTTGCTGTGGGTTGCTTAATTATTGCGGAGATTCAAAACAGTCGTCGATGTATATTATACAATCAATTTTGACTGTCATCCGATCTACCCGACGGCTCCATGTAGGGATCAACCAAATCCATCTAATTTGCAAAATGATTATTTTTGCACTAAGAACATTTCAATATTTGTTATTTTCATAATTGCTTTATCCGTCTGCCAGACTAAGCAGAAGTACTCATTTTAATGAAAGGCTATCACCACTATCACCCTTTCTCGGGAACCCATACATACTACGGAGTTCACTGACGGTCGACCACTTTAAAACCTTATTAGTGAGGGCATAAGGGTGAAAGTGGCAGTCCGTCAGTGATCTGGGTAGTACATATATACAAAAACTCACGCCTTTTCTCTATGAACATAAGAAACACAACTGACAAAACACAATTTTGAGAAGATCAAACCTTTGCTGGTTTGGCTAAGCTGACTCTTTGGTTCTCGAGGTATTAAGATATCTAAGTTACATGCAAAGGTTCACAAGACTTGATTACCGGGTTCCGTGGTAGCCAAGAAGGACAATTACAAAGAATTTGCTTTGGGACCAATCCACCCTCCTACCAATGAGGTGTCAATTAGTGCCTTCAGAAAAGCGTGGAACTAAATGAGACATGCAATGAAGACGAAAAAAAAACTGTAATCCACAATATATTAATCGTAGTTGAAACACGGAGGAGGGAAAGCCTACGAGAAACAACAAGTACCTGTGTGGAAACACTTGCTTTCCTACTTCCTTTGTATGAGGTACCTACTTCAGAAAATGTCACAGAGAGCAAATATTGACACGCGACTTGCTATCGCGTCGACCTCGATAAGGCTACACTGCATCTCTGTAGAAAACTGGATCATACGAGACGTCTATTCTTCGTTCGTTCCCACGACACTGCCGCTGTAGAACCTTCGCTTTATCTAAAGCAACGTGACCGTTCTACTAATGAAAAATATTTTTCTAAGGCAGTGAAAATGTAAGTACTAGTACTACGTTACCGTTACATACGTGCCGCAGCTGTGTCATTATTTTTGGTAAATATCTCAAAATATATTTTCGGTGACGCCGGAATAGGTATGACAATTTTTGGACAAAAAGTGGTACCTTTGTGTCAACTATGATATCTACATGGAATGTTAATGAAAACTGGATGGCCATCATACTTAGTGTACTTGAACGCACAAAGAACGCGTTCGGGAAGAATGTGTGGGCTGTGCGTGAGCGCTGTAATTTGAAATGAAAATCGATCGCTTCAGAATGTCGAGGGAACCAGTCCCGTGGGCGGGACGAGGCCTACGCGTGGATCCGAACAATCCTTCTAATATCGCTTTTACATTTCGGTTCTATAATATTACCATCGGCATCGCACCATTTCGGCTCTCCTACGCGGGTCATATGATTTATTGAATCTACGTACGTTTAGAAATTTTATTTCCGCTTATTGTACGAAATAGAAAGCAGACGTAACTGGAAACGCGATCATAAATCAGAATCGTTGATATCATTTTCCATAAATCAATTAGTTCAGCCACAAAGACAAGTTCTGTATCAACGTGAGATACGGACAAAGCCGGCTCACCTTCCGAGTTGCACGACAACTCTATCTAAACATAATTTAAGTTTATGTGCTCTCTCTAAGACACTACTTAGCATACGTGAATATTCAGCAAGTTTGTAACACGAATAGAAATAAGACGGATTGTTAACTGGTACCTAAACAAAAAGGTCGGAGTCGTAGCGTGGGAGCTGATAGCCCACGGATAGAGGTAACTTGGGTGGACCTGCTTTGTTTAATTGTGGCCCTCAACGCCTACAGTATCGCTGATTCTTGACAATCAGACGTTGGTCAACACATTACTTATTTCCAAAACGTGACGTGATGTCAACTGTAGCATTGGCCTAACTTAATGTTGCAGGCTGTTGGAATTGTGCAATCTGGGACAGGTTCTTATACCTTACTTAAATATTTTAAGTCTAAATAAATACCAGCCATTTAGCAAAAATAACTTCCCTGAACCTTCACACAATCCGGCGGATGTCTTCTTTATCTCTTTCAAACATAAAATTTGGGTGTGTTTATGAGAACTGGTCCTCGCCGTTCGATTTCTAAAAGTCTTATTTGAAACGATCGGTACATGTCATTTTGTAGAACAGCTGGTGAACAATGATGCTAACGTTTTTCCGTTGCTGTTGCGACTTAGGTTTGCACAAAATCGTAGGCCCATCGACAAATAAACAAGTTATCATGTCTACACAGGTATCAAATTATACAAACAGGTCTACATCAAATGTCAGATACTCAGATTCTAGATAATTTATTGTTCAAATATTTTGCTTAACTTCCTAGTGAGTTAACAATAAATTTAGCAATCATCAAACATATAATTATGACGGGGTTGGCCATAAAACTTGCAAAATCTCTATAATCCACTTGATATCCTAACAAAAATAATTTCTGAAACAGCAACTACATATTTTGCTTGATTTTCCAAAAAAGTTACGACGATGACTTTACGTCCATATAACGTTACATCCTGTAATCTGCACGTTGCTTAGCAAAAATGTGTCAAAGCTCATTCCTGTGTGAAACTAACCGAAACTGTCGTAATGTTTGATTAGACTTTAGAAGCTTTTACTGGTTTTATGCATTAGCAGTTACAATGTACCTACTTTGTTTGTGAGAAACGTAAATACTGCATGGACAGATGGAAAATCGTTGACCCACTTAGGACAATAGGCCTATAAATCTTCTTGTTTTGACAAAAAAGGTTTTTGTTGTAGGTGAGCCGAGTTGACTATTGATTCTCGGTTAAGTGCACCTCTGGTCCACATACAATTCCTATTGGCGTAACGTGAACAGTAGTTACTGTATCTGCATTCAGCTTTATTGAATATTTTAGTAACGTTTATTTTATTTTCATTTGTATAGGCATGTCTTGTTTCATTGAATGGTTGATTATATGCTTCTGTTTGGTCAGGTCAGATGGCTACTTAGTTTTTGGTGTGTGTGTCAAGCTACCGTGATTCTGAAATCATGCAAGAGATGGGAACTATCTGGACGTCTGCTTGATTGATATTTTTCCATTCCATCTTTAGTTGGAATTATTTAAACCTTAACGTGCTCTCATTTCACATTATTTAAATCTGCCACTAGCAGCGCATGATCCCAATAACAACTAAAAGATAAAAAAATAACATTTCCTCTCTCAACATCAAATGAGATTAGAATTCAAGGTTAATGAAACAAAGACAAGTAAACTACAAATAGTTTTGCATAATCTGGAAAATCCCATTAGATATCTGGTCCATGGAATAGGATTGTCGTAAGAAACGTTGCTCGGACACCAGTTAGTTACGTAGCTACTTTGTATTAACTACAACGAATGAATGTAAATCTTGTGTAATGCTTATGAATCCTATTGAATAAGGTAATAAAAATAATATATTTATCACAATAAATTACACTCAGACAAAGTACAAAGGCATGGAGTTGATGCGATTAATTTATAGACGTGCACTTACATCTTGGCACACGTCAAATAATTTTGCTTTTTACATTCAGATGTTAGGATTATAACCGTTCTTTTCATTTGTAAATTCATTAAAAATACACATCAATTTTGTAATTTATCAGTAAAGTAGTTAATTCTACAGCGGCATGCTTTGGCTCATCGGATTCTTTCTTAGCATAGTCACTCTTATAATATGCAACTGCTTGAATACTTTCCCAAAGAATATTATCAGTTAAACTCGTAGAAGAGTACATTTTTATCTATTTTCATCCTGCTTTAATCATCCCAACAGCAATTATTACACTACATTGCGTATTTCGTATGTATTTTCTAGTATCTCCACAAGTCCGCAACCCAAATGTAGATTACACGTAGTTAGAGTTTCATTAAAAATGTGAAATTTATTGTTTACCCTATTACTGTAGTTACGATAACGCTTGCCCGGCCTTCACGCTCCACACTAATCGCGATCCATGCAACGCAGGCGCACGCTGTCTGACCTGTTATTTAATGTTTACATTGACGACAGTTTCCAATTATAATTAGTTCTTTTTATCGATGTTGGTGTTCATTTTTATTGTAATTAATGCAAATGTAATGAAATAAGGTGTCACGTTACGAATTTAAATTTTGGATCCGAACGGAAAAGAATAGAATATTAGTCATTGAGGATAGTCCAAGCGTGTTATTCTGAATTTGATTTGATCCAAACGGTGTATCCTATAATACTCGCTTATACCTTTATGCCATCTGACATGTTAACGGCTCATCAAAACATATTTGATTCGAATTGCGTAGTAGTCGTAGCAACGCTGCGTAATTTCTAATAAACTTCGTAATTCGTCCAAACTGGGCTGTTCTAGTTCTTCAACTTTCTACAGAAGTACGTAGGTGGCGCCCGACAGTCGACATTTAGAGACTTGTCGATCGGCGACAGTTTAATGCTATTACGCAGTTCATAACAGATAGCTTCCTATGGTCTGAGAAATAAACTCTGCGAAATGTCTAAACAGTAATGTATTCAAAGGAAGCGATGCTAATGAGTATTTGTTAGTCAAAACCTAAAAAAAGGGTATGACATCAACACTGCCTATGGCCAGTTCCTTCACATGGTCTTCTGAGATTCGCTTTCTATAATCGATAGGCAAGGCGTTACTAACAAGCAACACAAACATGACGAAAGTGCCTCCGTTGCGCCACACGTGTGGGATGCGCAGGCGCCGCTCTGCCGTCGGTTCTAGTGTAGACGGCTTAAGGGTCCCATTCATTTCGCATTAAGCAATTTGGTGAACGCACAACGTTTACCGGTTCATTCATGCGATTGTGCAATTGTTGATTTGTGATTTACACCGCACACATCAAACACTGACGATAACTGAGCAAATATCCGATTACTGTTGGATACTGTATTTTTTATTTTAGCTGTGACGACATTCTCTGTTGGTACTTTTAATTCATTGATACAAGGCCAGAGGAAATCCACGCTAAGCTAAATTAAGAAATACTTACCTATTATTATAGCATTATAATTATTACAGGAAATACTGATATCAATTGAATCGATTAAAATGTCCTGTTCTAGATCGCATATAAAAAGGTGGTGATGCTATGACTCAGTGGCGAGAAGTCGTCTGCTTATGTCTTTACCTACTTTCAGACGCTGATAGATTATTACGATCTCACTCGTACTCGCCTGTTACAGATATATCTGTCACTCTCTTGCTCAACTAACACTTCACGTGTTTGCTGGCTCGCCTACGCGACGTCATCTGTTAATTTAATTATGTACTTCTGCTTTATACCATTTATAAATGTTCATGATTTTTCTCGATAAACAATGTTCATTTTTGTTTTCCAAAATGGTCATCTTGAACTTTTTATAACACGTAAAAAAGTGCTGAGTAAAAGAAATTCCTCCCCCGCAGAGGTAAATTTTTAAATTCCTAGAAACACACTTGTGTAAAACAAAGTTGTTATCTTATTTATAGACTATGCCGTAGAGCGCGACGAAATGTTATCTTAATTGAATAATTCAAATAACAGAATGTTTCAATTCATAGGACATTTGCATTGTGGAATGTCTACCCAAGTACAATGAATTCCTTGAGCGACATTCGATGTAGGTTAGGATGATTGTAATAACACATGTATTATGCATATAAAGTTACTGTTTATCTTATTAACGAACCTGCTTATAGATGAGAAGATTGTGGTGTTAATCTAAGGTCAGTTGGTAGTCTCCGAGTATGTTTAATGTCAACTTAATTATTCGTCTTTTATGTAATTGTGTATTAATGATGATAATGGTCCTGTTCATAATGCCGTTTCTCCAGGTCCTGAACAACAGGTTGTTAAAGACACGTAATATGAATATTAAAGTACTGTGTGGCTATGATTCAAACCGAGAGCTACAAAACTGAGAAGTAGGCACACATTATGTAAGTAAACTGGTCATTTAAATAGAGGGAACTGCATCCAGTCTTGTTCTCTGGATGCCAGCCAACTTCATCTAATTGGGTCATTTATATGCATTACAGAATTACTCGAATACTTTCCGTAGACTTTAATATAAATTATGAGGGATTATCTGACTAGAGATAATACCAAACTACACCGTTAAATCTAGTTTTACTGCTCCGAAAAATATGTTTACTCTTCGTATCTAATAAAATCTCGTCTCTTACTTAGCCTCTCTTAATGACAATGAGACTCATCAAAAGGTTTTCATTTACAAGTAAAAGGTAACATTAAAAAAAAATGCATCATAAAAAGTATTCTAACATCTACTTCAATGTACTTCAATGTCAATCTTGGTTGTGCTAAACCGTGATTGTATACATTTTGCAAGCCTTACGGTAGAATCACTTGAAACATGTAAATTTTATACCACCAGTGTAACAGTATTTTCCGCAAAAATAAATGATTTGATTTGAACATACCTATCGATCATCTTCGGTGTGCCTTTTGGCCAAGACTTTGTCTTCCCATTGTATTTTAACCCATGTATGATTCGCTTTCTGATCTGATTTCTTCCTCTCTGACTTCTTCCTCTGTCTGATTCTTCAGAGGTTCGGTTGCTTCATTCGTCTTGCACTCTCCACTCTCATGTGTCTTTTCGTTCTCAAATTGTCGCATTTTTGCTCCGTTTTACTGAATTTTTGGCATACAACTGTACATTAGACCTGAATTCAAATTCTGCATCTTTTCGGTAATATGGTGATTACAATTGCATCTAAAGGGAATTCCCATGGAATAATAACAAGAATTAACTGCTACAGCTATTAAAATTTGCTTCCTACCCGCATGAGTCCTACTCCTCATCGATCTGTCCTGCATTCTATTATGTTTTAACGGTGACTTTATAATTTGTGCTTTGTGATAAAACTCTCCCCTTTGAATAACACATCACTATTATAATATTGTATTACATATTATTCCTGGCCACATCCATGTAAAATACAATTTTGATGAAGCGTAAGAACTGTGCTGTGTTGTGCTAATATTTTACCTGCAAAATTTTCTGTCTACAATAAAATTAGGCTGTTGAATCGTAAACTAAATTTCAGTTTCATGCTCTAAATAAAAATATTCTTAGAGCAAAAATATCAAACGCTAGCCCGGAACCCTGTAACGACTTACACAGCCGCCTTCTTGATATCTCTGAAAGCATCGTCCGACAAACGAGATTTATGAACCTTGCCTGTTTACTATTAAAGCCTAAATTCGCTTGAAAGTATTCTTCAAATAGGACTTAATACGAATTAATTGGATATTTTTAATGTCATGGCGTTGTGTATTTATAAACCATCTGGAGGCGGTTTGGTTCACGGATGCGTTATTTGGAACTGTATTAAACTGTTGCGATCCGTATGGTAACCATATTATAATTTCATGTTTTCTTGTTTCAGGTATGTTGCCGTGTACAATTTGAGGTTATAGTTACCGTTAGTTCCTGGCACTGTAAGTCCTGGAGTAAGCCCTTATACTAATACCACTCACTGTCTAATTTGAACTGTTATCAGAAATTCAGAATTATGCAACGTACTGTGCAGCCAGTAAGAGTACATCAACACAAACTTTCTCAATGTCCTTCAATTAGAAAACTGCAAGATTACGTCTCCCGCTATCTGACACTGTAAGCTGAAATTAGACAAAATGGCGCCGGCATCGTTGTTTAGACTTAAAATAGAAACTAGTTCTCGGAAATTGCCTTTTTATCCCATAAAGTAAGATTATGGTAGCATAAAACGACTGAGATATTTAAAAAATGTAACTCTAATTCCTCTTGGCATCGGGTAGATTTTTATAAAAGAATTCAGAAAATAAAGTCTGCCGTATCCAATATATTTTTATACTCGCTAACACAACAGGAACAGAGCCGGCACGAGCGTACGCTCATTAAACCCCACAACAATGCAGGGCGGGGTTGCCTGCGTAATAAAAATTACAAGACGCTCAGGATGGGAGTGCCTAAATGGTTGCTTACTTGTCTCCGGTCACGATAAATCTGGTCGACTCATTAAATCTAAAGCATTCCATAGAAGAATGGTATTTGTTTTAAGAATCGTTCATTAAACAACTAGAGTACGTCGGGAGATCTCTTGAATCGAAGAGTTTAGGAAATATCAAACGTTTCTGGCTGGTCGATTGCGGTCGGATTTTTGTAGGAGCGGTGTTTACATTCGCTTTTTCTATGATGATTGTTATCTTGAATGTGACGTATGGCTAGCGGATGATATGTGCCATGAATGAAGCGTGGCGTGGCGATGTGATGGTGGCCAAGTTTTGGGCCGGGAGACGCGAACCAATGACGCGAGGTTCCGCCAAGCTTCCGCCGCGCCCGTACCGTCGCACTCGCGCGTAAACAATCGTCAGATTCGTTTGTTGTCCATCGCCCCCACTGATTTGTGAGAGAGCAGTATATAAATTATTATTGAAAACACTGCCTTTAATGACTCATGTTAATTCATTTCTTGGTTTATAATTTGGGTAAGGACTCCGACTTGGGCTATTACCACATATCAATGAATTGAGTATTCGACTAGGAAAACCTCGTTAAGCAGGATTTGCTTTACATGATTAATAAAAAAAATATATGGAAATTTATAATTTGACTAAGTACACTCCTATTTGTTTCTACGGGTTTAAGGCTACAGATAAAGCATAATTATTTTGACCTTAAACAGTTTTCTCTTGCACAGATCGCGTTTCAAGTTACGCAACGAGAATGCGTCGGCGCAGATTTCGTCACCGCGGAAAGCGCGCTGGCCCATTAAATTGTTTTATTATGAACTCGACGCCATCTTGTGTATTTTTGGCTGAGGTTTAGGTGTTTATCTGGTTGGGACTCTGTCCAAGTAGTAATTAGTCAGTGTAACTTTATTTTCGCTGTCCACGAATATGTTTGAAAAGAATAACGTGAATTTTAACCATCATGAACCACTAATGTCACTCCTGTCTGGGTATTCTCATCAATTGTATAATGAAATGATGATAAGAAAACATCCAGACATCCAAGCCGATGTACCCTTTTTTCGAGAATCTGAAGCTGTAACATAAACATTCGTGTATTAAATTCAGCCGCCAGAAAACATATCTTCCTGTAGTAGAGTTGAATGACCGAGGTTTGTTTGTCATCCCACATCGTGTCTTCACAACTCCTCGCATCACCTGTTTCATTTTTCACTATCGTCGTAGACGTAAACGATCGCTATTTTAATCCTCGCTCTAAAATTATGAATGAGACGTTACAAATGATACTGGATCCGCATTCTATCGTTTTAAATAAATTTATTCGTTGTCGGGTGCGTCTGGAGAGTTATTGAAAAATTCTTGAAATATCTGCTAAGTGTGTCAGTTAGTACGTTTAGTTGAAAATACTACTTAATTCATTAGCATGCAAAGCTATAATATTCGTGTGACCAAATTATTCAAAATTCGTCTTACGTGCTGTTGTTTAATTGTTCTTGCCATTTGAGTACCGCGTTATTCCATCTGTTTTGTCTTTGAAACGTAGTAATTTAAATATTCATTTTTGATTTCATGACTGATTGTTTGGACATGAACACTGTTCGTAAAAATGATGTAATCTACATTTTGGGCTATTGGTCATTATAAAACCAAAGGGTCATAAAGTGCCTCCACGTACTGGACACCCTAATAGGCAAAACACGAACTGTAGTTGTATTAACGAACCCACTTACCTTCGTACAGCTTTCCAGTTTCGCATCATCAACTCACTTGTTATTGTGTTTACATGAATCAAATAATGCGCCGCTTCTCACGTGTTTTCATCTGCTAAGTGCGAGTAGATTTTTTTAGTTTCAAAATAAAGCAGAAACGAACAGGTTAGGCTAAGAATAATCAGGATTCTGTAGAAACGTAGAATGACCCAGTTTGAGGTTGTCTGTGTGAGTCATGATGAGGGATACATTATATCAATCTTCCTCAAATATATGTACGTTTCCTAGACATTTGGTTTATATTATTCTTTAACTTAAATACGTCGTATTTAAGTCATTGGTTTCACGTTTTAGTTGCTGTCAAACAAATTTTCTTGTTTATACTAACAAATATCTTTACCTTTATTCTGACAGTTAAAAGTTATGTGCTCCACTTTGTGCGCAACTGGTATCATAAACCCCTATGTCAGAATAATTTTCATTTTCAAGTAATCTAATAAGATATATCATTGTTAACTGATATGCCAAATAAGCTTTTATGTATGTACACAAACGACCTATTTGTTTTCGACTCCATATTTAGCTATCAATCAGATCTGATTTATTTGGACAAATCTTGAGCTTAATTGCAATGGCAAATTGAAATTCAAATAGACTTAATTAATTGTGCGACCTTACTTCACCTTACTAACGAATTACCATATGAAGCTTCAATTTTATTTATAATTTTTCGTTATTTTCTGGGTTGTGGAAAATTTTGGATACCGCGCAGGAATTTGTGTTGTATTAAATCGTGAATAGAGTCAAAAGTTTCATCGTGTAACTGATTTGTAGATCCCATCGCACTGGGCAAGCGCGGCGTGGGAGACGCACGAGGAACGTCGACCCCGCGTGCAACTATAAATATACAGCACACTCCTTATCCATGCATCAGAACATCCTTGATACACCTCTTACATGAAATATGTTCAATTTTCTCTGATAATCTATCGTTCAATTTATTCCTTTTGGCCTCTGGATCGGATGTTTAGGATTGGTTTCTGCTTTTAGGGTGGTTCATGGCAGAGAAAAGTTTCTATTTATTGATCACCATCATTTCATCCTTTGGTTTTAAAAAGAGAAATAATGACTCTGTAAATTAAGGAAGATATAAAAAGTATGTTCCGGTTTGAATATTTTCCGTTAGGTATCGAGAACTGGCTGAACAGTGAACATGCCACACTTACAAGCCGGCTGATACAAATTGTTTCGACAAAGTTCAATGCCACCTCTACATGGGTGATAGCAATTGAATCAGTTCCACTTGCATCGAATTAATGTTCATTAACAGAGAATGATATGACACCGTTTGCCGTTTTATAACTAATAATGAACCTAGCGTCTCGTGTTGATCTACTAAAATTACCATTAGAACGTCCTGTTGCATGACATCAGCGCTTTGATTTCTGACGATTTTATCTCCAACCGATGACCTAGTGTTCCTTCCGAGAACTGTTTAAAAAAGTTGGGGTAATACGTAGTAGTCTTGATTGATCTGAATGTTAAGCTCGGCTTGGGTCGAGAAACGGAACACGGTCGTCCCTGATAACTTTCCCGGCACTAGGTCAGTTTTGCGCGGCTCGCTTAACGGTACAATCAGGTTGTTGCCGTCCGTCGACACGTAACAATGTGATTGCAGTTTTGAAACGTTCATCGTAAGCGATTCGTTACGATTGTGACCGATGTAAACTCTATTGCTTTGATATAAGAACGCAGTGGTTTGCTGTGTCCGCTTCCAAAAGCCTTGAACTTGCCGATCGTGCGGACTTCGTTTGCATATATCGCTAATGCTTCATTCAGCTATAATTTTAGATTGAGTTTAAACAGCATGCAAATGAAGTAGAAATTCGCCTCCTCATATTAAATTCGTTTTCCCCGATGTCGCTAACCTACGCCTTTGTTTATTTAATTAATCTATGTAAATTGGTGTCGGTTATAATGTTAACTCGGCTGTCACGTTTGATTGTCACATTGGTCGCTGCATTTTCTAAACGTGACGTAAGAACATGACATGGTTAAGGATCTATGTGGGTTTAAGCTTGCAATATGTACTCATCGTTGACTTACTTGATATGAAGTGAAAACAGGATACATTGAAAAGTTAATTCATATTGAAATAAAATATTTTTTTCTACAAGTAATTAAACTAGCATACCTACTATCGTGCTTATTTCAAGAAGATTTCATATATGCAACGAATTCAGAGTGTTGATTGATTATCACTATGCATGTTTCGACTAAAGTAGACAACAAGACATTAAATTATTACGAAGACAAGTGATTTGTTTCGTTCACTTAAAGATTCCGTAATAAATCTTGCAAAAGCGGAATCTGCTCCACAACAACCGCGCATAAAGTATAGTATTTTGTGCTTAAGCGACAACTGCCGCTAATTTTGCGGTAAGTTAGAATTACGCTTATTGAATGTTTAATTCTCATGAGTTTTTTTTTTTCTATTTCTACGTCATCTGACTGCTAAGTCTCGGACGATTAGAAGCTTGCCTTCGTCGGAGGATGATATCACTTTTCGGACGCTAAAAAGGTTAGTAATAATGTAAACAAACACAATGTGTCTTACGTTTTATAAGCAGTATTAGAACGTGTTTATATTACTATATCGAAAGGGGATCGAAAATATCTAGTGAGTAATAAATTTAAATAATCTATGACCGGAAACCCAAGGCGAAGACTGTCTGGATAAACTTTGTAATTCAGAGAGAACGCAGATAAGGTGCTTGAACTAATCAATGTTTTGCGTTTATAAATACTAGTTTCTCCCAATGCTCAGATGGGATTTCAAGATTCACCATGTTAATGAATGTTCATAAAAAACATCAATATGAGAATACACTGTCTCATGTGTATGCTAATTTAAGAAATCTCGAAGATGCAATTTGTTATTGAAACAATTCGTAAGTTACGCAAATGCAGATGAAATATTCTAACATATCATACTAATATAAAGAAGAACAAGATGCACCTGTCGACTTATACCGTACCTGTTCGCAGGTTCTCTTTTGTGTTTATCAAAGGGACTCCTATTATTCAATCGCAGTTCCTTTGTTGATGACGTCAACTCTCACGCGGGGCGCTCGCGCCGCTTTATGTATGAGGTAATCTTCGAACGTCCTTATAAAAAGTGTTAGGTTGGTAACATTATTTTTTCGCCTTGTTAAGATGTCGGATTACGGAATCGCATTGCTCATTGGAGTTTTTAAATTCGGCTAACGTCTTCGTCAATTTTAAGATTCACTGATGTCACGGATTTTACGACTGTTCGAACCCTAGCAGTAAATCTATTAATTGAGATTCTGATTAACGGCGTAGTCGCCGATCGATTTGAGGTGCACACGGAATACTTAATTTGTAGGACACTGGCTATGCTGCCATAGCGATAGTATAAGTAGTCTGATGGGTGTTTGCTTATAATTTTTAGGGTTCCGTACCAACGGGACCCTATTACTAAGCCGCCGCTGTCCGTCCGCTGACATACAGACGGACGGGTGTGTGTCTGTCAGCGAGCTGTATCTCATGATTTGTAATAGGTAGATAGTTGAAATTTTGACAGAATGTGTATTTCTGTGGCCGCTATAACAATAAAAAATAAATTGAGAATTAAAGGGTACCACGATAGTACGGAACCCTTCATGCGCGAGTCTGACTCGCACTTGGCCGGATTTTTAATATAATTTGTGTCCTATTTTTTTACCATGTCCCATTATAGAGATTGTGTTCATGGTGAACCAAAACTATGGCCTCATTAGATTCGGCAGTCTAGAGAGTTAAGCATGCCTATGTGTGACGTGCCGATGACGATTAGCTTATTTATAAATGTTCGAGAAGCGGTACATGCATACGTAAATACCGTGATAAATCTTCAATTAAAATACATTTATATTGTTGTACTAAGTGATACTTCATAACCATGAATCCAGGAAAATGTTCACTTAACGGTAGGTGACCCAGAATCAGCTGATCACGAGAACTTGTCTTAATTAGGTTAACGTCGACTCGTTACTGTAAAAACAAGCAACAGTACAATTTTATGTCTCTTTTCCATTCGTTTTAAACTTTTTATTTTTATCATCTGCCCGTTTACAAAATTCATTTATGCACTTGGTTTATTTTATCGTGCTCTGTGTTTTGGAATAACTTAACATCACATCTCTGTAATCCCCGAAGAATTAGGAAGACGTGTACCCACATTTCGCCAGTTATGTTTTAAGTCCCATGTCATAGAGGCTCGCCTATTGCCATCAACCCGTCACAAATCCAGATTCCGTGGAAACTACTGAGAAATCCCTAATGGAAAAACCCAATAACTCTATTGTCCGATCCGGGAATCGAATCCAGGACCTCATGCTCAGCAGTTGGTCTTGCGACCACTCGACCAACGAGGCAATCAGAGCAGACAGTCGGTGTTTTGGAATAGTGAGTTGTTATTGATACAAATCGTATGTTTTCTATCTTCTCTTTCTGCCATTTCCGTGCATCTCGATCTTCGCCTCTTCAAATCAGCGTTAAAGCTGGTTTCCTCGTTCTAATGCTGCTATTAGCTATTTGTTACGAAATATTGTTGGCCCGACATCGAACCCTGTAAGTCATGTAATATGACTCTAAGAATCATTTGAAAAATGAGTGATGAGAAGGGATGGAACGCAAAAGACTAAAAAAATGATAAATGTTGATGGGTGGAGAGGGAGAAGAAGACCAATGAAAAAGATAGATGGATTGTGTGAGGAATGATATGACGGAAAAAGGAGTAGATGATAGCGTGATTGACACCCCAAATCACATTGGACAAGAACATGAAGATGATGATGACTCATTTAAAAAACATAATTTATTATGTTTTTTAAATGCTATTGTTGGGTACGCAAGGTGACGGTATGAAAATAGGTAAAAAAGGTATGAAAATGAGGCTCGTGGTGATGGCTGAAATATGGAATGAATGTATTTAGAAAAGACGGTCCCTTTTATACAAAATTTGTAACAAAAAATCAATGCATAGTAGGTACATATAAAAACTTAGTTTGGGCACAATATTGTCGATGTACCCTACGTACTATATTGTTACTGTGAGGATGATATTCCGCTACACTATATTGCTCTCCTTTGTAAAAAGACTTGTACAAAGCCTGCACCCTATAATAAAATTCATTTCCTGACAAACGTTCAGCAAAATACATATGCATGTGAGCAGTCATTGAATGAACAGGTATTTATTAACATACAAATAAGTGTAGGCAGTTTTCATTGCATTATCTTACTACCTATCTTGCAACACAATCGTCACGTTGCTCAATGATTTCTTCTACTCGCAAAGACAAAGGGATGACCGCTAGATGCTTTTTTACCTTTTTTTGTCCGTCCCATGCGATGCGTAGTCTTAACAAACGTTTCTCTTGTTTCCTGTCGTTGTTCCACATTTGCTACTAATGTACTGCCTATTGTTGCATACTGAAGAATTTTAATGACAATGGGCTGGTCTAAGAAACATGTTAAAACACAATTTCGTGGCAACAAACGTCCATTTATCTGTAGTGTTCGCTGTGACAGACCTTTGACTTAGGCGGTGCGAATTAGAGGTCACTAGTGGTATGGCAGTCATCTGGCCTTTCGTTGACTCACTGAAACATAAGTGCCACATGCATGGAAACTTTATTTAGAAGTAGAGTAGTAGTAAGTGCGCGTGACCTAAAAACTAAATCAGTGACAATAAAATAACTGTTCTATTATGACTTTTAACCACAAGTCCTGTTCAAGTAGAACACAAGCCCTTCATTCTCACAACGTATTATCAATCAACAATAAGCCTAAGCAAGCTGTTTTTAGAATCTCTTATGAAGTAAAACGTACCACAATGAACAGTGTAGTATCATTTGCACCGACATTGAATTCAATTGCTTTGGAAATAAAATCTATTTTAGATATTCGATTGTTTATATCACGTTAAGTGTGTCGGACGTCGGAGTGGTTGCAGACTTCTCGTGTTTCAGAAGCGTGGTCGGCGTTAGCATCAATGATCCACCTCTTTGTACCAACAGCTGCAATTTGCCAAAGATGTACCATTGACCATTGTTGCTAGCGCATTTGTATTCATAATTTCGAAATGTGGTGCGACTTCGATTTTGCATATTTGTTTGCTGAGGATTATGGATGCCATTTGTAAAGTTAAATAGCACGAACTGTCTTTTGTTGTCAAGTTTCACAACCTACGGTATAAATGCATCAAAATTTATGTGAAGGTTTAACTCATTACTGAGCTATGTGTTTAATACACATAATTCAAAATTATTGTTTGGGTGAACATGTCAATTTTGTTGACACATTCCTTCAAATTCATTTATTATGCTATCATACGATTATAATTATTATCTAGGGATCGTGAACTGGCGACCATTAGGATAAAATCAGTCCGTAATTTCGTGACAAGTTCTGGGCGCGTTTGAGGTTACAGTTTACTTTCAACACTGACCACACGTACGTTTAAGACATGAATGCTTACAAACAAGAAAGGTAAATAGCTATAGAAATTAAAAACATGCCAGGCGGTTTCGTGCCTAACATTGTGCGTACCGTTGACAATGCGACCTTGTGTAGCTACTGATCCTTTTATCTTCATAGTGATACCTGCTTGTGACGCCATTTATTAGGTATTTTGTTTAGAACACAGAATAAAGCTTACATTACAAAGCTGGGTCTTAAGGTTAACGGGGCCGTTAAGACAAGAATCATGGCGCCTAGTGATTAAATACTGAAGGAAGAATATAATGTAAATTATCTGAAAGACCTATTTATTATATTGACACTTCTATCGGTATAATCTTTCGAGCACAATGAAATTGAAAATTGTAAATCAAACAGTGATGGATAACTGAGCTTTCATCCAATATGTTCAATAGTTTGGAATAGTCAAGCTATATGCTATGGTTCTATTTGTATAACAAAATATGTTTTGCAGTACTTATACGCCACAGCCACCGGACGTTGTATAATATTTGTAAAACACGCAATTGTCCCAGTCAAACGCAATCTAACATTAACAGTACCTGATATTCAGTTGTTTTCTGTGACCTAAATACTACAAGTACAAGATCTACCATGCAAATTCCGATTTCATTGCGATATACAATATTATAGTCATCGAAACTTGCACGCCTAGCAGTCGTAATTTGTCACAGGGCTAGATACAATGGGTCATACATTGCATGAAATATGGTCTTGTGGCTACGTCCATCACAGTCGATACTTTGCCATCGATATTTCATATAATCCAATCTAATATTTCAACGTTCATAATCGTGGCAAATTGAGAATTTTAATGGAAGTGTCATTTGAGAGGAAAGTCGTGGCTTAACTCGTATTTGCTCAGCTGTACTTCAGTTTGTCAGGTTGGCACGATTTAATCGATAGATAGGTATGTTATCGGTTGATTGAAGTCAAGGAATCTAAACTTTTTAATGAAAAGATGTATTATTTTTTTATAAATATGTTTTCTTTCTTTCTTTATTTTCGTTATGTCTTCTTATGCTATTGTAATCTAATCTAGTGCTTTCTTTATAATCCGAGTTCGACAATCAAGAAACAGCTTTGATAATATCTCCATCACCCCCGAAACGGTACTTGATTACTTTATAACGGGAATATTAGAACCGGCTTCTTACTAGTTACTCAAATACTCTTATTTAAATGTACCAGCTTCCAATGAGTTTTGCTACACCATTGCATTTTGTTTACTTGTACCGACATTATTTGCGCCGGCAGTCGTACAAGCATTTGGACTTGCTCAAACATCGCTCAGGGCGTACTATGTGTGCCTATTTAAATGCGATATCATTTCTGTAGGTACTGTTGTATATACGAGCTGCATCGACTGAAGCTGTTCCAAAACGATTTGTTTTACCCACTTGCTCTCGACTACCTACTCAACCATCGACGGCCTTTATTGATTGCCCGTTATACCATTATTCTCGGATTAAACCAAAGCGACGCGAACATAAATTCTAATAACACAACGCAGTTATGATGTGGCGATAATTAAAGCCATATTTTTTTCAATGTTCACGTCAATCTTAGCTTTTTTCTTGATAGAGGAATTCTCTCGTAAATCGAGAAAGTTGTGGATAGGATTGTTTAGTCTCTAATTACTATGTAATCTATTGGAATATACTTGAAAAAAACTATTTCTTTCAGCTTAGCTGGTGTGTGTCTTGTGTCAGTTCGATAATTTCGGTTTAAAAACCATGCCATTAGCTCAGCTTGTAATATTTTGACAGACGACAATCATTAAATCCCAAATTGGTCTCTTGCGCCACCTTTGCGTATATCGATAGAACTTTTCATAGCGCCTTTTAAGGACAGGGGCCGGGTTCTAAGTGCCACCTACACAGTGCTGTACAAATGTCCATATTCGTCATTATGGGCGTTCTGACTAAGACGGTCGGCGAATTGGCTACCTTTGTTAGATATAAGCTGATGACTATACTTTTTGCCGCTGCTGTGGGCGGCCGATTCACCTTCGATATAAAGATTATCTTATTCCATGTAGGTGGTGGGTACTTACATCTTAACTTGAGAAGACTTAGGAAATGAGCGTTGTTTCGATGTTGTAATGATAGTTTCGATCCGACGTGGGTAGCTAATGACTGGTCATAACCTAATCCACAAATTATATATTTATTTAACCTTATTGCATCAAGTTATTGTAAGTACTTGCGACATCTAAGTGACCTTCTTTTGGACAGTGAATGAATAGCTCCAGTTAAAAGGGCAAACGCTTAAATTATACAAGTTCACGTTTTAATGATGGTCAGCAGCTACCCATCTAAGCCATCCAACTTGCCTTATTCCTTTAACATAACATAACATCCAGAGCAGCGAAGAGCAGCGGTGGCCCAGTGGTGGAGACCCCGACTTACGAGCAGTAAGTAAGTGTGTAAGTTATTTCATCACCACTGCTCTCAAAACGGTGAAGGAAAACATCGTGAGGAAATCGGCATGTTCTAGAACCAAAAATTCGAAGACATGTGACATCTACCAACCCGCACTGGGCCCGCGTGGTGGATTATAGCCCATTCCCTCTCATAGAGAAGAGGCCTGCGTCTCAGCAGTGGGAACATTAATAGGCTGATTATGCTATGCTATGCTTATGTAACATAACATCACGCCTGTAATCCCCGAAGGGTTAGGCAGAGCTGTACCTAATAGTACACCACACACCCACATTTTACCAGTTAAGTTTAAGTCCCATGTAATATGGAGTGAGCCTATTATATACCTTTTTCATATAAATTAATCCCAAATTGAAAAGTTAATAATTCTAGATAAAAATCCATAAATTTTCAGTCAATGATTAAGACTAAAATGCCTTGTTCATTATTAACATAAACGCATCTCGCTTTGTATACTGTTTACAAAAATCATATGAGCGAACAATGTTAGTGCTCAATATCAACATTACAAATTAATGGCTAGATAGAACAGTTCGAAATTATTAAATGCATAGAATTATGCTTTCATCGCTTTTCGAACCTATCATTTTGGTTCACCGTCGAACAATCATTCGGTTTGTTTGATCTCTGCTACCGCGAGAGATGAAGACTCTTCCAAGTAATGGATTTGTGTTACTTTAGGGCTGTCAAATGTCATACGATACTCCTTGTTTTGAAAACATCTACGCGAATAGGTTGGTAGAATGAATAGATGAGATGTAATGGTGGATGGTGACTGTAAGGTGGTATGGGTCGGTCTGTCTATTTCCTTTTCACATAATAATGTTAAAAAACGTTAAGGTGGAAGCACCAGGGTAGCCCGCGAAGTTCAATTTTTCTTAAGTTTTTTTTGTCAGGTTGTATGTGGAAATATGAGAGATTAGAGGAGCTGGTGGCTAAATAATAACAGCCGCTCGGGTCGATCTTTAGGTTAAGCCGTGCTTGCCTAGGTTGGTCTGTGGATGGGTGACCGCCCATTACATGCAGAGTTTCCTCCGTGCCTCGGAAAGCACGTTAAGCCGTTGGTCCCGGCTGTCATTTGTAGATCTTTGACAGTGGTTAGGTAGTCAGTGGCCTAAAAAGTCTGACAACCAGTCTTACCAAGGGGTATCGTATTACCCAGTACTAACTGGGTTGTGGAGGTCAGATAGGCAGTCGCTCTATGTAAAATACTGGTATTCAGCTGCATCCGGTTAGACTAGAAGCCGACCCCAAGATAGTTGGGAAAAGGCTAGGCAGATGATGATGATGATGTGGAAATATGATTCGCGAACGTGTCGCTGTGATGGCAAGCGCAACTGCTGAGCATGTGATCCTGGGTTCGATTTAGGGTGTTATTGGGTTTTCCATCAGGAATATCTCAATAGCAGCCACGGGAGTCTGGGTTTGTACCGGGTTGATTCCTATAGGCTCGCCTCCTCATTCATGGAACTTAAACATAACTAGCGACATGTGGGTGTGGGTGTAGGTACTATTAGATATACCTCTGCCTGACCATTCGGGGATTACAGGCGTGATGTTATGGTATGTCATTTTAATTAATCAACAGCATCGATCCAGTGTTGCTACTGTACATTGTGTTATTTTCAAAACACCATGTCGTGATCGATTACTATTAAAATACAATAAATTTACATTAATAAAACATGTATTAAATGATTATATTATAGTATCAGATTAAATACATTTAAATGTCATGACGTGGAAGTTTCTTAGAATAAAATAATGTATAGGCATGATACGCAAAGATCAAGATGGCCCAACCCTATTTTAAGCGTTGCAAGATACTGGTGCAGCTATTTTAATTACCGTTAATTTGGATTTTAAAGTACGTACTTGAGAGTTTTATGTGTACCTTTAAGAGTCATGGCCGAATTATTCATAGTTATTTATAAATAGATGACATAATTGTCATGCATCATGAAGCCAAGCAATCATTCAATGTTTAAAAAATAACGCATTCGTTTTAAACGTTTAAAATAACACTACCAAATCACTTAAAACGTTTGTTGAAGAAAGTGAGTAGTTAAAACCTGTGTGATTGATATCAGGTCGTAAAATATCAGTGGTGAAGCAAAGACGTGTGATTATATACTTTATTAAGTTGATTGGATAATATATTAGCAGCTCATCAGCGTCCCTTCAGGTGTATGTATCGCGCCTACGCTTGTCATATTTGTGATAAAGAACCGTAGTTATAACTCACTTCAATTAAAATTAACTTAGCTGGAGGCTAACTTGTCATTTCTTAATCTAAACGGTTACCATTCGTCACGAACGAAACTAGGAATTAAATTACAATTATGTTCCCAAAGACACTGTTTTACTTGATACAAATTGCGAAGTAAAAGAAACAAACTCCATCTTGTCGACTGTTTCTCACTGTACTTGAATTTAGTGTAATATAATATTATCAAAATACAGCTAATAAAACCACAGGCCGTAACAAAGTATTCTTCCGACAAGAGATGACGAATTTAAAAAAAAAAACATCATTGATTGATATTTAATCGGAGGACCTTTGAACTTTCTGTCGCGTGGACAATAGGCGCGATGCTCAATTAGACGCTAGGCCTCCGTGGGTGGTCCGATGTGTTCCTTTGCCCTATAATCAATAAAAATGCGCCTTTAGTGTACATGTCAGTTGATGTGACGTTTTGACGGAGTCGGTGTTAGTCGGTACTGGTTTTGTAATGAATATCGTGTACTCCGGCGCTAAACTTACATTGTGCTCGTTCTATTATCCGCGGATGAGATGTGAAGATCATATTCCTTCCTATGTGGGATTATTATGAATGTATTGTCGTGATGTTTCCATTTATGAGACGAACCATGTTTAGAGTAATGTTGCAACGAAGTGCGTTGACGGTTGCGGAATAGGGACCTTGTGATAAATTGTTGGTTTCCTACGTATTCTTTCTCGTATCATAAGTTCAGATAATCTTTCGCCCTTTAAACATTCCATTTTCCATCCATTTTTCCAATATAATATAATTCTGTCTGCATGGCTTTATAAAATAATAGACCATCTCGCTGTAAAAACAAAATGCAACGCACGGTTTTATTTTTGCTCATTCATGCGCGTCCGACACTTATTGTAAGACAACACCGCGTTTTAAGTTTTTTTATTCTTTGTTAACAATCGTTTTAAGTTTCTCAATCAATAATGAGCATGAATTTGTTCAATATTTCCATAATTATATCATCGCGTTATTTCAAGTAGTTGGGCTGTTCAATGTTTTGATATGAAATTAATAAAAATAAACAACTTAAACGTTTTTATTTTGGTGGAACCAGGAAAAATAGCGAACCATTCTTATATAATAATGTTCACCATTGAATCTGTTTGTATCCATCAGTTCGATCCTACATCTGATTTTTATACAAAAGAAATGTGGCTTACAATAATCCAAGAGCTTGTGCTGCCGATAAATTGTCTGCGACTGTTTATTTCAGCGATGACCGAATTTTTCAACACATTTCTTTGCTCTTCCTATTGTACATACTCTGCATTTTCAATAGTTAAGGAATGTAGTATTGAGGTCATTAAAATAATTGATTATTTTACTTCTTCTTCTAGGAATCTTTCTCATGGATTTTAACACAAACCGATAAATATCACGTCATAAAATAAACCTAATTGGTACTTACATAGGTACAGTTAATCTTAAATAATCCGTGAACAATCTAAAAGAGCACACCCAACAAATTGAATTAAACGCAGTTTTGCGTCGAAACACATCATTTGTGACATTTAGTACAAGAGTCGTATAATTAACTGTGCTGAGCTGAGATCTCTGACAATGCAGCATTAAATCGGCAAGCAACGCATACTTTGATGTTGCCCTTTTGTATAATTTTATCGTCAATGATGTAAGCTTTGTCTTAACCGCACGTTTAAAGACAAAAGTATACACGGCATTACATAAACTTTGGTGTTCCGCAAGGCTATCGGAATATACTACACTTGTAAGTTACGCTATCAAGGGTGTAAATAGACCCTTAACATATCCGAAAAGCACTTGTTCTTCCCGTCTTTGCGAACATTTTTTTGTTCTAGACCATACCTGGGAAACTTCTAGTTACGGAGATATTGGGGGTCAAAGTTTCAACTTTTTCACAAGTTTTTTTTAAATATCAGTTTTTGGTGTTAGATTTTTACGTTACACACCTCCACGACCCCCCTACTATTCAATCCCTCCATCAGCACTATGCTTTTTGTACTTTCCATCGGGTCCTATAAAACATGATTTTTCACCCCAAAAAAAAAGTCGATTCCCAGCAAGAATTTTTGCGTAAAGTTACTTAGTTTGATATACAGAATGCTTGGTTGACGGCTATGCGAAGGGTCTGTTTACACCCTGTATGTATGAAGGTACAGATTGATTGCGTGTTTACTTTCTGATACTGTGGTAAAAGGAAAACCATTTAGAAAGCGAATAAACAGCTTTATTCAGGATTGTTAATATTTTTTAACTCGGTAATTACATTTTAATTCATTGATTTGTTTACTTAAATTCATGGGAAATCCTCTAGCAAATTCGATGTCGCTGAATAACTCTAAATGCAAACGTGAATTCATTTAAATACATAGCCTCCAATTACACACCTGTTAATTTAATGACAACATACGGGTAGAATTAAACATTAAAATTAATTATTCAATTAATGCTTTATAGCAATAATTATTTAATGAATTAAAATATGAAGTCACATGATAGATACAGTTAGAACTGACCACTAAAATTATAATAACGATTGGGAGTTCGGCCAATTTCTAGCAGCGTTCATCTACCTCTGTTAACAGCCAAAATAAATAAAGTTTTCTATTCGGCGAGTCACAAGCGATTAACAAACATCTCGACACATCCAACTAGTACAGTTGTCGGGCCAACATAACTCCCAACGTCTGAAGCCAAGAGTTTAACGACTTGTTATTAATTAAGTGCGTGCTAGACCATATTTCTCAAGCCATTTCTAATAAAATATTTGCCGTTAAATCTATGGTGTATCATAATGGAGAAGACTCAGCACATACGCACTCAAATAAAGACACTACTGTTACTGCTTTTGAATTAGACGCATTGATTTGAATGGGTGCTACGCTACTGGGGAGGGTGAATAAATTCTTCGTCTCCATAATTTAGCTTGTTCAATCAGAAAGCGATCTGTATAAAATAAGTCCACCACTAAATATCTTACTGAATGCAACAAACGTACTGTGCCAAGTTTTAAATTATGTTATATCAGACAAGTATATTCAAAGAATTTTGTCAAATACAACCAAACATAAAATCACGTTTCGTTTAGTATCAAGATGACTTTAAAATACACGTGCGTGTCATCGCCATAGCGCCTCGTCACTAACACCGAGGTTTTTTTTTAAAAAAAACAAAGCGATTATCGAGAGAGTATTTTTCTTTTCAGTATTTTTAATTGCACTGTTTTCTTTTTGCGTGCATGTGCTTGAACTCTGTGCCAAGAGTCTCACGCGTGAACATCCACAAAGAAATAGAGACGGTTATTTCTGACAATCACCTCTAGATGCGTGTGACCGCTACACGAGTGTCAGAGCTATGAATGAGTTCTCTATTAATGTATAAACGGAATTATTTCATCTGTCATATCATGTAACATTTGCTTCATCTAATAAGCGCCGTTGTTCGACAAAGTCCTCTGAAACGTGCTCACGCTTAACAATGCTCGTTATTGGCTGTCTATTGCTATTAACATATTTGATTCTATGTACGAATTATGTCATTGCTATTTTCGTATGATTCGTGTTGTCAACTGCCTTTCTATTGAACTGTTTAGCTAATCAACCTCCAAAATAATAAGATTGTGTCTGTATAATTTTTGAAGCTCAATCTAAATATCAAAATGCATAGGGATTAACATTGTTAGCTCTAGCTGAATCAGTATCTTATCGATATTGATTTTATGCAACCTAGATGTCCTGGTTTCTTTATAAATTCTTTACAATATCACTTGACAGTTGTATCGAAATCTGCCAAGCGTTGTAAATATTGTCAGACCAGCACTAAATGATTTTAGAAGCTGAACGTGCACTTGCGTCAGATGTCTAAACCAACACTTCGTTGCACAACGCACTGAAAACTATTGTCTGAATATATTCGAACATAGGATTTGTCATACTGATGCGCTTGAGTTCCGAGTACGCTGTGGTATTATTTAGTAGTACTGCGTTTCTCAGGATTGCTGTTAGCTTTGTCATAGACATTGATAGCACTCTCCTCTTCCATTCCATATTTTGTAAAAAATGTTTTGTTAAAATCGTCGACGTTCCCTGAATTCATTATATGTGTGTGTGGTTCATCATTCTTGTACCTAATTCCAGCGTTGACTTCTTGGGGAAATCCCGGATAGAATGGCATGGCAAAATCACTATTACAGAAGACGTTGCTCATTATTTAATAGCACTAAATATGAATAAATACAACAGTATGATGAGCACCATTATTGACCATAATTTGTTCTGTTTGTCTTGCAAATATAGCACCTGGTGTGGCTACTCAATATTTCCCTACGAAAACCTGCTCCAATGATATGGTCGAAATCAATAGCTCATTGTTATACGAGGCAGCAGTAATTCTGATTACATATGCTAATAAACATGAAGTCCGTGTATCAATAGCTAACACAACGTTAATATTGTTTATATTTTATTTCAGGTAAGCTTCGTACACTTGTGTCGAGACGTGAGAAATTCAATAGAGCCCCGCGACTCGTGAGTCATAAAGATTTTCAACGTGTTTTTTACCGTCGCGTTTATAGAGAAACGTAGCTTTCTTTAGCTGTCTTATTTATTGTTCAAGACATTACTATTCTCCGTAGGTTGTTACGTTCGACATTAACTGGGAATCAATATTTCATTTATTAGGTAAAACTCGTATCTACCATACGCTATTCTAGATTATCTTTCGCGCATTGTTTATTATTGAGTTTGATGCGGATATTTTCTGTAAGAACAACTTTCGTTTCAATTTAATCATTACTTTCTCATGTTATGCAAATTTAGAATTATGTGAAGGCCAATTTTTATCTAGCCAAGAAGGTGTCAATGGCATCACTCAATCTACGGCAGATTAGGTTAGGGACACAGAATTAATTAGCAAAATTAGCTTCGCAACGACACTGCGAGCTTGGCCTTACGTGTATTTGATTACACCTACGATTATTACAAGAATTGCAATTGAATTGAATTCAATCATTGTGCATCTGTAATTGTTGATGAATCCTTGAAAAAGGAATACATCATTCTTGACTGTCCATAAATGTTAGTACTTGGTAATAATCATCATGTTTTGTGGGCCATTAAACATTGACATGTATGTTTACGTACTTGAAATATAGTTCGCGTAGGTGGTTTACACATATGAAGTGTGTCTTACGTGTGATTGAGTGAGACGGCTCATTACAATAAGTTTTTCTAAAGCGAATTTGACACGTGTCTCAGTAGGCGTTGCTACCAGCCGCGTTAACAATATGTTATGAATGGCAAGGTTGAGTGTCTGAGCTAAGTACTTGCCTGCTGGCTCATAGCTTGCTATTGTCAAATATTTGCCTCAAACAAGCCGTCTCGCTTGCAAATTACGAACGATAACCTGCACGATGTCGAGCTACTCTATGCAACTTAACATATTGATGAACTGAATTTTCGTTTCAAGCTTGTATTGTTGTTTAAAAAGAGATACACAATGTGTCACATTCAATGACGCCATTAAATATGTTTAAAATTGTTCTTAAAGTGTTTGTTCAATAGTTTGTCATTGGTATAATTCTGTCATTCAATGTTTATAAGCTACGCCCACGAGACATCCATTGAATACGGAGCCCATTCCAGAATGGTAGGTGTCGACATTTGACGCTCTTCGGTTTTATTGTAGTAAGAAAAAGTGCCCGTCAATGTGTTGAATATCAACATGTCACAATGTATAAGTTTACACCCCGCCCAAACTGATTCATAGTTGTTTTTAATTATTGTATTATAATCATCGTCTATAACGAGAAATTTAACGCCTTCCTCCTGACACTGATTTTTGCGTGAACGGCTTTATAAAACGGCTACACCGGAGGTTATAAACTTTCTATTGAACTAGCATAATGGTGCATTAAAGTCGCAAACTGACACGACACACTGAAACATCCAGAGCTCGTTGTTTTACGATAATGTTCCATATTATATTAATGTCCGCGTCGCATCAAGTCACGTTGTTTGGCACCGACAAAACACATAAAAAGGAAACCCCAGTTTCCCTACTGTAAACTCGTCCTATATTTACAAATGGGCCTCACAAGTAAACCGTGAAAAATAAATATTAGGCGATAAATCAGCGAAAATCTCCGGTTTACTCCAATGATTTTATAGCTATAATAAAAGAACCGTCAACTGTGGATAGTGTTCGGGGAATAAATAGTATAGATCTCGGCCAGCATTCTGGTAACTCGGAACGCGTAACAGTGCCCATTGGTTCAGCTTTGACACATTTAGGCGATGTTAACTAGTGAGCTTATTTACACGTGTCGAACCTGCGTAAATCCTAACGAATAGGACCGTAAATCTGTAACCGCTTTGTATGAAAACAGGCGTATTAGTTGGTTCTAAGAAAATTTATAGAGATATAACTCTCGTTTCGTTAGTCCGGCCATGTTGTGCTCATACAATATTATTTTAAAAGCATCCTCTTCTACTCCTAGTAAAAGTGCGCACTTTAAAAAACATATTTTTGTGGAATAGTTGCTTGTGTTGATCTTTCTCGAACATAAATTTCTTGTAGAAAATATGATGATGAGTTTTTAACAAAATCATGTGTTATGATTACCTAGTTTCGAAGTGTAAATATTGCTAACGAAAGAAAACTTGATAGAAAACAAATTTGTCTGAAGCCATCATATTGATTTTCACTTCCGTCTGCTACCTACTGTATCTGCGATATCTGCGTTAAACCGTGTGTGTTTATCTGGCACATTACTTAAAAGTGTGACACAAACAACCTGTCAATGTCGTCTTACTTCTACCCCTGCGAAGTGGCATGCAAATAAGTCTTTATTTTTTCATTCATACGGCTCACCCAATATCTGCTTGCCATTCATAAATATGGGTATTATTTTTTCTTTGACCGTTTACGCTTGACCACCTGTTTTATGTGCACGTTCTCTGAAATTAACATAACGTGTTTCGCTAACGATATTCATATTTCTCAGTCACACTTCACACAATTAGCTGCAGTCCAAACGACCATCGGTATGCACTACAAATATTTAAGCTTGCTTTTATTTGTAACGGCATCTTTTTCTTCTTGTACTTCCATTATATGTTTATCCACTGTAATAGTAGTTTCCAGTGAATTTCCAAATGTCACATCAGTGTCCTGAACAATGTGACATCGACCCTCCAACCATGCATAGATAAAGATATCAAGATAAAAGCATTTCAATCACATTTGTAAAGGCAACCTGTGCTGGCATTTCCAACAGGTTTCCATTTTGTGTGCATTTCGTAATGGCCAATGTCAGTTCGCTCCTGCTGTGATTTATGCACTTATTATTTTGCAACTTCATACCTTGTTTTCCATAGTGTCCAAATTAACTTGTATCTTTACTACATCATTGTTTTCATTCATCAATGATTCACAGTTAATCTCATTTCGTCACTTTTGTACCTATAATTATTGTCATCGACCCACGCATTGCAGGAATGACTAATGGAAGTCTTGGAAGAATCATCTATTATGTTAGTGGTATACTGAGACCATCATTATACTCGTTTGACACACAAACAATTTTAACATAACTTAATCTCAGTTCGGCTCTGTGTCATCTCATTGGCTGCTTGTAGTAAGTGCTATTGGTTGAGCAACAAACAGTGTAAATGACTTATTCTGTCCTAAAATCCTGGGTTAAATTAAACTGGTTAGATTTTAATGAATTGCAATTTGCAACTGAGTTCATTTTTGAATTAACTAAGATTGCTTTGATTTACCTATTCATCTGTTCAATTTTAAATGGACATACCGTTTGCAGTTTCGTTAATCTAGGTCAGATGTGTATAGTTGCGTGAGTTGCGTCTGAAATAAAGCTTGAACTTTTCTACTATTCAACAGCTGCAGCTTTTTATTGATTCTCTCTCTACGTGTGCATAATGCATGTGCATGACTAGACATTAGCCTATGGTACTTGACATCGAGGACAGGAAGTCGGATATTACTGAAGGAGCTCTGCGAGTTAAATAAGCAGTAAAATGAAGTATAAATGTACCGTCACGCTCATATCTTAGATCACACAGTACTAAAAATAATCTAGGGAATTTAGAGTTTCTCTTTTTCACCCTTCCAAGACTGCAAACGCAGCCGCTCTATTGTTTGAGGAAAGTGAAAGGTTGTCAAAAAGTCACATTGTGTTTGTTCACTTCAAGTCCTTAATGGGAATAGAAATCTTTGAAGGCGAAGAAAAGAATATGCTAAACAAAACAACCAAAATATTGAAATGTCTGCAAATATACCTACTCAGACAGACAGCTATCAAATGTGAAGTTTCACTCGTGAAATTGGATTTTTATGTATAGCACTTATAAAAGTTAGGCAATCGCTTATGCAAATGTATTCAATATTTCCAATCGGGTCGTTGAATCTTATCAGTATCACGCGGGTTGCGTGCAATAAGCAATAGTTTCTTAGGTTCCACTTCGAAAGGACTTGTTTTATTAGTAGGAAATATCCACGCAAAGCCCGTACCGCCATGATGTGCTTGTACATCTGTCCGACGCTGTATATTGTCTGGAGCTACCGTACCGGCAACTTAACTCACTACTGCCTTTTGATTATCTGGTTCCCATTCATCATTCTCAAGTGCATCGCTTTCTATAAATATACACACTACTTTGTTATTGTATGATATATTGAGTGGGCTAACTTATTCATCTTATAGCTTAAATAAGCTTTAATGTCCAAGATCATTAGTTTTGTTACTTTGTTCCAACAATCTAGTACCTATAGTTAGCTTTGATTACTTAATAATCTAATTTGTCAAGCTTGATTACAAATGGCCTGTCCAGAAACACAATACCACAATAGTTCTCCTAAGACACACCGGATGCATATGCTCTTTGTTCTCTAATGTCACATTAACTTAATTCAGACGGCATTTACTTAATGTCAGTTGCATTTTTCCAGAGATAAAACGTGTCAAAGAAGTCGAAAAATTACTATGATACGCGCCTTTGACATGACACGTTTTAGCAAAAAAACTGCTTTGTAGATCATCATATTCTGGCATTCATGCCTGTGCGCACTGTCTCTTTTTTATATTAGAAATACCATATCAACGCCAGGGTTCTGAATACTTACATCTAGGTACATGTCTGCCTTTACTATTCAGACCTTATTCAAGATACTCCGTTACGTCTCAATGTTTGATTTACCAAAGGTGTTTATCGCTTCTTATGCTTCGTGTTCAATTTACAGTCATTTTATGTCATCATCATGATTATTTATTGTTGTTATTAACCCAACTGGCTCCCCATAAATTCCATTAAGAATGTTATTTTAGTTTTCTGTAATTCCATATTTACAAATACCGTCTACTTTATTTCTATTGTGAAAAGTAAGCAATACAGCTAATCTAGAATTACAATCTTGAATCTTCACAATTATATTCGTCCGCGTCTGGCCTCCTTTGTGCTTCTGCTTAAAGATCGATCTAGTTTTCGAGTATTTCAGCTTTCTGTAAAATAACATCAGAATTTCGATACTAAAATTTGGTATTTGCGTAAGAATCTACATTCATCGAGTTTTCTTGCTTAGACTATGTAGGTTAAAAAAACAGTTCGAACACAAGTTGCATCTTTGTTGTGTTATCAAATCTTTCCCAGAGAAGTCCGATTCCGTTAATGTCACGTAGTGCCGGGTAATTACACACACATTTTAATATATCAACATAATTATTCGCGTGATTCAAGTCTCCGTGGTTGGTCGACGCAAGTGAAGCCGGTCGCTACTGACCGTGGTGCTGCGTTTACGCATCGTCGCTCAACGTGAGAAAATTCCCCTTCAATCCGCATTGTTCTTAATTTGCCCTCATATATTATTATTCAGGGAACATTAATCTACACTAGCAGAAAACAAAGCTATTAGTGACTGTTAGTCGACCGCTCCAAATTCTTGCTGACTCTGAAGAAGCACCTACTTGGAATTTCTCATACGATTTACTAACTCATCAAATTCACGATGAAAATGTGGGATTGCATAGCTTGGTAGTTTGTAATCCTTCACATATTCACATAAATCTTTTTCATTTCTGCTCCAATTGTGACTGTCAAGTTTAATTAAAGCACCACCTTGTAATTTCACTGTCTAGACCGCGCGTCCGTTTACTTAGTTTGTTATTATGACGGCCGTTGCTTTGCCGTCGTCGTTAAATTACAAAATACCACCACTGCTCTTGGTGATGAAAGAAATTAATTGTTTCCGCCGACCGACGCTGCTAACGAAAGTGATTTTGTGACTTAGTCTATTCTAAGAACCAATTATACCATTTTTTTCACTGGAACCGCTGAGCGACTGCACGCAGATGGCTATTTAATGACATTGTTACAGAAAACTACACAGCATATTAAGCTGTTGCATTAAAAATATTAAAATGCATTTTTATATTGTTCTGAAGATCTTACTTAAGTTAACCTTTGCTAGTTCCGTTAGCCGAATAAACGTTAACACACGACACAGTTAGAAAAAGGTAGAACAGTTGCATAATTACTGCTTGAACTTCGACGTTAAATTGCCCAATCGGCTCTTTATTTTATAAATATGCTAAAATCAATATTAATCGTGTAGTGTATCGGTTATCTTTCTCAACTGAATCGCATTTATCTTGAAATATGTCGAAAATTTTATTTAAACTGTCCAGGGGTCGAGTTCAAGCCCGGCTTAACACCACACATGTTTATTTAATACATAATTTAAAAGATCGCACCATGAGCTATAAAATGGAGTTTTAAGGTTTTTAATAGAAACTATAAAACTTCATGGTGATGCGTAAAAATCTAATCACGTAGCAAAGCGTCCAATTCCGTGTGATAATATAGTTCTTGGGCTTGAAGTTACAGCTTATTAAATGCGTATTAGAATAGAATGAGGGAGAGGGATTACAGAGTGAATGCGCCGCGGTCTGCCATTGTGGCCGGTGACAATGCAAGAGAGATTGCATTGCATTATCTGGAACCAGTAAGCGTACGTGTGTGAGGTTCACTTGCGACAGTGAACCATGCTCCAGGGATGAAATTGTGCAACACTATTCATTGGTTTAGATAGTAAATAACTTCTTTGTAAAATAAAAATAAAATATCTGTACTGTAAATAAGATGTCGGAATCGCATCTGTACCTCTTAACTTTTTGAACGCCATTGTCACATATACGTGGCAAGTAAGCAAGCGCGTGCCCTGTACGCCAAACGACACTAATATGTGACAAAATGGTAGGTGAAATTGTGGCTTGGCGTGGAACATAAGCTAAACGGAGTCGACTTTTCCCGTCTAACAACCCTGAGAAGGATAAATGTTTTCATCAAAGGTTTTAAAGCTATAGCAGAAATAAAATTGCCACAGATGTTATTGAACTATAACTAGGTCATCCTACTAATATTATAAATGCGAAAGTTTGTGAGTATGGATGTAGGTTTGTTACACTTTCACGCAAAAACTACTGAACGGATTTGGATGAAATTTGGAACACAGATAGTTTATAACCTGGATTAACACATATGATACTTTTTATCCCGGTAGTACGATCCCGTGGGACATTTACGGAACTCCACGCGGGCGAAGCCACGGGCATTAGCTAGTAAGAAATAACTATTTGGAGGAGCAGGTCATCATGAGTAAGTTATATAGCTAACGACTCGCGTTACTTATATCGAATAACTGTAATCAGGCATATTAAACTTGTTTTCTTGTCCGTGCCTATTCATCAAGAAGACTTAATTTCAGAGTCATGTTAAATTGAAAGTAAATGTAGTGGACCATTAATTTTGGTCCCAAATCCAAGGTAATCTAACAACGTTTGCTTTTCCGTAGGTGGTCTCGAACATCGAAGCGGCAATTGACATTTGTCACTGGCTGACACACAAGTTGCTTGGTCTCCTATTATAGTGAATGCTCTTCCTACGCCAGCGTTCAAACATCATTATATTATAGAGTTATCAATAACACCCAACTCAATTTCAATCTTAACTCAAAGACACAGAGATTGATTTTGCTTACATGATCCTAAAGGGAGTCTTGCAAGGCTAGAATTACGTACCTACATAGAACGATCGCGCTTGCGGTTGGAGTAATCTGAGTAAATGGTAAAATTAAACCTTGTTAACAAATAAATATAACTAGGTGTGCTATGTGGCTTTGCTACCTGTTTGTGGATAAATCTATAGATATTGATGCAACTTATTTTTTAGAAATCAGATATCAACTAATCTAATAAATTAGATAAATTATGACTACTAACGTAATTAAAATCGATTCGAATATTAATTTCATATTTAAATTCATGGGCTTTAAGATTGATGGATGTTCAAATTAGTAATGTTTTCCGCAGTTGTGAAAACATTGAAATATGTAACACCGACCTTTTCCACGCAAGTTGAAAGAATTATCTCCAAGAAATGGGTTAATGTGATGCTCGTAGGCGTTAAGCATGCAAGCTGTCATTAAACATTTTCTGTTACATCTGCAAGCATCATAAATAACTCCTGTACGTTACTTTAAACGCTTCCATTAATACGTTATAATGTTAGCCAAAGCGGTGAAAAATAAAAGCTAGAAGCATAAACAGTTGAAAGACGTAGTAACATCAACAGGAACGCGTAAATAGCCGTCCATCACTAAAATCATCTGTCTCATAGTTCACACGAAGTTGAAGTAGGTACACAAGTTTGGTGGCTTGCGCAAGAGCGACCTCTCAGGCGACATATTCCGAAACTCGTTCACGTCAAATCCGAGTACATTAATCAAACTCAGGCGCAGAGACGTGGAGTGACGGACGGACAGCCCCTAAACAACCTGCGACAAACACAGCCTCTATTATAACCTGATTGTTTTTGTTTAGAACTCTCATTTGCCAGTACAAAGATTGTTGTATTGTTCTAAGACCGCTTCAAGTGTTTCGACACCCGTCAACGTCCGTTGTGACATGTTACAAAAGGAGTTTTTAAGCGATCTGCTCTTGATGCAACCTTGTATTGACCATCAGACGATTAAACTTGTCAAACACACAAACGCTGTCAGTGACGATTACTGTCCAATTAATCAACTGATTCAATTCATATGAGTCAGTTATTTTGTAGCTTGAAATATACAATAGTAGCTTATGCCCGCGGCTTCACCCGCGTGTTACATAATTGTCCCACGAGATCATACTACCGGGATAAAAAGTATCCTATGTGTTAATCCAGGTTATAAGCTATGTGTGTGCTAAAAATCATCCAAATCCGTTCAGCAGTTTTTGCGTTAAAAAGTAACAAACATCCATCCATCCTCACAAACTTTCGCATTTAAAATATTTTAGGATTAAATGATTTGCAAGATATCAATCAATGAGGCGGTACTTTTTAAATTACAAAATGAGTACCTAGGTGTTATAACCGCAGAATTCAGTAGCAGGTACATGCCACCGGCTACCAATTAAGTTGTTTGGAAAAAAATACAGAGAATGTGAGGCATAAACATCTCATCCTAAATGCGACCGCCATCAATATGCAAGAAAAGGTGGCAATTAAATACATAATCCATCGGCTATCACACGGGCTCCGTGGCGGGTTAATAGCTTGTTTACTTACTCTGCCGCCCTTATATGGCGTGAAAGCTCCTCCGCATTGTCGCCAGCCCCTCAGCGGACTCGGTATGGTCAGGCGGATACGTGCGTCTGCGTATATGAGCCGTTTGATAGCGTGAGAGATTAACAAATTGAAGAGAACTCGCATAACTGTACACGACGTATGTATTTTACAGATAAAAAATTAAAATGAGGTTTTTTGTTTAGTTTTTTTTTTATCTGGCTTGAATTGACGGCTTGAAAGTTTCGGAACCCACTTTTAAATTTAAATTTGGCAAGGAGGTATCGCTACGATAAGATAGTAAGTATACAAGCAGTGACTTTCTGAGTTGATCGATTGATTGCAGATAGTAAAACTACTACAAATAAAATGTTCAGCACGTGCTACAAGCTGATAAGTTACTTATAATCACATTATAACTTGACATATTTTAAACGATAACTGAGAAACAGATGGCTGTCTGATTGCGCGTCCGGAAATTATCCGATGACTCATCACCTCTTTATCTGGATAAGGAAGATAAAACCAGACCCTGTGTTTGCACAATGATTCTTCACATACGGTGGAGAAATCGCGAGCTTGCGTTATAATACTTTTGTACCAACCAGCCATATGGTTTTTGAACCACATTGCGTATGACCGAGTCAACATCTACGCATCAAGAAGTAAATTATCCGGAGATTATATAAATATATTAATATATAATATATATCTGTATTGATTATATTATTGTATGTTTATTATATAGGGATGTTTTTGTTTTAAGTTCTATTTAAAATTTTCTTTTTTTGTCTTTCTACACACTGTGTCTACTTTTCTAATCCAACTTTCCTCTCGCAGGTCTGCTGGAAGGAATTTCTTATGAAATAAGCAGTACCTTTGTGCTCTTCTATCATACTGTAATGTCCTGTTAAGTGTATTGTGTGAACATAAATAAATAAATAATATGCGACTATCAGCAAGATTTTGTCGATTCCACAACGTCATAGTTATAACATTCTCACCGAATGTCCTGGAAATACATGAGTCATTCGAGGCTTATTAAAAATATGTCATAACTAAATTACATCATTGCGGCTGGGGTGGCCTCAGTGCGTTATGTTCGCCAACTATGTTATTAGAGGTGCAGCATCTGATCTATCAATATATCTGTCAGATGATGTCATAGACTATTGTCGTAGCCTTCAAACTTATTACAGATCGGATACTTACTAAAATTATTGATTACCTATACGATCAGGCTGCTGAGAATGACTGTTTCCAGATAACTATAACCATTAAAATAATGTGTGTTACATACCGACGCAATTAGGTATTGTATGTTTTCCAAAAACGAAAATAAGTACTCGTAAATACAGGAATTTTCCACGGAACATAAAACTTTATATTTACTAGTAAACGTTTGGGACGGTATTATAAAATTAACGAGTCTGTATGACATGTTTCATGTGTGTAAAATATTAGAGCAGATGTGATCCACGTAGCTAACAAGTGTCTTTTCTCTTTACAGAAATAGCAAAAGTTCGAGCAAGTTTATTCCAAATAAATGGAGTCAAGAAAGAACCACTCGTTCTACCAGAGCCTGAGGGTATGGTCACTACTCTCACAGAAAAAGTTTACGTGCCAGTAAAAGAACATCCAGATGTAAGTAATAAATTAATTTGCACTGTAATCGCGTTAGATTCTAGAGTTTATCTGAAACGCCAGACCGCTGAGGTCAAGGGTATGAAAACGATGATAGCATAATTATCTGCATATAAAATATGATGCATATTTGTAATCACGCGATCATCCCGGGCCCGGAAATGTTAGAGTTTGTTGTTCGGTGTTTCCTACTGTTCTGGAAAATTAAGCCACCAAATTACTCCGTAACCACGTAAGACCAATCTGCTTTATTACAGCTCCGAGAAATTCTAATTAAAGCCGTATCGTTAGAAACTTTATGGATTTACAGAAAACACCCAACTTGTTGATTTGGCTTTACCTACGTGACGTGATTAGGTCGTGCACAGAACCAATTTCCTGTTGGAAGTATAACTTAGTCTAGTGGACGCAATCGCGACTGCTGCGCATGAGGTCCTGGGTTCGATTCCAGGTTCGGGTAAAGTGTTATTGGGTCTTTCATCGGGAATTTCTCAGTAACATCCATGGAGTCTGGATTTGTGCCCGGTTGATGGCAAAAGGCTCGCCCTCTGTTACATGGGACTCAATCATAACTGGCGAAATGTGGGTGAACTATTAGCTACTACACCTCTGTCCAACCCTTCGGGGATACAGGCAGATGTTATGTTATGTTACTTATTAATTTTTTCAAGTAAATTCATACAAATTCCAACTTATAACTCTAATTTTACTGCGTGGTGACTTGTACACCATATTTTCGCACATTGTTTTGATTCCTTAAGCGGAAAGAACGTGTCGATACATGCGTAATGTCATTGTTTACAACTTAATTTGTCGTATGCATACAACTTATGTTTCATTCACAAACCATTTAAGTGTCAGAATATGAATGGGCACTTTCTTTAAGAACACTGTATAATAAATTGTTCTGTCATTAATTATTCATTTGTCAAGAGACAAACACTCTTTTGAACAGTGTATGTAAGTGAGTGTAAATACTCTTGCTCGAAAACTGACGAAACTTGTATGCTCTTTATTTGTGAGATGTGCTTAAGCAATTATAACCATAATGAATTTAAGATTTTAAACTGTCACGGTCACTAACATTAAAATTAACACTAGAAACGGGATATTTACCATGTTTACTGATTACTTTGAGTTCCCGATATTTCGGCGCTGTTGTTTATCCGTGATCATGGCTTGCAACAGCGCCGAAATATCGGGAACTCAAAGATATCAGTAAACATGGTAAATATCCCGTTTCTAGTGCGATAATGAATTTGTATTGTATAGTAAACATTAGTAATTAATTCGTATAGCTTTTAATGGTGTACTAATAATACCCATTTCAAAATCATTGTAGAAAAACCCCGGTTTAAATGGCTTTTCTGTGATACATTAACATTGATTGAATTGCAAAAAGGTAATAAAGGAAGAAGCTTGTCAATTACGTCACGATACACGTTCATCTTAGCTTTCTAAAGGTTTTTTAACGGATGGGAATTCTAACAATTTCTTCTTTATCAACTGCCTAGCCTTTTCCCAACTATGTTGGGGTCGGCTTCCAGTCTAACCGGATGCAGCTGAATACCAGTATTTTACATGGATCGACTACCTATCTGACCTCCACAACCCAGTTAGTACTAGGTAATACGATACCCATTGGTAAGACTGGTTGTCAGACTTTTTGTGCCACTGACTACCTAACTACTGTCAAAGATCTACAAATGACAGCCGGGACCAACGGCTTAACATGCTTTCCGAGGCACGGAGGAAGTTCGGTATATAATGGGTGGTCATCCAACCACAGACCAACCTAGGCAAGCACGGCTTAACCTAAAGATCGACCCAAGCGGCTGTTAGTATTTAGCCACGAGCTCTTACAATTTCTTCGTCGATCGAGCTAATTGTTGCGATATCCAGTTTTACTGTAACAGTTGCGTTAGTCATACAGAGATAAACACAAGGTAGGCAGGCTGCTGCATTTGGAGACTTATGTCAGGGCTATCTCGTCTTTGGAATGATTGTTGATTCTCGGGCGACCCTCAATGATACGGTCCATTCATTGTTACTAACTGATTCTTAGTCATTTGCAAACGAACACGAATAGAGTTCCTTTTTGGGCAACGAGTTCAATGAACCGAATGATTCATTATTAAAATCGGATAACACTACCACCGTGTGCTCGCCAACTTTGATTGCAGCTGATGAAAATATTGTCAATGCATCGGTTCACATGTCATGCTATTTGGCTTTCAATGTACTAGTTGGCTTATTTATACATTAGGCACATTCTGAGCATGCAGATAGAAAAGTTCACCATACTTTATTTGGGTTTGGCTATACCGTCACTACAGTTATAATCTATGTAATTAGCACACCGTATTTGACGCTATCTGCAAACGTTTTCTACTTTTTTTTTAATGTTCTGCAACTGCAAAAAGAGAATTTATAGATCCGATATTTCCGTTTTAGAAACTAATCAACATTAGTGAGATGTGTGTTGACTCATAGATATATTGTTGGCGCCATCAACTCGTCTGAGACTCCTTATAAGGTATCATCTAACGAACCTCTGCCACTGAATTAATTTAGTTGAATTTTATTACAATTTTGAGTAGTTGAATAACAAATACTGAATTTATCACTTGATAATGTGAGAAACAGGAACATTAAACGTATTTAAAGCTATGTCAAACTGTTCTCAATGCTATAGTAATAAATCAAGTTGATACTTCTTTGATTCAATACAATTAGCTCCTCTTTGGTTATCAATTACCGAGATTTCAACGCAATTTCAATGATCTAAGCCAATTCTATGCATATTCATGTTTGTATTAACGTTGTCATAGATCGTCTGCATAATTGCGAGGAATCTAACAATGTAGACGTAAATCTCAAGATAAATTGATCGTTGAATGATATTGATTGTCGATCAAAAGAACCGTACCGAGACATCGGTCACGTACTCAGAAATAATGATGGAAACCCTTAACGATGCAGATGGTCGTCGCATGATGGAGTTCTTAGAAACGCGAATAGTTTCTGACACGCCGAATGATTTTATTGCTTAAACAAATCGCTGTATTTTGCCAAATCTTAAAATAATGTTTTCACAATTGGTAATCTTACCATCAATGTTTTATTCGCTCGCAAAAACTGAGCTGTAAAGTAAACGTGAACTATTCCAGAAATAGAGCTAACAGTACCAATGTGATTCGTATGTTGAACACATTGTCGAAACAATGGTTTCGGTACACCGGCTGCTCTGACTAATTTCTTAAAATGTTTTATTTTTGTAACTGTACCGTTCATCTTTATAGCTCAAACAAATAGCAACGTGTTCATTCTTTAATACACCATTGTGCTCACGTTAATGTGGGTTTTAGGGCGTATTTCAACACCTTTATTTCTCTTGTTTTATTTTATAAATCCAGTCTCTGTTTAGCTTGTTTTAATTATTCTACTTGGCTAAGCAAATAATAACAACATAATAAAAGCATTTTCATCAAGACCCACTCTCCTACATTCATATTTGATTTCAGTAATAATATGTATGTGAATTTCTCGGATATGCAACAGTTCATAGCATACAGCTGCAAGCAACTCTAAGAAAAAATATAAGAAACCACATTTTTCCCACAAAGTATCTAATATTTATTCATCGAGTCATAAACAAATCACGTATTATGTTCTGTTTATATGTAGTAATAAAATTATTCTCAAGATTGAGACGTTATGCACGTATAGAAATGCAGGATAGATAGCTACCTGATTAATTCTTTTCCTAGTCCTTTATAGAAAAAAATGCGAACCAAATGCGGAACATGTTCTTTTCCGCATTGTTGGTATGGCAAATGATATGCTGAGCACATAGGAGCGCGCTCAAAGCTGCTCGATCATAGACCACTAGATGGAGAGTTCCAACCTCATTCTGGTCCCACAGGTTCCGCTTGCATTGCATAGTGATGTTAACGCATCGATAAAATACGCGTGTTTCCTAATGCAAATATTAATATCGATAGCACAGCTGCATTTGAAATGTAATAAACGCATTCGCGTGCATTCCCACAGATTGTATGCGAAATTATGAGTTTTTGGTGTATAAATCGTAAACACGTTTGGCGCGCTTACCAAGACATGTGCGTCGTGATTTCTGTTTTGGTTGATCTTGTGTTATTTCTATTTAATCCTATACAGACATGTTCTGTAAACATCGTAGAAATCTTCGTAATCGTCGAATTTGGAAAGGAAAAGTTTCGTTTAGGTAGATTTGAATCTCCCACGGCTTTGAATACATAATGTTTACTGTTGTAATAAAACAGATGTGCTCTATATCAAAATTGCAAATATCACGATCTTAAAGAATCGACATCGATACACTCGCAGGCCCGTGCCTCGAAATCTGCCTCTCTCCATTTAGGGCCGGAGGAGTTATTAAATCCTGCCATATCGGTGGGCACCGTTACATCGGCTTTTTGCTCCCCAAGAAGTACCAGTTGATGCGTGTCTTAATGGAGGATCTTAGAGCTGAGCTCACACTGAGAGAAAGCAAGACATCTGTTATTTTAAACGGGGTAATTTAAAGGTGGATTTAGTTGAATAACATGCGGACAATTATCCTTGTCTACGATTTGAAGATAGCTTGATTTCTTTCGTTAAAGAGGAAGGCCTTACAGTTTATTCAAATTCTAGAGTTACTTATTCCGAACGCACGAAGAATACTAAAGGTGTTATAAGTATTTGTATTGCTGATAGTAATACAATAGATAAGTTTCTACATAAAACCAGTTGCTTGGACACTTACCGTATATTTTTCTCGTTGGTTTGATGGGAAATAAGAACCGAACTGGATAAAAATGTACTCTGAGCTGAATGGCCTATAAAATGATGGCCCAAAAGCCAATGACACTGACACATTTGGAAGCGTCGGGTTCGATTCGGTTGTAAAATTCAGTATCACCCATAAACACTACTTTTTTCTTGTAACTTAAAATCCGTTCTTTTTGGTAACTGAAATGTCGTTTCTTGGGGTGATGAACTTTTAACCATGTTTATGAGATTCAGTCAACATATTTCACTACTGATTGGTAATTAAAATTACTTTCACGAATACTCAAGTTGGTATACACGTTATTACGTAAATCATATTATAAGTGTAATCTTATCGCGCTAGTTAGTACACACCGCTATAAACCAGCTATTATAGGCAAGAACGTAAAACAGAATTATATTCGCCGACGAACCGGCCGGACGGCTGAATTGTTTTAGTGAAAACATGTCTGGCACAAGCAGCGTGTGCTTTATCATTCGCGAGTGCAAACATCAGTAAAAGCTCGCGAATGTGTTTCAAAAAGATTAAACAATTCGCGCTACTGCACCATCGAGAAACTTGTTTAGGTTACGACCAGTCGGGAATTTCAGTTCGAATAGATTAACGATATTCCGATGTATCCATCAATAAATCGATTGAAATACTCAAATTTTATATGTATCCCGTTATGTCTAACATGAATATTTGGTTTTCAAAATGTTTCAGGGCAAACTAAGAACTAAAAGATTTTAGCGGATAATATTTCTTTGGCGAAAGCATCAAAGATATGACGGCCAGCTGCACGTAAATTAAAGTCTAGATTTTCACGATATTTCGTGTATTTCAGTGGCCTTGCATACCACAGTTGGCTATAATAATGTATTGCTCGGAATCATAATAACGACAAATTGAGAAAATACGACTCCACATAATGTGTCTCCGTAAAAAAGTAATATATTCGCGTTAATTTATGTTTCTTGCGCCGTTTAAAGGCTTTCACATTCAAACATGTTTTTCACAAACAAAAGCTGACCGGTTTGAGTTGCCTCGCTGTCTTTGAATTTCGCATGAGTTGTTCGTTATCTGAATTTGTGGCAGTGCGTGGGCGCATACGCCCTGTGTTTTTCTCTACCATCGCTGCTTTGTATAATTTAATGAAGTTTTCTTATGGCTTTAGGCCCGTAATATTAAGCTATAACGTGTGCAGTTAACGCATGTGTGGGTGTGCCACTAATATCCGCTCCATTTATCTCTTACACTGTAAATCTGGACAAATGAAGAATGGATTCATTGAACTCTATTATAGTCACTATTTTTATCGTGGCAGTTTCATATTCGACGCGATTTTCAGTTGAATTCATCGGTATTTTTCTGAGCTAGATAATGCGAATGTTTCGAGCATTCACAAGCGAATATTTAGTTGTAAGAAGCATCTTTGTCGGCTGATAACAAGGACTAATAATGAAGTTGATTGGATTGGTCCTACTTCACGTAAGGGTCACAGTTCAGTCGCCTTCGACACTAGCTCATAACGGACGCTTTTGTCTAGCTAACCACGAGTTACTACTTGTAGATTATCTCCCATCGTTATCGCTAAAACGCACAAACTTGTGACACCATGCTAATGGTATGCACTGCTAACAGAGGCTACTTAGGTAGAAGCTTTAACATTACGAAACTAGTGGCAAAAATAAAAGAACCCATATAAAATAACGCAATTATTATCGTCAACTTTACTACTTCCTAATGATTGTTACTCAAACACGTTTCAAAGGAACAATGGATGACGGTAAAGTATTACACAAAATAAGCTGACGTCATAGAATAAGCATTTGACTATACACGACCAGCGAAGTAGTTCCTGTGGGACTTGAAAACAACTGGAAATGAATAACTTAACGAGGAAGAAAAATCATCTGTTGAGACATAGCACATTCACAAAGACAGAACGACTATTAACAATATGCAAGAAACAAGAAATTCTAAATTGCATCGTCTTACCCGTTTCACAATTGCTGACTCCCACAATATTGTGTATGCTAAAACAAACTCTCGAATGCAAATTGCATGATAGAGATTAATGACTACAGCTGACATTTTCACACAGTAAGACAAGGAAAAATTTAACTTTAAATGCTCGGGAACAGCTGGACATGTTTAATGAATGAACGTTTTCCATTGTGAATGAAAGTACTGAGAGGAACGGATAGAGTAAATAATGAAAATAACGACCACAACCGCAACTCACTACTACTTACTCAAACATTTGTTTCTGTAGTTGCAGCTGAATTAATTAAATTAGTACCTGATGTGATCGAACCACATCACAAGCAGATAACCTCTGGGTTGAGCAAGAGTACTTGTATACTGCGACGCTTTTTTTCAACTATCTATAAAACACAAGTGTAAGTAAGTGGTAAATCAGGCCTATGTTAGATATTTTAAAAATTTCATTCATTTTCAAAGTTATGCAGCGAAAAGCAATAATGAAGTATTCTATCACCACTTCAAACACATCAAACACATCAAATTGTCACGGATCACGCGACCCTAACATTCCTTCGGTTCAAGCTATCTTTTGATCGTTTTATACCATTAGGCTTCTTCATTAGTATCTTTATACGTGTATGGGTAGACACGTATAAAGATAGTAGATATAAAGAAGTAGATGCAGCAGTGCATTTGGTACTCAGTAATGAGGTTGATCGGATTGGTCTCGCTCCGCCGACCACGGGTCACGGGTCGCGGCCCGCTCTAGACTTTGTCTAACAGCGGTATCCATTAGTACATTGTCTTCCATATTGTTTTTAGAAGTAACTGCGCCTAGTGCTTCCGCAGTATCTATGTGCGCACTTCGTTTCTGCTCAATGACTGTTTTGCTTATTGAATCATCGGTTTAGTTCAATGTTTACCAATATTTTAGTCGTTCATCTTCAATAGATTTGCAGTCGGCTTCCGTAAACAGTCTGGTTTTATTTAATTTAGTTCCAGAAGTGATTTCCATTACGATTGTCAGCTTATCCATGGCTCTGAAATCACTTGTCCTTAATTGCTCATCTGGTTTTATGTTATTTTCATTAGTCATGAATTATTAATTAATTACAGCATCTCAGTTCTTCGTAATACCTGAAAAATATTGTAATGTTTTACCTTCTACGTCACATTTATATAGAAAATCGGACGAATTAATGGGTAAACAGAGATTCGTGACTAATCCCGGGTTGAGCTTGTTAAGTCATTAAAGTATAACATGATTTATTAATCAATATTACTTTACCATTGTATTTAAGTACAGTAAGTTATTATCTGTCCCGTAAATTCACTGTACTTATGGATTGATTGATTACGGGCTGACCACTTATAAAGACGAAAACAGACTTAATTTTCCAATTTTATATATTTTTAAAACTAAGTGCAATTTTTATAAACGTATTGCATACGCAATTAATTTTTTTCAGCATCTAGCATTGGCATAACAAGCAAAAGAACAATGTTCTTTTCATGTCTTTTCTCTCAAAAACAACTTTATTAATAGGATGTTGTTATTTCCTAACTAAAAATAAAGATATCTTCTGTTGTCTGCCAGCACATAGTGACTCCCAAACTGTTTATATTTCTTTTACGTTTTACGTGGGTACATAGCAACACGTACTTCTAGTGCTTTTTCATATAATTCAAAATCATACAACAATCTTTTAGATATTATTTTTATTAATATGCATCTGTCAGACCTGGCAACAAGCCACGATCTCTATCCCTAGAATTAAATGCTGCAGAAAAAGAAAACAAAAATTCTGTGTAACGATTGACACGTTTCCCCATTACGTTGGTAGCCAACATTCTATGCCGTCCACAACATTAAAGAGGTTAAAACCTTGGAACCTATTATATCCGTAGTATACACGTGTAAGCCAAGCCAAGGTAACCCGCAAAATTCTAATTTTCTTAGGCTTTTGCAATTTGCAGGTCAGTTTCACGCTGTATGTTAAACCAAATATGTTTCGCGACCGTAAAGGCTCGCGCACATTTTGCCGGGCCGCAGCGGGGCAGAGTGGGCCGCAGCAGGGCGGAGTGGGCCGCGGCGCAGCGCAAAATACTTACTTAGCACAATACGGCGGAATATGCGGCCCGCTGCGCCCCGGCTAGTGCGATAGTTCATATAAAATACATACGAATGATTTGAGCGGATTTTTGCGCTGCGACCCGACATAATGTGCGCGAACCTTAACACGTATGAAGTTATAGAATTATAATTTCCTTTATTCATTTCTATACATATAATTTACATTTTTAAATATTCCTATACAAAGTAATATAAAAAAACATTTAAAAATATAAATTAATAATTATTATTAGTTTATTTCATCCCATTTAATAAAGTATTTCATGAAAAAATCATTCAATAGTGGGATTAAATGAAGTTAGAGGGTTGCATTGATGATTATAATTGAATGATTATAACTCTGTAAAGCCGAATTTGTTTCGACCGAATCAACATACAACCCGACACTGACCTGCAAATTGGCAAAACATAAGAAAATTATAATTTTGTGGGCCACCCTGGCGCTTTCACCGTACCTTTCAAGAGCCTATAAATAGCAGTAGCCGACAGTGTACATTTATTTCTAATAACTAAAGCTGGTTGATTGTTTTCAAAATGAGTTAAATAGTAATGAGAGAAACTAAATAGTGGGAATACACTATTAATTGGTAACAGGGGGGTTACCATAACGTCTTAAAACAGGAGTAATTCCAGTGTGGGAAACAGACAGAGCTATACGGGTCGTCTAGCGCCATCTCTTTCCTAGACTGGAATTGCTCCTGCTTTGTGACGTCATGGTAGGCCACCTGAGCATGAAGTCCCAGCTTATGGGAAAAGGTTAAAAGGGTTACACGCAACAATGAGTGGGATAGTTTGAGGGTACCAATGTCCCCCACCTTGGGTTGGGTTGCAGAGCCTCAGAGGTCAAATGGCACTGATCCGTATAAAATACCAATATTCAGTCGTGCTTGGCAGTAGAGGAAAATAACCCTTAAAATACTCTGGGAAAAGGCTTGATGACTCAACAGTTAATCGAAGAGTAAGTTAATGATCATAAGGATAATGATATATCTCAACAGTAATATAAACTAAGCTTTACTGGTAACAGCAGTCAGCCCCGAGGCGAGTTCGTATCTCGTCGTGACCAATCGGTGTACGACAATTAAGTTAGAATTATACCATCAATCAATTGCAATATGGTAGGTACACACCCACCTGCCTGCACTCATCCGGCATACTCTGCACTAATGATGGCCAATCACCGTCGGTCAATAGTTCAGTTGTTTTGTTATTGTTGCTCTATTGTACTTTTCTTTGTTGAAGTTTATTAGGGCTAATATTTTGTGTTTATTTGTATACAAGTCATTGTTCTTTCATTCACTGTAGGTAGCTGGAACAATAGGGAATTTTCTGTTATGACAGCTCGATCTATTCATCATGATCTCTCTAGCCTTTTCCGTGGACATACAGCCCTTGGCAAGCGTGGCTTATCCTAGAAGAGCATAGCCCTGACCCGAGCTCCTCTTATGTCATTAAAAAATATTTTTTACGATTCGACAAAAATATTTACAGGTTTGGATTATAAATCGGATCGGAAAACAGCTGCCCATTTTTATCTCGATTTTCCTCTGAAACAGTGACAATTCCCTTTTCCTGCTAAATAAGTTATAGGTGCGCATAAAATAGAGGAAAAACTACTCATTGTGTTCGATGCTGACAATGCGTCAACGACCGATCGTTGATTATAATACGATTTTTGTCAGCTTTCGGTCTACTTTCTAAAAGCTGATAAGCTAATCTGCTAGCAGGAAAAACGCATACGTTTTTGGAATTGCCTGAGGCATGAATAGAAATAACATATTGACTTTTGCAATCGAGATTCTGTTCTTCGATACTTTTGATCATTACATCATCGAATTCCTCCTTGACTTTGATGTCGTTTTGTTCTTAATTATTATAAAACCGCTTTAATATTTAAGCCGGTATAGGAAACCTTTGAATTTGATCTGTCGCTCGTAAGTTGTACCTACATTATTAGCATGTAGTTTTTACTATAGTCGTCACCTATCTTGTAATCATTCCTTCAGAATGAGAGCTGACGTGTTTTGTTTGTTCCCTTTCGCCATTTTCGTAGGCTTATATCAGAAACTAATCAAACTGGAATTAAAAATTATCATTATAATTTAAATTACTTATTATAATTTTTGTTATTTTCTTTATTCATTTTACATACATATTTTTAACATTTTTAAATATCCCTTAAAATAAACCACATAAAAACATTTAAAAATATAAAAATAGTAGTCCGCCGTTGTCGGGAGCAGGGTCCAAGCTACCGGTGATTAGGGCTTCAGAGACAGGAACCTCCTCACAATGCGAGCCTTATCGAAGAGTACTGCCTTTGCCTATAATTTAAAATAGGTAGATATATCAAACTGTAAATTAAAATTAATTTATTTCGGGACAGAACAATGAATGGAAAAAACATGATTCTTTTTCAGTAAAACCCATAATTATGTTTCAGGAAAACCCATGGCGAATAATGTCCAGTTGTACCCTACGTCCACCACCATACGAGTGCCTTCATTGTCTGCTTAATAATCAGTTTTGTCACGTATTACTCCTTACGTAATAAGTAGAAGATTCATCAGACCATCACTCACCCTCCTAAGAAACAGCACTTAGAATTCTACACGCATTTTGACACGTGAATCGTGATACATATTCTGTCAGTTACGTACGATTATTTATCAACCTTAGTATTTAGGACATAAGGGTGAAAATTGGCAGACCGTCAGTGGGCTCTAGATATCAAAAATAACTGCTGTATGCCTCATACCTTCAAAATACCCGCACCTTAGTCTTTCCAGAAAATCCAAAATAACACGGGATTTCCTAAGAAAACGTTTGATGTGCCAATGTTATGAAATTAGCAAAGTAGTAGCATTTACAACGGGATTAAACAATGACACGATACTATGAACCACGTAAAGTTGTAATGATAATAATGAATATTTTAAACCGATGAAACGGCATTTTGCTTGTTATCGAGTTGTCAAAGTAAAAATGCTAGCGAAAGGCGGATTGCTGACAGACTTTAGAGCTTTAGAAATTTTCTTTCAAAAGATACAAGCCATTTCATCGACTTGAGGATAAAATTCAAGAATAAAATAAATGGACATTTCAAACGTTACAAATTCCTTAAGAATTTCTGGTGTATTAATAAAATTCATGAACTTATTTGTATTTCGTAAGTTGACGTCTTTATAAGACGCGATACTTCTTCTCACGTTACCATCAAAAGCAATCGTTAAATGAGAGAATGTGAAAGTAATTTAATACCTAATATTAATTCATTAATTTGAAAAAATCATCACAAATATCATTCCTAAAAGAAGCAGAAAAAACAAAGTCAAGATAGCACAGTACACAAAGCAGTTAGCACTAATTATACAATATATCATTTTATTGCACAGTACAGTAACGTGTTGAACAAAGTGAATACAATAATTAATTATTTAAAGGAATATCAATAAATCATGCATCTGGGGTTACCATAGTATTCATCAGGATTGTTGACTTGTTGTTTATTTAATGTGCATTACAAAATCACTCGTTATACAAAATGTTCATGTTAAAAAATAAAATTACCATGTAATGTCATAAGTAAGTTAAATATTTTATTGCCCATTTGTTTATAGAGAAACATGTGCAAGAATAATATTTAGTTACCTTGACGGCTTACGGTCAGTTAACGCTGGCTGGTAGTAAACTTATCTATGTTATAGTCTCACCTTTTCACGTCTCACTCGTGTACTCTTTCTCCTGTCCAAGCCATCTTTAAACGTTACTTAGCACGTACTATGGCTGAGCCACTTGTAGTTTGACTTTTGTGTGGCAGTGACAGCAATAAAGCTAAGCCATAATATGTGCCAAGTAACGTTACCTAGATTTCGATTTTAATCCGTATAACCATAGTATCTTTGTAAATCTGTTTCTAAAATAAGATCAATTGACCAGGTTCCCAATCGTTTAATTTATTACGAACAAAACTATCCTATATGGTGTTAGACGTAAAGAATGGCACCATCCCATATCTTCTCGTGGGTGTCGTAAGAGGCTATAACTAAGGGAGTTACCAGAGAATGGGCAGCAACGTTCTCTGTGCTTTTATAAAAACCGTACTGCGAACGCCAACCCGCCTGCCAAGCGTGGCGATTATGGCAAAACCCCCCCTTTGAGGGAGGCCTACGTCCAGCAGTGGACGTCTTTCGGTTGAAATGATGATGATGAAAACCATAAATAAAATAAAACTTTATCATTATTTTTATATTCCCCGCTATCAAAGCGACCTCGCCTAACCATGTTTGTGGTTCCCACTGCACGTGGTTTGCGGTACTATCGGAGCGCTATCATTATGGCACAAAACCACCGCCAATTACGAACGGAAAACTTGCACATTTCTACTCAATATAAACACTATTGTGTTTTCAGTTAGGGGAAACGGGACTAGTTACGTTGAACTGCAAAATACTAGTTACTAATTTAGTTAACTGTTATAAGTAGTAAATGTGCGGCCAAAACAGTATTGAAGATTGATCGAACTCTGACAAAGACTTCAGTATATTATTTATCTGTCAGTGTCCGGCTGAATAATAATAACGTGGCTAAATAATAACAGCCGCTCGGGTCGATCTTTAGGTTAAGCCGCGCGTGCCTAGGCTGGTCCGTGAATGGGTGACCCATTGCAAAATATATCTTTTTTGTTCTGTCTCCTAGACTCTGTGCAAGTTTGAGCGAGATGGATACAGTTTTCAAAAGCAATTTACGTAAAAAAAATAAGGCAGAGACCAACGAGCTCCAAGAAAAATTTGCCGTGTCTCCAAAATGGAGCTTTCAACAATAGCCAGTGGCCCGAAAGTCTGACAACCAGTCTTACCAAGGGGTATCGTATTACCTTGTACTAACGGGGTTGTGGAGGTCAAATAGGCAGTCGCTCAATGTAAAACACTGGTATTTAGCTGCATTCGGTAAGACTGGAGTTGAGAAAAGGCTAGGCAGATGATGAGTGTCCGGTTCGCATTTAAAATACTGGTATTCAGCTGCATCCGGTTAGACTGTAAGCCGACCCCAACATAGTTGGGAAAAGGCTAGGCAGATGATGACATTAGAACTTTTGATCCGATTTTCCTTCCTTACTTTGTTGTATCTTATATTACCTTGTGATATGTTATTTGTAATACTATGATGTTCCTTATAAATAATAATACACATAGTGTGACAGGGCTGGGCTTAATAATGCAATTAACAAGAATCGTTAAAATATTCGCTCAAATGTGATTACTAGAGACGTGAATAGTCATGACCTGTCAGGATATAAAAACACGGATTAAAGTTGCATATTACCGGTATTACAACAAAGATATCTTTATTACTAACTGGTATTTACAAACCCTTTATTAATGCGTTAATTCAAGTAGCGTTCACTGATTTATTGTTCCACAAACAAATAACTTTATTTGCAGTAATTCCGATAACCGGCGATACTCAAACAGATAAAGCGGTGTTTACATTAATTCTTCTAATCGTAGATACTCGGTGTACACTGTATATCGGTATAGGTAAAGGGCGGTGCGCGCATGCGCCGCGGGCTGGAATGCAATTGGTTAACGTTTATCGATTAGATGCGCCCGCGGCGGCGTACGTTTCCCATAGCTTTTGTTTACTGTTCCACTGTCCGATTTCCTTGTATTATTTGAACGGATTGATATGGACAAGACTATTACTCATGCCTATTTATTTTAAATTGCTACCTGTGCAATTGAGTGTGTAGGCAACGTGCAATTACGTAATTAAATCAGATATAAAAATTCGCAGTGAAAATAATTCTAGTGACAAAATAGCGTCACTACGAATCCGGGCACGCTTACAGGTATTTCTGTAATGCAGAAAATGAAATAATTACTTTTCTCATAAAAATATTACTAACAGTGAAAAAATGCAATAAAGTAAACACGGGCACGTCGCCAAGTATCGCCACGCTATTTCGACGTAGCCGATGTCCGGCGACCGGCGACCAAACGCCTGCGACCAAACTTTGTTTCCCGTCACGTGGGCCAAATTGTGACGTTTTCTTGACAAGAAAATGTGTGTAGACACTCAGACACTCCCATATTCATTACACACGTCTGGTTTGAGATTTGAGATACATAATTTGACACACAGACGAAGTCAGGAATTCATTAGTCTGGAATTCGCCCCGAGTACACGATTAGACTTTTAGGAATCGGTCCCCCTTATACAAGCGGATAATTTCTTTCCAAGAAATCTTATGGTCGTTGTCGGTGAAATCTGCGGACATCACTTCATCCTTTGGGCACGTAATAGACGATTTCTTCATGACTATACTACTATAGAACTCACAGAACACAAGAAAATAATGCAATTTCTGGTTAGTTGACTCTCATAGTCATAACAATACACGTCTTACTTCCAACACAATATTTTACGAGGTCCTTGCTGTACAATAATGGGAAATGTAATATAATGGTTGACAAGCAAAGGAAGTGTTCTCAAGCGAGCAGTTTGTGGCCAACCGCTAAATAGCATCGGAACTGCCCTCCGCTTTGGAATTATGATCGCTACAAGATTACGGCTAGGATTTTATGTAGCTGGGAAACCACGCTCATATAAAAGGGATAGGAGGAAAGTCTGCCCGCAGCTTACGTGTGTACATCAAAGAAAATAAGCTTTCAAAACCTGTGGTTAAATGATATTTTCCATCATTTCAAATTGTGTGGTTTGAAACGTTTTTGTTTTAGTTTATTTATGAAATTTTAAAAGCGGCGTGTTGAAATCACTCATGCCTGTGTTTTGAAGATGATACATACGAATAGTGTACCGTCGGAACGTGCACTCTGAAATAACTAACTTTTCAGCATAGGTTCAGTGGTTATTTTTTTCGTTTTATCTATATCTGTAATAATATTATAAAGAGGTCGGAACTAATTATCAATTTTTTTTTTTGTTACTAATTGAAAGATACAGTGTTCCTGGGTGCTATAGGCTGTAAATTATATTTATATCATGCATATTAGCCGATCTATCACAATTTTTGAGGATAAAGTCGCGGATGAAGTACTAGTACTTTAAACTTGTCTTGTTTCGTACAGTTGGCTGATTTTAAAAGATTTATTCGTTACATAAAGATATGTATCGGCATGTGAAACTTCGGTCCGTCTGTTCTTTGAGTGATTTACAATTTGTCGTCTGTCGCCGCGACAGGCGCTGGACCGCGACGGCTAACGAATGCTGTCCCAGCTCGTTTGGGGCGCCTATTTCCGCATCTCATATTTCTCATTGAAATATATCGTCGCAATGAAATATATCTAATGAACCTATTGTCACAATAAGAGATACTGAATGTTCGCTCAGATTTACGACTTCAAAGCGAAGCTCGGACTGCCTATCTTCGCTAAACGTATGTGTGCTACCGACGCGGATGTCAGTTAATTTTTCAGTCGCATAATAACATCTTCGAGCAATTTGCACGCTGTCACGCAAAATAATTTAGCATGAGACATGTGACGAATTTCTAACCTCGATTTTTATTTACTACGCTTGTTTATTGTATAAGTTTAAACCGTCGTTCGGCTCCCTAAAATATCCCTTTAGAAAAAAAAGCGCTACTGTGAACCGCGGCGTTTGGCAGCGTGCCAACTGGTCCATTTCTCAGCTTTGCTCGTGGAGTCGTGGACGGCGGAATGATACTGGTTCACAGTTCATATACATCGCGCTGACCGTTGCTTTGAAGCTAACGTATTGAGGTTAAACGTATGTACAGCATGCGTGTATGTGCAGGAAATATGGTTTATGTGTAACGAAGCGAGTAATTAATCCAACAGCTAATGGCATTAGATGTAGTCACACATTTGAATTAGGTCTTAGCATGTGGCGTCGGCGTCGCCGCGGCGTTTCGTAATCTTAAACATTGAATGAATTACCTAACAGATGATGAATGAAATTTCAGAAAGTGGTTTGGGATCGGTTTTCTTCTTTGATTGAAACATATTTAAATCAATTATTTAAAAAAAGGTTCTGATAAAATTGCTCTATGTTTTTGAAGATTTTACAGATATTGTAATATAAAACTTATCTATGTTTTCTCTTTTTTTTCAGTTTAACTTCGTTGGAAGGATTCTAGGCCCCAGGGGTATGACAGCCAAACAGTTAGAACAAGAGACAGGATGCAAAATCATGGTCAGAGGAAAAGGATCAATGAGGGACAAGAAAAAGGTAAAAACAAACACTTATTATTACTCATACCATTTGTAACTTTTCCTGATCATCGTTAAAACATTTAATTAACGTTAAGTAAACGAGTTGTTTATTTTAATTGCTAACTTTTATATTTTCCAAGCAGCTAACGATTGGAAATCAATGCAGGTTACCTTATTTCTCAATATTTTCTTACCCGCGGCTTTGCTCGCGTTAATTTAGAATTTGACAATCAATTAGGTTGTACACTGCTTGTAATAATATAATTCAATCATAATCCTAAAGACACGTAGCGCCATCTATTATCATAAGAACGTTGTTGTTATTTTCCTGGGAACAGCACTTTTTTTCGGAATGATAGTTACCCTATGTCCGTTTCTGTACACCTGACAACGTATATGCAAAACTTCAGGGGATCGGTTCAGTGGTTTAGGCGTGAAAAGGTAACAAACGAACAAACAAACTTACTTTCGCTTTTGTAATATTAATAAGGATTAAAAATGGGAAATAATTTTCTTTAGTGTCAGGTGGTGTCTGAAGCAGGATTTCTAGTTAGATCGATGTTTTTAGTGCAGTAATTTACCTTCGAAACCAACTTACCGAAAGAGGGAAATAAGTACTTTATCACAAAAAGCAAACAGAATAATTATATTCTATCATTACATTTAGTACGAGTTTGCACACACATAAGTAAGTATTTCTGCAAAATGTTAGCAGTATTTTTTATGTTTTTGCACTTATCACTTCTGTCTAAGTGAATACAATTTGCCTGTCAATTCTGTCGTTATTTGCATGTTGTCAGGTTTCCATTGACATGGCTGTCTTCTATAAATCATCCTTGCGAACAGCAATTAGACTAGCTTTGTCCATGGGAAGAAAACTGACAACCAATTTACGTTTAATGTTCTTATTTACATCTGTTTGCACAACGTTTAAAATCCCTTCTGTTTCTAATCTTGGTTTGAATTCACGCATCTGTGAGTGTTGTTTTGCTCGAAATATCGAGGTATAACTCCTCAATTCAATCCATTTCTACGAATAGTATTGCCCAAACATTGGGAAACGAATATGGATCTTCCGTTTAGATTTCTATGGGCTTGTTTGAAGTGCTCAAGCCATTAACGTTCAGTTACGTCCTTGAGACTATAGCAATGTTCGAGGCTATTTATATTCACAACCATACTTCAAGTATCAATAGTAAAATGTAATATTGTAATGGGTACTTGACTTCTCTATGCGAGCTGAAAAAACGTTGACTTGTGGTTTGTATTTTGAAGTTTTATCATATGTCTTTCCTTATAAAGAGATAATTTTGCTGAATACTTCATTTATATAAAGAAACTGGTCCAACAACCTCTCAGTAAAAACACTGTAAAAGCTAAAATGACGCCATGACTAAAGCGTGAAATCCCCAACAACATAAACATTGAATTTTAGAAGCACGTCATTCCAATTTCCTGCTATATTTGATTTCTCATACAGCGCCTTAATTACTGTGCTAAAATAGGAGCAAACATTTGAAAGCGTTTCAATAGAAGGTCACTAAACTGGATGCAAAAGCATAATCGGCTAAGAATAGTCCTCCACTATATGGGAGACAAGCTCGTAATCCACCGCGTGGGTTGAGGGACGGTAGACCCCACATGTCTTCGAATTTTTGGGCACCGTTTTGAGACCACAGTCTTAACTGTTTTATTTTAATGAATTTCAGGAGGACGCAAACAGAGGAAAGCCCAATTGGGAGCACTTGGCTGACGACCTCCACGTCTTACTCACAGTTGAGGATACTGAGAACAGGGCGAAAATAAAGTTGGCCAGGGCTGTCGATGAAGTCAAACGCCTGCTTGTACCTGTAAGTATACACTTTGTTCTGTCGCAAATAAACTCGCCTAAGGTTCGGTCTACCTTGGATAAAGGATCAGGTAATATGACACTCTGGACCCGGCCTCAGATACGGACAACTCCATACGTCCACCATCAGTGCTGCTACATTCTATTCAAATCGATAGTAAATCTTTATCCAGACTGTTACTGCCAACGAAAGCAGCATCACTAGTGATCCTAAAATCTTCAAAAATAAGCTCTATGTTAGGGTGTAAGCAAAACCAGGACGCTCCATTTGTACTGTATGGTGTCGGACGTAAATAATAGCACCATCTCATATCTTCCCGTGGGTGTCGTAAGAGGCGACGAAGGGACTTACCAGAGAATGGGCAGCAGCGTTCTCTGTGCTTTTGTAACAATCGTACTGCGATCGCCAACCCGCCAGCCAAGCGTGGCGATTATGGCAAAACTCCCCCAGATGGGCGCAACACATTTGGCTACAAAGGATTCTAATATTCATTTTGAAAGCAGCCAGTTACAATATCCAAGACTTGAAACTGGGTAAAAAGAAATAGGCAAGGTAAACTCTCAACTCGTAAAGTTGTAATGATATGCCCACGTCTAGAACAATACTGTGTTAGTCTGAAATGATTGATGAGGAATAGCGTCATCGATCTTAGAGGACCGGCTTTGCGGTTAGGTCACCTAAGGGACATAAACGTGGTTGCTCATCGTGGTGACTAGTATTAGGTACTTTACTATGACTAGTTTAGTTTGTTTGAGGAAGATTTGAAGATGAGTTTTGTAATGCAACTAATATTTACCTATTTATCCGCTTGTTTCGAACGTCGGGTTTTCTAGCTCAGTTGCATACAATTTCTTCGACATTGCATACATTCGTGTCGTACGAAAATAGAATGAATGAATTCTTAAAATACCTTCATGTAGGATGGAGTCTGACCACCGCAATCTCCGATCTTTCTTTTATACAGCCCGTAACATTTCATTATTCCGTAATACTAAACTACTTATGACTAACTTAACAGTCAGTTACCACGTGAACGTTAGATTGTTTGAGTCGCTGCGAATATTATCTGTTTAAGATAAACTCTCTGACATACTGGCAGACGGTTATGCCAAATAGAAATTTTGGCACTCACTCCATTAGCCGCGAGAGTAACTCAGTCGGTGTCGCTTTTAGGGTTTTGGAAGTTAAAGATAGAACCACTGTCGATTCGTCATACCCTCCAGGAATCTGGAAACGTGAAAGGAATTTAAAAAAAAAAATTCCAATCAAAATCATACACAAATTATAATCTTTTTTTACGGCAATTAACAGTTCTATGTTGCAAGTTTCAGTTTCATTTTCCTATTTCAGTTCCATATTCCTATTAGTCGACCAATGACTACGGAATCAAATCGTTTCAGTTTAATGTTCTGTCTTCGATCCCATAAGTAGTCAATGACCACGGAATTCTAATTCACCTACGAAGTCCGACACGAACCTGGCAGCTCATTCGGGCTTATCGCCTTTCCTTCCTCGAAAGATACGATAAATATTTTCTCGCCTACTGAATATCAGCCAAATCTTCCTTGGGAAAAATGTTACAAAGTGGTCTACTATCTCTATACCGATCTCATTCAGTGTTACGTTCATTGCCGTGCGCTTAAGGCGCGATGACGTCACCAGCAATTGTGTTGAACCGCTGCAAGGCTTGGACTCATTACTACTAATTAACGAACACTGGTTACCTTCTACCTAGATACCTTAATAATTCTGTTTTGATAACGTGTTCTACTTTTACGAAATGGTCAAGTGGTGTTTGGAGATTTTGGTTGCCATGTTCGTTGGTTTGGTCATGTTTGTTCTAGTCTTTTTCCATCAGTCAAATGAGATCATTCAGACCATTTAGAGAAGTCTAAAAATCATCATTGTTCCAGTATGAGAAAGAGACAGAGCTATTCGTCTTGTATAGCGCCATCTCTCTTTCTCGTTTGTTAAATATGTACATTCAATTGATCAACTCCGCCTCTCGCAGTCCACGGCTGGAAAAATGTATCTTCCGAACAGCGTTACAAGACTCGTCTAATCACCTTTTACAACAAATAAATCCATTAATGGATGATTTTGTACAAGCCAGACAAGTTTAGTAACTAATAGTATTCTGACTCATTTCCTTCATTTCTCTGAATACAAATATTTTTCTCAATGTTGTTGCCAAAATAATATTCTTGGCTGCGCAACTGCCATCAAAGTCAAAAATGATATACGAGTTTCTACACCTAAATATAAGGCTAACGACAATACAAATGTAGTGTTTTACCGACACTGACCTTATTTTGGTTCTAGAGCTATGTTTAATTAACTTGACCTCTCAATTCTTCGCCATAAAGCACGTTATTGTTTGCTTTTAATTACTTTGACACAAGTATCGTTTGCGCATCATCATCTGATACGTGTATAACTACTCATTCTATAATGGGGTCCTCCCCGTCGTTATTTTAAATTAATTTTTATAAACATTGTACTTGACATAAAGCCTGGATTTTTAACGTCCTTCAGACTCACTAAATATGGAAAATATTATATCGACCGGCTATGGAATAATCTTACACAGGCTTTACATGAAAGACGCCTTGATGGTTGCATCATGCTTTTGACCAATCCAAATGGTTAAGTCGCCTTCTTTAAAATTTTTATGTAAAGAGAACGTGTAACCTTCTTGCTGTTTCTGAACGAACCTCCTTTGATTATTTATGTACATGTTTACCAATAAGACCTTTCTATTGCTCTACAGCAAGCCGATGGCGAAGATGAACTGAAGAAACGCCAGCTGATGGAGCTGGCTATCATCAACGGCACATACCGTGACTCTAGTACCAAGGCGGTGGTACCCGTCAACGGTCAGTGCCTCATAAGTATGGTCGCATTCATGTTTTGTCACTAAAACTACCCACTAAGACTTACTAATACAGATACGGAGTAGTAAGAAATGGAATGCTCACTCGTTGGTCAAACGTGTCCCCCTCACCTCTGGCGTCAAATCATATGGCATGTTCTAAATGCACGGTTTTCACGGGAATATGCATTTCGCTCTCATTTATCACTCCATTTCTTAGCACTTCGTAACCGAAATCTGTACTATCTAACTCCATACAGTCGGCCATGAAGTTTTCTACGGGTTATTGTGTAACAGAAGAGGGTCCTATGTCTAGTGGTGGCTAAGTTTTCAAGACTGTAAAAAGGCCTGTCGATATCAAAGACAATGAACTACTGTATGGATTAGATAGATAGTCATCAATTGGCTTTAAAGGTTTGAGTGAGATTTTCAAGGGTGCTTGGTGGAAAAGATCCTGGGGATCCTATATACCTACTGTGCAAATTCCATGCCATTCAAACTTACATTTCAAAGGAATTTCAATCATTTCGAAGAAATGTTGCAGGATAACGAGGTATCTTCAAGTAATTGTGATTGTTTCCTGGCTACAATGTTGTGGGACACATAATTTTGCATGACAAACTACATAATAATCGTGGGATTCTTTTTTCATCGAATTGTGTTCTGACAACTGTACATATTCTGCTCTGTTTTCATTACGTTTCCTATTGTTGAAGTGAGCATAAATTGTGTCTTTTGTTTGTGGATGTGAGTCATCGAGGCGACTGCTTAGATGACTAACTTAATTGATTTGTGGCATGTTACGGTTGTAACTATTAACATGGGTGATTTCACTGCACCAAGACCTCTTATCGTTAATTAAGTGCCATTTGAAACCGGCCATTGGAAACCGTTCAAGCCTAAGAAGAATTTGCTACGGACGACGAAATGAGTTTTTATCACGGTTGTTTTCCAGTGTACTATTTTCGCGTGATATTCTATGGGAAAGTTTCATAAAGGTATATAATATAATATTTTGTCTTGTACACGATAACTTGGGTCGTAATGATGTTGTCTCAATTATTATCTAAACGTTTCTGATTTTCCAACTCGTTGTTCTTCAACCATCGTGACATCGCACGAGAATTTCAAAGTCACCATGCGTTTACAAAATCCACTAACACATGTGAACTGTCATCAAAAGAACTGTGCTAATGGGTATCAAACTTTCATCAATGGTTCATATAAACGGGAAAGAGGCAAGGAACCCGACGCGAGCTGATCTAAGTACCATTGATACAATGCAGACGATCCCACAGCGGACGAGGAGTGGCGGCGCGTGGCCCAGGCCGCGGCGGAGACGCAGCGTCTGCTGGCACCCGGCGGCGGCGGCTTGGGGGGAGCGGGAGGCGTGACGCTACGCTCCCAGGCGCCTCTGGGGGCGCCACTGATCCTGTCCCCGCGCATGTCGCAAGGGGCCCAGGCAGGCCTACTCAACGGCTCGTCTCAGGCCGCTGCAGGCCTCCTCTCCCCCGGCGAGCCGGCCCACCAACTCATCTACGCGTCGCCCTACGACTACGCCAATTACGCCGCGCTCACTGCCGCCGCCAACCCGTTGCTGACTACGGAGTACGCCGCTGCGGACCATACGGGTGGGTTGTTCGCCCGTTGATTATTCTTAACGATGTTTGATAACCGTAGGCGTTAATGCATTAGGGACGGTTTAATTCAATATATTTAGATAATGCAATAATATTAATAGTCAGACGCAGCTGAACGGCAACTGTTTTGACTGAATTGAATATTCATATAGATTTGTAAAGAAAAAAGAAACCTTTAATATTAAATGCCTGTTGCTGGGCATAGGCTTGATCTCGAATTTCAAAAAAATGACAAATCTGAACGAGCTAGAAATCGTAAATCGAACTTGAAAAGATGTCCTGAAATTCAGCAATAAATGTTTAGGTAAAAAATTGTTATCAAACATCGTTTATTATCTACTAACGCTACATACACACGGTACCGGGTTTTCAGTCGTCCATTAGAATCAAAATTGTAGGACAAAAAAACGTTTGTTCAAATTAGTATTAAAAATATATACAATTTGATAACTATTATCGCAAATGTCGAACAAAATAACCGCATGTAAAACAACACACACTGGCTTAGGCCTCGACAACAGTATTTATAAAAATGCTATTAGATATATGGCAGTAACATTCATTAAATACATAGGTTTAAGAACTTATAGGCCAGTATTTAATCGTGGCCAGTTAGGCCTTTTCATCACATTTCACGCGACGAATATAATCGTACCATCTTAGGTCCCCGAGTTCCAAGTACCTTCGGATAAATTCAGCCCAAGGCCTATAGGCTATAACGCTCATCCGTATGTCGCATGCCTTATTTTCTATAAAGCTTTCAGTACAAGCTTGATTCCAGCAACACCATGAAGTAGCAGAATAATCTCCACAAATTGCTTCCCTGAATGGTCAATTCATGTGTCTTTGTAGCAGCGTATTATTCTTTTTAATGGGGCCTTTGTATTGGCAATTATTTCTAAATTAAACGACATACTGAGTGCCGAATCAATAATAATCTGGCACGTTTATAGCCTTTTCTCATCACATAATATTTTATGTATTCTATATTGACACAATTACTATTTATAAGGGGCTTTGTGACGGTACTGATTTTAACAACTAAAACGTACGGACAGAATTGTAACGCCATTGTTTCTTGTCCATAGCACGTGATTTGACCGATTACATCTGGAGCCATTTTTGGAGGGATTATCCTGCTGCGCGATATTAGACTTTATAAACTCCAAACAAAGTAAATGAGACACAGAAACTCGATAACGGTTGTAGATGCTGCTAGAACACTAAATACAGCTACTTATTTAAATCAAGTTAACAAAGAACAATCAGGCTCGTGATTACACAGCACTAACATACTAATGTACACTATTCTAACGTATGGTGTCGAGCTTATGTTGAACTGTGTGTGATATAAATATTTTAATGGGGTTTGCAGCGTCGAGATATCTGCTAGCTGGCTTTTGACATTGGCCGCATCAGCCCTCAATAAGATACGGCAGACTGCAAGCGCCGTATCGCACTACGCATCATTATTGCCGTCCTTGATATCATAATCCTCTTCTAAATGCCTCACAGGACGTCCTCTTTACAGTCATAATAAAACGCCATGATCAATTTATAGTTTAAGATTTTATTGTTTTAAGTACGTTTAGCTTAACGACTCATTATTTTGTACCTACGATGTTATCGTCTTGAATATTTACGAACATTGTTTTTTTTTTCATACAAATTATAATTTTTGTTTTACTTTGCAGTCAGAGATATATTATTTATTATATAACAGAATAATTTACTATTTATTCAAATTAATATAATCATCAGAATATTTATTGAAAATATATTTTCTTTATATCAGTTGTTTCGTGTTAGGGCTGATGGCAGTTGAATAATTGTTTAAATTAGATATTATTTTAGTTGAATCTAACTGCCAATAGAACTCTATATAAGTTACCGATGTTTAATATACAAAGACATAGAGTTTTTATATATATATTAATTTACTTGTCTTGTTACTGAATACTGATACACTTCACTTGAATGATGATATATATGAATAGATCCCATCATTTAGTTCTTGTGATAACCCTTGCTTGTAACACAACTAATTATTACCTAACATTATGTTAATGTAGATTCAAACTTCATTAAGTTTTGGACTAAGTTATAACTTACTTTAAAGTATTACCTATCATGTATTCTAAAATTCCACCATTTGCATGTGGTTTTTTTTTCATCCTTTTTTTCTATATTTTCAGTTAAAACCTTGTGAATAACAAAAGAAAATTTCGTATTAACAGTAGTTTATCTGAATGACGCAATGAGTTGCATAGATAATTCAGCAATTACAAGCAAAAGGGACCAAATACAAATTGATTTACGAAAACAACACATTTACATATTTAACTATATTTTAACAAAACTGACAAAATTAATAACGCGATACACACTTACATTACGAACAAAACGTGGAACATTCTAGGCGGTTAAATGTTTATATACGTTTACGTGTAGCAATAACATTTGTACCCGCATTGTGCATTCTGTTATTGCTACAACTATTATATCGTAACTTATTAATTTATTAGCCATATTATTATATTTATAAACATACCATAGGCTAAGTATTATTATTATCTTTAAAAGATTTCTAGTTAGGTTAGAAAAGAGTGAGCTTTATGAAAATATTATACACCCGTATATTATTGTTTAGGTTTATATCGCAGTTAACACTGTAGTCAATTTTAATTAAAACATGAAATTATCGAAGCCAGCCATTACCTGTACCTTGACCGGGAGTTCGTCGACCCGTTCGTTTAAATGTTTTATTTTGTTATATTTTCCAAAGCAATAAAATAGATAATAGAGTAATCTATAGGCCTAAGCATAATAATAGAAGTTAGTGTTACTGCCAAATGAAGATTTAATCATAAAAATTATATCTTAGTATTACCGAACGACAATGACGAGTATTTGGCAGTGATATCTAGGTACCGATGAGTGTAGAAAACGAAATCATTTTTCTATTTCTATTTTATATGAGATTTTATTTTATATGAAATTTATTTGCAGCATTTAGATGTAAAGCTACACCCAGTTCTATAGTCTATCAGCTTTAAATGTATTTGTATTCCAAATTGGTTTTCCAGTGAATTTCTTAATCCACATCCATGTTAACATTAGCAAAGGTTTGTGTTCACCGACTCGGTGTTGGAAGCTTTTGTTGTTGAGCAAAGACGCAGATGTTAAATGTGTATATGCCGCTAGGTGTGGTGAGGAGGGCGCAACGGCTCGCGCAGGTCAGGGAGCACCCTTACCAGCGCACTGCCTTACCGGCGCCTTAATTCCCGCCAAAACGCTCTCACGCCGCCATTTTGTTCACAAGGTGAGAAGCGCGTGCGCGCGCATGCAGCTAGATGAATACGTTTGCTTGTGTCTTATTGGTGTCGCACAATTGGAACTTGCATTTCTATATCGAATCTCATTTGAATGCATCTCAATATACTTGCAAGTTTCAAGTTTATGTAATTATTTATATATCTATGTTCACTTCAATTTTTATATTTCCGAGCAACCTTATTCGTCTCGAGTATGCGTGGGTATACCTTTGCTTTACTGACTCTCTGTGTCACTATTTATATTTATTATATTGTGTACTTATTAGTTACGTTCTTGAATAGTTTGTATGAGGATAAGACGCTTTATCGCTCTTCATACCGGATCTGAGGTGACACTGCATAATTTGAAAACTGTGATTTTATATTTCTTTTTTTATAGATATTTAGATCTGTTACATGTTGTGATGCGAGGCATTATTAGAGCTCTATCTTAATTCAAAGTTGAACATCAGCGTTACCAAATTATTTGTCTGTAGTCGTTTTCAATGCTGTTTGTTGCAACAATTTGAAATCACAACATGTCTTTGGACAGTCGTAATATTTTCAGATATAAATTATATATTTGAGGGAAGAAGGATTGATGTTACACTATTCATTATTGCAAAGATTAAAACGTAGATATTCGCGTAGTCGGTAGTGTTCAATATTGCCAAATACCTACAAGGTGTAAACGGACCCTTCATGAAGCCGTCCATCAAGCATTCTGTACATCAAACTACGTAACTCTACGCAAAAATGATTGCTAGGAAACGAGTTATTTTTTTGGGGGTGAAAAACCATGTTGTATGGTATGACTCAATGAAACGCACTCAAAACATTGTGCTGATGGATGCATTGAATAGTACGGGGTTGTAGAGATATTTAAAATAAAGTAATAACATTAAAAACTTACGTAAACAAAAAACTTGTGAAAAAGTTGGTACTTTGTTCCCCAATATCTCCGTAACTAGAAGGTACCCAGGTGTGGTCTAGAACAAAAAAAAATACCGCAATAACGGAGGGGAAACGCACCTTTCGGCTTCGTTAAGGGTCCTTTTACACCCATTAGAATCCACGGAGGTGCTACAAGCCGGTTGTGAGGTCCTTCTTTCCTGAGTCTCGCCCAGTATTAGTCAAAGGAAAGAGCATTTTCAGAATTTGTGCCATCAATCCAGTATTATACGTAATGCCCTCCTTTGACTCGATATGTTTTTTCATAATCATCACAACTTTCTATTAGTCAATATAAGATTTTTATATGAAATTTTTTAAGCTAGTTGTTTTTATTTTTGCCTTAGGTATTATATTTACTTTCTTATTTGAAAGTGGTTTATTATTAAGATTATTTGCACTTGTGTCCTTGTGGATTTAAGCCGGCATCCAGAATGCCGGTTACGTATTTTCACGCTTCTTTATATGGAATGATTTTAAGTCGAAATGCTATTCGTAATTTTATAAAATGAATGATAATATGCGATCATGTTTTGTAAAGTATTGTTTCCGTTGTTGATTGTAAATAAATGCATTTTCTGAGAATATACACGCAATAAATTGTCTGAAAAATTTAAATTAAGCGTTTTCTTTCTTTAGTCTCGTTAGGTCCGCGGTGCTAAAGTAAATGTTCTATGTGTTACAAGAGTATATATGTCGATAAAGTTGATGACGTGACGTCATTTGGTCACTTGTAGCCTCACACAACTAACATGCAACTCCACAAGGCCAAGTTCCCGTTTGTTTACATAATAATAATAATTATTAAGTGCACTATCATAACTGCTATGGTCACAACTTGTTGATTATCTGTAACTATGTATTTATATTATATGAGTCACTAACTTGCAAATATGTAATGACATTGATTCGTTATCACAAACTTATTAACAACTTTTATGAGAATGCCGCCATATACAGTATTGAAATGTTGCAGCAATGTGTTGAATAACTTACATACTTGCATCTGGGTGCTATGGTTATACATAAGTGATAAATTTATTATGCTTGTTTGTCAGAGCAATGCTCGTCGCAGCGCGGTCACCTCCGCTAGTGCTTCAAGCATTGCTCTTTTGGGAACTATTGGGCATTTAATCCTATATTTGTAGATTTATCATTTACATACTAAATTGACTTAACATTTTTCAACCATTAACTGCGTAAACTAATGAAGTACCCGTATAGTATTAACTGGGCCACAAACAGAACAAGTGTCGCGGCGCGAATGCCTGATAGCCTCCCCCTCATTTTTTATTGAAATTTCTATTTTTATGAGAAATTCCGTACACTAGTCATGTCAATCCGAGTCCACGGTTTATCGCTTCTGTTGAATGGCTGCATGTTGCCGGTACCCACTGTCTATCTTCGCATTGAGATTCCATTACGTACAGTCTTACATCCCCTCTAACCGTGACGTCACTGGGCGCCGGCAGCGCAGCGCAAGCGGTGAAGCGTGCTAGCTCGCGATTGGGGGTACTCGTGTAGTCGGACCATGACATTTTGATCGATACTAACATTCTGTTTTTCTCTCTTCTCGTTAACCCGGCTAGGTGAGTGCTAACGGCGCCGAGGAACTAACAGGAGTCGCGGCCGGCCGCTGCACGCCGGCCCCCTATGTCGCCGCGTAACATACTCATCGGAACATCGACCACCATGTAGCTATTAGCTGTTGGGCCTTTCACGTTTAACATTATACTATGTATTAAAATAGTCTAACTATTAACATTTATATGCCTGTTATGTTTATAACATGATGAACTTTATTAACATTTTTATATAATTTTTTTATGAAATGGCACACGCCATCGACTATATTTACTATATTGTATCTTATTGTACTTCTGTTGTCCCTTGTACGTGTTGTTGTTGAAGCACGAGTGTTGTTAGGCTACCCGGACAAATCACGGCGTTAAACGTGGCACCTTTATAACTATAGATATTTATCTTATACTTTTTCCTTTAATGTTATTTGCGTAGAGTATATTAATGAAATTTCGCACTTTTAGCGCCGTCACTATAAAAATATAGTTTGAATAAAATATTGACTTCTAACTTAAGCTTAATTCATGCAGTAGATAGACATTAATTTGATACTGAAATAAGTTTGCTAACACAACTCGCTTTTTGATCTCTTTACAAAAACATTTAAAAACCCTTCATTAGAAGCTTTCCACTATTGTATGAATTAAGCTTTTTGGTACCGTCATGATTTTCTACTAAATTGATGTTAGATGAAATATCTATCAATCAAATTTTTAATGTACTACTTAAAGTACTGCACTTTTATACGTACGTACTGATCGTTCGGCGCTACATGGATAGTCTGTGCGCGACTTCGCGTCACAAGAACAGGATGGTGTCATGCAAGAGGGACGTAAGTACCTACGATGCTAAAATATATAAATAAATTGCTTTTTTTCATAAATAATTGGACTGACATTGGATTATAGTCTAATATAGGTTGTTTCTTCATATACTCATCGACCCCACAAACCTTCGGCAAGCATTTCTACAATACTTTAAAACCAAAGACTAATATTTTATAGTAATATTTGACTACCTTTTTCTGATCAAATTTTTTAACCATCAATGTCTTCCTTTTACAAAACGTTTTAAATTGGTCAATGAGTGTATGAATTCTCATTTGAAATAAATAATATTTATAGCATTGTATTTTACTCTTAGTGCTTAATATTTATAGATAACTTTGAATATTTGTACATCTCATGTGCCTTAATTAAATGTACAATGTTCTTACCTTTTTGGTTCTATAGAAATTGTTATAATGCTAATTACTAGCTAAGTTAGAAGAGATTAAATTATTGTTAACTTTTCTAAATGTTAATTTTTATACATTTATCGTCGTCAGTTTTGAATATTAATTGTCTAAGAATATAAATAATAATACCCAAATGTTTTAGTGTCTTAGTAGATGTAGGTACGTTAGTTGTGGCAACATTATTAACTTTATAAGTGCCTTCGTTACAATCTCTTCGGGAATCTCTAGATTTCGTTCTATCTTATACAAATATCAGAGATCTGCAGTTAGTTTATTCAGTGAAAAATATTTACCCAAACATAATCTCAAAGATTACACGAACGTTCAAGTTTAATGTAACAAGGGCAATTATTCGTCATTACATGTGTATTGTTATGTATAAAGCTTACATAATATGATTAAAAGCAATATTATAACAATAATAAATCTTGATTAGTGCAATAGAGATGTTATAATACTAAATAATATTTTATTATTAAAGTAATCTCGGCTAAAATAAGTTGGGAGAATATTTTTACAAGATTTTATAGAGATCTGATATTGAGATTAATGCGGTAGGTAAAAGTATATTATCACGATTGTTATCTGTGGAGATACATTATTTTCTTTAAAATTAAATTGTTTATAAGTAAAATAGAATAGAAGAGCTAATTATTAGGTAACCTTTTTTATCGTTTTGCATTAATTAGGTGCTTTTATCGAGAGTTTGGAACCAATTCAAAGAAATTTTCCTTTGCAAAATTCTATGCAATAAAACTTTTTTTTATATTTCTAAATAAGTAACGTTAGGTATGTTAAATACCTACATTTGTGAGTAGATATCATCCTAAAATTACATCAGTGGAAAATATCATCGAAGTTGTTAACACTCCGTCCATGATTATTTCATAAAATAAGTACTTAATTTTGTTGGTCTCCCAGTCATGCATAGTTAAGTACGATTAATTTGAGACGTCTCCTTATTCGTAGCACGTGTTAACACTTTCAAATAATCATAAATAAATGTTAGTTCCCCATAGATATTATGTAAAAGTAAAGGGCATTGAAAATCACATTAAAACCATGTCAACTTATTATTGCTTGGTTACGTCTTACATTACAATATCATCTCATGTAACTGTACACGTTAATTTAGTTTTTATACTGTTACGGTACGGTTTAAAATTGCTTGTTCATAGATATGTGCCGGACAATATTTACAATACTTAATGTTGAAAATATTTTTATTGTTATCCTCCTTTGAGTTCACAGATTAAAAAAAAACATTCATAAGCAGAAGATTCATATCCAAGCAGTTGTTCCAAAAACGGATGAGATCTGCGTTTATTCACCCTTCATATGCATCTACATAGTTCGTACAAATCATACTAATACAAAAAAAGCATTTAAAGATTTAATCATAAAATGCGAATGCCATAACAACTCGAGGAATCAGTTTCATGTCAATGTGAAAATATGTGATGAAATAGATGTTTTTAACGTACAAATAATTTTATTGTCTGCAAATAACTAGTAATATACTGTGTTTCATAAGCAATATAACATTAGCAAATTTGTTTCTTGAAACATGCTTAGTGCCATCAGCAGACGGGCTTACTTCATGTCATTGTTTTTTAATATTAATTTGTACTTATCGTTAGGGCAAATATTAATCGAGTGCCTTAAAAGAACTTGTACATATTTATTATTATCTTTCATTAAAGTATTAAAATAGCGGAGAATAACAAAATCTAAAATTGTTTTCCAAAAACAATATATAGAAAATAAATAATTTTAGTTAAGTGAGATTGTGCATATTATGTATGTTTTGATGTGTGTTTAAGATTGATTTGGTATTAGTAAATATTTAAAAAACGTAACTCTGTGTTTCATTTTACTACCATTATTTTTAATAGCCACTGAATGCATCTTTGGTCTTCTTGTGCATAATAATTCCATCATCATCTGCAGCCCGACTTCACCCACCGCTGGTATAGGCCTCTCTTTGCTTGTGCCAAGCTCCACGTTCTTGGACCAGCCATAATAATTTGCCAACAATTTATTCAACTCATTGTTTCATTGAATATCGTTAGCATACCTGCCCACGATTGAATTTGACAAAGCTTTGTCTAACAGAATGAAATAATTATCGCACATGTTTTTGCTACTTGGGTCATAATCTAGTAATACTTATTCCAAAGAAAAATCTTAAGCGCTGTGCTGGCAATAAAAATCTAACACTATTTTGCAGAAACCTTTTTTGATACAAAAAATTATGCATCATGTACACTATACGCAAATAAATATGACAAGCTTTTTATAAAAGTATTTTGTGATTTGTTCTCGTCCAACTCACCGCAGTGTCCCAAGACGAAAGTCTATGACCGGTGTATTGCTAGTGATTACATACGGGACCGAAACGTGATCACTCACAATGGACCTCATCAGAAGGCTTAAAGGCACCCGAAGGGCAATGGAGAGGGCTATGCTCGGTGTTTACTTGCGTGATCGAATCAGAAATGAAGACATCCGCAAGACAACCAAGATTACCGATGTAGCCCGAAGAATTGCCAAACTTAAGTGGCAGTGGGCAGGGCACATTGGTCTCAGTACGGATGGCCGATGGGGCCATAAAGTTCTGGGGCTGCAGTCTCGACATACATAGCGACAAAAATCGGTCGTTAAGTCATAACGATGTCAAATTTCTTTAATAGATTTTCAACTTTATTTCGAAACCTTAAGGTATGACTTAACGACCGATTTTTATCGCTATCTATGTCGAGACTGCAGCCCCTGGACTCGCGACGATCCGATGGATGCGAGATGCACGGGACCGGTCAATGTGGCGACTCTTCGGGGAGTCCTATGCCCAGCAGTCGACGTCTTTCGGCTGAAATAATGATGCTGATGACTTTGTGATGATAAAGACAGTCATCAAACACATAATTGTAATGTAGAAATGCTTAAAATCAAATAATTATTTATTATATTGTATAACGGGCTGTCGTCCGCAACTCCACGTCCAAAGCGAGTATTTACAGAGCGGAAAACAAAAAAAAAAAATTCAAACACCAAGGTCCATATTATATGGGTAAGTGAATAAGTACTTGAGAACTGTGTTGGTGGTAAGAAATTTGTTGATCAATTTTATATAAAGCGCCATCTGTTCAACTCGCAGAGTATAGCCAACCTCTAAATGTCTACTACATGACGTCATTCTTCATAGACTACGTTATGTAATTTTTTTTTCTGAAGTGCATCTCGCAGGTCAGCCTACGATGTTGTCGTCTGCTTAACCGGACTATCCTGTGGGTGCCTTGACTGTTAGACCTCCAGCTTTATATAAAAAGTATTCTGTGATGATAAACACATTCATCAAACACATAATTGTAATGTAAAAATGGTTAAAGCGCCATCTAGTGAACTCACAGAGTATCAGCCAACCTCACCCACATGAGTTCATTCTTCAAAGACTACGTGATAATAAAGCTTTTGCAGAAGTTTTGTAGATGGCGCTAGCACACTCAACCTGGCAAAGAGCATCCGCTAAGTTATTACTAAATTCTAAACTTTACTGTGGGTACTGTGGGGAGGTACTGTTGATACGTTTAAGTTTAACTAAGCATGTAACCCAGAGCGTTTGGGTAAGGAGGAGTTTTATCTCTAATCAGCCAGTGTTAGTCCAGTGTCCATTGCTATTCTGAGCAGTGTGATGGGACTTCCATTCTACTAATGAATACAGGTCCTGTACTTTATTGCTCATCAAACTGCCTCGTTGGGCTAGTGATTACAAGCGCGACTGCTGAGCATGAGGTCGCTGGGTTTGATGATTGAAAAACCCAATAACACTTTGCCTGACCCGGGGTCAGGCAAAGTGTTATTGGGTTTTTCCATCAGGAATTTCTCTGTAGCAGTCACGGAGTCTGGATTTGTCCCCGGTTCATGGCAATAGGCTCGCCCCCTATTTTATGGGACTTAAACATAACTGGCGAAATGTGGGTGTACTATTAGGTCCACCTCTGCCTAACCTTTCGGGAATTACAGGCGTGATGTTATGTTATTGGCTCAACTGGTGACGTTAATCAACAGGGTGGCACTGCATCTCATCCCTTTGACGTTATAAAAATATGTTTGCTGGAGTTAAAATAAGTACATACCAGCAGCGTACCTAGGTAAATGTATCCACCTAAATAACACTTCTATTGGGCACTGACGACCAACAAAGAGAGCAGCGGTGGCCCAGTGGTAGAGACCCCGACTTACGAGCAGTAAGTCGTGGGTTCGAACCCAGCCAGGCGCATTATTTAGTGTCAGTTATTTCATCACCACAGCTCTCAAAACGGTGAACGAAAACATCGTGAGGAAACCGGCATGTCCTAGAACCAAAAATTCGAAGACATGTTTCATCTACCAACCCGCACTGGGCCCGCGTGGTGGATTATAGCCCATTCCCTCTCATAGAGAGGAGGCCTGCGTCCCAGCAGTGGGAACATTAATAGGCTGATTATGCTTATGCTTATGCTATGACCAACAAAGTACATCACACACAATCAATCAATCACGCACAGTACATGACAGAAAACAAAAGGTGTGAGGTTATTGTGACTACGCAGTTACCATGTCCTTTAATTTGGCTGTTGGAGTCGCGTCGCAACGTCAACTTTAAGGCGTTTGTGGTGCGAATGCCAACTGTTATCTGCACCTCGTCTTAGAAGAGGACTTTTAGCCGCAGGGAGTTCCGTCGCTTCCACGGACAAGTTCCACATGAACGCACAGTGACATAGTGCACAAGTGTTGGTGTTACTGTGTTGTGTTGTTGTTTTAAGGTACTTTTACTAACAGAATTTGTATTTTATCATATGTATGTGTATGTATCTGTAAGTATAAGGGCCAAAGTTGCCAGGAAATAAATGAATGTTATTGTTGTTTAATCACAATTAGGTATTGCTTCTTACTTACCTATTTCAGATAGCCAGTCTTTCTGCTTTCATTAATCATAGGACACAGGACTGCATACTAAGTATCAAAGACCTAAATAAACCTAGGTACACAATACACCAGCCCAAATGGTAGAAAATTGTACCCAAGTAGCAGGTCCACACATCTTTTCAATAAAGGCGTACCTGTATACATGACTTTCATTTAAGTAGAAGCAATTTGAACTTTTCGTAGTGTCTGGAAATGGAATTTTAAATTCGCAGTCGTGTCCGTTCCCATGGTGCTTCGGAATAAACGGCCTGCAGTTTGTCCGACTGCATTTGTCGCTTTCATGCTTTTGCGAGGGCACAAACATTGCTGACGCACGCCCGACTCGCCTTTGAACTTAGTGGATACTTCTGAACACGTAAATCTTTTAAATGGCTCGGATATGTTGGGAAAATCGGCTTTTTAAAGTGAAAATGCACCTGGTGAATTAAAAGTTCTGGTGGTTTGTGTGTTTTCTGGTTGGTTAGGCTTGGAGGTTTAATTTAATCGAACTAGTGAACCGAAACATGCTGATTCAAATTAATCATCGAAGGTAAGACCATATTGCATTTAGGTAGAAAGAGTGTGGTACAGCCCGTCTGTAGGGTGGAATAGTTCATGCAAAATGTACGAAACTGATATAGGAGGAGTTTTGCAATGCGGTGCGGCCAGCTCAAATCTGCGTCAAACAAGATTAGTAAGGTAGCAACCTAAGTACAGACGCCATCACATCAAGCTACCCGAAACTGTTAAACTTTCCCAATCAACCTTGAACTTAATGCTTGAGCGGTAAAGTTGAAAATCTATTAAAGAATTTTGACAGATTTTAGTTGCTAGATGTGCTGGCGTCTGTACTTGCAAAATTGATGCTGTAAAGAAATATCTGCTTAGAAGGTCGATAAATCTTTAAGCAAGGTCATCATAATTCTCTTGCCCTTATCCCAATTCATTTGGGGCCGGCAGAGCATGTCTTATTATTACTCGTCATGTCATTAGACACCTCCTTTCTTGGCATATCAATCTTTACACAGTCCATCCATCGTTTCTTTGGTCTTTAAAGCAAGGTGGTGCTTATAATGACATATTCAGCATGACAACAAACTTAACCTGCCTGTTAATACCTACGTTCATAAGATACATCCAGTATTTCAATATCCCTTTTTTTTTCGGATGGGAAATCATCAAATGACCCCCTTTCCACTCTGAGCGGAGCGGAAGGGAGTTTCAGACTTGTACTGACTAAAACCCATTCATGTTCCTTCTTTGCCCTTTGTGTTCCAGGGCCACGGTATCTCTTTCGAACAGTCCCGCAGCCCTGGCAGGCATCGGCCCATGCGGACCCCTACTTATTTGCTGACATCTCTTTGAGGCGCACGTGGAACACGAACGCGCCGTTGACCCGGCCTGTCGTCATAAGACGGCTGGACGGCGAGCTAGCCCATAACTCGCCGTCCACAGGCCCGCGCCTACGGTGGCCGGGAGCCACCACGTGACCCCCGACGCCCAGGGCGTCTCCCGCGGTGGCTGGGACGTGAGGTTCTTTCCCTCTCACGTTCCGCCACCTCCTTCACTAGCATGACTGCTTCTCAGAAGGAGGTGACGGCTTCCCATTCCCTCTCGCTCCGGACCATGGTTTGGACCAGGGTCGGACGCGAGAGATTGCCGCCGATTTCAATATCCCTAGTTATTAAGCCCGCGACATGAGTGACACTTTCGTTCAGTATGACCAGCGCATAGTCAAGTCGGTTTCGCGGCCTGTGATTACCGCTGCACCGTGATTACATTGATTTATATGCATGAGTTCTTATAAATGACGCATAATTGGGCCTATAGGTTCCTTTTTATCGTTATTAAGTTGCCGGTTATAAATCATCGTCAAGATGCGACGGCGATAACGCTGATCTCACACATCGATAAATTGGGAATAGCGTGCGTGGATACGTTGGTGTTTAATGTTCCGTCTTTTTTAATTAGATAGGTGGTTCAAGTTATTTTTCTTCCTGTCTGGTATACCTAGCGATATTTTATAGTTGGAAAGGAAGTTAATAACTTGCAGCTGGAGAAGTCCATTGCACTACCATCAGTTGCCAATTTTGATCATCATTCCTACTGTCTTCTCTGCTCTTATAATACTACGTACTACTTCAAAAGATTTATTCTTTGCAAAGTTATTACTTGGACGATGCAATGGATGCTGATTTTATTCATATAATAACATAACATCACGCCTGGGTTAGGCAGAGGTGTACCTAATAGTAGGTACACCCATATTTCGCCAGTTATGTTTAAGTCCTATGTTTTAGGGGGCGAGTTTATTGCCATCAACCGGGCACAGATCCAGACTCTGTGGCTGGCTACTGAGAAATGCCTGATGGAAAAATCCAATAACAATTTGCCCAACCCTGGAATCGAACCCACGATCATGCTCTGCAGTAGCGATTGTGTTGAACACTAGACTAATCAAAAACAGGCATTTTATTCACTTCCTTCCTGAGCCAAAATGCACTTAAGTGCAGCAAAATTAATCACCAAAATACAATAACTTACGCCTTTTGCCATAGCTGTAGCAGAAACTACAGAATGCCACCTGCTTCAAAATACATACCACTAAGTTCAAGTATACAACATTATTTTTAGTATATGCGAAACCTGAATGTAGTTTGTTCAGAATAAGTAACTGAATCGATTCCAATAATTTTTAAACCATGTTATATGTTGTCCCAAAAATATTTAAAAAGATTACAAGTTGGACACCGAGCGACACTAAGTACCTATCGCAATAATTAAGGTACCTACTGCCAAATTATTATTATCAATGAGGTCAAGATGACGGTGGAGGCCGCTTGGTGACTACGTTTTAGTGCGGACAACCAGGTAACAGAACAAGCTTATAACTTTGTGATTTTTCATGATACAGTTTTGAAATTTTGTACATAGATTCTTTACATAAAATACTAGACACATAATACTAAAACCAATGTTGTATATCCTCAACTTTATTGCTAAAATCTCTCCGTAGTCACTCCAAAAGAGATTAAAAAGTTCAACACAAATTCCTTCCCGTAGGAACAGCGAGCCTCCAGCAATTTTCCGTCTACAAAATATTGTTGTTTGTTTCCATTACTTTCCATCGAAGTCTGCGTGCAACGCAGGGGTTCCAGCTTGGGGCGACCGCTCGTAAAATTGCAACTGACTTGGGGGAGATGTCTCAAGACGCTCGTGCATTTCTAAGCTTCACAGTATATGGAAGAAGTTCAGATGCTAGGGATTTGTATGGGGTATGAATGGAAACTACTTACTGCTGCTTCTATGAGTTGGATAAATAATTCTTTATAACATTGAAACCATGCATGCATGCAGCCATGCATTACATTTTGATATAAGTAGCCTCGCCTACAGCGCGGTTGTTACGGAGCCGATAACTGCAGTAACAAAGTTTCCATTGAAATAATTAGGACTTAGTATTAGTATAGTTATCTCCTCTTTTCCGCACACGTTGTGTTAAATGAAAAAAATCCACGCGTGTGAAATACATTGCGTGTTGAACCGAATCGTAGTGCGATAAGAACCACTTTTCGAGGAAGTGTAATGAAAAATATGTACCTATTGCATAACCCAAAGGCACCTTTGTGTTACCCATCTTGTATGCAAGCCTGAATATGAAGTAAATTTTACTGTTTAAATGAATAGCTTTTAATTGGTTTAGATTTGTATCGTTTTGCTATCTACCGTATCATATATTACTACTTAAGGAAAGATCAAATTGCTGCATTAGTGATCACAGGTTCCTGATCGTAATTTCCAGGTATTCCATATTTTTTACTCTAAAACAATTGCGTATACTATGTGATCAAGGAATCAACCCGGACTTACAGCGCGCTGGGGTGCCAGGGTCATAAAACTACTTCCCCCAATATTGTGAGGTTGTATGGTGCGACACCATTCACTTTCAGCACACATACTTACTTCAATTGAAAAGGAAAATTTTAAACTTTGATGTTTGCCCACTTTGTAGCCCTTGGTTCGCAATTTAAGCAAGTGTCTACCACCTTTTGTGGCACTTTAAAGTCAGGAACTATTTGTTAAAAGAGCACTTGAGGGGGAAATATCACGTCTATCCCCATATTTAAGTCTAAAAGCCACAGCTGTTGCAAAATATTGTAGAACTTGGATACCTAGTCGAGATTTTCTAAAGTAAAAAGAAAACTGTAGGTAGGTGTCAGCTGTTTTCTTTCCGTACTAGGTTCCGTTTAGTTCAGCGGAGGGAAATAGAGGATATTATGGTTTTGCTACGACGACGACGAGCTGCCATTTTGTTTTTTTTTTGCAATATTGCGCCTGATATTCTTGAATTGCTATAGATATCTGTTGGTTGTAGTTACATAGTATTGAGTATGTATTTATTCCTAATGACTTCAGATTGAATGAATAAATGATAATAATCCATTTATTTCAGGTAACAAAGACCTTAACCTAAATATAAGTACTAATAACATTTTTTTTTTTAATTGTGGCATATTAAAGGGTAGGTAGGTAGATTATGTTATCTCAAAACAAGGTTTTTCGACTTAAGGACTGTCTGCTCTACGGGGACAATATTATTGAGTAAATAACAATTTCCCCATAATCATCATATCAGCCCGGAATCACTCACTGTTGGAATCACGGATTCATTCCTGAAATAATTTCTTGTCCGGTCATCTTATTATGATATACTGAATTCACTCTATCAGTGTGGAGGGCTGTCCCTTACACCCTGTATTTTATGGTCTTCATCATAGGCAGTCGCTCCATGTAAAATACTGGTATTCAGCTGCATCCGGTTAGACTGGAAGCCGACCCCAACATAGTTGGGAAAAGGCTAGGCAGATGATGATGATGATGATGATCATATCAGCACGGAATCACTCACTGCTGGCCTCCCCTTTCTTCTGCCGCACTTCCCGGTTCTGAGCGTCCCTTATCCAGATGTTTCCTGCGATTTTGAAGATAATTTTCGTCATCGCAAACAGCTTTAAGACGTTCCTGGTTTCTTTGGCCTAACCTTGGCCACCACTCGGTCAAAACCTTGCTCCATCGGCCATCTCCGCGTCTATCCAGATGTCCTGTCCAAGTCCACTAGAGGCGCACTGCCTTTTCTCATAATTTTCCATAATTATAAAAAAAAACAACCAACGACCAGTCAGTCAGTATGACAAAAATACGATACCGCTACCTCAGCGACAAAAAAAATGATTTAAAAAAAAAACAAAATGAAAATGATGACGTAAAATACTGGTATATATTCAGCTACATCCGGTTAGACTGGAAGTCGACCCTAACAAAGGTGGGAAAAGGGTAGGCAGATGATGACTTATAAAAAAAAAAACTTTCCCAAAAAAAATACAGTACAATGTCTGCAGTTTTATGAAAGGTATAAGTATGAACAATTCATTTTTCCTTTTCCTTGATTAATGTCGTTCCGACTTTTTGCCCGCTCCTATTTCAATGAAAAATTTCCCCGGAGACCGGACTCGTAATTTTCAGGGACTGAAATTACAGTTAATTGGCCAATGTTTACGGGAACCAAAGTGGTTTGATGTTTTTTAATAGCCAGTGCAGCAACACAATGGAAAAATATGTTTATTAAAAAGCTGGAAAATTAATAGTGGTGCTTGTGTATTTAAGTAAGTTCATGCAATATTTTTATGTGGATGTGTTCTTTTTAGTAGAATAATTCATTTATAACCCATTATAAACCATTTCATTTATATTAGCTTCTTCAACAAAAATTATAGCCGTGCACCTATATTTTTAAATGTGTTATCAAGACAAAATTTCGTTTTCAAAGTTTGTCTGAGGGAATGGAACAAACAGTATAGAGAAAAGTTTACAAGTGCGGACACTAAATTTTCACTTGTTTTACTTTTTAACAACTGCTTATATACTAATTACTAATTTACTAATATTTACTAATTTGACTAATTTACTTGTATTTACTAATTTACTAATTTTACTAATTACTAATACTAATATACATATTATTACTAATCAATCAATATTCATTCATTATTATTAGGAAGGTATAGAATACCAGACCTTTAATATCAAAACAAGCTGTTTAGCGTTTACTTTATGTTGATAAACATACCCGCCGTTGGTTTAGTTGTCGCAAGCGCGATTGCCGAGCATGAGGTCCTGGGTTCGATTCCTGGGTTGGGCAGTGTTATTGGGGTTTCCATCAGGAATTTCTCAGTAACAGGGATTTGTACTCGATTGGTGGCAATAGGCTCGCCTCCTATTACATGGGACTAAACATAACTGGCGAAATCTGAGTATAGGTACTATTAGGTACACCTGTGCCTGTCTAACCCTTCGAGGATGACAGGCGTGATGTTATGTATGTTATAAGATCGACATACCTACATTTATTATTTCTACCTACATATCTTATGTTTAATTTACGGCATAAGCACTGACATGAGTTAGTTAATTACCAAGAAGCGTCGCAGCAAGCTGTTACCTCAGTTAATGGATATCTTGCAATATTAAGCTCCAGAACGGTAATTATTACATGCACATTAACTGTAAATATACACTCAAACAAGTAGTAAAATAGTGATACGAGATGAAAATCATAAACATGGGTAATAAAGGAATAATAGAACGCAATAACATTAAATATTCTGAATGTTAAAAGATAACCCTGGGCTATTTTAATATTATTAATAATTATTACAACAATTAACGACCAGAGAATGTAAGCCAATGACTATTAAAAGCAGAGCTATTACAGATACAGAGAAACGCACAACTGAGCAGTAGGCAGAACAAGTTTCATAAATAGAGAAAATTTGATTCTGCGTCTAATTCATCAACGTCTTAAATGATCATAATTTGGAAAATAACGATGATATGTTACAATGTTAATCAGGTGCAATAATTGGATACCGTACACCCGACTCTTATACCACAAAATAATCACATGCTGTATACGCGAAGTAATTATATGGTTTGAATTATCATATTTCTTACTATACAGCCACTAATGAAGTGGGTAGTGCCTTTACTTCGATCTCGGGTTTAAACTCGTTGAAAAGTAAAGGTTCGTACACACACTTCAGCGACGTCAACGTCAAGCCACTGCAGTGAATTCAACGTGTTAAACGTGACGTAATGTAAAGTTAGTGACCTGACATACGTATCCACCTCATCAAGTAAACACTGCTAGGTAGGGGACTTTTCTTGGATCATCGACCGTGGTGATAAGTTTCGTCTACAACAATACAAATTTCAACGTGCCCGACACGAGGTCAACTAAGATGCGCCGTCGTCGTGACGAGACGTCAACAGACACAAGCTGATCGTGACGTGACTGGGGTGTGGGGACGATGTCCTACGATTTCTACAAGGCTATATTTTTTGACGTGACTTATCGGTGACTTGGAGGTGACGTCGTTGATATGTGTACACCAACCTTTAGGGTACTGTCAATTCGAGCAGACAATTGAAAAGCTGAGAACTGTTAAACTTCTGCGCTTGTCTCTGCTCCAGTGGATAAGCAGCTTAAAGACGCGATGTGAACGAAGCACCGTTGTTTAATTACATCGATGCGGTAATTAGCCAAGAATTGTGTTTAATGAACACGCGTTAGTAAGTTTTCTAAAAGCTAATATGTGTTTAATTACTACTGAGATAAGATAACTTTTATTATGGGATAAATTCTGTCTTTCTGTTTGTATGGTTTTAATAAGCGGGCGCTATCTTTAGGCTTTCCTCACATGAGCGTTTATTTATTTTGATTGTCTTAATGGTATGAGAAGCCTACGATAGAATGGAATAGCCAATTAGATATTGATTAAGATGCTAATCGTTCAAAATAATCAGCTGTTAATTATAATAGAATGATAGTTTAATGGGGTATGTTAATTATGCGTGATATTAATGATGCAATAACTCTTTCTTACACAATTTAACGCCATATTTTCTTACGCCATATGACTAAACTTTGACTACGATGTAGGCTGTTGAATTATTTTAGCCAATGGCCTTTTTTGGTCTGAATAGTAATAATGCCATTAATATCTAGGTTTATTTTACCACATTGGGATATTAAGTAATTTGTTGTGTAATGTTTAGTATCGAACTTTCTTAAATAAATATAGGTGCGGTATACAAATCTTTAATTCATTCGCAGTCGGACAACGCACATCCTATAAGACTTGGTCTTGAAGCGTTAAACATTGCAAAAGAGTTTCTTTTATTACGTAGGTAGATAGATATGTGAGCAGTGAGCACTAAGGACGAACATTTGTATTCGTTTTCGTATTTTTTTGTTTATGGGGGGGAATTGCATGACTTGTAGATGTCGGCAACAAAAATACAAAAAAATTACTTTCGTAACTTTTAGACCGTCAGGTCTTCGTCATCATCATTCTTCAGCCCTTATCCCAATTATTTGGGGTCAGTGTAGCATGTCTTCTTCTCCCATACTTCTTTATTACTATTCATCTCAGCAGACACCTCTTTGCTTGCCTTAACATCCGTTACACATTCCATGTATCGTCAGAGTCTTATGAAGCCTAATTAATGTCATCATATTTTAGCGGAAGTGTTGTTAACTGTATAAAACAAATGACCTTTATAATATGCGTCACTGTCTGATATAAATGCAACATGCGATCATGCACTGAACCTCAAAACACAAGAACTGCTCTGAATTTAAAATGTTAACACGTTTTACATAATATATAACAACATGGGCCGGCCATATTAGCCGTAGAACTGATGCCCACTGGCGTAGACGTGTTGTTGAGTTGAGATCGCGAATCGGCAAGCGTAAGGTGGGACGCCCTCAGGCTCGGAGAAAAGACGATCCATCGCAGGGTGCCTGGTAGCAACTGGATGACAGTTGCCGAGAATCGAGTTGAGTGACGTACGATTGAAGAGGCCTATGTCCAGCAGTGGACTGCTGTCGGCTGATGATGATGAACTACTTGGTAAAACACTTACCTGACTCCTTAGTTAGGTACTTATGCTAGTAAGATAACTTTACTAACGTCCCTGCTTTGTATGTGTGTAATTTATAGCGACATGACAAATCAATCGAAACTGTGCTACCTATATTTAAGTTAAATATTAGTGTGTCATTTATTTCGGGTGACCTAAAACTCTGATGAGTCTCAACCGTCGTATTACCCAGCGCTACTCCATGTAAAATACTGGTATTCAGGTGAATCCGGATAGACTGAAAGCTAACCCCAACAAAGTAGGAAAAAGAACTAGAAGTACCTGCCTGCGTCGGTGTTCCCAATTTCATATGACCCCAATCTATTTAAGTCTCGAGTTAATAGACTTCTTTTGGGTTAGCTCGTTCCACCGTCGACCTCATCTCTGTCGTCAGGACTAGATCGAGGTCATGAGTAAGCCCAAAGTACAAGATGTAGAAAACCGCATTGGAATTCATTGGAAAGTATATGGGATCTAAGCGGGCACACAGACCATCGACGAACTTGTTTTATATCTAACTAGCGACCCCCCCCGGCTTTGCACGGGTGCAATATATACACATAAACCTTCATCTTGAATCACTCTATCTATTGCAGAAAACTGCATTAAAATCCGTTGCGTAGTTTACAAGATCTATGCATACAAAAAGCAGGAGCGACTTTGTTTTTTACAATATTTTTACTTTTTTTTTTTAAATAATTATAAAGATATACATCTTTAGGTTACCTACAACTAACAAAGTAAAAATATGACAGTACATTTATAGCAGTAAAACACAATGTGGTTAATTTATGACTCCTATCAATATTGACCAAAGAAACGACATTATTTCACAACAAGACAAAATGGTGTCGCAAGCTACTCGGTGGGCGATATTAATAGTGCTAATGTAGAATGAAAATCCACGAGATTTCCGTATTCTAAATAATTGTTGACATAAATTAAAACTATTCTGACATTTGTGGCCCTTATTCACGCCAGCTTCGTCGTTTTTTTCTTGGGCCCACGTCGTTGAATGACATAAAAAGTATTTAATAGGCCCGTAGCCACCTCTTCGCTGCCACACTCCTCTATTCATATTCAAATAATTATAAAAGTGTCATTTTTAATTATAAACGCTTTTGTCGGTCTGTCTGTATTTGGATCATGTGTTAGATGAATAAAACTTTTTTTTTAGTTTTAGACGTGTCTGTTAATTTCCATAAGTTTTTGTACGTTTTGTGAATATAATAGTTTCGTGGTTTATTTCTGTTTATTTTTGTGTTGATGAGCGTATAAATGAGATTTGTCGTTATTAAAAGGAGTTAATTATACTTACAGGTGCCTACACCATTCAATGTAGATAATAATGCTTGGGACGGGCTTAACAATAATGAGATACTTTTACTTTGTAACCGACAATCATTTGAATAAAACATTCAAAAGGAAAGTGTATATCACGGTAATAAATAAAAAGAGGACATTTACGGCCACGTTACGTTACAGAACTCCAGTTTATTTTTATTTCAATAAAGCGTTTTACGCACATCATAAAAACACACCAAAAAAGTTATATCGTTCGTTCTTAACAAGATAACACATTCCGAAAAAACAAATAAACGCTCGACCAAAAACAAATAAAAGAAACAAACACGACCACGAAGTTTGGCACATAAACCAACTTTTTCTAAACCCATAAGTAGTTTATCATCAAGCAGCATCCGTACAAGGAAAACGCGAGAAAACGCTTCAGGAAAAGACCGCTCGTTACAATGATTTATGTTCCCATACAAAAAAGATGCCACAGCGAGCTAAGTGTTAAGGACCTTGTTTTAGTGGCCGAGGAACTACCACGCTCTATGCGGCCCTGGTACATGCCAACATTTTTTACGACCTCACAAATTGTGGTGGTGAAACACATAAGGTAAAAGAAACACTTAATTTCGGAACTCGTTAAAATGGGCAATTAGGCAAATGAAAGAAAATGGAAGCTCATGTAAATTGCTTTATTTTTGAGAAATAAATAAAAATATTTCTGTCTTCCTGCACGAATTTTGAAAGATAACAAGAAGTTGTTACTAAAGGTTTAATTGGTTGACGGCACAGTTGGCGCAGTGGCTGAGCGATTGGCAGCAGGGTTCGATCCCCGCACGGAACAAATATTTGTATGGCCTACAGGTAACTGTTCCGGGTCTGACGGTTTGTGTGAGTGAGTCTACATGTTTATAAACGCACCCACGATATAGGAGATATTCCTAGTGTGGCATTCCAAACCGCCGTGATTTATCAAGTAGACCCATGCAAGTTTTTTAGTCGTTTTCTTAAGGGTCTGAAACGCAAGAATGATGTAGGGATAGATGAACTACCCCAAAACATTAGTGCTTAGATCTTGTATTAGTTTCTCTTATAATATGGGCAACAGTATATGCACTAGCAGCTCTTGGAAGAAGGAAAGTGTAAATTTTGCATCATCTTGCCTCTACGAGCAAGAGGCACCACAAATCCTTTGAGTTAACATCTAAATAACTACTATTTAGATGTTAACTCAAAGGATTTGTCGTAGAACACAACAAACTAATAGGACAACAGAGCTTTTATTTTTTTCAAAGACCATCATCATTTGCCTAGCCTTTTCCCAATTATGTTGGTGTCGGCTTCCACTCTAACCGGATGCAGCTGAATACCAGTACTTTACAAGGAGTGACTGCCTATCTGACCTTCACAACCCAGTTAGTACTGGGTAATATGATACCTCTTGGTAGGACAGGTTGTCAGGCTTTCGGGCCACTGACTACCTGTAACGACTGTCAAAGATGTACAAATGACATCCTGGGTCGACGGCTTAACGTGCTTTCCGAGGCACGGAGGAAATGCTCGGAAAGGCTCGGTATGTAATGGTCACCCATCTACGAACCATTATTTTTTTCAAGAACAAGTTAATGATAAAATACATTCATTCATGTAAACAACAAACAATGCAATCAACCACACAATCGACCTAATTTTCCTAAGGAGCCTCAAACGCCCCATCCAAAATTTGCAAGCTAGCGGAGCCTTCATCGACTTCACTTCTTTCAGCAATGTCGTTAGATTATAATTCCCCCTTACATTTCCCACTCCATTTGGAGTCATTTGTATGTGAGGGACACACCAGTCGCTAGCCAACTTTCCCTTACCAAAAAGCCTTCGTCAAGTTTCTCAAAGTGGTTCGTGATTGTGTTACCGATGCGAACGCAGCGTCTAATATAACCAAAGTTTCATTATATTGCTTTACACAAAACTTTCCGGACTTGTTCTCTGAATTGTTTTGAGTAGACAAAGAAAATAGGGGTGTGTTGAAAAAAGTTGCGTTTGGTTAAGAGAAAGAGGAAGGGAATACGATCTATTTTTGTTTGAAAGACTGGACTTGATTGGACTGTAGCAGTCCTTCGAAAAATATTGTGCTCTTAATTTTTTTTCTTTTTATTTTCACATCAAATATTAATATTAAAAATGTAGGGTTTTTTATATTAATATTTGATGTGAAAATAACACACAAAAACCTTCGTTTTTACATCTAGACAAAAGTAATATAAATTATCAAATTCAATGAATTGTTAAAATCGTTTTCGCATAAACCTGAACAACTATTCGTAATAAAATGTGAAAAAATAAATTGTACATGTTTGTAAATCATTCATTTTAGTCATAAAAGCCAATAAAGCCTTCATACGAGTATGAAGCATTTTTCAGTCGAAATTTATATTGTCCACTATTTCACTGAAACGAACCGTACGTAACCGTAGACGGCTACTGGAAAATTCCAGGTGCACATCCATTAAAAATCCCTTTTTGATGTCACTGTGGGATATTATTTGCAAAAAAACTGACGCACAAAGGACAATGAAGTATTAAATTAATCCTAGAAAAATGTTACCGGTAGAAATGAACTTAATACGATGAAAGCGGCATTGAAAAGCTTCCGTTTTTGTTTTAGGTTCATAGAAAATATATAACTGAAAGTGACTTAGTTTTGACTGAAAACTCAAGATTGAAACAGCACTTGAATGTTTTTTTTTGTCATATCACTAAGTAGATAATTAAATAACAATCATTTACAACATTATTCTAGGAGGCTTAGATATAAAAGATATATCAGAATAAGTTTCAAATTTGATTCACTACATACCTCGTACCTTCCACATATAGAAAGTGGATTTAGCTCCGTCCCGATCGAATCCCGACTTTTAATCCCGCAACTACTCCATATCGCAAATTCCCGCACCTATCTCAATGAATACATTCCCTCCCTTAATTCCCTATTCGGCTGTAACTATTTTATGGGTGCCATTTCGAAGGCTGATGCTTCCTGCCTACCGGGATCCCCTGCAGTTATAAAGTTCGCCTTTGTCTCACTGTGTTTTAGTGCTCCGTGATGTTGGATAGGTGCACCGATACCACTAACCACGGTTTTATGATAACGGAGATAAACACAGCCTTTTGTAGTCTGTAATGTTTGGTTGGTTATTGGAGTCTGTATGTCGTGTGGATTGAAAATTATTGAGTGTGACGGTGTTTATTTAATTAAGGTTTACCTGTTTACCCTCAAAGACAACATTAGGGTTCTACCTATTTGAAAAATATTGTATCATCAAAATAATCACAGATCTTGTTCCAAAGTCTATTAGCTAGTTAATTTAGATGGCTCTTTACCTGCGCTACTTTTTACTGTCCTTTACTAATCAAATTGGTATAGATTTTGGCATAGGTTCATTTATGTACATAAAACTGTCCTGACAACGTTATAAGAAAATTTGGTACGACCAGATTAAAAAAAAAAAATCCAAAAGTTACTTTAGTGTCAGGTAATACTGACAAAAAATCTAATTAGCCACCAATTCCAACTCTAAAAACCCGCATCGACAAAGCCATCACAAATCTAATAATACCGACCGAGTCCGTCCGTAATCAAACATCTATCAGGCAGCGGGCAAGCCGCGAGCTTACGGGCAAAACAAACGGGCAAATTAGTCTCTACCCGGTCCCCGACAGAGCCTGATTGATGGATGGCCCCCAAGTCTTATACAATTAGCTTCTCAACCAGTCCCCGCCTCTGTCAACGTTTTATAGGAAGATTAAAACCGCTTTGTAGAAGGCACGATGAGAGTTTGATATGACGTGGTACAAGAACATTGAGTAAGAACTTTGTCAAGCGGAAGGACTTCATGTTGCCGAAGTTTGGTGTTGGTACTTAAATATTCGTGTGTAGCATAGTTTTTGTCGTTGTTGACATATTTATTACTAAGTTCCAAGCAGGTTCTGTATTGTGTCTTTTTGACGCCGCATAGTTTTTTCAGGGGTATCGTATTACCCAGTAGTAACTGGACTGTGGAGGTCAGATAGGCTGTCGGTCCATGTAAAATGCTGGTATTCAGCTGCATCCCGTTAGACTAGAAGACGACCCCAATATAGTTGGGAAAGGGCTAGGCTGATGATGAGATACTATTTTTCACTTATTGCTGGGTTGATGACGTAATTTTATTGGCAACAAACGTCAATGACAGAAGCTCACACAGCAACTTCAGAATAAAGAGTACGGTACTTGGAGCATTACAAAAACTCTTAGCTCCAAGAAAATTTTACTTTAGTTTGATGCTAAAAATGATTACTTAGGTAAAAATGATTACTTAGGTAATCATTTTAGCATCAAACTAAAGTAAAATTTAGAAAGAAACCAAAAAAAAAACCAAGAGAAACCATTAGTGGTTTCTTTATCTCATACCAATATAAATACATGTTTATCTGCTATTGTCGAATACATCCCAGAGAAAGTCTTCCTCAAACATTACAAAATAAACAATCTTAAATACAAAACCAACCAATAAAACGTACAGACCCATATCCATAAAATTTTCCAATCACAAAACTGACATAACTTGCAAAGTCAACAAATCAAACGATGCTATAAACTATAAATCTATCTATTACCAAGACGGAGCAGGAAGTTCAATGTTCTGATAGCACAGTTCAATAACAAAGCCGTGAATGGGCTAAAAATATGCACAAAGAAATAGGTTAATGACTCCCTTTCAATACAATCGGCCCTCGTTGAAACGTCTTTATAAAAGCTAGCCTCAGACGTGCTCCGTGTAAACATTTTTTATGTACGTTGAAACGATGACCTGGAGTTGGGTACTTTTAAATTTATTAAACAATTTTACCCTATTTTTTTACTGACTCAGTTTTGTTTCGCAATGAAGATAATTTGAATAAACTTCCTTATATGAAAGAACTAGCTTTTGCCCGCGACCTTCGATCGAAATTATTTTATAAAAATATTACTTCGCTATTTCAATTGGATTTTGTTAACAATTTCAAGGGTTTTAATTTTTTTGCACGGAAACCTAACCCTTTTTTAAAAAAAATAAGCAAAAGATAGCTGATGTTATAAGGAGTAACATACTCCTTATAATTTCAGCTATCTGCTAGTCAAAGTCCTATCAAAATCGGTCCATCCGTTTCGGAGATTAGCCGAAACAGACAGACAGACAGACAAAAATGTAAAAAAAAAATGTTTTTTCTGTTCAGTCCCATAGAAGTAAAAATATTCGCAAATTATTCATTCAATTTGCAACAATGTTTTGTTAATACAGCCATTATGTAGAATTAGTTTTTTTTCCATCAAACTAGTTCGACGTACGTAATGTTTTCCAATGAAAGTCGTTAAGCCTGTCCCGTTTGAAAAAAAATGAAAAATTATTCACGTTTCTTTGCATAATTTAATTTTTTACCGAGCGTCCTAAGAAAATAATTCCATTACTGAAGCAATTTCCTTTTTACTGCCAACGATTTAACCTTACCGTCGCGAAGTACCTAATGCTGGTCTGGTAACAACATAGCTTTCAGAGCTGGAAACTCTTTTCGAATTTACCTTTAGTATCGCGAAAGTTCTTTTGCAAAATTCTATTTGCTTGTCCGATATAATGGAGCAAGCGATTTTTAACCTTGCTTCGTAGTCTTAAAGTCTATTGCATTTGGGAATATTTTTGTTAGGTGCCAAGTGTATGTAGTAGAAAGGTATTATTGGAAATTCCTGAACGTTCGAAACGTTCGGCTGATATGGAACGTAGACGATAGTTGGACTGCGATTGAAGGGAACTCCTGTCTCGGACGTGAAGGCTTCCCGCGGCGTGACGCTGCATTCTGTTTTGTTTCACGAAATAAACTGTATCAGGAAAATCTTGAAGAGTTTCGTTCGTGGAACATTGAAGCGGAATGCTTATATCGTCAATTTTCACTGTTCCGACTATTTGCAACTTTAGATAAAGGAAATGTTTGAACAAATAAAGCACAAAAGCTTTTTGGAACATGCATAAACGTCACGCATTTACTTCCCGAAGGGTTAGGCAGAGCTGTATCTTATTGTACATCCACATTTTGCCAGTTATGTTTTAAACCCCATATAATAGGGGGCGAGCCTATTGCCATCAACCGGGCACAAATCCAGACTCTGTGGCTGCTATAGAAAATATCCTGATGGAAAATCCCAATAAAATTTTGCATGACCTGGGAAACGAACCTTATGCTCAGCATTTGCACTTGCGACCTCTAAACCAAATAAAGAACAAAAGCTCAATGGAATGTAGCTTTTATTCTATGTCCATTACGCCATCGATCACGCCTGTAGGAACTTAATCCAATGCGATAGGGTAGATCTTATCGCGATTAATCGGGTGCATTTCCACTCCCCGGTTGAAAATGAAAATATTCTAGCAGAAAACCAATTACCTACGAGCTTAGGGATCGTGTTTAGATCCTACTAAGTCTTTAATACTATCTTAACCTGTCTAGAAAATAAAAGATAACACATAACGAAAATAAAACACAGAAACGGAGATATATTAACCAATAGGATTGCATCTTCGCTCCGCTCCAGTATGCAATCCTATGGGTTAATATTTCTCCGTTTTTCCGCTCCGCAGCCTCGCTCCGTTTCAATGGACAGGCAGCCTTAGGCCCGGACTCAACCGAAGCGGAAACGAGACGAGAAGAGAGGAGATGTGTTGTAAACCACCAATCGAATTTCGTTATTTACACTTCTCATCTCCGCTTAGCTTTAGTGGAAACGGTTGAGTAGAGAGGAGACGAGATGTCTCGTAATTGTTTAGGCCAGTGGAGACGAGTAGATACGTGAGCGGTGTACTGTGTTAGGCGTGCGGTGAGCGGTGCGCTGTGAGCGGCGTGCGGTGTGCGGCGCACAGTGTGGGAATCTCGCAATCTAGAGGGATTTAATTCCAAATTGAATTAAATAAAAGATACCAAGTTAAAAAATAATATTGATTGGTATTTAAATAGATAATAAAGTTGTATTAAAACGCGATATGAATAAATTTTGTTATTTTAGTCACTAATTCCACTTTCGGCCTCATTTACGGTGGGTACAGAAAGTAATTTTAGGACATCAGGATCTAGAGGAATCCGTTTTCTCTTCATTATAAGCCTTAAACTGGATATGAAGAAGTCTGATGATTTAAGAAGCCTATTAAGTTGGTCGGTATTGGTGTCTATTCGTGACGTTTTTTTAGTGCTTTTTGTAATTTCGGTGGTCATTCTGATACCCGAAAAAAAATGTCGGCGTACCGCTTTGCACTTGTCCCCTCCTCTCCGCTTTGCACATCTCCGCACAGCTTTAGTGGACATATCCTAGTTTTTACGCGTCTCCTCTCCTCTCCGCTTCGCACATCTCCGCTCGTCTCCGGTTCGGAGTCGGAGCCTTATAACAGTAGACGCACGCACTGTTTCGATGGGTGCGAAAAGTTACATTTATTTTTTATGAACTGGCTAAGAGTTTCTTTGGAAAAGTTATTTATTATGACGGGTAGACTCACCTCCTTGAAGGATGCAGGTGACTGAATTGCCAACCTGTATATTATGTAACTACTCACGCAATTTACCTAAAGTAAGCGTTTCTAATGAATATCTAAGCTTGTTATAAAAAAATATTTTAGAGTTTATTTATTCTCAAACTCCTTAAAAACTTTCAAGAAATACAGAACAACTCGTTCATAATTTACAAAAGCGAGCTAATGATTCCTTAACAAACTAATTTCGCGCACCTTTACTGTTTCCGCAAATTAGTAATTTAAAATTCACACCGCGGCGAGCATCTCAGTAATCGCGGTCCACAAACGAACTATAGTTAAGTACAAACTCGCATAAAACAAAGTGTCAGTTATTACATTAATAAGGGAGTGAAAACCCTACCCTACCCTATCCTTTTTGTTTATCCCTCGCGCCAACTTCCTCTTTGTCTCTTTGATGAAATATATAAACGTAAATATTCCGGGCGTTGTCTGTACGGCTTTTTTTTTATTTCGCGCCATTTTTGTCGTAATGCCTGTTTACAAATGTATGAATGTGGGACGATGGTTCTTTTAAACGTAGGAATTTTTCATGAAATTGTGACTGAATTTTGTCTGAGAGTGCCTAATTTAGGCAAAACAGTCTACTTTGCTTGAACGTCTAGAAAATTCCGGCTTACCAGAATTTGGAGGCAAATTTTGATAAGCCTGTTTTATTTGTCGACAAGAAAACGTGTGCTACTAAATCAAATAGAACAACAAAAACAATGAATTATTTCTAAAGTTGGAATTCGGAGCAAGTACCGGCCAACTGACTAATAACAAAACAGACTGTTATTGAAACTAAACATTCTAACAAAACATTTAAACTATTACACTGTAATTTACAGCACGGTAAATAACGGGTTCCGAAATCACAATGTTTACCGTGAATTCAACTAATGGAAATGTTTACCTAATTTATGTGAACGATATAAATAGATTTATAACCACAACAATGTTGTCTGGTTACCTTTAAATGAGGTACCTACGACTGCCCGCACATCATTCATAACATTTGCGCTACAAAAATGGTCTTTATAGAGCTGCGTAGTTCTTTTGGCATGTGACCGTAATTGGAAAAAAAATGTTCATGACAAGAATTGGTGTGGTATACTACAACTAAAACGGGTAAAATAAAAAAAACTTTCTGGGAAAAAAAACGACTTCCAAAAAACACTAAAAAGTCTAAAATAACTTTACTTTCGGAAGTCGGTGAAAAGTTGTTTTGTTAGTTAAAATAGAATTTATTTTACAAATATAAATACGTTATGATATAAATTGTACTATTTTACAACATCACAGATAAATACACAATGTTGAAGTTACACGCCAAACTACATTTTAATAACATTGTCGTTTAAAAATTTGGTCAGAATGTGGATTAGTTTAGGAGAAAAGTTGGTCAGTGGGGAACTGAAATTAATAGGTAGCGGGATTTTAATTTTGGGGAGCTTAAGGTTTAAAGATTCGGAATGCAAGGGACATGAAAAAAGATATGGTCCAGGGTACCATCATCAAGGCCGAATTCGCACAAGGAGCTGTCACGAACGGATCTTATTCAGGAACACCGCCATCTTGTTTTTACAGTCAGTTTCACAAATGTTTACCAACCCTTCTGTCAAAGTCATTGAAGCGCCAAAAGAATCACTGTACTTCTACGACATAATGGGGGCTGTCAATGTCAAGTCAGATGCCACTGATTTGCAGTTGTATGTACACTACAGCCAACTTATCTGCGCAGGCGGCAAAATACAGAACTAAAATAAATATACCAAGTTTGACAAATTGGTACATTTTTTCTTGACTAGCAGCGCTACTTTGAACTGCAAACGTAAAGTGGTCAAGCACTTATCTATTTATTAACCGCTCGCTAATTAAAAGATGATAAAAAATGCTACTGAACTTGTTTGTTAAACTCTCATTAGAATAATAATTTTAAAATGGGTTGTTAGTTATCTTAATTATTTTAACATTCTTTAAGAAAGAATGTTTGCTTGATAATGAAGTCTACTTTTTATTTTTTTCACTTTGTATACGGTGACGATTTGATTGTCAATTCATAACCAATTATATTATACATTCTTATAGTAGGTGGATATTGGAAATCATCTTATATTCAACAAAATGGATAAGAACCTGCAAGTCATCATCATCTGCCTAGCCTTTTCCGTTGGGGTCGGCTTCCAGTCTAACCGGATGCAGCTGAATACCAGTATTTTACATGGAGCGACTGCCTATCTGACCTCCACAACCCAGTTAATACTGGGTAATACGATACCCCTTGGAAAGACTGGTTGTCAGACTTTTCGGGCCACTGACTACCTAACGACTGTCAAACATCTACAAATGACACCCAGGACCAACGGCTTAACGTGCTTTCCGAGGCACGGAGGAAACTCGGTCAGTAATGGGTGGTCACCCATCCACAGACCAACCTAGGCAAGCACGGCTTAACCTAAAGATCGACCCGAGCGGCTGTTATTATTTAGCCACGAGCTCCTCAACCTGCAAGGACCTGAACCTGATTAGAACCTGCAAGTATACAAAGATTCAAACTAAACAGTTTTACCAATATGAGCATAAAAGGAACAAATACAAAGAAATAATACGAGTACATAATGTCAAAGGCAAAAAAAGAACTGCTAAAAAGTAACACAACCCTTTCATTCTGTTGAAAAAGGCCGTGGGTTACGATGATGACAAAGAAAATGTAAAACAAGACACTTAACACAAAAATCCCCATGATTACATCCATTCGTAGCATTATTCCTTCGTGAATCCACGTCAGTTGACCACACCGGGCAGTGGCCCACCCTGATTTATTAGCAGGGTAACGCGCAAAAACCAAGGCACCCGTCCTAAGCTGTTTCCCTTTTATAAGTCCTCATGTATTTTCCACACGTTTCGTGACACCAAAGAGGTTTTTATTGATACTTTGGATAAAACGTTTATCGTGTTATGATTTTTGAAACGACTGTTGAAAATTAACTCATTCCTTTCAGAATAATGTGAGTAGAAATAAATGTATGTCTAATTATTGACATATTTTTTATCTCATAAAGTGTCTAGCCTGAGGTCTGTTTGCCCTGCCAAGCTCAATATCAAATCAGGACAGTGTTTTGTCAAAGTCACAGAGCTCGGAAAAATAATATTAAGTATCGCTTCTTCTTTATCGTGCGGTTAGTGCCTAACCTGTTGTCAACGTTTTTATGCCCCCCATGGGCCTCTGACTTGGTGTTACATGTTGTCGAAACGGTGAAGGAAAACATCGTGAGGAAACCTGCATGTCCTAGAGCCTAAAATTCGAAGACATGTGACATCTATCAACCCGCACGGGCCCGCGTGGAGGATTATAGCCCATTCCCTCTCATAGAGAGGAGGCCTGCGTCCCAGCAGTGGGAACATTATAGGCTGCTGCTACTGCTGCTGCTGCTGTCGAAAATAGAAAATATCTCTCAGGCATGCTGATTTCCTCACGATGTTTTCCTTCACTGAACCAAGTGATAAATTATTTTACAATATGAATCAGAAAAATCGGAGGTTCGAATTTGAACCTAACAAACCAAAGGAATTTAGGTTAAAATTAAATTTTAACAAAAGCGAGAGAGTATCGCCAAATCGAGAAGAAAATTTCACAGCACAACAAAAGTTCTACAAACTGTTCTTCATAGCAGAGATACCTAAGAAGCAGAAGCTTGTCACGTTCAGAATGCTGCAGTGTATGTGAATTTAAATGTTTGTAAACGTACCCACGATACAGGAGTAATTCCTAGTGTGGGGCAACGTTTTTTTTTAAAAAAAAAAAAAAAAGAATATTTCGATCATCATCGTTACAGCGAAAAAAGTGCACGTAAAGTTACTTTAAAAATAGCCGGACTATTGAAAAACATGCAAAAAAACCGTACATTCATAACAATCGCCATAATTATTAGAAGTATTATTGATACTCATGAATAAATAATTTCACCACACAAATGAACGGCCCAACGAACCAATCTAGGTTAAAATTAAATTTCAACAAAAGCAAGAGAGTATAATAATGTAATTCGGATAATAAACCAAATTCCTGGTTGCCAATATACGACAATGTATTCCGGGACTGACGGGCATGAAATTAACATCAACGAAAATCTGAGCGAAATCGGGACGTGATGGGAATTCTGTATAGAGCTTGAGCTAACCATATATTGCTTATATGCAGGGTATATGGACTTATTAATTATGCCTTCTGTGCATGTTATTTTACGGAAGGGCGCTGAAAAATTTATAAACCAATGACAGTATGTCTTTTGTGTTCGACTTGGTTTATTTAGATTTTTAATTTTCCTCGTTATGCTATGAAAAATACTGCTATTCTTCCTTCATGACCCATTGTTAAAAAAATAATTATCGTTTGTTTTTGTCAAAGGGTTATTGTTAATTTTCCTAGAAAGTCTCTGTATACGTTGAGGTCGTCTTACCAGCTGCAGTTGAACTCCTATATTGTTCATGAACTGCTTTTCTAACCTCCACAAACTAGTTACTGGGTAATACGATACCTCTTGGTCAGACTAGTTGTCAGTACAAATGACAGCTGGGGACTGGGAGCCTGGGAGCTGAACGTCTTTTCAGAAGCTCTCCGTAACATCAATTGACTACATACTATTCCAGCACACTGGCTTTCATGGACAAAATCACAGTAATAAAGACAGAAGAATACACCTCAATTTCCGAACATTACTCTTACCAAAGCCCCCATAGACTCATCTACTTGCTGTCATAAATATAAAAATAAATTTAAAATTCCCAAAAATCAGTTTCATAGAGGTGCAGCATGTCATCCTTTTGCATATTGAAACAGTCGAGGGCGGGAAATTGGTTATTTAATAACATACTGGCATTGAGCCAGTTATTTGTCACTAAGGGTGTTTTGGTAACTTATGGTTGGAACAGTTTCCATGAAACCTCTTGTAGGCTGTGCAAAGGCACTGGTTTTTGTTAGAAAAAATTGTGTTACAGAATATAAAAAAGGGTATGTAAACGGACCCTTCACGAAGCCGTCAACCAAGCATTCTGTATATGAAATTCAAAAATAAAAAAAAAAACAAAATCAAATCTACGCAAAAATTATTACTGGGAAGACTTTTTTGGGGTGAAAAGTCACGTTTTACGGTAGGACTCGAATGTAATGCACTCAAAACATTGTGCGTTAATGCGTTGAATAGTACGCGGGGTCATGAAGGTATTTAAAGTTAAATTATAACATTAAAAACTATATTTCTAATAAAACTTGTGAAAAAGTTGGAATTTTGACCCCCAATAACAACAACAACATCCAATTATTTTCAGACTACTTTGGCCCATAGATATACAACATTATTTTTAGTATAATTATGCGAAACCTGAATATAGTTTGTTCAGAATAAGTAACTGAATCGATTTCAATAATTTTTAAACCATATTATATTTTGTCCCAAAAAATATTTAAAAAAGGCTACAAGTTGGACACCGAGCGACACTAAGTACCTATCGCAATTATTTAGGTACCTACTGCCAAATTATTATTATCAATGAGCTCAAGACGACGCTGGAGGCGGGTGCGCGCCGCGTGGTGACCACGTTTTTGTGCGGACAACCAGGTAACAGAACAAGCTTATAACTTTGTGATTTTTCATGATACAGTTTTGAAATTTTGTACATAGATTCTTTACATAAAAAACGCTAGATACGTGTTTCAGGTTTCGCATAATTATACTAAAACTAATGTTGTATATACCGAACAGACTAACATTTTATGATAAAATACAAATTGTGTTAGTAAATAGAACCTTAAAACTATGTTAGTAACACTTCACTTGTACACTATGTCACTGTGTGTTCATGTGGCACTTGCGAAGAGAAGAAAACGCCCACTCGCTCGCTCGTTCCGTCGCTTGTGGAAGCGACGAAACTCCACTCTCTGCGGCCAAAAGTCCTCCTCCAAGACGAGGTGCAGCTAACACGTTGGTATTCGCACCACGAACGAATATCTATAGGCATGGTCATCACGGTCAGGGCAACTATATAACAAAAAAATCACAATGACGGGGAGAACAAGTGCCTTTTGGCTTCGTTTAAGGTATTTTACACCCATTAAATATCAAAAAAAATTTTTTTGGCTTCCTAAAAACAATAAAGCAATTTTGTCGTCAAAGACTTTTTGTACTAGGCTATGCGTGTCCCTCAGGACTCCACGAAGGGTCCATGAAGTTTCCATTGTTCACTTTCGGGATTGGTAAGAAAGTAGGTAGGTATTAAATTAAGAATCTTTGAATGAACCATTCGTAATTAATAAATAGTGCAAAGAATGCACCGTGCATCCCTGGTCTGCGCTTGTCTCTATCCTTAGAAGGTTACCATCATCAATTCATCATTCTCCTGCTCTTATCCCAATTTATTTGGGGTCGGCGCAGCATGTCTTCTTCCATACTTCTCTATTACTCGTCATCTTATCAGGCACCTCCTTTCTTGCCATAGCCCTTAGGAGGTTTAAGGCTTTATGCCAATTAAAACATCACATTCTATTAATTTATTTGTATTTCATCAAACATCATATTTATACAACTTCTCTATTTAGCTTACATAGATACCTACCTATTTATACAGTTGGCTTTACATAATATACATAACTCAAGGAACTATTAATAATTCAAAATATAACATTCTTAGCAAACATTCCTACAGATTATTTCTATTGAATGTATTATTATTAGGTAATCATCAATATAATTATGTATGAGGTTACAAAATTCTCGACAACAAATTAGCTACTGTTTATATAATATTCCTTAAACAGAATATTAATAAGATGGACTGACAAAAATATTTTGAGAGCATCTAGCCCACATTAATGACTAATTCAATACTAATTCAATAATGACTACCTTAACTTATACATTCCTAACATAATTAACATAATTATAAACATAACGAGCTACATACTTATATTTAATTAACATCCAATCTCAGAAGGATATGCTTAAAAAATAAACAATTAACAAACATTTGATCCGTATTCATTTATGTACTTTCAAACATCCGTAGTTTGGGAAAACGCGGGTTAAATATTAGTGATCACCACTAAAGGCGAATTTCACCAATGAAATCTGAACGCGTTCAACATATCTATCTAAACCGAGTCCCAGAGCTGTCAGTGTCAATAGCACAATGATGAAAGTGATAGCTCTTGAACTCGACTAAGATCGCGTTAAGTTTTACAGGGAAATTCACCCTTGATATTAAACTTAATAACTAGGTAGAATAACTGCATGTTGAATATACACATTATTTGTTATATCGTTACTGGTGCAAACGTGACGACGTACGCATCACAATATTTATCATCTTAATGCATTTGTACGGTAAATATAAACGACAAACATCTCAAATGTACTCTAATTAGGTAATAGTCTCATAAGCAGGTATTGTTCACAAATTCTCGGAGTTGAAAGCACAATCGATGCATTGTTTATCATTACCAATCAAAATAATATTGATTTGTTGAATATTTTGATCAGCACATCCCGACTTAAAAAAACAAAGAATCACAATAGTCCATAGCTAATTCATAATAATCCTGTCGAAGTGTTTAACATCAATCAAAATCAAATAAGACAACAAGCTATTGTTTTCAATGAGACAATTGTTTTCCTAATGCCAGATATGGGTTTCATAGCACTATTTAATCATTTTGGCGCTTGGCCCATGATAGAAATGTATAAAAATATTTCAACACTAAGACCCGCTTGCACCACAAGTCACTAACTGCTTTTAACGCTAAAAATTTCAACAATCATTCTATCTCTATCATCTTCAAACAAAAGACTGAAAAAGAACGATGTTTTAAACAAGTTCAGAGTTAAAAACATTTAGTCATTTGTGGTGCAAACGGGCCTTAAAATCAATACTATTTATAACGGTTTTAATTAATCATATCGCATTACTCATAACATTTACACCATCGAAACAACTAATGGAGTTGACCTATAAACTAAGTGACTATAGCGTCAGTTTGGTACTAATAGTGACATTAGGCGAGACAGCGATACTAGTCGCTTACTCACCCTGGTAGGGGGATCCCCCGTCCTTTGGCACCGGTACGTTATAGCATACAAAGGGACAATGGTTATTACTAAAATTATTTACATTAACTTTTGGCTTGCTTATATCATTAGAGTAGAATATTAACGAAGATTCCCTGACATTTGAAATGTAGAAAGAGACAGGTAAGAACGAAAGAAGTTCTGAATAGTTTTGCGGTCTTTAGTCAAAGCCCTTCATCAAAAACTCTTTCTTTTGAAAGGGTTGTAAAGGGTTTTCCATTGATTAATGATTAAAGACGTTGGCGACAGTTGAAAAGTAGAACAGGAACAGACGTGTTGATTGAAGTTGCTGCCGTCGCGATGCCGCCCGAAAATTGTCGAAGGCGCCCGAACATCATTAGGATATATTCTTTATCAAACTGTCCACTCATTTTACCATCTCTCACTTAACATTTTAAAGCTGTTGTACAGTCCCTTACAATAAGTTTTCACTTCCACCATTTTATTTGACTAAACGTATATTTCTACTTCAAAATTCATCGGATGATGCCTTTGGCTCTTCATTCTGACTGTGACGTAGGAGTATCCCACACCACCAGATGTTATGTTGGCACTGGCATGTGAGAAATTGTTGTCTATTGCTGCTACTCCCTGTAAAGGAAAAGAAGAATAGGTCAAATTTCGCTAACGAGAAACTCCCCCACAGAGAGAGAGACGTGTGTCCCAGTTGTGGGAACATTACAGGCTGATAATGTTGTATGTTGTTGTCCAAAATATGTAGTTAGGGACACTTAAACTAATCGATGTTAAAATTAGGGACATCATCGTCTTAGCACCTAATAGACGTTTGTTAATCAGTTTGTTATGCCAGAAGAGTAAGTACGGATCCGGATGAAATTTGCCACAGAGATAGATGAAAGTCTGGAATAGCACAGAGGTTACTTCTCACATATAGACATCAAAATTTCCACTCGAACAAAGTCGCGGGCAACAGCTTGTAGCTCATAAAATAGGATTCAGGTGTCAGGACATTGTCAAATATTGTAGATAATGACTTAGTATTCTAAGTATTTTTGGTTCGTTTATTTACATCCTCTTCATATTCAAATATTAAAAAAACATTTCAAATCTGCTGTTTCTTCACAATGTTTATTATGCACAACTATTATTATATTATTACTGAGAACAAAGGTTATTATTTGAGTTTTTTAGAATGCTGACTTAATCATTAAACCGCGATATTTACATATAATAACTGCTAACTTTGTCTTTGTGAATATGTATGAAAATATTTTAGCTGACCGCACGGATAATGCTTAAAATAACAAAATTATAAGAAGGTTTTGAAAAATCACGTTTGATATTTTAATCAGTTTGTTTACTTGAAAATATTCGCTATTGTTATTTGTTTAAAATTGATTTTGTTTTGTTTTGATTGTCATTGGCTTGAACTATCTTCGGGTCACAAACGTTTTCTTTGATAGTAATTTTGTTCAAGTACCAACAACTGTTTTTATTCCCAATACAACTTTAGTTTTTCCATATGACTTTGTTTATGAATTGTCTAAGAGATCTATTCTGGAAATCATAGAACGTTTGTTGTATGATTTCATCTGCGTAAACAGGAAGAGACGAATGTCCTTTATGAATACTCAGATAAGACGATTGTCAATGCAAATGGAACTTAACGACCCAATCTTAAAGTTCAAAAGTCAAAACACTAATCAATAAAATCAATCATGGTAAAATATTATTGACAAAACAAGATTATCTAACTTAGATTAAGTAATCAGTAGATCACCCTTGACCTACAGGTCTAATTGAAGCTGTGAAGGTATTATGAAAGAAAATTCTAGCACAAATGTGTATAAGATTAGCCAAATTAATTTTATTACGGCAACTCTTTTATGTTTGCATGATTCCATTTGACGTAGTAAGTTTTTGTACAGATGCCAGCACATCATACTACCCGTAAACTGTAAAATTTTCCCAATCAACCTTGAACCGAATGCTTTAGCGATAAAGTTTAAAATCTATTAAATGAATTTGACACATTGTAATAGCTTGATGTTTTTTTTTTATTTATAACCAACTTATACTTAAATTTTACACCACACATACAAGTTATTGGTTGAACATAAAAATCAAGTAAAACTACATAAAAATCAAAATCAGAATAAAAAATAGTAATAAAATTAGGAATTAAACAATATGGTAGACGTGAAGAATAAACAAAACATTGATGTGCTGGCGTGGCGTCTGTACATAATTCGTGCCTACATAGTTTTTTTTAAATATATATGACATAACATCACGTCTGTTTTCCCCGGTGGGGTAGACAGAGGTGGACCATAAAATAGGACACACACATTTCGCCATTATGTACAAATCCGATTAATAGGGACCGAGCCTATAGCCATCAACCGGGCAAAATTCCAAATTTCTTGCTTTAAGATAAAAAATAAATAAATTGCATATTAAATAAGGTAAACTGTCCGAGTAGGTAGGTAGCGTTAACGTAATTAACGTTGACTGGTCAAGGTACATTGTAAAAATAGTTCTTACGATAAGATGACGCAGAAATGTGAAGAATCAAGAATGGTATTTCATTTTATCACGTTCATGGATTTCTTCATGGTTTTCAAACCATGCAGGCTTTTTTTAAAATTGTCATATCGGCATTATTCATGATGTGATTAATAAATATTGTCTTGACAAATCCACATAATTTAACCCTTGAACTAACGACGGTTGACCGTCGTAAGGGTTAAATTATTAATAACCTTAATTATTTTTATTTTTTTTAAATAAATAAATAAAAAACCAACCTTTATTGTCCTTTTTTCCGGATCAGAATACGTTAAACTCTTCACTCTCTTCTTGAAGGGTATCGCAAAATCTTTGACCCTCTGATGGAACACCATCTTCCGATGAACAGTATCGCCAATGATCATGTCGGAGCACAAAAGACACACGCACAACAAACACGACAATACAAATAACGAGAATAGAGGACGCATTTCGATTTTATTTCACATAATTGCACAAGTAAGTCTTGTACAGCTAATGCGACTGTGCGGCGACGAATGAGATAACCTCTCGATAAACGTCGAATGGATGACTGCGACACAAACAAGTTCACTACTAATTTACACAGTTTTGCTAAAATGACGCGCCACGGTAATGACTGAACCCGCTCCCAAACGATGTTTGACTGACCGACAAGATACCGGTTCGATTAGTATTTTGTTGTCTTTAAACAATAGGTGGGTATTGTGTTTTTCTGTTTGGTATGTTAATATTTATGAGTTCAAATTAATCATGTGTTTGTTTTTTTGTTGGAATGCATTAGGGATCATAAGCTTCCCTCGTTTGGTGTCAAATCGACTGTGGTAATTAAGATCCGGATCAAATAGGTGTTTAATAAACAACATTACTGTCGAAATATTGGTATACTATTCGATGCACCTTTACCTGACCGGACGGAGATTTCAGGCGTGACGTTGTTTTATGATATAGGTTTCTATTGATACAGACTTCAATTCTTCAATTAAGGAAAAAAAACATTCCAATGTTATGAAAACCCGCATTTATCCGATTGTTTTTTTTTTCCGAAGTGATGTGATCTTGATGTTTTTTTTTTTCAATAGCCTTGTATGTCCCACTATGATATTGATGTTATTGAACATTTTATAAACTTTTTTTTCCTGATTTTAAAATATAACTTTATTTGTAGAAGTAAATATTATATGTATACATTAATAAATTAAAATAACCTATGTTAACTAGCTAACTTAAAAATAAACTTATAGTTTTATTTTTGACGCCATTCGTCAAAAAAAAAACTATAAATATAATTTATAATTATTTTATAAACTAAATAAAATAGTTATAAAATTATGTAGATGGTAGATATCAACCTTTAAGATAAACCTTCGTGAAACAATTTTTCTTACATCATAAAATCCCACAAAATCTTTTCAACTAAAAACAATCCTGATTTATTTTCATGAAAGACCGCCATTGCTATTTTTCTTCCGTGTCGACAGCACGATCAATCTTGTCGTCACTCCGAACTTTGACAAGAAAATTTGAAGAACTTTTCTATATGACATGAAGGATGCAATTTTCATTATCTAACCACTTATAAGTGGTAAAGTTTAAATAGGTTTTCGAAAGTTGCGCCTTGGATTCGTAATTGTACGTGTCAAGTCGAGAGCGATTAAAATTGTCGGTTTGTGGTGACTAGTAATAATTATTGTATTTTGCTTCCATTTAAAGGTATATTGTCATTTTGTGGATTGGACAGTGCTGAAGAAATATGCGAGTGCCCTTTGGAAATCTTTGGTCTTACGTGCGTCGGTACAAAAATCACGACAGAAGGAATTTATTTCCTCTTGCCAAAAAAGCATCGTCATGGTCAGCAATTGCTCTTTTATTTTTGCTCATATTAATCGATATTTTAAAAATATAACGACATAGTTCAGTTTAGCCTGGTACATAAATGAGGCTGATTTGTGTTCAGGAAAAACAAAAAAAAAAAAAAAATTGCCTATTTTTCAGTTATTCGCTGTTCACAAACAAACAATACTTCAGAGTTGATTAAACAAACTGAATTGAAACCTGTACGTAGCAGGCTGATTAAACAACTTTTATTTCGACCACGAACGCAAACAAATTGTGAATACGAGTAATAAACTGTTTCCGTTCTCCGAAGCGAATGAAGGCACCGAGGCAGAATTGATGCTCAGTCCATTCTGAATAATAACCGGTAAGGGCTAAATTATTGCTCTAATTTAGATTAATTGCTCGTCTGTCCGCCCTTGCACGTGGGTGTGTAATTTCGGTGAAAACGTAAAGGGTACGTTAGTTGTTTTCATAAATCAAATTAATTTACAATTTTATGGAGCATTGTGTGTAATGGAAACAACTTTTTTGGTTGTAAGATTTTGACGTGAGGTATGAGTAGGCGTTTTAGGAGATTACTTGGGTAATGGAGGAGCTCGTGGCTAAATAATAACAGCCGCTCGGATCGATCTTTAGGTTAAGCCGTGCTTGCCTAGGTTGGTCTGTGGATGGGTGACCACCCATTACATACCGAGTTTCCTCCGTGCCTCGGAAAGCACGTTAAGCCGTTGGTCCCGGGTGTCATTTGTAGATCTTTGACAGTCGTTAGGTAGTCAGTGGCCCAAAAAGTCTGACAACCAGTCTTACCAAGGGGTATCATATTACCCAGTACTAACTGGGTTGTGGAGGTCAGATAGGCAGTCGCTCCATGTAAAATACTGGTATTCAGCTGCATCCGGTTAGACTGGAAGCCGACCCCAATATAGTTGGGAAAAGGCTAGGCAGATGATGACTTGGGTAAATGGTGTAATTTGTAAAAATATTGAGGTGTTGCATCACGTTTTTACGTGAAGGAATATCAATGGAAGCCCGTTCTCAGAATTTAAAACCATAGTTTAAACAATAGTAAATAGGTACTAGTCCTCGTATGGTGCCGGAGTACTGTATGGTGTCAGAAGTAAAGAATAGCACCATCCCATATCTTCCCGTGGGTGCCGTAAGAGGCGACTAAGGGACTTACCAGAGAATGGGCAGCAGCGTTTTGTGCTTTTGTAACAATCGTACTGCGACCGCCAACCCGCCTGCCAAGCGTGGCAATTTTGGCAAAACCCCTCTTTGGGGGAGGCCCTTGTCCAGCAGTGTCGGGGGAAATGATGATGATGACTAGTCCTTAGTGGCGGTACTTTCATACAAGCCTACAAGATTGGCTTGCCCTTATAACTTTACCTTACCTTATAACTTATACTATTCTTCAAGATGTTCGAGCTTCTGAACAGTCTGCTTGCCGTATGAGCTTGCCGTATGTTTGAACCCTAGGCACGCCACTTCAGTCCTAGGGTATATTACTGATCAAATTTTGTATTTTTTTTTTTTATTACAAAAGGTCCCACTCTTGACATCGATCACGCCTGATGGAAAGCGATAGATGAGGTCTATAATGGGACGAGCGTGCCCAGAAGATGCCTGTTTTATTTAAATTATTATTTTTATTTATGACAACTAAATAATCCGTTCTACCAATAAGTCTTCTTCATGTTTATAATAATATCTAGCGCAATATTATTATCCCACACTGAAATTGAAGACATAGAAGTTTATGTTTGATTTATGGAAACAACTAAATATTGGTCAATGGCGCCTCTATCTTCTGTGATCAGTCTCAGGTTCAATTCCCGTATCGAGACAAATATTTGTATGGATGTTTGTGCATGTAATGGAGCATATGACACAGGAAGTTCTTTGTTAGTTTTAGGAGGCAGGTTTATTTCATAATTAAACATGAACCTAAGGTCCAAAGACCTATCATTTTATTTCATGTTTTTCTGTTTATTTAGTTCAATAGCTGCGACTGATGTGGGTAAAAAATCTTGAAAGTTATATAATATTAGATAAATCTGATTTAATTTGTGAGTGATGTTGATAGTGAGTTTTTTATTTGTGAATTGTTACACAGGTAAGAGAAAAAAAAAATGCCTAAAAAAAAACAAAATAAAAAAAATGGTGAAAAATGCCTATGGCATTAAGTCCACCTCTGTACTTTGTGCTTAAAGTGTTAAATAAATAAATAAATAAGAGCTAAATCTATTTTTAATCAACAATCAAGGGCACTAATTTTTTTTTTCTAATCATTTTTGCCAAGGACGTAGAAGCACCTTCTTAAGTTTTTTCTATAAAATGAGCAGTTTCTTTTTCCATTACTTCTATTTTCAATCTCCATATCCATTTTATTTTACCATAAACCAAAAATAAAACTTACCCATTCGCTTTTACCTTTATAGAAAACTTAGGAACACCGGGTTCTTTATTACATATTCATGTAGAAACTATTATCCGTTGTCTATGGCGATGCTTGCTTCCATTCCGTAGGTATAAGCGTGGGTTTACCGGGGATTTCCACCCTCATAACTGATTCTATCGATATAGCCTTCCGAGAATCGTGTGTGGCATTACTAGGATATTTATGTGTATAGTTATGGGTAGGAAACGTTCTAGTGTTTCTTAGGTGTCTAGGAATTTCTTGGATAGTGTTGGGTTTGTATTTGAAATTAGAATTGGGGTGTACTGGAATGTTTGTTTGTTAAGCTGTAGGTACATTGTCTGACTACCTAAAGAATTTTCTGTTTCTTTATTAAACTGGCTTTGACTTTATTAAAGGCACGGAAAATGTAAGTGCAGTGGTTGAGAAAGTACTACAATAGAAGAATTCAATGTTCGTTTGGTGTTCGAATAGATCGCTTCTCCAGAAAATCACAACACAAAGTAGTGGTTTAAAATTATATAGGCTATAAAAATACTCTTAACGAAGCTCAAAGGCACCAGTTCGATCCGTGATTGCGATAATTTTTTTGTTCGAAATAAGAGAAACATATGTTTTTAATGTTATAACTTTACTACTATCCCCGTACTATTCAATGCATCCATCAGCACAATGTTTTGAATGCGTTACATTGAGTTGTAACGTAAAACACGATTTTCACCCCAAAACAAAAGTCATTTCCCAGCAATAATTTGTGCGTCGAGTTACTTAGTTTGATGCTTGATTGACGGCATCGTGAAGAGTCCGTTTACACCTTCTATGGCTACCAGAACCCCAAAACCAAACTGATTTTAAATAAAATCAACCATCAAAGACAATCAGTTGCAAAAACCAAAGTCAAATAACAATCTAACACACTTTTCAGTAGAGCAACAGCACACGACATCGAAAAAGAACTATCACGAAGTAACGATACAAATAGTGCGGGGAAAATCCCGACTAAAATCAAAAAATCCCTACTGTAAATACAGGGGGTGAATAAACGAAGAGCCGACGCGACTGCCGGCTGAACGATTCTTTTTTCATTGCACCGTGATATATTCCGACAATCCCGAAAATTTGAATCTCTTTTTCAAATAAACTGTGGCGTTTGGTTTATGTAGTGTAGTGTGGGTTTCGGTTACGGGTGTGAAGTTTGTTTAATTTTGAGGGAGAGAATATAATTTTGAAGACTTAGGGTTTAAGATTTTATTACTTAACTTGCTGTTGTCCGCGACCTTCGTCCGCGTGAAATTTTATAGCCTATAACCTTCCTCGATAAATGGGCTATCCAACACTAAAAGAATTTTTCAAATCAAACCAGTAGTTCCTGAGATTACCGCGTTCAACCAACCATTCAAACTCTTCAGCTTTATAATATTAGTATAGAAGTATAGATCGTGTTGTCAAATGATGAACAATCAACAACATACATACACATACATAAACTCACGCCTTTTCCCCATTGGGTTCGGTAGAAACCACAGAACACTACGACCCTTTTTTTTTACATACTACTTTCTGGCTCCTCCTTGTTCATACATCTGGTCAATACGCCGGTTGCAAGTACTACGCACCAGGAGGGTCTACAACGACGTCTCAAATCAGGCCAAATTCCAGGGTGGGAGAGAGATGGCACTAGACGACCTTTATAGCTCAGTCTCTTTCCTACACTGGAATTAGTCCTGCTTTAAGACGTCATAGTAACTTTCTGAAGAACTTCACCGATAAGGTCAGTGTATGTCCTTGACCCCTACCGTTGCCGCTCAAATCTACCTCTTACAAGACAACCACAACAACAGTCAATAATAATATAGTAATAATATCAGTATTCTAAGTTCTGTACCTGTAATAACTATTATTCGTGATATTATTATAAAATAATCCAGAGGCTGAAACCGGAAATGAAAGAAAAATCATCTCCCTTCCAGGCCTGCTAATTCTTTTGCCATAATTAATCTAGAACGATGGCAATTGTGTCTGTCTACAGAAATTTTAATACGGCTTCAATAAAATCCAATTTTTCCATCTCATTCACGTTATTACTGTAAAATTTTACGGTGGATTCAGGCAACGAAAGTCGTCTAATTTAAAATTCATTTAAAATAAAAAAAATGAACACAGAAATCATGAATGAAGTTACTTATTAATTCCATTGTGCTCGAGTTTCAATTAACTCGAACAGAATACAGAACAAAATAAATGAACGTTTTCATTCGTGAAAATTAAAAGGATTATTTGGCCGTTCGTAAAATTAAGAGGGTTTGACTGCTCACGTAGTCCTGCATAAAAGATATTCACTCTGAAAAGTCGTATGCAGACAAGTATATTCTCTTTTCAAAAATAATCCTTCAATCTTTTTCTTTAAAAATTCGAGCGATGTAACGGATCGTGTTTCCATAAAATCGCTGAAGACGAAATTATGATAAGGCTTTCGATTCCAAGTTTGTATAGCTAATGGAATCTGCAAATAGGAGCAAGATAGAATCGGCTAATGATATTCACCTTCTCGGAAAATTGCTTCCTTTATCCACACACGTCGTGCGTTTACTGGGAATTTAGGCGAGCAATCCGTGAGGAAGGGCGTTGCCATGGCAACTAGACGGAGGCTCATGTGGGCTCCAAAACTTTAAATTGTATTACCATGCGCCGAACACAATATATTTGAAGACATGTGTGTTGGAGGCATCAATCTTGATTGGGACATTGGTACGACTACGGGTTTGTTAAAAAGTACGTTTAACGGAACGTTTTTTTATAATGAGGTTTTTAGGCGTAGGGATGCGTGAAATCTAGAAATTATTATAAATACAACAGGCAAAAGTTAGTAAGCGAGGCATGATACGGAAGCATACTTTGTTTATAATAAAGAAGTAATAACTCTTTGATGACACAATAATCTAAAATAACTCGCCCCTATAACAAGGCACTTAAACATATCTGGCGAAATGTGGGTTCTACTAGTCTACTGTTACACCTCTGCATAAACCATAATGGCCATGTTTATTAAAATAAAAAACTTAAAATTCCAAATTAGGTTCTTAAAACATACTATATTTGTATTGTGAGGCGAGTTGAATGAAAAACGAGTTGAGATACACTGAATATATTTTAGGATAAACAAGATTAATATACGTAATACACATATCCACATACCACAATTAGAAGCATGTAAAAACGTCGCTATTGAGAGCATCCTATTTGTATTTACTCGCACACCATAAGCCCTCTGTCACGAATTTAATACATAAAACTCTAGAACGTTCCATCAAAAATTACAATAATTCGATCAATTTATGCAGCGAGACCCTTTTTAATCCCGACGAAATGGAATTACCCCGGAATCGACTTCGAGACGAAAATCCGATACAACCGGGAACCTCCTACCTAAACATGGGACGTGAAAATCTCCATTTCGTTTTACGTTCCATTGAGCTTTCACAACCATTTTTATCGATAGCCTTCGACTAGAAGTTGAGGAAATGGCGTATTGGACCGTATAAAAAGATTTAAAGTTTTATTTTTAATATAATAATATAATCTGCTGATATTCGGTTGGGACGAAATACTGCGAGTATTTTACTTTAAGGGGATATCTTGAGTGGAGGGTGCTCGAGGTCCTTATAAACAAGGCTATTATTATCAGAACTATAGCTCGTAGATCGTGTTAATGTACTTTTGGAACGTTCTCCGTAAATAATGTGGAAAATACTGTCAATGAAACAAAAAATCTTACTTATTCCACGATTTTTGAGCCGAGTCAGATCAGTAAATGTTTTGGAACGGATTCAACACTTAATCGTTGAGTATCCAAAAGAGTACGTCTAGACTCTGAACATTTGGAGTAAACAAAGGTCTGCTTAGATTAAGAAATGCTCAAGGCATTGGCAGCATGTCTCGAAACTTACACCGTTCTCCTAACTTTGAATATAAGCCGTTAAGTTCATCGAGTATGCAAACTTTACGATGTTCATATGCTTTCAGTGGTTCGCTATGTTTTGAGCTTAAGTTTTTAGTTTTGGGGACTAAGTAGGTAGTTTGACTAAAACATTTTCTTATTTGCTAGGACAATTTTGTTGAAGTAAATTGTTTTCACTTAGCTGAATTGGCGACTGAGTCAGAAAAGTTCAAAAGAAAACTTTGTTTTTCGTCGAAAACAAAATTTTAAATACATTCTTGAACGAAACTGCTAAGTCTTTTCATATTATTAGATATACAGAACCGTAATTTATCATTTGACTGTCCTTAGCAAATGTTGAAGTTCCTCATTTCCAAATAACTCTCTGATAGATTTTCACTAACGAACCCTGCCTATTGCTCACGTAAGTTTATCTCCGTCACTAACCAACACCGGTAATCGATCCTTAGCCTGTGAATCGAAGCCCAGTACAGCCAGACATAACGCAAGGATAATTGCCGCGTGCAAATCGATAGGCGCCGTGGAGTTGGTAGAAAATGGAATGATCGTACGCGTAATACTTCAGCTTATAATCCTTAATGACATAAAACTATAGGATTATCTATTTTTTGTAATTAAAAGATTATCGTCGCTATGTCATGCATGTGTCATTTATGTGTGTTCAGGAAGAATCGCAAATGAGGAAACTTGAAATATAGACAAATAGGAGTAGAACCTCAAGAACAGTAAAGGTCTGTGTAACCATTTTGGTGTAAAATATACTATAGTCTACAAAGACTCAACTTAAATTGACAAGTCTTGAAGCTACATTATTTTGACAATCATGACAACAATTCTTCATTACCGTATTTTAAAAAAATCAAGGAAAAAGCGCTGATTGTCATATGTTTTTCGCCCGTTTTCCAACTCACTCAACTCCATACTCCGTGGTAGACGGATATCCGTGCGGGTGGCGGGCTAGCACTAATTGCCTGTTGGCCGCAGTTGAGGGGCGGCATTAGTTCCGACTATTGATTCGATGATGGAGGGACTGCGAGTGCGTTTTGATTGTGCTGGCTGAGCATAATGTTGTTTATAAATGTTGGTACGGTCTTAATTAGAAAATGCTGGCTGATTTTGGTACTTCAGGTTTGTATTGGTTTCTGGTGTTCCAACTTACGAAAAGTACTACAGATATTGAAATCGTTAGTTCCCTTATTCGTTCCTGAACTGCCTTCAAAAAAATAAAAACCTGTGATGATTTGTTTTTTAATATTCTGTAAGATCGCATCAAATCCGGCATGACGACAGTCAGTGTATTTTTTTTTTGCTTACCAGCCGCTGAGCTTTTAGTCCTGCTATTATTGCAGTTTATTTAAAAACAGTGGAACTACTGAAAAGCCTGTAGGCTGTTGTATATTCTGTCTGTCGACATTAGATTGTTGTTGTTATTGTTCCTGTTTATTACCCTACCATTAAGGTTATCGACACATCAGTAATGAATTGACTTTAATGTTAACAACATAAATGTTAATGAGTTAGTTTTGGCTGTTGACTGAGACATTAAAGCTTTAATTATTGATACGAGTGTTCTAGACACAAACACGGTACGAATCACGTCTACATTTTATATTAAATTTAATAGAAAATGTAGACGTGATTCGTATCACACACACATATCACATATTTTACACATTATTTTGTGTAAAATATGAAATGAGTACCTATACATAAGAACGAGTCTGAAAGAGGCGCAAAGTTGTGTGGTACCAAATTGGTTGGTGGTATGGGCTTGTGAGGTATGAAGAAGATGGCTATAAGAGTATTAAAAGCAGAGGTAGACCAAACGAATGGCTAGAACGGAGATGACGATGATGAAGAGAAATATGGAAGAACAAGATTTGCTGCACTGATCTCAAATAAATAGGGATAAAGTAAGAAGAATGATAGCGGTAATGATGTTATTTTTACTTCCATATTCTTAAGGCTGTTTAAGAAGTAGGACTAGGACTGCTTTAGGCTTCTTCTAAAGAAAAACAATATATTGTTATAATTGTTTTTCAGACAGCTAAAAATTATTTTCTAAGATTAGTAATTTTATTTTGTAATCGTTTTAAATTTTTAACAATAGGCAATATAATTCTGTCCAAGACATGCGGATGCCACATAATGCATGCAAATAGAGTTGATCTGTGAGGTTAAGTACCTTCAAGAGATTTATCCGCTTTCAGTCCTTGGATGGAAGGGTCACATCCCACACTGTTTAGGTGCACTTACGTCCAGATTACTTGCCTTGTATGGACAAATTGAATTAGGTGATCTAAGACTTTTCTTGCGAGCAATCATACGCTTATACGTACTTTTACTCAGGTGTTTCTTAAAATCAGATTTAATTATTTAATTAAGTTTAATTTACCTTTATAGATGCAGTAACTCCTATTTATTGCTCGAGTGGCGTGTAAGGACTGGGAAATGAAATGTTGGTCACCCAGCGGTGGCATGGGTAGACGACATTGTTGCTATCAGGGAAAAAACCTGGATGAGGCTGGCATAGGAACTTGGCACAAAAAATAGAGGCTTACAGGTGTAGCAGTGGATGAATTGAGGCTGTCGATGATGATGACGATGACTCATGGACATCAAACCCACATCTCAAGTTACCTTTGCAACAGCGACTCCTGATACTCTAGTCCTAGTTATCCACAACGCCGTTCGTTGCCGATCCTCACTCGATAGAGGGCTAACGGTTACATATTTAGAAATGGTAATTTAGATAGCACTTAAAAGTTCCAGAAACAACATCGGACAAGTAAGTAAATAGGATGGACTTATAATGGATTGATCGGCGGATACCAGCCCGGACGGACTAACTCATGTTAATTGTAGGGTACCGGTGTCAATGCAATGACAAATGGTTGTGTTTGTTGGCTGGGCGTTTTTCCCCGTTCAAATATTTGATCGAATTGCACTTATGTTGTTATGATGTAGGGAAATTAATGTTAGGTACTTTGAGTTTGGTTTAAAAGTGAAGTGGTGTGTTGGTTGATATATTTATGTTTTAAAGTGTGAACAGATAAATCGAATAGTTTGCGCTTACGTGACATTGCAGTATCTCTAGCCTTTTCCCAACTATGTTGGGGTCGCCTTCCAGTATAACCGGATGCAGCTGAATACCAGTATTTTACATGGGGCGACTGCCTATCTGACCTCCACAACCCAGTTAGTACTGGGTAATACGATACCACTTGTTCTGCAATAGGTCTATTTCTAAGGTAGCTACTGTTCTCATAAAAGCTCTAAAATGGATAATCTGCTTTTTTATCATCTCTTCTAGCTTACCGTCTCCGATCGTATCCCTACGTTGCTGCTGCGGTAGCTGTGAATGAGATGATTTCCCTGCTTGTTTCGATGTGCCCGACTCTGCCGACGGTTGTTGAGGTTCTTGCTGCTTTGACAACAGGTTCTTCGTTTTGGTTGCTGGTTTTGGTAATTATGATGCTTGATAGACGAATAGACTTCCTCTGCCCTATCAAAACAATTTTTAGTAAAATATACATGGTTAAATTCTGAAAATTCACAGCACTTTCTATGGTTGCGCTGATATTCTCTCCAATAATTTTCTAATATCTCCAACTTCCGCTTGCAGTAATCTATGGTTTTTCACTCAGCCAGGTCTTTCTTAATGTTAGTTAGGAGTTTAACCAAAGAGTCGTAAACCTCCGTTTGGCTGACTGCTAACTGCTCCATTATTCTCACGGTCTGACCTTATATTCTCCTTACGCGACAGCTGCCCAATTTCTTCCAAATTGATGTCACTGCCTATCTACTTTCCCTACAAACTGGTAAAACACAAAACACTGGTTGCAAGGTTCCAGCGCATAAACACTTTACTGTAGTTCGCGAACTGAGGCTCTTATTGCTCGAAGGACCATAATTTAGCGCTCGTCTGGTTTAGCTCTAAATCCTGGGTTGGTTGATATTTGGTTAATTGGTTATGGTTTGGTTGCTGATATATGACCACTGGTTAAATTAACATAACACATAACATAATCAGCCTATTAATGTTCCCACTGCTGGGACGCAGGCCTCCTCTCTATGAGAGGGAATGGGCTATAATCCACCACGCGGGCCCAGTGCGGATTGGTAGATGTCACATGTCTTCGAATTTTTGGTTCTAGGACCTGCCGGTTTCCTCTCGATGTTTTCCTTCACCGTTTTGAGAAAATCAAATGGTTTCAAAGTTTATATTGAGACTGGTTTTAAAATGGTAAATCTAAGCTAAATTAGCACTAAGATGCTTTGATATGGTTTGGTTCAGTTACGCGATTGGTGTCCGAACACGCACTCACTTGGTAATACTTGCGATACATGCATTTATAGAAATTCTCGAAGGCAAAAGTGCTGAGCTGTTCGGTTGGAAATATAGTACCGAACAGTGAACATTTACATACTGAAGAAGAATGTATGTTAAATTAATCTCACCTTTCAAGCACGGCGGGCTGTGCAGGCGCTGCTGCTGCGGCTGCTGAGATCCTCAAGCGGCGCAAATACTGTAACCTTATTGGTAACTACAGTTTTGAGCCGTTTGGGGTCGAAACGCTCGGGTCATGGGGCCCGAGTGCGCGTCCCCTTTTTAAGGAAATCTCTCGCCGACTGGTCGACACTTCGCGTGACCAGAGGGCTGGCTCTTTCTTTGGCCAAAGAATTAGCATTGCCATTCAGCGTGGCAATGCTGCCAGTCTTCTGGGCACGTTTCCAGATGACAGCGATGCGGAGGAGTACTTTGACGCCTAAATGTCCTATTGTCGTCGTTGTTTAGATGTTTATATTTTCTTACTTTTAGTCTTATTTTATCATTAGTTTAGTTCTATTTGTAGTCTGTATATAATGTAAATATGTTTATAAATAAATTTAAATTAAGCAATTTGTCTTTCTTTTACACAGAATATTTTTTAAACAAGTATTTTGTAAACAAATTACCTATTCTTGCAAATAAGTCACAAGTCCCTCTTCAATATTAAACGATGAATCTCATTTCACGTCTCAGAGCATTTCCTTACGTTTTGTGTTTTATTTTTAAGGAGAATAAGACATTTTTGCAAGATGAAATTTCAAGAATGCTCTTTCATGACGTCAACTGAAAGCGTTATGAGAGTCAGCGACTTTCTTCCGTGCGCCGACGCGACGTGTTAAACTAGAGACACCATGTTACTAAGTAAAATATTTTTTCAGGATTTTTTTTTTGGGGTAACATGGCTAGATATCGCACAAGATAAAGAGGTTTGGAGGAGAAAGGGGAGGCCTTTGCCCAGCAGTGGGATTTATGACAGGGTTACAAAAAACAGGAGTTTTGTAAGATATTTTTTTTTTTATAGTCTGTCACTATTTTATTTTATTCGTGACGTAGCAAAGTTATTTATGTTTATGTTTTCTTTTTCAAAAGTTTCTCTGGATTACAATGTGAAAGACTGCATAGCAATTGCAATGGAAATGACTTCTTTACCAAGTGTGCGAAGTTTGTAATACATATTTACCCATGCAGGTTGCATGTCTTGATCATGAGGCGTTGAGTTCAATTTCCAGGTCGAGCAAAGTGTTATTCGGTTTTCCCAGCAGGAATTTCTCGTTAACAAAGCAACCTGGATTTGTGGCGTGTATGGTACTTTAACATAACTAGCGAAATGTTAGTGTACTACAATCAAAGAGATTTTAAGACTTATAGAGCGGACATTGGGAATATTTTCATACAAGGATCCCGCACATTTTCGATTTTGACACACGAATACCTGTACCTGACAAGCGGGCGTATGACACTATAAAGGGTGTAAATAGACCCTTAACATAAACGAAAGGCACTTGTTCTCCCCGTCTTTGAGATCATTTTTTTGTTTTGGACCATACCTGGGAACCTTCTAGTTACAGAGATATTGGGTGTCAAAGTTCCAACTTTTTCATAAGTTTTTTTTAAATACATGTTTTTAATGTAAGATTTTTACTTTACACACCTCCACGACCCTCGTACTATTCAATCCATTCATCAGCACAATGCTATGAGTGCTTTCCATCAAGTCCTACCGTAAAACGTAATTTTTCACCCCCAAAAAAAAAAGTCGATTCCCAGCAATAATTTTTGTGTAAAGTTAATTAGTTTGATGTACAGAATTCTTAGTTGACGGATATGTGAAGGGTCTGTTTACACCCGGTATAGACCGATTTGTTACCAAGTAGTAACAAGTTTTGTATTACGATTTTCTTCATCTTGTGCCGTCTATCGCTCGTAAATATTTGAATGACTTTAACTACAAATACAATACAATTTTGCTTAACAGTTCGACGATTGCAGGTTTGACTTTATGCCACGAATACAACCTGTTATTTTAGTATATTTTCAGGATAACGTTCCCATTTAGTTTAACGTTTTAGCATACACACCATTTAATCGAGTGTCAATCTCCATGGCGACCTGGCTCGATGCTCGTCGCCACAATTTATGGCAAACGCGATAGCCGGCGCTATCTAACGCCATTGTCATGGCGTGCCAACCCATAAAGGTTATTAAGTTTTAAGGTTCATTATGACATGCAGGTTTTGTTGCATCGTTTGAGGGTTAAAATTTTATGGATAACGGTTATCGTTTAGATAGTTTCAGGGTATTAACATAATTATGTTCAAAACTGTAATGGTGTGAATTGTTTTATGAGGAAGAGATAATGTTGAGTTGAGTTTAAACAAGAAGCGCATGGTATTTGAAATCGACTTTTTTCATTCGACAACTTTGAAGCCAGGAGCCAGTTTTATAGATTGAAAGTTTCTGTGTTTAAATCTTGCAGAATAGCACTGCGGAGGTTGATCTCTTCCAAATCACTCCAATTTTGGCGGTTTTGTGTCATGGCTATACAATTTCTTCCGGCTACTTTAATAAGATACTCACCACCTCATTGAATGTCTTCTTGTTCTTTTTTTCGGATGGGAAATCATCAAATGACCCCCTCCACTCTGGGCGGAGCGGAAGGGAATGTCAGACTTGTACTGACTAAAACCCATCCATGTTCCTTCTTTGCCCTTTATGTTCCAGGGCCACGGTATCTCTTTCGAACAGTCCCGCAGCCCGGGCAGGAATGTCTAATACCTTGTAATAGCGTAAGTTATTGTAAAACAGTTCTTGCTGAATTGAAATAAGAATACTGGGCTTCTACATATATAACCCGTCAGCGCCATACCTTGTGCTATGCAAATGGCGGACTTTATCATTATCAAGCATGCACTACCTCAATAATGAAACCGAGTTAATTAAAATAAAACCACCGTCAAAGATTAATGGTGCAACGCAGTCACTACTCAATTTTAATACCATTGTGCATAAATATTATAATCCTAATTAAGAGGAGGATCATAAATAATTGTGATTACTTTCTTCACCCGATATTCTGCCGACGTTAAGTACTGTCTGAATTATGCAGGAAAATTAATCCTGGATTTATATCAATTGGTAATGAACTAAAGTTAAGTACTGAGCATTAAAGTTTTGCAGTAAGTGGCCTTCGCATAGATCGGGAATAAAATTTTATGTGACTTCAATTTCCTGTATTTATAGTCTATGAACTCTTCCATTAATGTTGAAATCACTTGTTCTTTATTGATTTTTGAAATATAATTATCTGCGTCTACATTAATAAAGTAATCCGAGCGGTCGCCGTCATTGTGTCTTATAAAAATTCTCTGGAAATAGAAAAAACTGCTCAGATGGAGTGTAATTTTTCCGCATTTCTAGCACAGCTTAAAATATGTGGCAGTGTTCCACGAACGATGGTACATCTCATATCATGATCTACGTGCCCTGATACTTCCGTGTTTAGGATCCAAAAGATGCTACTGAAAATAGAAATCGTGCAGAAGTTCTGCGTTATCTCAAATAAGGTTATCGTCAGGGAAAATCGAACTATAAAGTGCCCTCTGATAGGACACAGATCTCCTCGAAATTGATTTTGACACGTTATAAAGAAGTTACTGTTAGCCTGTGTTATCCCACTGCTGGGCAAAGGGCTCCCTCATGACCTCCAAATCTTTCGATCCAGGGCCAATGTGGACCACTGGTCGTTGGTTCTGTCCAGCTGGTCTCGCCATCTCCTGCGAAGAAAGAAGTAGATACCGAAAATACTTTTTATCCTAACACTAACAAAATCATGGCGAATATAACACAGCTAGAGTGTAGCGTCTTGCCCCGGATGGATATGTTTGTTCTTTGTGAAGAATAATGCTTTTGTACCAGCATCTGAAGTCACTTTCTTGAAATGACTACACAAATGTTTTTTGCACTGAGTAGACTCCTTTGAGAAGTCTTCTGCAATGTGCATGTCTAAGTTTTAACCCTTTTTTTTTTTTTTTTTTTTTTCCGTATGGGAAATCATCAAATGACCCCCCTCCACTCTGGGCGGAGCGGAAGGGAGTGTCAGACTTGTACTGACTAAAACCTATGCATGTTCCTTCTTTGCCCTTTGTGTTCCAGGGCCACGGTATCTCTTTCGAACAGTCCCGCAGCCCTGGCAGAAGTTTTAACTCTTCACGACACTTTACACTTCGCTACGCAAAATAAATTTTTCATTTGAACGCTAATGTGAATAGTTTGAATTGACAAACATACTAAGCTACTTTACTTATAACAATACTGCCTAAGATAAGTCTTACTCGTTTAGGATTTTAATTTCTGTAGCCCTTACTGAAGACGTGTGGTGTTTTCAGCGTTTTAGGCGCTTTTTCGTGGCATAATACCAAGGTGCCTGTATAACTTAATTCAATGCATAGTGACATAACATCACGCTCGTAATACGTGAAAGGTTAGGCAGCCACATTTTGCCAGTCACATGTAATAAGGGGTGAGACTATCAACCGGACACAGATTCCAGCAAAACCCAATGAAACCTTGTCTGGGCATGGAGCCCATAACGTCATGCTCAGCAGTACTTCTTTCTTTATTGTGTGGACAGTGCCTTATCTGGTCTCAGAGATTTAATGCCGCCCATAGGCCTCTGACTTGGCTTTACATGCCGTCGAGAAATACCTCTCAGGCATTCTGGTTTCCTTACCGAAGCAAATGATAATTAGGTATACAATACGGACATGGATCCGAAAAATCAGAGTCACGTGTCTTGGGTTCGAACTTGAGACCTATGACTTGGCAATCTGACAGTCACACCAATAGGCTATCACTGCTCCTGTCAGCAGGACTGCTACCAGCACACCAACTGAAACCGTACAAAACCTAATGAATGGTGCTGATACATGCGTTATGTTCGTGAACGGGCGCTGTCAGTTGTGACTGGTCATCTCTTATTGCCACGGCTTATTTGAATTAATTATTTTATTTTTGAATTGTTTTTACTATGGACACTTTTAACGTACACATCTTGCTGCATCGTTCTCACATAATGTACCATCTCAAAATGAATGATGTAACCAAGGTTTTGTTAAAGTATTCTGATTTAAAAGAGTATCCATGGAGTTTCTTGCCCGTTCTTCTCCATAGAGATCTACGTTAGGGAATGGGCAACTACAGTACTTTCACAGTTTTTGTGCCTTGTGACTGGGACTGTAGCAATTTTTTACTGTTGTCTTTGTTTCGACAATTCAAAAGTGCCTGTAACTGGCCTACTTGAAATAAATGCTTTGATTTTGATTTTGAATGTTCCTTTGCAAAATCAGAATCAAAATATTTTATTTCACATAGGCCTCGATGGGCACTAATAAAACGTCGACAAAAATGTGCACGGTTCGCGTTGGTCGTTTTGTATGCAGAAGAACCGGCAAGAATTTAATAAACGAAGTAAAATCGGCGCCACCAATAAACCTTAAAAGGTAAATACTCCTACAATATTTACTTAAACATAACAACATCCAACTAGACTAAACCTCCATTCATAATTCATATCCTGATACCACAAGACCGGCGAATGTATTAAACTCTATTGCTACCAGCCTTATTCGTGTAGCTATTTATCGTATCGAATTAATAGCAGTCAATTTTACAAGTCAATCGTAGTTAATACATAGGTCGTATATGGTACTTTGTAAATGTTACAGTCAAAACTGCTAATCGGTCAAAACCACTTTTGACTGATGTCAGTCAAAATCCTTATTATGCGTTTACTCCATTACGTAGTCCTAGAATTTCTACAACATAATGTTTTGTAAAGAGTCACAAAAAAGTTTAATTAACCTAATAAGTTTCTAAGTAAATGTTAGTTATTGTTAAAATAGTTTTGGCTGATTAACAGTTTTGACTGTGACATATACAAACTTAAAGATACTAGGTAAGAACATTTGCATACAGATTTGCTGAGCTTAGGCGTACTTTATTAGTGCAACATTGTTTATCTAATGATGGCGATATTTTGCTCAGTTGATACAGTCTCCTCGGAGGAGCTCGTGGATAAATAATAACAGCCGCTCGGGTCGATCTTTAGATTAAGCCGTGCTTGCCTAGGTTGGTCTGTGGATGGGTGACCGCCCATTACATACCGAATTTCCTCTGCGCCTCGGAAAGCAAGTTTAGCCGTTGATCCCGGCTGTCATTTGTAGATCTTTGACACATGCGCGCAGAGACACTTGCGCGAATGGACACTTGCGCGAATGAACTTTTGCGCAAAAGGACACTTCCGCGACTAGATTTACTCGCGACTGGCTACGGTTAATCTGTAGAGTAAACATAACATCATATTATTTCTTATTTTCAATGAGATAGAGCGAGAGAAGTGGCAACACTGCCCGAGAGACATGTCAAATTATTTTTTCGTATCTACCATGAATAGTGTTGCCAGATATAATTATTGTTTAATCGATTTACAATACCGATTTTGAACAAAATAATTTTACTCTCTGTTCAAGCTTTTGGGTTTCATTAATGTTGATTTTTAAGGTCATTCAGTTGTTTTAATGTATATTATGACAAAAGTATATTGATGTATAGAACATTCTTGTTACTTTGTACAAAAAAGATTAATCAATCGATTCCTATTTAGAAGAACTTCAGTGTTATGTTTACTCTACAGCTAACCTAAACTAAACATTCGCGCATAAGTCCTTTCGCGCATGTGTCTTTGTGCGTAAATATCCGTTCGCGCATAAGTCCATTCGCTCAAGTGTCTATGCGCGCAACTGTCTATGCACCCAAAGGTCCATTCGCGCAAAAGTCTAATCGCCCAAGAGTCCATGCGCGCATATGCCTTTTTGCGCATGTGGATTCGCGCAAGTGTCCTTCGCGCAAATGTCTTTCGCGCTAGTGTCCTGATACCAGACAACCAGTCTTACCAAGGGGTATCGTAGGACCCAGTACTAACTGGGTTGTGGAGGTCAGATAGGCAGTCGCTCCATGTAAAGTACTGGTATTCAGCTGCATCCGGTTAGACTGGAAGCCGACCCCATTATAGTTGGGAAAAGGCTAGGCAGATGATGATACAGTCTTTATTGAGTTCTAAATGTTTAAAGTTTGTACGAATACTGGAAAATGTAGTTGCATAGCCTGTGAAAAACTGCGGTTTGTAATGATATGTGAAACATGTGATATCTTCTGAGTACTTACCTGTGAATTTAATAAGTGGAATATCATGACCTTGAAAAGACGATGTTTTTGAACAGGATCTTCTATTACTAATCTTCTTTTTTATCGCGTGGTTAGTGCCTAACCTGGTGTCAGAGTTTTTATTTCTAATGGAAGTGACTCAAAACATTTAAAAGGAAATGAAAGGCTTAACCAGCTAATCTTTAAATTGTCTTTGTTTCTGTAATGGAAAAGCAGGGTTCCGTAATTCAGGCATTAAGTACTTGGCCTGATACTATAACCATCAAAACCATTATGTTATTGATAGACATAAACTCAAAATTCCATTGATCTATCCCACCATCTACAACGTTTTCACAAACAATGCATCTCTCTACATCTATTCAACCCGTAGACACATTATAATATGAATACACTGCTCATAATATAGTTGGCGGTGTATATTTAGACAAAAGGGACGTTAAAGATAACTCCTTAATTGTGTTAGATGCTTAAACTTTGGAAGTAACTCCTCGTAAACAAGATCCTTATAATAGTTACTCGCGAAGAGACTGTGATGACGTGTGGTCTAAGTAACAGGGTAATTACCTTGAAGAGATATGCATAATTAAAATGATACAAGTTACTAGTGGCTGATACGCTTGTAGCAGCGACTAGTCTGTGGATAGATGACCAAGCATTTCATACTGAGACCCCTCTGTGCTTCGGAAGGGTTCCAGTGATTTTTCGCCGAGTTTTGTTTAGTACGAGTAGCCAGAAGCCGAAAAGTCTGACAAAACTACTCTCCAATCCAGTTCGCGGTCGCTACTCCAGATTTTTCCGGCCCCATCGGCCTTCCGTTCTGCGAGCAATGTGCCCTGCCCACTGCCACTTAAGTTTAGCTATTCTTCGGGCTACGTCAGTAATCTTAGTTCTTTTACGGATGTCCTCATTTCTGATTTGATCACGCAAGGAAACTCCGAGCATAGCCCTCTCCATTGCCCTTTGGGTCTTTAAGCCTTCTGATGAGGCCCATTGTGAGCGACCACGTTTCGGTCCCGTATGTAATCACTGGCAACACACACTGGTCATAGACTTTCGTCTTGAGACACTGCTTTAAGTTGGACGAGAAGATACCACGCAACTTCCCGAACGCTGCCCGGATTTGTCGGATTCAACTGTATTGTGTCCCAAAAGATTTAAAACTAAAACATTTATTTTCACTCTCACTCAAAGCATTTATTTTAGTTAAATCATTTACAGACTCTTTTCAACTGTCAAGAAGTAGTCAGTCAGAAACATGAAGCTGCTTCAGTTCAATGCGCAGGCGCAGAAACTGAAAAGCCAAAAGATAGACAGTCATGACTTCATAACTCCACCACACGGCCAAAATTCAACTTTAGCAAAACAAAAAACAACCCAAAGCCAAGTTCGCATAACTTGGACCAACCCAAAGCTGTGATCCTATTGTACCACTATCCACAGAGGTCTGAGGCTGAGACGAGACGCTAAAAGCATGTTGTCGCCTCCAATTTGGCTCCACTGTCACATTCCACTCTAGACGCCTCGCCGTTGATACAATTTGCCCTTTTGCCGTCCTATGAAATATTAGAACGGCATCGAGTGACGTGACAGGAAAGTGTATGTGTGGTCGAATGTGGGAAGTGGATAGAGGATATGAATCGTCATCTATATTCGGAATCAATGTTTTAGGTTTTTGGAAGTTAGTTTAATCAGGAAAAATCTAAAATAAAATTAATTTCTTTATTAGCACTTCAAGGTAAGAATTCCTGTGTTACATGAGCCAGATTGAAAAGGACGCTAACTATTGGTCTGTGACACGACATGTTTTCAGGACCTACTTTTCTTTGAAAGTGACATCCATTAGGTGTTTTTACCTGACTGCCAAGGATGGGTTATGTTATTCGCGCGTTTCTTTGTAAATTTCTTTTTTTCGTCGTATGTTCCAAATGGCTAGATGGATTTCGACTTTTACTGTATCACTAGATTTGTCTCAAAAACCCAAGTGTCCTTAGATAGGTGTTTTAAAAAAAATACCAAATGGCGGATTTTTGGCGTTAAATTGTAAGTCGTTAATATTTCTTTTTCAACCAAACCTATCGAGTAGGGTTAATACCCTACTCGATAGGTAAATGAAAGAAATTAAAAGGAGATTCGGGTTTTTTGATACTTTTAATTAAATATTGTTTGTTTTCACTTAGATTAGTCTCTTTCTGGTACCTTTTACCAAAAACTTGACTCACTTCAGCAGATTCCAAAGCCAGTTTTAACTTTAAATATGATACTAGTCCTTCCAGGGGCTGCAGTCTCGACATAGATAACGACAAAAATCGGTCGTTAAGTCATAACGATGTCAAATTTCTTTAATAGATTTTCAACCTTAAGGTTTATAAAGTTGAAAATCTATTAAAGAAATTTGACATCGTTATGACTTAACGACCGATTTTTGTCGCTATCTATGTCGAGACTGCAGCCCCTGCACGCGGCTAGGTGACATTTGTTTATGGAAAAAAAAAACTTTTAACTATTGCTAAAAGTTTAAACTATACTTCTTTTCATTTATGAAGAAAAATTCATAACGCACCTATTCATTTATCCAGTACTAGCTGTTGCCCGCGACTTTGTCCGCGATAACTATACCTGTCTGCCAAATTTCAAGTTTCTAGCACAAAAAATGAAGGACTTTCATACAAATTTGCGAGAGCCTTTAGACCTCCTTAATCTGACCCTGTTGCAAAATCCGTTCATAGCGGACGTCTACTAACTAGAAACTACCTCCCTGCCAAATTTCATCGTTATACGTCAAGCGGTTTTCGATATTTCGTAATGAGTGAGTGAGTGACCTTTCGCTTTTATATATTTATCGATTATAGAATTATATATTTATTATAGAAGTCTATAGATACATACTTACCGCCCCAAGAGCCTACAGCAAGACAAATTAGAAAATATCACAACGAACAACACATAACTAAACTATGGGTATATAACCTCCATGTAAGTGAATATCCAGACAACCGTTGCATACTTTGCGGTTTGTGGGACATACCCGTATAAGTGGATGGCACAGAACTGTTATTGCACATTAAATCATAGAACGGTCGTACATTTTACCACTTGCATTATTTCCGCCGTCTTGTAAACGACCCATGTGTTACTACCCTTATGGTTTAAAATGACAATAAATTTCAAAGATTTACGAACAAGAATTTCTATTTGCATATGTTTTTAAAAGCTGGCTGAAAATTTGGGATTTAAAACTTCAACATGATTGGTTGGGTACAAACACTTTGATAAATCGACTTGTGTGATAATGTAGGCTATCCAAAAACTAGGGTTTATTATGACCAGCAGAAAATGTGAAGATCCTTTCCACAAGATAAATGGCTAAACGATCCTAGACATTTATTAACACTAACCATAAATTTCACAAATTCGTTCCATAACTCAGCCCTTTTCGTACCTCACTTATCGTCGCAATAAAGACGAAGGTTCATCTTGAACCCTCGATCATATGGTGGGGATCTACTAGCTAAGGCTTACTCTTAGTTAAGCATATTCTCTGAAATGAAGAACTGAGAGAACGTTGTCCTTATTATCAGGATCACATGGGATGGTCCTAATTACAATGGGACTCGGACAGAATCCATTTCAAAATAGTTTTGCGACATCTTGTCCTGTGCTTTTAAAACATTGGAATTAAATATTTTCGATGTTTTGTATGTACAAACAGCCTTGTCATGAATATGACACTAGCCCGATTCTGAATACACCTCACGGGGTCATTGCGTTTATTACTTACAAAGAATTTCGACAATTCAGCAACATCATCGCATTATTTTCCAGCAAACGTATTAAAAAAAAACACAATTATTAGCAATGGTTTAAGAATTTACTTAAAAATACTATTGCGATTGATCTAATTCTACGCAATGCTGGTTAGGTAGAGAAATGCTTTTTACATTTTACCCGACTTCAAACAATAGATGTGGATGATTCATATTCATAGATATTAAATGCTGGAAGGAATGGCATAAGGCTAGAAAAAAATAAACCTACTCGTAATAAACAAGTTACCTAATCAATTTACCTTGGTTACCAATAGATGACAACTAACAACCTCCCGGTGTTGATGCTCAGTGACTTAGGTTATAATGAACTGCGCGTTGAGAAGGGATAACAAGTTGGAGGATGATGGATGACGCAGGTCAATAGGGTGGGCATTGGTTGTAACCGCCACTGAAGCAAAATATACGGGTGTAGAACATGCTGGCGATTTATTATTTAATTAAAGGTTTGAACGTGTTTGCAGTGTTGTTAGTATAATTGTTCGGTTGACGTTGTTTTTTGTTGTTATTGTTTTGATTGTTTGATGTTGTATGTGTTGTTGTTGTTCTTCGTGTTGTTGTTGTGTTTTGTGTGGTTGGTTCGTTTTAGTTAAATTTTAAAAAAGGGTAATTCCTGGCTAAGTTTTAACAGCATCACAGTCATGTCGATCTTCAATACAACTAGACTTACCAAGGGTTATCGTATTACCCAGTACTAACCGGGTAAAGCCGTTGGTCCCGGCTGTCATTTGTAGATATTTGACAGTCGTTACAAATAGTCAGTGGCCCGAAAGTTTGACAGCCAATTTTACCTTGGTAAAATTGGCTGTCAAACTTCTGTCTGACAACCAGTTTTAACAAAGGGTATGTTATTACCCAGTAATAAATGGGTTGTGGAGTTCAGATAGGCAGTCGCTCCATATAAAATACTGATATTCAGCTGCATCCGGTTAGACTGGAAGCTGACCACAACAAAGCTGGGAAAAAGATAAGCAGATGACATGTCGATCTTCAAGATTAGGCAGTGAGGTGTTTCGAATAGCACGTTAGATAAACCGTTGGTCCCCAGGCTGGTAGGTTCCCTTCGCTGTCATTTGCAGAGCTTCGACGGTAGTTATGGATAGTTAGAAGTCCGTTTCTCAGTTACAGGGATGTGGAAGTCGGATAGGCAGTCGCTCCATGTAAAATATTGGTATTCATCTGCATCTAAGCGGACCTCAACAATGGACAAAGGCTAAGACGATAACAGTATTAAAAAATCTGGAGTCCCAAATGAGGTAGCCACGAGGCGTAGAGGGGAAACGGAGTAACTGTTTTTAATCTCTGCCTCGTTGGTCTAGTCACAAGAGTGACTGGAGCATGAGGTCCAGGGTTCGATTCCCAGGTCGGGCAAAGTGTTATTGGGTTTTTCCAATAGAAATTTCTCAGTAGCAGCCACGGAATCTTGATTTGCGCCCAGTTGATGGCCATAGGCTCGTCCCCTATTACATGGGACTTAAACATAACTGGCAAAATGTGGGTATTCTATTAAGTACACGTCTGCCTAATCCTTCGGGGATTACAGGCGTGATTTTATGTTTTTGATGTTATGTTTTGAACAACGTTAGCTATCGATTTCACAAGTTATGAGCAAAACAATAATATTCCGCTGGCACAAGTTATTCATACACATACCATATTCTATTAATAAAATTCTATTGTTTCATCTAAAACTTCTCCCTCCAGCTTTTAGTTCGGTAAAACATTTGGGCATAAATAAAGCCTCGTTCAACGGTTGCGGGCGACATTGCGGTCGTAGGGATATACTCGTGGTACGGTACCTATAGGTGTGGGGTACATAAGAGAAATGAGAGTACGCAAGCAAGAACTCCGCACCGGTCGGCCGTCGCTCGTACGTTTTGTGACCGCAGTGGAGCCGCGTACCGGCCGCCGATGTGTTACAGACTTTAAAATTTCATTTTATTGGCGTAAAATTGAGAAAAATTATGTTATATAAGAGAATGAATTAATTTAGAGTTCAGGATACAAGCTAGATATTTCCAAAAACAGGACTAATTTAAGAATAACATTAAGTACCTACAATGACGAGTATAGGACGAGAGGCATTTCATACAAACTTTCAAGTCGTTTTTTTTTTCGAAATTACTGAACCGATTTTAATGAAACTTCATACGCATAAGGAGAATACATAAGTCTAAAACGTTATCACAGAACATTTTCGAAATGTCTTTTTAAAAAAAAGATAATTGGAAATTCCAGTTTCTATGGAAAATCTAAAATCGGTCTAATTTAGCTGTAACTCCATTTTTCGAAAATGTTCTCTCATAACTTTTAAGGCCTTTTTTTCATCCTGCTTATGCCTAAGAAGTTTAATTAAAACATTTCGAAAAAAAGGACTCGAAAGTTTGTATGAAATGCCGTAAGTCGTAAATGCTCTTAAATGAAACCGAAAATTCGAGCACTCCGATACAATTTCACACCTACTTGTATGTCTAACCGGTAGAACTATCGGGTGACTTAAAGACCAAAGAGTCTATAATAATAACAATTCAATTATTTATTCAAAAATACTCATAGTGTTGGTAACAATTTATATGTATGTTAGTAAACTAAATTATATACAAATAATGAAATGAACCTAACACAATAAAGGAATGAACCTTATACACATCGTTATTAAGCTGCAAGTCCAGCAAAAATTTTGCAGCACCAGTGAACGATAGTGCAATCCAGTCGACCTGAGATTTTTTTAGGATGCTGTTGGTGCTGCCCCGCACCCTGAGTACCAGGTTTACGTACCGTAAAATCACATAGTTTTTATTATAGCATTACATTAAAAAAATATCTGATTTTTTAGATAAAAATCCGCTAGCTCGGATTTTTCAGACAAAAAATCGCTTGCTCGTAAAAAACATTTTCTTCTTTCCAGTCGTTCACTCTTGACAGAGTGGATGAGGTCATGGGGGGTCGCCCACAACTGCGGTCGCTGCCTTCGCGATCCTTTTCCACCGGTCTCTATTGGCAACATGGCGAGCACATTCTGCTAGAGGGATTCTGGTGGCAGATTTGATGGAATCTGTCCATTGTGTTGGTGATCGCCCACGTGGTCTCGTGCCTTCAACTCTGCCCTGAATCACCAAACGCTCCATGGATACATTGTTGCGGGTAACGTGTCCAAAGAATCTGAGAATTCGTAATTGCACAAGCGACGACAGTCTTGTTTAATATTGAGTTCTTTGAGTATTGACACGTTAGTCCTCTGAGTGGTCCAGCTTATCCTGAGCATGCGTCTCCAACACAACATCTCAAGGGCGTCGATCTTGCGCCGGTCCTGCATTCTCAATTTCAATGTCAAAAAAAACATATCACGTCACACATGAAATTCATTTTTTTCGTGAGACGAAAACAATACACATGATTGTCACATTATCCCCTTTTAAAAACCTCACGTAATTAAAGGACGACCCCCAAGAATAGCTTAGCACCTATAATAATCTTATACTAAAGTCTGTAGCTAGGTTTAAATTCTAAGCGTAAATCCCAATATCATAATCAAGCTCCTTTCCTCTCTCGCTCTTCAGTCTAAGATTGACGAACGTGTATCCAATCCCGCCTGCTGTTACCATGGCTACAGCATCTGTACGTTTGTTGTCGAACGCCATGATACTCTGAAACAATGGATGGAGATTACTCATCAACAATTCATGGGACTTGTACAGCGAACATGGGATGGAGCGTGTCAAAATGTTGCGCGCCTCTGGAAGAGAGATTCATAGGATAATAAAGTAAGACACTACCGGTTTTTTAGGGTTTACTGGTAAATAGGTCACCAGGTGTCTACCATTACTTAACAACAATATTGTAAAAATCTTACTATAATACTATAAATGCGAAAGTTTGTGAGGATGGATGGATAGATTTGGATGAAATTTGGCACACAGATAATTTATAACCTGGATTAACACATAGGCTACTTTTTATCCCGATAGTATGATCTTGTGGGACAATAACCGAACTCCACGCTAGCTAGTATTTCATATTTGCTTTTGAAAGCGATTTAGATCGCGTTATAGTAGTATATTTTCCACGGCAACGAGATAATGATAATGATAACTTAGACAAAAAAAACGTTTTTGTATCAGTAGTTACCGGAAATTACCCATTATTATTGAGCTCGTGGCTAAATAATAACAGCCACTCTTATCGATCTTTAGGTTAAGCCGTGCTTGCCTAGGTTGTGGTCTGTGGATGGGTGACCACCCATTACATACCGAGTTTCCTCCGTGCCTCGGAAAGCACGTTAAGCTGTTGGTCCCGGGTGTCATTTGTAGATCTTTGACAGTCGTTAGGTAGTCAGTGGCCCAAAAAGTCTGACAACAAGTCTTAGCAAGGGGTATCGTATTACCTAGTACTAACTGGGTTGTGGAGGTCAGATAGGCAGTCGCTCCATGTAAAATACTGGTATTCAGCTGCATCCGGTTAGACTGGAAGCCGACCCCAACAAAGTTGGAAAAAGGCTAGGCAGATGATGAGTTACCGGAAATTACCCCCTACATCAAAACTTTATACTTTACCTCTGTCTGCCTAACTTTTTCCCAACTATGCTGGGGTCGGCTTCCAGACTAACCAGAGAGTCGAGAGAGAGAGACAGAGTCGAGAGAGAGAGAGAGAGAGTCGAGAGAGAGTCTTCCAGTTGTCACTGGGTTGTGGAGTTTTTTTTTATTATTTAGCCACGAGCTCCTCATGTATAATATTAGCATTGATATAATTTAGTGATTACGGCCAATTAGGGTTCCTATGTATTATGGAAACATTAATTGTCTAGAACATTTATGTTTTCATCTCGCTATGTTTTTATTATTGGATTCAATTCATACAATAGTAATGATAGACGAATTAATGTTTTTTGATGTATATTGTTTTCAAATAGTGTTTGGATTAGATTTCAGAATGGATAATTTACAAAACACGGCCAGTTATTTGCTTACGCACACAGTCGGTGGCATGTCTAAATTCCTTGAACCATCCTGAATATTTGATGAGTGTACAAATTGTATTGACTAAACCGATAGAAAAGGAGCATTGAAAGAATATTGAGGGAAATCCTCGGAATCGACATACCTACGTTTGTATCAATTATTCAGGGTGTTGTGGCTTACACAGTAGAAAAAGTATCTAGGCATCCGCCAAAAACATCCATAAACATCACGCCTGTAATCCCCGAAGGGTTAGGCAGAGGTGGATCCAATTGTAGTAAACTCACTTTGCGCAAGTTATGTTTAAGTCCCGTGTAATAGGGGGCGAGCCCATTTCCATCAACCGGACACAAATCCAGACTCCGTGGCTACTACTGAGAAAATTCCTGAAGTAAAAACTGAAGAACACTTTGCCCGACATAAGAATCGAACCCAGGTGAGGTCCTGGCTCAGCGGCCGTGCTTGCAACCACTCGACCAATGAAGCAGTCAGGCAGAGCAAAAAATTCCATTGCTTACATAATTTGGTGGTCTTAGTATACATAAGGTTGAACTAATACAATAATCAAAAGACAGATGACAGTAGGAATTATACTGATGAGTGTTTTAAGTTTCTATAATCATCTGCCTAGCCTTTTCCCAACTATGTTGGGGTCGGCTTCCAGTCTAACCGAATGCAGCTGAATACCTTCACAACCCAGTTAGTACTGGGTAATACGATACCCCTTAGTAACAATAGTTGTCAGACTTTTAGGGCCACTGACTACCTAGCAACTGTCAAAGAACTACAAATGACGCCCGGGACCAACGGCTCAACGTGCTTTCCGAGGCATGGAGGAAACTCGGTATGTAATGGGTGGCCATGGCCACCCATCACAGATCAACCTAACCTAACTTAACCTAAAGATCGACCAGAGCGGCTGTTATTATTTAGCCACGAGCTATTTCTAAGTTTCTGTCTGAAGGGATAATAAATCTATAGGTATAGATAATTAGATATACTTACTTATAGATAGGTATACCTATCCCCTCATAGCTGTTAATAAAATCCTTGATTGCAATGCCCTGTTACCGGATACTCAGAGGAAACAAAGATCAGATCTGTTTTCCTTACTAGCAAGGGGACAAAAGTTGTTGAGCTCCTTTCCTGACACTTAAATTTAAAAAGTTTTATTCGTTTTCACCCGACTGCGCGAAGCCCAAAAGGAGGGTTATGAGTTTGACCTGCATGTATGTCCGTTTCTATATTCCCTCGTAACTCCTAAACCGATGAACGGATTTGGATAAATTATACGTCGTTAGATTCGTCTTGGTGGCACGAGTGTCACTGGCTACATGGAAATACAAAAAAGAAAAATGGCGGATTTCGGGTGCCATATCGTGAAGTTCGAATTTTTTTTCCTTCAAATACCATCGAGTGGGGTACCAAAGTGAAGGGTTTTAAAGGGTGATTACAAAAATATACAACAATTTATATGTTTAAAAGTAATTCAAAGTGACAAATCATTTAAAAAGGGTGACTGCGAAATCTTTCACGTTACTAAACTAAAAAGCTGGAACCAGGAGGGGCCCATTTCATTTTCATAATTTTATAATCACATAGGCCCAACATGCTTCCAGCTTTTGTATAATTTAAAATGTGCTTGTTTTATGCTTTTCAGTTTTTTCAGTCGGGTTTTTTAATTTTTTCAACTACTTTTTTAGGGTTCCCTAGCCGAACGGCAAAAAAGGGGAATCCTTATAAAGCGTGTAACAAGACCCATAACGAAGCCGAAAGGCACTTATTCTCCCCGTCATTGCGATATTTTTGTTGTTCTAGACCACACCTGGATACCTTCTAGTTACGGAGATATTGGGGGTCACAGTTCCAACTTTTTCACAAGTTTTTTTTTCAATGCATGTTTTTAATGTAAGATTTTTACTTTAAACCCCTCCACGACCCCCTTCCTATTCAATCCATCCATCAGCACAATGTTTTGAGTGCGTTACATTGAGTCCTACCCTAAAATATGATTTTGCACCCCAAAAAAAAGTCGTTTCCAGGAAATAATTTTTGCGTAAAGTAACTTAGTTTGATGTGAGGAGCTCGTGGCTAAATAATAACAGCCGCTCGGATCGATCTTTAGGTTAAGCCGTGCTTGCCTAGGTTGGTCTGTGGATGGGTGACCACCCATTGCATACCGAGTTTCCTCCGTGCCTTGGAAAGCACGTTAAGTCGTTGGTCCCGGGTGACATTTGTAGATCTTAGACAGTCGTTAGGTAGTCAGTGGCCCAAAAAGTCTGACAACCAGTCTTACCAAGGGGTATCGTATTACCCAGTACTAACTGGGTTGTGGAGGTCAGATAGGCAGTCGCTCTATGCAAAATACTGGTATTCAGCTGCATCCGGTTAGACTGGAAGCCGACCCCAACATAGTTGGGAAAAGGCTAGGCAGATGATGATGAACTTAGTTTGATGTACAGAATGTTTAACGGCTGCGTGAAGGGCCCGTTTACACCTTATTGAAATTCAAATTCTTTATTGCGAACTAAGTGTACAAAATTTTCACGATTTTAACAACAGGTAGATTCTTAGAACTTAGTTGCCTATTAAGGCATTGCAATTTAAATGTTTTTTTTTGTAAGAGGAGGAAAATTGTGAAAATATGTAGGATTGTAAAATGTAAAAAAACATACAGCGAAAATTGGTTTGAATAAGATTTGATGTTTAGTTTTTGAGATATGGGACTTTTTCATCAAACTGTAGCAGTAACTTTGTTTTTTGTTAACATACTATGAAAAACAAATTTAGTTTTGCTGTTGGATGTACATCATAAGAATGAGCCTTAAAAATAAATTTTTGTAACATTGTTTAGTGGTACAGAACCCTGTGTGCGTGTCCGACTTGCAGTTGGCTGGTTTTTAATTAAAGTACTTACATTTATTAAGGCATGTCCGCTGAAGAACACATTTTTCACTCGTTTCACAAACGGTAGGGCTGCGTAGTGCGCTGTAGTGTGATGTATCATATGCCGATTGTTATGTGTATTGCCTAATATTAAATTATCGCATGAAGCAAATACTAATAGACTTGTTAAAATCAATAGAACTTGACTCTTCATAATTGTCAAATTGCACTTGTAACAAAAATAAAAGGACACGACTACCATGCGCAGTGAGTCAGAATGAAATGAAAAAGTTGAATTGAAGAAATAACTGAGATCTCAGTCTCAATGATCAAAGACGAGATTAATTATTACGATTAGCTCATGAGAAGTGAGTAAGAGTTTTACTACGAGCACTAATCGTTGGTATTAGGAAACGATTGTTTAAGGCTTGTCGATTGTTTTGGCTGGTCGATTTTTTTTTATTATTGTTACGTTACGTACACACGGCGGCACATGAAGCTGTACATTTCTAGTATGACTTGGCCTCGCTGTGTATAGATTTCCTATGCAATGAGAGATCCGCATAAACTTGTTTTTTATGGCTTGATTGGCAGTTGTGCGTACCATAAGCATAATTAATTGAGGAAAACATATTTGATCTGAATTATCATCCGTTTTAGTCACACTTCCATTGTTTGTTGTCGGTTTGTTTTAGTACGTTATTCAATCTCCGGGTATTATACGTTGATCTAATTACTTGTTTATCAAAACAAGCTACTGCTACTGCTGCTGCTGCTGCTTGTTTTTTTTTTGTCTTTTTTAATAGCTTGTTTGTCTTGTTTTTTATTTTTGTTTATCTTTTATTTTATTTTTTGGTTGTTTTCTTGTCCATCTACCTAAGAATTTAAATTATAGATTGCTACAAACGGTCACAAGTAAAATACTTCGAAATTGAAAAAAAAACCTTAGCTAAAAATTTTACCCGAAAATCAGAACAGTTGAAATATTTTCGATGTCGATTCTATCGCAATAAATTTTTTCTACCGAAATTGGAGCTCTTCTCGAAACCCAATGATTTGTTAAATAAAGACGTCAATTTTCCGTCCTCACGATTTATTTCCGGCTTGTCTCACAGAAATTTATTTGAAAATGCTAGGTACATTTTCCAACGAATTTCGCACAGAACAGGAAAAGTCGAATAAATACATGTTCAGAACTTGTTGATGATACAATATAAATATGAGTAAATTACGGCAAAGCTATCGCCTGCAATAGAGCTTTTGGCCACCATTACAAAAGATTTAAAGGATAACCAACTAACTAAAATAAACGCTAATTAAAACAAACAAATTAAACAGTGACTTTAACCCAACCAAACAAATTACGAAGGCAAATGTTTTAACTTGCCGTTAAAATATTGTGTTACGAACAAAATTTAATCAAACAAACCCACCTACGGAATAAAACTTTCGTCTTTAATAAGGAAGGGTTGGACGCAACGAGTCGAGTCGGACAATAGGAATCGGACCGACGGCATCCTCTATTTTATGCGAGGGTTCGTGAGGAAGGGGACGTATTAGTCCGAAATCCATTTCGCGTCTTCCGGTAAAATGTTGGAAACAATCTACTCCCTGTTTTATGAAACCCGTTGTCTGTTCCATGTGGCTACCAATCGATAATTTCGTGAACAATGGTTTCGTTAACGGATGGGTTGAACGTCTCTATTAGAAAGTTTTGTTTGTTGAACGTTACTGATTGTTTGGTTTTGAAAATGATCGTTTGCGTAACTGTTTGTAACTTCGTGTCAGTTGGTTTTCAGTATTCTATTTTAGTTGCGATCATTTAGTTTCTAGATCTTTTATTTGAGTGATTCATAAACTAGATGTGCCCGCGACCTTCGTCCGCGTTATATTATTTATTTTTATTTTAAAAATTTTATTTATATCATTATAAAATATATTCAAATAGCAAAGTATTCCTATTTGATTCTGATTTTGTTATCAATGTCATAGGTCTTAATTTTTTTTTTGCACGGAACCCTAATCCATAAGTTAGGTAATAGCCAAGTTAAGTAAAAGTCTAAGTTACTTCTTATAAAATAAGCTATTTGTCAGTAAAAGTCCCGTCACAATCGGTCCAGCCGTTTCAACAGACAGACAGACAAAAACTTCTAAAAAAATGTTTCTTTGTTATGAGTACCACAGGTACATAAAATATACTTTCATATGCATTCGGTAAAAAACTGTTTACACTTCAATTTTATTTATTTGTATAGATTATTGTCTTCCAATATTTTGGACAACGGTTCGTTCAAAATATTGTTGTTTTACAAACAAGCCCATTCCCTTTTATGCGCTCAATTGTAACAACTCAACTCAGACCATAAGATAAATCTTTGATTGTAACTAATGACGATATCATCCAACTCCGACTCATTCTATTATTTTTTATTTCATATCCTGTTATTATAATCTCAGTTGAAAATAAATAAATCTCTTTTATTGCTGCTATTTGCCTTTAGTGTCATAAAGGAGTTATATGTATGAATCTGTATCAGTGCAACTTTGATGTACATACATATGCAGCATATGTATGCTGTATTATCATACAGCATACATATGCTGTATGATAATACTAAATTCACAATTTGAAACATGGAATCCAATTTGACTTTATTATAGTATTCCATTATTAGTTGGTAGTCTTCTTAGTGTGTCGATGGCAATCTAAATTGATACAGCTCAAAATTTGTCGACGAGTTATTAGGCACTTTCAGTCGCGTCCATCAGCTCCTGTAATGTACAGACGCCAGCACGTCAAGCTACTCGAAACTGTCTATTTTTTCCAATCAACCTTGAACCTAATGCTTTAGCGATAAACTTAAAAATCTATTAAAGAAATTTGACAGTTTGTAGCAGCTTGATATGCTGGCGTCCGTACAGACAACAGGACAGGCAGGACACGGTATAAAGTGTCCCATCGTTTGTGGAACAACACCACTTTTATACTCCAAGGCAGAGTCATCTATGAATCTTCACCTGAACAGGTCTTCGTTGCTTCAGTCAACCTGTGTCCGAAGTCTATTTAAAGACTTCCAGCCCCTGTAGCATGACCACCGTAGACAAGGATTTCTTTGACGGAAGAATCGACAAAATGACAGATAGTGCAATGAAATCTGTCATTGTGTCGACACAATCTGTCATTTTGTCGATTCTTCCGTCAAAGAAATCCTTGTCTACGGTGGTCATGCTACGGGGGCAGGTCAGCCATGGCAACTCGTGTCCAGGTGGATGATTCTCAGCAAGTGTATAAATAGGTTCGGTAAGGAAATACTTCCTCGCCATAGTTGGTAGTCGGACCTTCACTAACTTGAAAACTTGACTGTCTAATAAAATAAAAAATTTTCATTGAGCAAATCAAACAAAAAAGTAAAATAATGAACACAGAAGAAAATCCGAAATATCCTACGCTGTCAACAATATCAATAGATAACAGAAACACGAAACTTTTTAAGTCACTCATTCTGTTAGCAACTTTTATCAGAACATTTCCAACGTGCTGAAAGAACTAAGCCAATAAATAGATACGTGTCCTCACATACTATGCCGGGGAAATACAGAAGTTTCTAAAGTATTATCGCTCGGTGGCGTTTGATAAAATACTGTCGTTCTCGTAACGACTGTAGGGGTAAAAGGGGTGGGATACATTTGGTGACAAGAGTCTCTAATGCCCTCATCTATCTGAAGTAATCCCATAAAATTTTGTGGCATGTTTGCATGGAGAGCGTCTGAAATAATCATGAAAATATTCGTTGTAAGAAAATTTTGCGTATTGTGTGTTTTTAAATTCTGCACTATAACATCATCGCGCATGTATTCCTCGACGGGTTAGGCAGAGGTATACCTAATAGTACGTCTACATTTACCCGTTACGTTTAATTCCCATGTAATAGGGAGGGGGGCAATTTCCATCCACCGGACACAAATCCAGACTCCGTGCCTTGTATTGATAAATTCCTGATGTAAAAACCCTGTCTGGGAATCGAACCCAGGACCTCATACTCAGCAATAGCGCTTGCGACCAATATACCAAGGCGGCATTCAAAATTCTGCACTGCAAATTCTACACCATGTTGTGAGAATATGTCTAAGGTTAATAGTAGAGGATATATAAAACTGTCTGTGCTTGCTTGCTGAATTAAGCTCACTGTTATTGAAGCGACGTTGCCGACGCATTCATTTTGTAATTTGATCTCGCTATTGCTTTTACGCAGTCTAGCAGCAAATAGCAACGACTGGATATAGCATTTTATCAGATTTAGTAATGTCTGTACTATTAATTTAGAAGTACATAAAAGCGGTGATATTATCATGGCATTTACAAATAGAAGAGTTGTCCATGTTTGAGAAAAATACAGCGCTTTCGTAAAGATATTTTAATAAAACATCTTTTGTTTTCACTCGTTTTTTTTAACAATTAAAATGTTATTGTATCCAATATAAATTCGACCTTCGTCCGCGTGAAATTTTATAACCTATAACCTTCCTTGATAAATGGGCTATCCAACACTAAAGAATTTTTTAAATCGAACCAGTAGTTCCTGAGATTAGCGCGTTCAACCAAACAAACAAACACTTCAGCTTTATAATTTTATAGTATAGATTTAAATTTTCACGAATAGCAAAGAATCTAACATGATTTTTTTCATCTAACGTTAAATAAACAACACAATTGCGACAATCCCCTCTGAATGTATACGATGTAGTAAGCGAAAAAAATTGCCATCCGGGTTTTTTTTTAAACTGTTTGTCACTGATAACGGCAGGACAAATGTGCGAGGAGTGTGTGTTTAGGGGAGTCCGCTATCGTATGGCGAATCGACGGGGCTATTACCTCTGGCTATTCGGTTTTATGATCTTCTTTTATAGAATACGAGGTGGTCTGATTTGTGACTGGTGGTATTAGATATGAATAATAATATAACCGTTTTTGCGAAGGTCGAAACTTTATTGTTACTTAACAGACTTACTTATAGAATCCTATTAATATTATCAATGCAAAAGTTTGTGAGGATGTATGAAATTATGGCATATGGATGTCTGGATGTGTGTTAATCTTTCACGCAAAAAATACTGACGGGATAGGAATGAAATTTGGCACACAGGTAATTTATAACCTGGATTAACACATATGATACTTTTTCATCCCGGTAGTACGATCCCTTGGGACAATTACCGGACTCCACGCAGGCGAAGCCGCGGGCTTTAAGCTAGTCTTATTTAATATTTTCGGGTGAAAAAAAAATTAAAAAGCCTTTATTCGTGGTAACCTCCAATTACAAAAACCACACAGAGCAGGTAAGCACATAGACATAGAGGTTACAATGTATTGACCAGCGACTGTGTGATAAGACCCTCATTGCGGAGAATGCATTCAACTGTTTCACTCGATACAAAGATCATTGTCCTAATAGTTTATAGATAACAGTATAGGTGGCATCACTCAATACTTTTACCTCCCAGTAGCTTTACCTGTAGGTACGAGTACATTCATATCTTAAAATAAAAACGTTAATTAACTTTTAAAAGCGTTCTGGAAGTCCGACTCGAGTTGCGTCCATTGTTTTATTTCGAAACCCGATACACAATATCCCCTGAAACAGGAGAGCATCACGAACGAAGCTACTGCAAAGATAAACGAAGCGCGTTGTATCTCTACTGCAATTTGTAACTCATTGTGTCCACTGCTCGGTAACAAATCTTGCAATTTATCTTAAAAAAGTTGTTTCATTTAAGAAGAATTTATTGTTTGCGGTTTGCGAGAAAACAGAACAATGAATACTCGCAATGACTTTTGAATTTATAATGCCCGTCATATTACTCCGCTGAAAAACAGCAATATGTACACAAATTGCCAAACAAATAACACTTTTTCTTGCTACGTTTGCCAAAATTTGCATAGTGGATCTCATCACGGGAGAAAGGGGAACTTTGATCATATTTTTTATTAGACTGAACACAACCTGCATAAATTTTCGCAACTTGTAGAACAAAAGTTGTTTATTTCGATGAGTAAAGAAAGCTCATACTGGGTGGAGGGTTATAAAGAATATAGGCTGTATAAGTTGATGGGACTGGTGACCTATTTGCACCTGTAGGGCATGCATTTTATCCTTGTATCCTACGCGTGTTCTTGGAATATTAAAACATTGGGCTTCTCATAATATTTTACTCTGCATCTTATTTTATTTGCCTCACTAATCAATATTTATTAATGGAGAACAGAGCTCCTTGTGGCAGCTTCGACGGCTTATCAAAAAGCCATGTATTAAGCGAACGTCTAGTACCGAAAACTCCCCAATTGAAGTGAGATAAGCAAAGCCTACAGCGATGGGGAGACGCAGTAGCGACGCTTCGACGCGAGATAACGACGCCCTGCGGTAGACCTCGTCTAATTTGTTACTCATTGTACGTCGCGATAGCTGTAATGTACCTAGAATTGATAACAGATTGAAGAGGTGTGAGTATCGCTAGATATGGCTTCTTGAAAACTTAGCATAAATCGTTACACAGAATGAGTAGTCACAATGAAAAAATATCCTATAAAAACCATTTACCGGAATTTCGCAACAGTAACAATTTCATTTTAAAGAACACTTTAATCCAAGTCAATTCAAAGTAGTCGTATTTCATTGTCAATTTACATAGTTTATTGTAATTTATAATCGCTAAATCCAAACAAGCTTGCAACAAAACTAACTGGAAGGCCTAAATTATTGCGCTCAGTTACACTCAAAATTATTGTCATCCATTTTAGATCAAGGAACTGCCGTTCAACTAAGCGTATCCTATCTATAGACACTTCACAATAAATTATACCGAAAGTTTATAGCGTGTTTACTGATCTCCCTTTGGCTTTAGCCCAATAGTGTCAACTGTTAATAGACAGCGCACGTGGCACGATTTAGCGGCCGCTCCTTTTATCCCCAACGTCCTCGCGCTTCAAGAGATTTTTCACGATTAATTTTCTAGTGTAGACACTGTCACTTCCATTTGTTGGCAGGGCACCCTTAACAAAAACAAGGATTATTCCATAAGCCCCTCCAGGCTTTGGTATCTAATTTCCTGTTTGTTTTTATTTTGTTTTGTTTAGATACAACTGACGCTACTTTGCTAAGTGTTACTGTTAATAGATTAAATGGTATACGAGTATGGGCGGACAATTAATTGCTAGCAGCAATTCTCGGGAGACCACAGATAATCGTGTTTCTAGCATTAGCGTTAACACAAAATCATTTATTTTGCATTGCGCAGAATTAATGTCCGGAGTCCAGCACGTCTTAATCCTTATCGTAAAATTTACATTAGCGTATCCTGCAGACGTATCGGATAGGGTCTCATTTATTTCGAAATAAATTATTGATGCATCCTTTTTATCTCCTTCGGGCTTAATTGATTTGTCGCTTGAAGCCGTCTATATTCTTGCTTCTCAATTACGTGTGGAGCAGTATCGCGAACTGTCGGCCGTTTTATTTATGGTAGGCCAATTGATTGAATTAGTGGACCCCGAGGCGCTTGCCCGATACTGACCTGTTTCATACCAATGAGAATTTATTTTACTAGCGCCGCCACTTTATTTTGTAAACTTTACGTGGACGCTTGAATTGTATTTGCATTTTTCTTTGTTTTCTCTTGTTTGTCGCACGCGTTTGGTTATTCAACCAAGTTAGTAAGTAAGTAAGTTTTGGAATCTGCATTCATTTATGTTTTAAATATAGATCAGTGATAGAATAGTTTTTCCATTATTTGTTCATAATAAGAACTTTGGTAGTGCTTCCTTATCTTGTTTTAGAAGCCATTTCTTCCCACATTTGTTGTAACATAATAAAGCTGATAGAGACGATACATCACAACGCCTGCAAAGCCAAAGATAAGTCGTTGCAATATTTAGGGGGACACAAAGTGCGGTCGATGCATTTAGGGTGCCCGCTAGTTTCTTTTCTTCGCTTATGTTTTCTTAATCAAATAAATTCAGTCGTTTTTGGTTGAACTACTGGATGCTAATCCAAATTGATTGTGAAATGCATACCTAGTTTGCTTGCTCTGTATAGGTATCCGATTTAGTTTTTAAAAAATTGAGTGAGTGAAAAATAATGAACTTTAGTATAAACGAGACTAAAAAAACATTATTTTTGTTTATAACCCTGGACTATCGTAACCACCACCAAGTCTCAGATTTCATCATCAGCCTACAACAATCCACTGCTGGACATAGACCTCTTCAATCGCACGCCACCCAACTCGATTCTCTGCAACTCTCATCCAGTTGTTCCCAGCCACACTGCGTAGACCGCCGCTCCAACGAGCCTGAGGGCGTCCCGCCTTACGCTTGCCGATTCGCGGTCTCCACTCAAGAACTCGTCTACCCCAACGGTCATCGGTTCTACGGTTGATATGGCCGGCCTAGTGCCACTTCAGCTCTGGTTTTCTGTCGGATCACCTCGTTCCGGATGCGATTCTCACAGAGACTCCAAGCAGTCTCGGATTTAAAATGATTTAAACTCTAACTGACTCAAAAAACACTCACAATCACGTGCCACAACATAACGGATTCACTCCATACATGAAAGTCAGAGATAAGCGGGTGTGCAATGCATTCGGAGCTGGGGCTAAAAGCTACACAGTTTTTGCTACAGACGCTACAGCACATGTATTAGGAATAAAAAACAGTATTCCAACTAGAAACAAATGACTGGAATCGGTTCACACACACATGAAAAGAGTTTACACAATTGTTACTTCAGGAAAGGTTACTTGTGAGTAAGCCTCGGCAGTCGCATCGAGACTAGTTTAGTAGTCAATCCTAACACAACAACGGCCTAGTTGCATTTCAATTCAAATTATTTATTCAGTAAAAAAATACATTTCGTTCTCTTTATCGTGTGGTTAGTGCCTAACCTGGTGTCAGAGTTATTATGCCGCCCAAGAGCCTCTGACTTGGCTTTTCATGCCGTCGAGAAATATCTCTTAGGCATACTGGTTTCCTCACGATGTTTTCTTTCACCGAAGCAAGTGATAATTACACAATACGCTCATGAATCCAAGAAATCAGAGATGCGTGTCTTAATAAAACAAACCAACAATTAAATAAGCATAAAAAATAAATATTAAACTTAAAAGAAAATACAAAAATATTTAGATTAATAAATAAGTTCCCGTGCAAACAATAAGTAAAATTAGTAGATGGTTTACTGGTTATTTTTATTCTGTGCCCCGGCGCAAGCGATCGGTCGTGAGCCGTCCGGGGGCACGTGTCTACGATCTGTATCGTCTGCCTCACCTGACGCATAGAGCCTGCACTACGTGACCCGCATCTGCACCGTATGGAAGTAAATATCACATAGAGGATTTATCTTTATGGTATCCGGAAGAATATTGGGCCTTTTGCCTTTGTGAGCATAACTTTTTGATGGTTTTTTGATGAGTGTTTTGTTTTGTGGTCTGCTGTGCCATGGTTTTACATTTTTTATGTCATCGTTTGGTTGATGCTCATATTTTTTTAGTAGTGGTCGCGATGAGCTGCTCTTGATTTTGAGGTCTTATGTTCGATTCCCGGGTTCGGCAAAGTGTTATGGGGTCAATACATTAGGGATTTATAGGCAGCGTCAACTCTGGATTTGTGCACAGTTCATGGCCAACGACTCCCTAGTACTCGCAAAATATGTAGTTGTACTATAGGTAAGCATTCTTCTGTCTAATCCTTCGGGAATAACAGGCGTGGTGTTAATCTGTCGTCTCATTTTATTAAATTTGCTGTAAGATTATCTAAATTACGGTAAAAAAAAAAACACGAAAACGGGACCAGTAATCATAGAGAAATCTGAGAATTCATTTTTTTTTCAGGTATATGCAATACCTGAAAAAACAATTAATTAAAAAAATAAAAATAAAAAGGCATCATTTTTTAAAAAGGATTTATATTTTGAATTTATTTATCCCTGACAAACCATCTTAGAATCACTAATAACTAAACCAACCCAAATTTAACTACATCTAAATTAAATCGAGAGCTCATCAAGTATTCGAGTGACCTATCGCAGTCCTTGCCAAAACCTCTTACCAAAGCCGACCTAATCCTATACTTATCAACTAACTACGGTTAATGAATATTTTAGTAGGACGGAGTTAATGAAGGACGCCTCCTTTGTCCCGGCCACGGCTTGATTACATTCAGACTGACGTAGGAAAGTACCCGGATATAAAACCAAACTGAATGAGCGAATCGGATAGTAATGTTTTCCTGATGAAGTTAATTAAGAATGGGATGGGTATTATTGGCAATTAAATGAGTGATGTATTTTTCCAATGTTGGAATTAAGGTCTATCTTCTGAGTATTTGTTTTTTTGTTATTTTCAGTAGATTTGTAGTTGTTCGCGCCCATTTTCGGAGTCTGCTACAGCCTGTAAAAATCATAGTCAAGTTTGATCCGGATGGAACCAATATAGTTTTGTAAATTTATAGTTAGGTCTGTTTATTTTTACTCGACTACGACGAGGCCAAAAGGAAGGTTTATGATTTTAGCAGTCTATGTATGTAAGTTTTTGTATTTACGTATGTCCCTCCGTAGAGCTCAACTGTTCAGCTGATTTTGATAAACAAGGTTTCAATGGATTCGTTATTATGTTCCGGGTAACATAGGGTACATTTTAACCGACTTCAACAATAGGAGGAGACGATTTTACCTTGTAAATCCCGAATTTAATTAGAGCGTGATTTTTTAGTAGTCGGGTTTTTTAGTTGTTGTATACCACACAAATTCATGTTACTCAGCAGTTGCTTATTCTCTTAAAGAATCGTTAGTAGGAAAGGAACACATATTTTGAAAATATTTTTGGATTAATCTTAACAAACGCTGAGTATGTTTTATTTTTAAATTTCATCCATATTGATGTTCAAACAACATTCTTCAGCTTAGTCTTCACAAACAAACTACTTCTTTGATATTTAAAAATGTTAAACGGACATAATTTCAAAAGGTACAACTTCTTTAATCTATACATCTATACAAATAAATAAAATTAAAGTGTCTGTTTGTAATTTCAAAATAACAGCTTACTACTGAATGCTTATGAAAGTATATATAATTATTTGGTACTTGTAACAAAAATCAATTTTAATTTTTTTTGTCTGTCTTGCTGTCTGTATGTTCCGTCTCATCTCCGAAACGGCTGGACCGATTTTGACGGACTTTTACTGGCAGATAGCTGATGTTATAAGGAGTAATTTAAGCTACTTTTATTTTATAAAAATAATTAAAATTAAAATTTGTTTATTTTAGACTAAGTAATGTCCATATTTTGTTAGTAATACATTAATTCTCTTAAGACTAAATTAGTAGCATTTATGTAGGATGTCCAGACCAGGTGAATACGGATTAAAAAAATAAAATAAGAATAACTTGACCAGGAATAAATTAAATTGAAATATACAAATAAGATTAATTCATTCAAATAAATAATAAATTAAATTGAAACAAATTATGTCAAGTTACATTGAAACAAAATATAAATAAAAATTACCAAATAGTTAAATAACTAGGGTTTCGTGCAAAAAAAAAATAAAACCCTTGAAATAGTTAACAAAATCCGATTCTAATAGGGGAGTATTATTTTTATAATAATTTCACGCGGACGAAGGTCGCGGGAAACAGCTAGTATTTAATAAATGTTAAACCGCACTCATACAAAACTTTACATTTGCCTCACGAGATCATCGATAGCTTTGCCCACCAATCGATCACTCATATCAAGATAAAATCAACACATTAAACTTCTTATCTAGTTTACCTCAGTATCCGTGACGTCACCGCCAAACAGTTAGGCAACATACGTGACTGGCATATGCTGGAGGTCCCAATTGACACGTTCAGACCCACCACGTGTGCAGAATCGACGCCAGCTAATCCCTGCGCTATACTATTGCTAATATTTTATTTTGGTTTTGAGATACAGGATGTTGTGTTGGAGGCAGATGTGGGGAAGGAAGTAATCGTTAGGAAAGGCGAGGGCTTGGAGAAGATTATTGGCTTCTAAGGTTTATTTATTTTTGAGGACGGAGTACCAGGCGCCCATAGCTCGACGAATCCTATTGCGTGAGCGACTGCTGCGCGTGAGGTTTTGTGCTCAGTTTCCAGGTCGGGCAGTGTTATTGTGTTTTGTACTTTTGTCTATTAGAAAATTTTAAAATCAGTCTATTAGATGTTGGTCTTTCTTCGGGGATTACGACTGTAATTTTAAATATGTTTTTTTACGCAAACCCTGCGTAGGGAATTACAGCTTTGATATGGAAAGAAAAATTCGAGTGCGAGCAGAGTTTGAACCTGCGACCTTCCGATTCTGTACACCGGACGTCTTAACCAATTAGACCATCGCACCCTGCTCACAGCTCTCGAAATTTTTCATTCCATTAATAACGTCTTACGGTGACGTTGGCGCCATCTATTTAAAAAAATATCGAACTAACTTAAAAAAAAAAACAAAGCTACGACTGTAATGTTATTCTTAGACCGGAATTAAAAGCACTGCCACCTAATTATATCTACTTATGTATGTATGAAAACTAGAACGATAAGACTATAAAGGTTTTAACTAAATCCCTGTGGAACATTGCTCTTGATTAAAAATGATAAACATTATTTAAAACCTAGATTTGAGTAGCGATTAGTGTCCAACTGTCCAATCTGTCACTTTTAAACCAAGATTCATGAATGAGCTTCGATTTAAATTAAATTGAATTCTTGGTATTATCTCTTGTAGACTTATGACGGCGACAGCTGCTGAATGTGACCTACTTTTGAACCGTAGATACGATCATCCATAAGTGTACATCGCGATGACTAACACTTTTTGTAAGCTCCGCATTATTCTCTGAAGCTATACTAGATATTATGTTTATAAGTTAATTTTGTGTCTTCTGCTGTTCTATTATAGAACGGATAGTTATACTGCGACCGACTGTCTCTTTGGTCTAGTGGTTGCAAGTGTGACTGCTGAGCATGAAGTCCTGGGTTCGATGCCCGGGTCGGGCAAAATGTTAGTGGGGTTTTCCATCAGAAATCTCACAGTAGCAGCCGTGGAGTCTGGATTTGTGCCCGGTTGATAGCAATAGGCTCGCCCCTTATTACATGGGGCTTAAAAAAATAACTAGCGTAATGTGGGTGTACTATTGTCTATTAGGTACACCTCTGCCTAACCCGTTGGGTATTACAGGTGTGATGTTATGCGTAGTTATAAAATCTTTCACGACTCGTTTTCAAATAAAATATAAGATCGATAGATCGTAGTCTTCGTAGCGTAGCGTAGTAGCCTCTTCGTAGCACGGCGTAGTACGGTAGTCGAATATAGGTTCCTTTAGAATTATTCGTAGGTAATCTCTATTTCATGGAAATGATATGGTTTTATCGCAATTACTGTATCGAATATAGTGAATATAATTTTCGTTGGGTATTGGATATTTGAATTTAGGTGAGTATCGACCAATAGTGACACTTTAAAGTAATTGTGTACTGTACATAAATATATATTGTAAAACCGATGTACATACAAATATTTATAATGCTTTTGGGTATAACATGACATCGTGAATTTCGAAAAGCATCTTGCCACTTAACGTCTCAAGCTAATTAAGAACAACTGCACCATTATTTCACATACCGTTGTCCGTAAGAACTCAACTCAAACAATAAAATAACTTTTTAAATTTATTCCAGCAGATGCGAAACATTGGGCCATAAACGAGTTAATAAGAACAGAACTTTTTAATAAACAAATTATTGCAAGCGTGCACTCTGCGAAAATCATTATCATCAAGCTTTCCTTGTGCTTTCGGCAGTATGCAAAAGCCGCACGTTACTGAGTCGGCGCGAAATGACAAACTAGAGTGGGGGGCAGTAACCCTCGGACCCTGGAACGGGGAGGTTGTGTCGCTGCGTGCCGTAAACACATCGCGATCTCCGCAAACTATAAACATTTGCCGACGATGGTTCGAAGTTCAGAAATGAACCAAGAACTTTTTTATCGGGTAGAATTATAATGAGTGCTTTTCTGACGTGTGCAAATGAACTATGAGGTGTAAAGTGAGAAGTGACGTTAATCAGTAGTGTCAAGCATGACCGCGGGTCCAATTAAAAGAGATAATCTCGGATGGAACCTGTTCAAGTGTGTAGTGTTTTTGCATCTTTTGTCCAGTTTCCCGTGCGCGACAAAAGGTAAGTGTAAAAAAAGATAAAGAGTTTGTGAAACCGTAGTTACAGATTTCGTAGTACGATTAATATTTTGCGATGGGTAAGAGATAAAAGTTCAGTGTCCCTTTTTGTTTTGAATAGGTATTTTTTTATTATTCGGTGCTTTTGTTAATTAATATTAAAACTCCACAGTCATTTATGATGATAGTATTTTTTTAAATAATTCGTATTGTGAAAAAAAAACGGCACCACGATTGAAAAAAGTTGATTAATGTCGAAAATTAATTAATGGTCGTAAATAGTTTATTGATATAATATTTCTTAACGTCTCATAAATAATTAATTGACATTCATTAAAATGTTATCAAAAAAACCTTGTAAGTTTGCAATCTAATCCTGACGTTTCAATTAGTTTTTTTTTTCTTATGTTTTTAATCTTTTTACTTTTATTACTAATCTTTGTCAAGATTAAACGTCATAATTGTTAATTTTTATTTTAGTCATTACCATTAGAATTTTAATTTATATAATTTTTGTATAATTATGCTGACTGTGATTGAAGTTTTAATTTGTATAATTGTTATTTCGAATGTATGCATATGATCTTATAGGATTAAAATACATGATTTCGAATTTGAATTTGAATAATTAGTTTTTCTATGAACAATAAATATGTCTCAATATATTTTTGTCTTACTAGAATGTTTCTATTATTTTTTCCTAAGCTCAAAGTCGGGCTCCGCGCATAAAGGAGCACCCAGCTGACACGATAGTGGGCAGGAGCGAGCCTGCAACCCTTCGCTGTGTGTCAGAGGGCAAGCCCAAGCCGACCATCCTGTGGTACAAAGATGGCGCACCTCTTGCCCCTACCGATCACCCCCACAGAGTACTGCTTGAAGATGGACTACTGTTTCTTAGGTATGGTGTTATTTTTATTTGTTACGAGCGTTGTCCACGTGAAATGATTACAAAAATATTACTTTCCGATTTTAGTCGAATTTTGTTAACAATTTTATGTTTTTGTTTTTGAATTGAACCCTTATCCTTTTTCTAAAATAAAGTAGCCAAAGTTACTCCTAAAATAAATTGATCTATACAATGATCTTTACAAATTAATCAAATTGAAGTGTCTATTTGTAATTTCATTTTTTTCTGAATGCATGTGGTGTTCACAGACACACGGTACCTACTTACAACAAAAAAATATTTTTATTAATTTGTCTCTCTGTCTGTTTGTTCCTGCTAATCTCTGAAACGGCTAGACCGATTTTAACGGGACTTTTACTGGCAGATAACTGATGTTTTAAGGAGTAACTAAGAGTACTTGTATTATAGAAAAAAAAGTCTAGTAATTAAACAAATATTTTTAATAAATTCCACGCGGACGAAGTCGCGGTAACAGCTAGTTTAATATAAATTATTAAGACCACTTTCATTTTCGGAAGGAAATTGCTCGCCGCCGCCCGTCGGCCGCCGGTGCTCAAATAATATCACTTGTATACAGGTGCAAACGGGCATTTACTTCTTTTTAAGGTCCACATATAGCAGGAAATTATAATAACATCTGCAAGTTATTTTAAAAATAGACTGAGCGTGGGGTCTCAGGTATATTTGGGCTTTCCCTGTAAGAACTTTCAGTTTGAAGCCTATACTTACGTCGGGTTATGGCAATAAGCTCGCTTAGTATCATAAAACAAAGCGAAATTTGGGTGTTTCATACACCTATACCTCTTCGGGAATATGGGCTTAATTTTATGTCTGGTTTTAAAACTATTATCAGATTATACCACCGACGCTAAAAACGGTTACGACATATTCAGTTCATCATTCTGAGCAGATTCAGAAAAAAATCAGTTGTTCCATATTCTTAATGGAGCAACTGAACTCTTTAGTGCACACAAAATTAAGAGAAATACACACATAATTACAATATAAATAGCTTATGTACAAAGGCGAGCTTAACCCAGAATCAGGTTTTCTTACAGCAGATTCGAGATTTGCAGAAGAGGATATACTTATGTGCATAAACAGTACATATAAAAACTTTAATTAACATAATTTTATAACCTAACTTAATTAATACATACAATATAATATACGTAATGACACAAAAACACACACATTTTGACCGTTTACTTTGTAGGAAAAAGCAATATTTTTTTTTAATAATCGACAAAAAATTTCAAAAAAAAAAAAACAAATTAAAAGCGTTTACCACCAATGACACAAAAAAAAAAAATGTTACTTCTGCCAAACTGTAAAGCAGTTTGTTGGCAGATGTAGCTCCCATATACATGCAATATTACCTATATTTTTACGTAACTACTCGAAGGTGTGGTGGGGGTGGGGGTTGGGGTATGGTCTATGTGGTGGGTTTAGCATAATGTACTGAATATATGATAACCGTTTTAGCGACGGTGTCTCTTCCACCCTGTATAGGATTAAAGCTGACATAGTCACTAACATTACCATTAATAATCAGGATAATAATAGTATTATCATACTGAGTGTCTCTAAGGTAACTGTCAAAGTAACCGTTCATGTACACGTATCTGCCAAAATATTTAATTACTGCGCCTACATTGTATACTGCAGTCATTGCAGAGATTCTGTCTGCCGTGATAAACGTTCGAGGTTTAATTAATTCACGTAACGCTGTAATTCGAATGTAACATGACAGATGGCGCTACCTATCATTGTTATGTCTGGCTTTACGGTTGTTAGTTTAGCTTTTGAATGAATATTTATATGTATGAGGTCAAAAGCCACTACCTCTCCCCTTAAACATTACTATACATGGTTCTCTGCTCTTGTTACATGATTATTATACAGGGTAGAAAAGACACCGACGCGAAAACGATTACCATGTATTCAGTACATCCCCCACATAGATATTTTATCATCGGTTATAAAAAAGAAATCTGCTGTTTCTTACAAAAGTGCAATACTTACACGGTCAAAATGTACCTATGGAACAGCTGCTTTTTTATTAATAACCGATGAAAAGTTTCGAAAGTATACTTTTTATCCCGTGGGACAGTTAATAATCTAGTGTTGTAATGCAATTAATCTAAATGTATTTAAGACGTGTCACAGTATAAATACATGGTCTTTTATTAGCTGTTCAAACTGAAACAGTATACAAGAGTATTCGATAATACTTTATGAAGAACAGCAAAAACCTTCAGACATCGTGGCGCCGCGCCTTTGATTCTATACAACAGTACAGAAATGTTTTTTATTGAACAAAAAAGTAATAGGTACCTAATTTAAGTACTTGAACGTAATATCGCTGAATATAGCATTACAAAGGCATGAAGTAGAATTAATATGACATACTTAGCGTAATGACGGCCATATAAAAGCCGCAAGCCGTCGGGCTTACACAAACTTTTCATGGTTATTGTACTATTTATATGAAAAGTTTATTGAATAAAGAATATTGCTATATGTAAGAAGTGCTGTGCTGGTGTGGTGCTGGGGCTTTATTTATTAATTTGATGTCATCTTCTGATCTAAAGTAATGAACATTTACAAGTTATTATAAATACTGAACGTTTATATTTACATATTTTTTTAAAATATTGTTATTAAAATTTTATTTTTTTATTATTTAGATTTTCATAATGATGAAAAATCTAGTAAAATGATAAAAATATAGTATTATAGGCGTACAAGATTTTTTTTTCTATTTTTCAAATTTGAAAACATGATTAGCCAATATTGAGGTGATCTAATGGTAGCCTAGAGAAAAGTAGGTGCTTTGATTTAATTTAAAAGCTTACCAGTTTAGTTAGTTTAGTTTATTTATTAATAATTATCAAAAATTACAGGTCATATTTTGAAAAAAAGTAAAAACACAAATCATAACACATTAAAAAAAAAACAAGCAAAAAACAATTAATCTTAAAACGATACGTTTAATAACTTACCATGCATGCTGCAAAAGCAACATAACTTCATAATTATGTTCTCGGTATAGAACACTGTCCTTGGCACCTTGCATATTTGTTACTCTGTGTGTTTCGCGTGTTCTCTCATAAAACCGGCCAGACTAATTTGGCCGCGGTTTTTATTGTTGTGTTAATTAGAGGCAGAAAAACTAAAGTACATGGTGTTTCATTACGCCTTGTCTTGACACGACATAAAAAATATAAAGCGAAAAGGACTTGTGCATGGAAATAAACCCGTCCAAACGTTGTTTTTATTGTATTGAACGTCCTTTAACGATCAGTCAGCGACTTTGCTTAGCTTTAAGCCAGGCTTTTAACCTTTTAAAGTTACCCGAACTACGAGTACCTACATACTCGTCCTTGGCATTTATTTATAGAACGTACAGTACACAATTCACTTAGGTTGAGGCACAAAATTAGTCAAAATCGATTCAGTCTAGACACCATAGGGAAATCGTTCATGCGTGCAAAGGTAGACGTACCTACCTACCCTACCACATGACGTATAATCCCAGTCGGCCATATCAGCATTTGAATTTCATAACAACCCGACATAGAATCAAACTTGGAACTTCAGAATCACCTGTTCAACAGTACCTGATATCCGTAATAGCTCCTGTAATTTCTAACCCAAAATCTTTTGACCAATGTTTTATATTCCAACCTATAATTTACCGCTACTCGTATTCCATTCAAAATACTACCCGTACACTATGACCGATATTGAGTTGATCGTTAAATTGTAGGGTTATGCGAGGAAAGAAAGAAAACGACGAGGGTGTGTACTGGTGCGTTGCACGCAACTCTGTCGGCGAAGCGGTCAGCAAGAACGCTACGCTCACCATCGCTGGTAAGTACTGATTCATTGCGTGTAAGTACGTTTAAATTGCCTGTAATACTGCACTTGCATGAGGGGGAATAATCCATGAAAACGTAATTGTTGGCACACTTTTATTGGTGTACATTCATAAATAGATACTGGTATTACGTAATTTGTGTTTGTGTTAGCATTTAAGAATCGCATTGTAGGTTTAGAGCTATTAATCAAGCTCAGAAACAATATCTGAACACTACAAACAGAATTCCTGCTACACAATAGGCGTTTGATGTTAATATTGTTACAGCTCAACGTAATGTTAGAACCGATTGCCATTTGTCAGGCTCGGTAACAATCCCTAGAAACTATAACGAGTTTGAAACAGAATCTTAAGTACACTTTACCATTCAACCCTAAACTTCTGAATGGTAGCAATCCGAAACTTAATAATTAAACTGTACCTGTGTATGCTAAAAGTGTATCAAACTTCGACATTGCCTAAAGTGACTTTCTAGATGAAGATCCTTAATTGAACAAGCGAAATGATACCTAAACTGCAAATGAATTCGTCTTTGTTGCAAAACATAAATGCCAAAATCCTTACGTGCGAAATTCCAGTTAATGTCTATAAATAAACTGAAATCATACCCTTTCAGTTCAATGGAATCGATCTCGACAAATATATTTACCTGATTCCGATGTTTGCAAATGTAACTAGACACGGTTATGCCTCTGTGCGGTAAACCACTAAAAGGTCGGGTGAAATCTCTATTTGCTCACCGATCTTCGCTGCGGTCTATATAGAGTAATGCTATACTTTATACGTCTGCTATTTCTGTCAGGTATAACGAATTGATATTTATGATCTGTAGATTTCTTTGGAAAACTTTCACTATTCATTTTGATTGATTGAAAATATAAGAAGGTGTTTGACTAGACTTAGGGTACTCAAAAAATAATAATCTGGGGCATTTGGGTAAAAAATAGTGTCGCTGCATAAAAAGTTTTCATTCTAGTTCTCCGCGACGACTTCAGAGTTGAACCTCGAGACGTGAAAGTGGCTAGTGGTGAACCAGCCACGCTAGAATGCTCAGCTCCCAAAGGCGTCCCGGACCCCGGCGTGCACTGGACGAAGGACGGCCAAACTTTAGATGTAGAAGTTAACGGGAGGTAATTAATTCCAGACTTCAAACTTCGTCCACTATTTTGGTACCACATTGTTCACTTTACATAAATATTGTCTTGTTTAGAGCAGCCAATATTTTAATGCTGAGCCAGAGAGTAACCAAACAGCGTAATTTATTTCGCGTGTGAACGTTTATTGGCTTAACGATCTGCCTGAGGCATGTGTTTCGTTTCGAATTTAAGTTACAGTGATTCACGATTCTTGAAGATATCTTGTTATTTCAGTCTTATTAGGTTTGATAAACAAATAACAGCTATAATTTAACTTACGTCTCCTTAATAAGGAATGCTTTTGTTTCAGAATTATGATTGTAAATGGCGGTGATCTCAGAATATTAGAAAGTCTTCCAGCAGACAGTGGTGTATATAGGTGTGCAGCTTCCAATGTAGCCGGGGAAAGACAATCTCGTCCTGCGACATTGCTCGTATTGCGCAGACCACATTTTCTCGTGAAACCTAATAACATAACGGCATTAATAGGCCAGAATGTTGAATTTCACTGTCAGGTAATGTAATGGAAAATTAGTCTGCTTAGTCATTCGACTTATTAACCACAGTGTTGGTGGCTTTCCTTAATGCTGTTAACAAAACAATTATATTGCACTTTATGTTAAGCATCGAAATTTCTTTATTTTATAATGCCTATCGTATCGAAATCTTCTTTATCTAGTTTACAAATATTGTCTTCTAAAAATCTCAAATAATTTTAGGCTTCACCAGAATCAGACGTGTCAGTGACATGGTCCCGGGACAATGGCTCATTATCGCCATACGCGATCATTCGTCGAGGATCTCTGAGAATAGATCGTGTTGTTGCTACCGACGCCGGTACTTATACTTGTAGAGCTGAAAGTCAAGCGGGGAGCAGCGCTGCAGCGGCTACACTAACTGTAAATTGTAAGTTACAGATTTGACACTTTTGCCTTTTGTTACATGCCGTTTAGAAAAGACTTGTCTTGCTGTTATTGCTGCATTTTCACTTAGTCTAATCAGTTAACAATTACTGTGTGCGCAACATTGTCATTTGTTCTGTTCTTATTTGCTAATGTTTGCTCCCTTGGAACAGATGAACATTTTTGTTCTTATCACATCACCCTGCAAAAAAAAGCTTTTCCATATATTTTTTTTTTTTGTTAAAAGGAAATTAAAATGTAATTTTGTTTTAGCACTACCTCATTTCACTCGAGTGCCATCAGATCAAACAGCATGGGAAGGTGAAGCGATATCTTTTCAGTGTGAAGCTGAGGGTGCTCCACCACCTGTAGTTTTTTGGACTATGGAAGGATCCCAGGTAAGCTGCTTAAAAATTTCTTACTTGAGAAACCAAAACAGTAAGTCCATCCAAATTGGTGTAACTTTCATTTTTATTTTCTTCCCTTTGTCTCTATCTCTTCGTTCATACATATTTCCTTAATTGTATGATAAGTAGGTACTTAATTTCACAGTAAACATTGTTGTTGTTGTTTAGCATTGCTACAAAATTGTACATTTTGCAGGAATTAGTATTCCCTAAATCTACCCACGGAACTGGATCTTTATACCTAGACAGGGTAACTATCCAACATGCTGGCAGATTGACGTGTGTTGCTGTGAGTGCGGCTGGCAGTGCTTTGCATACCGCCACATTACAGGTTGGATCTTCATTATCTATATGATTAAGAATTTCTTTAACGATAAATTTATTTTCGGAAATTTCATCAACATTTGTTTTTTCTTCCTAGGTATTAAGAAGAGAAGCCAACTCATTCAATGGAGATCTAGAATCTTCGTCCCCATATCCAGAGTTGTCGAAGCATCAGAATCATCAGCCGATGACCCAGTATGAATTGGTTCAGGCTCGACGTTACTTGCAGCAAGATGTGCTAGCTTTGAGAAGGGTGGAAGGAATATCCGCTACTACTGTTAAAATTGTTTGGGATGTGAGTACAGCGAACATTGAATTTAATTTTTGGATTCATACAGTGTTGATCATTTTGGTATGAAACATTAAATTTAATTTCAGGTGTTAACGGACTATAACGAATATTTAGAAGGAGTTAAGATATGGTTCAACGGTACCTCCCTTAATCGACAATATGTTTTAGAAGAAGACTACCAGCATTCCAATTTATCGTATAAAGAAAGTTTAGCAGATTTTAGAAAGTATGAAAATTTTTCAATGACGACGGTTCACAATAGCGGGTCTTCTAGTCATATTTTAACTGGCCTATTGCCGTATGCTCAATATGATGTATTTTTAATGCCATTTTACAAATTGTTATTGGGTAAACCTTCTAATATGAAGAGTGGTGTTACTGAAGAAGACGGTAAGAAATATTTCAAATTGAAATGTTCACTGTTGCATGTAATTAAGACATCACGTATAACTACAGCGTTAGATGAATGTGTTGTAGTTCCGACGGAGCCACCACAAAGCGTCACAGCGGGAGTGATAAATGCGACGTCAGCGTGGATTCGGTGGGATCCCCCGCCCCCGCATACATGGAACGGCGAGCTTTCCGGTTATTTGGTCAGTAGAAAATAGGAATAGAATTTTGTATTGACATTTGTTTGGTTGATTAAAATTTATTGTGGGCTTACTTTTGTTTTAGATTGAGGTTCGTGTAGGTGGTAGTACTGGGGGTCGTGTTGTGGGTCAGATGTCGCTAGGCGGGCGCACGCGTGCGGCGGCAGCCAGCTCGCTGCGCGCCGGCGGGCGGTACAGCGCGCGCGCGGCCGCCGTCACGCGGCGCGGACACGGCCCGTTCAGTGCGCCCGCGCACATCCACATGCTGCCCACGCAGTCGCAGAGACACTACGTGCAGTAAGCAGTGCATTTGTAGACAGTAATTGTAAAGCGAACTTTGGAATAAATACCTTGAATGTCGCAGCTCAGATGCTTTTTGAAGTCTCCAAATGAGTTTCTTCACACTGTGGTGTATTCTTGAAACCCTTTGATATGAAAATTTACCAGGAAACTACCGAGAGCAGTTGTCTCCAGCAGAGCGATGAGCAAAGCGGTATGAAAATAAACATTTTGTTTCAGAACCGAACCATCGACGGACAAAGCGATAGTGTCAATGTTCCAAGAAACTTGGCTGCTGGCATTATGTCTAACTTTGTTAGTATTAGTACTAGTCGGCACTGGAGTCATTGTTTATATAAGGCGAAAGCAGACGAAGCAAAGGAAAAGCCAAAACACAACTGGTGAGATGAGTCACAATCACTACGAGATCTATTCTTGTTTGAACTAAGATGTGTGTGTCTAGCTAGGACTAAAAAAAAATATTTTGCAGGTACTGCTATTGTCAATGCTCAACAATGCCTATTAGGAAAGGAGGCTGTTTGGCTAAGAGAAAGGCCAATGTTTGAAGGCTCAAACGAACCTAGAATAGAAATTTTAAATTGCCACCAAAGTCTTTTGCATGGTAAGAAAGTTTGCAACTCAAATAATATTTATCCTTTGTTTGAAATAACGTTTTATATAGAATATTGGTTGGTTTCTTCTAGGTGGTCACTCAATAGGTACAATGGCTATGGAGGCCGAATACAGTCTTCCACAACATACGAATGTTATGAACCCAATCCCTGAAGAAACTCAACTGAGGAGGCTCCAACCTGAACCTTACGCGTCCAGCGCTATTTATACTGAGTTGAACTATCAGGTTTGTATTTCTTTTTTATTTTTCCGTTGGTCTAAAGTATGATTGTAGTCAATTTCAAATGTCACACTTTTATTTCAAATGATTTGATTTTTTTTATGTTTTTTTTCGTAACTTTTTATTTGACTTCAAGTCTAAGCTCTTTATTAGTGAACTCAAATTTTAGGATCACACAGATGCAGAAGATTCGTGCATGAAGTGCGCAGTAAGTCCTGGCTCATACGACAACAGCATGGTGAGGTCCTACGGAGAAAATACACAATACTCAAACGAAGAATGTTCCACGTGCTGTCGAAGTAGCAGTTCCACCCTCACAAAAGACTACAGCGAGATGACAAAATGTGGGAACGACGATGAAATGCAAGACATGTCAATAGAAGATTGTCCATCTTGCAAAACAAATCATTCTAGGTCTTCAAGCCATCACGATGGCAACAAAGATTGGGCCATGGCTGAAGTAGAGTATGACTACCCACAATGGCATTGGTTGGGAAGAGAAAACACTTTTAGACAGACTAATCAAGAAATGAGGTACGCAAGTGAAGGGAGGAGCGGTCAGGATTGTAGGATGAATCTATGTGATATACTACCACCACCGCCTTATGAGAGGTAAGAATTTGTTTAACACTGCTGCAAGTGCAAAACCTTAAGCTCTTTGAACATATTTCAATACTTGCTGTTTTCTATTTGCAGGGAATCGCCATATCGAGAAATGCACGCATTCACAAATCACTCAGGGACATCAGGTTGTTCAGGCCATACGTATAGAAGTTAATTGAATTGTAAATTAATATCACTAGGATGTAATACAAGCAATATTACTTTATAGTGAACTGTACAAATGTATAAAGGATTTTGCATATTATGATCATTAAGGTAAAGTGGAATACTTGTCACACCGTCGCGTAATGCGGGCGATAAGAACATTTTCTAGTTAGAAATAATTATTAAGCCAAGTTGAAGTGGTACCGTATGTGCACCAAAATAGTACTTACAATTTTCAGGTGCATAGTGATATCCTACCGCGTGGATCAGGGCTTTTCAATAATGGATCTGTTACGCTACTTCGTGGATCTGTAGATGTCGATACTTCTTCTGTAGCAAGGCTCTTAAAAAATTGCAGCCTTTTATGCCCAAACCTGCCTACCATTGTGTATAATACAGATCTAATTAGAATGAATTTGCATCATTCTACCTGCTTTACAATGAGATTATAATTCGAATTTAGTTTATACGTCATCGACAATCTCAATACCCTGTTGGGTCTGTGGGTGTAGTTACGCGACGGTGTAACAGACGGCTTTCGAAGATTGTAGTTTTTGTGGATGTGTTTACAAAATAGACTGCTATGTAACGTAATGTAGGCATTAGGTTTCATCTTTCTCTAGTGACTGTGATATAGTATAATTTCGTATTCAAATTTACGTTTTATGTAAATATTTTGAAATGTTTGATATCCTTATACAATTTTATCATTGACGTATTTATTGAGTGTAGCGAGTTAGGATTTCGAATGAGAACGAAATTTTTAAAATGTATATTTTAAACAATCACAGTTGTATATCATTTTGTATTGAGACAGGATTCCTACACTATATCGGAAGGTAATTTGTACTTTGTAAAACCAGGTTAATTAAAACTGGAAGAATTTTTATCTGTTTGTTTTATTTTTACTTCCTTAGACAATTTATGATAGCTGCATCATTAAATTCCTGATGAGTTGACCTCTTGATCTTAACGAGGCACTTGAGATACTCTTTACTATGATTGTCTCCTTAATAAAATTCCAAATAAGAATGAACGTGACATGAAAAGCAAAAATGTTTTACCTACACTTAGATCACAATGAAGGGTGTAAAAAGAACCTTAACGAAGCCGAAAGGCACTTGTTTTCCCCGTCATTGCGATCATTTTTTTGTTCTCGACCATACCTGGGAACCTTCTAGTTATGGAGATATTGGGGTCAAAGTTTTAACTTTTTCACTATGAACACCTTCACGGCCCCCGTACTATTCAATCCATCCATCAGCACAATGGTTTGAGTGCTTTCCATCCAGTCCTACAGTAAAACGTGATTTTTAACCATAAAAAAAAAGTCTTACTTAGTTTGATGTACATAATGCTTGGTTGACGGCTTCGTAAAGGGTCCGTTTACACCCTATATAATTTTCAGATTTTCAAACTGCAGTTAAATGTTTTGTATTATGCAGTCGGTACAGTTAGTATCTAAGTCAAAAACCCAGGTGTAAAGCCGTCGTAAATTCCAAAAAGGCATACCCAGACAAAATAACTATACCTTTAATTATTTTCTAACAGCTGTACGCTAAACTTTAACAGCCAGTACCAAAGGAAAAGACTCACAATTAAAAATACTTTACAGTGCAATAAAGTCGCGAATTGCTTGTAAATCGTCACAAATGAAATGTAACGTTCGCACTCAAAGAACTGGCTACCTACAAAGATTTAATGCTCCTGTAAAAGTTTAATTAATTGATAAGTATAAAGTTACTCCTGTTACCAAGCAGTTTGCTTTATTGGGTAGTATGACGTAAAGAAGCCGTAGGAGATGACGCCATGTGAAGAGGATATATATTTCTAATATAATATTTTTAAAACGTTGCCCCCATATTAGGCATTTTTCCTGTATCGTGGGTGCGTTTAAAAATATTTAAACTAACATATACAAACAGCCAGACCCGGAACAACTATCTGAAGGTCCTACAAATATTTATTCCGTGCGGGGATCGAACCCGCGACACGCAGCGCAGCAGTCGATCGCTCAGCCACTGCGCCAACCGTGCGGTCAATATGAAATTCATGTTCTTTTGCCGGCAAAAGACTTCTGAAATTTCTTCGCTCCTACTAATTCGTAGTAGACAAGTACGGTAAGTAAATCTGTCTAAACGATTTCTTTCTTTTATTTATTATTCTATAATAAGATAAGATAAAAACAGATAACTCTTTTCAGTGGGTGTCAAAATCCATTTTCTATAGTTCTAATTTTGAGTAAATTTAAATTTTCCTCAGTCAAATGATAGTTGGATTTTGTCACAGGCATCACCTCTGCTTAGCATACTCGTATTAAAATACTGGTACGAGTTGATTCATATTAAACCTCTGAACCAAATGTTAATTAAAATATAAGGTCCTATTAAAATAGATGAACAAAATTTTAATATAGCGTTCAGTGCGTCTAACCAAAGATATCCAAGCAAAAAAAACACTGATTAAAGGGATTTTATTTTGACTCAAATCATTGGGTAACCAACATTTTTAAGGTAATTTCGTTAGCTGTTTTTTTTTCTTGTAAGTATCTAATGCGTTTTTCTTATTTTTTTTACCATTGTCCTTATTTTGGTGGTCGGAATGATTTCTAAAAGTTTGTCCATCTACTATATAGGGTAGAATCCCCACCGACGCGAAAACGGTTACCACGTAATCAGTACATCATTAAAATCTCAAATAGAAATTCACCGGTAATTTAAAATTTTCCTACAAATCACGTACCACTCTCAAAAGAGCAATACCGATACGGTCAAAATGTATGGAACAGCTGACTTTTTTTTAAATTTCCGATGGAAAATTTCTATGGAATTTGAATGGGTTTGGTTTGTAATGATGTACTGAGTACGTGGTAACCGTTTTCGCGTCGGCTTCCGTTCCACCCTGTATAATATGTTGATGCCATAAAACTATTAGAAACATTTTATAGTTAAATATAGTCGGCTTCCCCCCTACTCTAATTAAGTCGAGGAACATAGTTATGACCCCAATTTAAATGATAAGGGTTGTGATTGCAGTGACTATGCAAGTTTGACCCCCGCGATGATTAACCCAGCATTTTCGTACTAATTAAATTTTAATGGAAACTAAATATTTGCTGCTTATAATCATCATGATGCGATACTTATATTAGTGTGGCACTTATTCAAATTATTCCTTCTTTTAAAGAATCTAAGAAACTTTTTAGTCGACTAAACATGAAAAAAAAAACAATTTTGTTGATGACATAAAATCTGGTTTCCAAAAGCCGCAGTAAACTTATTTGAGCTAAAAAAAAATCAATTGAATTTTTAGATTTGATCTAAATCATGAAAGGTTTGTTTCATAACATAACAATAAATAAAAACAATCTCATATAAAGTGTCTGAAAATGTGAGTTTTGCCGCATTTTATCTAAAACCACCCAAATGGCTAACAAAATAAGCAAGAAAATAAACCTTCCGCTTACGGATCTTATTACGAAAACCAATCTCATTCCGTCATCTAACCTTCAGATATCATTACAACCATATGAAAAGTGGCTACACAATTACACAAGTAATCAGCTTTACTCGTAAATAACTAAGCGCGTATTTGTGCGTGGCGGCATCGCAGGCTTTGTCCAAACGAGGGGCGTTGCTATGACAACAGGTTTCATACTCACCCTAGAGTGCACCCTTGTTATTAATACCAGTAATAATTAAACTTGATTGCATTTCACACCAGGTGCTGGATGACTAGCAAACTAATAACTGTTTGAATAGAATAAAGGTGTAATTTGTTTCGAAAGATTAAGACATTTCAGAGCAACAATAAAATTAATGAAGAAATCTTTGGAATCATTTTGAATGGTTTTTTTTTCATATCAGAAGGCAATCAGTGAGAAATTAATAGTAATTTGTTGGGTTTATTATGTCATGTTATGAGTATGAATGATTAATTTATTTACCTCTTCAGAGCTTTCGCATGTGGTGTTAAAGTGAATTCATTCAACCAGTTAGAAAATTCGCATTCACATGCCGTCGCAATCAAAAAAATAATACCTACTTCAAATTTTCATATTCACTTTGAATAAAAATCAGAATTCAGTTCATACAAAACGAACGTGACTTCTCCCAAATCATATCTCGAATGTGCCTCCACAAATTTTATTTTCTTTATTAATCAGCCGACACTCCCCCTGTGGGGCAATTTTGCGAGTGAAGAGCTCTCTGCCGTGTCCCGGAGTCAAGAGTCAGGATGACAGAGAAAAATTGAGAGGGCTACGGCTGCTGGTGGAGTGACAAGAAAAAAAACAAATGAATGTCGGCGTTTGACGTAAATGACATTGAGTATGGCGGCTTTGATTAGAGTCGTTACTTATGCACGAACACCTTATGCAAATGTTGGAGATCAGAGATGAGAGTTCAGTGATGTGGTTGGTTATAGATAGGTGATGATGAATCTGAGTTTATTGAGGCTTTCATGATAGCCAAAAGTGACTTTATTATGAGTTAAAAATAGGTGAAGGGAAGAGGAGTGGCTCGGAGAGAGATTCGTGGGCTGGATACCAGGTAGGCACTTTACTTTGTGTAATTTCAAAAATCAGCATGTCCTAAAACCAAAAATTCGAAGACATGTGACATTAATTACCAACCCGTTCTAGAACTTTTTTTTTGAGTTGGAAAATTCTCCTGAATCCGTCTGGGGCGAGCGTAGGGTTATGTCGGACTCTAAACGACTAAAAATCCACTGTTGCTACTATTTCCATGTGTCGGGCCCAGGAGATACAAGTACATTCGCTCGTTTCCCCGCTTTAGGCCTGCGGAGGCCTTTGTCCTGGCAGTGAGAACGTTATAGGTTTATTTAAAGGAAATAAAAATCCAAATCAACTTCGCCGTCATTATTATCTATACTATCAGTTGTAAGACATTACCCTCTACAAGGCATACTCCTCCCACATACATTCCCACTGAAAACCTTTAAAACCTGTATCTATCAAATGCAAAACAGCAAAAAGCGCTGCATAAAGTGGACATTCAACCCAGGCGACTAAAAGCCAGACAGATATTTCAGCTCTATCAAGTACAATACAGCACGAATTAATTGACTTAGATAAAAGCTTGTCTGACAACATTAAATATTTCACCCAGGGATATTATAATTTCTGAACAAAGAGTAATACGTGAATGGAGTGCCAATTGTTGTTTTACAAATATCTCGATCGTGATTTGATATTCTGAACAAGTATCAGCATATCAAACCTATAACGTTCTCACTGCTGGCACACAAGTCTTGTTTCAGTTAGAGGGAGTGCGCCGTAATTCAAAATGAAGCCTGCGAGTTCCTCAAAATGCTTTCCTTCCACTTCCACCCTTTTTGGAAGCACTGATGATGAAACAAGCGTGGAAAAGTGTGATATTCATTGAGTTTGTCTGTACTTTTATTTTTTTGGGCCGATAAACTCTTCTAATGAAAATAAGGATGAATTCAGAATTTCTACATGGCGGTAATATTCAAGCGTGAAATAGACATTGGTGATCACAGATGGTGATTGCAGAACCATGGCTAAAGAGAGGTGGCCGAATATTTGCCAGGAATAACACAGAAAATACTATGCCACGACCCTAACGTATCCAGATCTCTTCAACGTAGTTTGTAATATCACTCCATTTGCTTGTCAATCTGTGATTACGACACAGCTGGTGTCTGCTGTAATTTAGTTTACATTTTCCTTCTGAGAGAACTTAAACATTATTGAAAATTTGATTTGATGAGACACTGAGTTTGCACGGTAAGTAATCATTATTTATGTAAGTAATCATTGTGAAGTAAGTACTGTTTAATGACACGTAAGTCATTAGGGAACTAATGCATATGTGTTTCGCAATCATTGAAAATTCTTCTTCTTCTTCTTCTTTCTTTTTCTTTTTTTAAAAAACGTAATTCTGTAATCATTTTAGGAAAAAAGTTATGGTCTATGTAAGATACTCATTTATAAAAGGATGTTTTGTTATACTTTAAAAGTAAAATGAAGCTGTATTAATGAATCTACTACCAACACGTCAGTGAAAATAATGTTTTTCCTCCGCTGTTTTTTCTGATTAATTTCTTTGCAGTTAAATTGTTTGTCTGCATCATCGAGCTTCATTGTCTCGGCGCTTTTCTGGTGGTCGCCACTGTTGACTTGCAGTGGTTTGGGAATAGTGTGGCGGCCTTGTCTCAAAAATAAAATAAAATCTGCAAAACATACTTCCATTCGAAAGGTACGATTAACCGACAAACAACGTTCTAACACAGGAACCAGACATTATCCCATTACAATTACGCGTGGGTTTCTCGCGATGTTTTATTCGAGTGTTCGCAGATAATGCTGAACAGGTTACCTGAATGTTCATTCGTTAAGCCGGACAATATCGGTATACAATCGTGTTCGAATTAGCTTTCATTGCTTTTCCATGCCAAAGTCTTAACTGCGCATTACCTCTTGTGTATATTCAAAGTACGGTCAGCATCGAAAGTCGATAGAAATTTTTACTCTAACAATACACTAGAGGTAGAGATATTTTTCTTAATTGACTACAACATTTTTGATGTGTGTTGTTTTTCAGAATTTCTTATAAGTAACACCTATTTACGAGTACCTTTCTATACGTTATGATGAGTTGTTCCTAGTATCGATTTTTAATTTTTGTGTTCAGATAGATCTCATTAATAAATGAAGTGTTAATCGACTTTTGTTGCCGACTGTACCTTTGGTTAGTATGTTATAACTTAATCCCGGTTATTCACTCCACTCCCTGGAGCTAGTTAATCCAACTACATGATTGAAGATAGGCTATATCCTATTAATGTCAGCTCCTGTAAGCAAAATTAATTATAGGAACATGGTACGAAACTCGACTGACATATAGCTCAAAATACACCACCATGCCAACCAAGATAATATTGTACTCTGTTTTAGTAGAAGACCTATTTATACAGGGTGTAAACAGGCCCTTCACATAGCCGTCAACCAAGCATTCTGTACATCAAACTAAGTAACTTTACGCAAAAATTATTTCTGGGAATCAACTTTTGTTTTTGGGGTGAAAAATCATGTTTTAAGGTAGGACTCGATGGAAAGCACTCAAAGCATTGTGCTGATGGATGGATTGAATAGTACGGGGGTCGTGGAGGTGAGTAAAAATCTTACATTAAAAACAGGTATTTAACAAAAAAATTGTGAAAAAGTTGGAACTTTGACCTCCAATATCTCCGTAACTAGAAGGTTCCCAGGTATGGTCTAGAACAAAAAAATGACCGCAAAGACGGGGAGAACAAGTGCCTTTCGGTTATGTTAAGGGTCTATTTACACCCTTTATGTTAGACATTATTTTACTCTGTGTCTTGAGGGAGGCCTTTGCCCAGGAGTAAGAGAGAACAAGCTAGGCACCAACTTAAAGTGGATAAAATGTACGTGTACTATTGAATAAATAAATTTAAAAAAAACTGTCCAAGTGCGAGTTGGGCTCGCGCACCAAGGGTTCCGTATAACTATATTAGGTATTTTGTTATTAAACTACATATTTACGGTTTTCTTTTTTTCCTTTACATGTGCTGTAAGACTAAGCTTCTTGCCAAATTTCATGATTCTAGGTCAAAGGAAGTACCCTATAGGTTTTGAATTCATTGTGAAATCGCAAAATATGCGACAAAACGGTCATATCTTTTGATTGCGTTGTCTTAGTTAGAGGTTTGATTTTTTCACTGTTTCAAGGAGTAGCAGATTTGTGTATTTGGTATTAATTTCAGCTTGATAACTTCACGTGTTCCTGAGAAAAAGGGTCTTGACGGACAGACGGACCACAAAGTGATCCTATAAGGGTTCCCTTTTTGCCGACTAAGGTACAGAACCGTAAAAAGTGTGTTTTTTGATGGTTTTAGCATTTTTCAGAAACAAAGAAGCGTCGAAAGTCAGACGGTTTACAACCCACGGTATCTGCATTCGTTGAAAGTCACGAACATCGGATAATAATTACAAAAATTGTCTGGAAAATTATGAAACAGTGAGCGGCGGCGAAGGGTGCATGAATTATCCATTACAACGACGACTGAACGTACCTTTGGAGCCGTAATTCGTACTCGTTTCGTACGGGGTTCCGTACGATATTTATGGCGGTAGATAAGGCCTACAGATGGCGGCTCTACGGAGTTTTCCTCCCCTAATACTTGTTGAGTTACGGTCCCAATTTCCAGTTCTGCACTTCAGGTGTAGCTCCCCAATCGTTGGTTATCGGTTCTGTGAGATATCTCACAAAGTTATGTCCCCACCTTCTAAGTGGAATTTCGAAAGGAGTTTTGTCACGGAAGGAGTCTTTATGCGTTTAATCTTATCCAGTAACAAATTATTGAGAAATTAGAGACTTACTTCGCCCATAAACCGGTCCCGTAAGGGGGTAACTCGTGAAGTTATGGGAGAAATAATGTTTGAGTTATGGAACGATTCATATGACAATCGCTCGTAATTTTGATATCTACAATGTTTCTAGACAAGTAGATCGTTGTGCTAAGCAGGATTGAGATTTATTTCTGACTAAAATTCATGTGTTTCTTACATTATCAACATGAAATCACGCCTGTAATTCACAAAGGGTTTATTTATTTAGGATCTCCAACAAAGGATATACACAAACACATGAAATAAATAATCGACGACAAAAGTATTACGTAGGTGTACTCCTTCACTTACAGGAGACCACAGCATGCGTAATAAGATTTATAACTAAGCTAACAAAGTTATAGTAGCATTTAAACATTCAAATCAAATGGCAGAGGTGTACCTAATAGTACACCCACATTTCGCCAGTCATGTTTAAGTCCCATGTAATAGGGGGCAAGCCTATTGCCATTAACCGGGCGCAAATTTAGACTCCGTGGCTGTTAATAAATTCCTGATGAAAAAACCCAATAACACTTTACCCGACACTTTTTCACTTTAATCGAACCCAGGACCTCATGCTCAGAAGTCGCGCTTGCGACCACTAAACCGACGAGGCCGTCAAAAAAGGTAAAGTTCATTATCAACTCACAATTCCAAATAAATTATTCACACTAATCACCTGTATTCCAATACCCCAACACAAATGCCCTTTGAAAACCAATAGGTTCTGACTCAAATGATCAAATATAATTACTATTGTCTATAAAGTTTTATTTAAAACCAATTAAGGCCTAATATTAGTCACGCCGAAAAAAAAAACGAACACAGAATTATGACATCGGCGTATATCGTGACGTCACGCAATGGCGGAGGTGCCTGTTTTTAGGTGATTTATGATACAAAGAGAACCATGACTAATACCGAGCTTAATAGGCGCTTTGTCTATGGAAAGCATTGTTTTTATTTATTATTCCAAGGATTTGGTGAGGGAATTGAAACATATGAGACAGAGATAGCGAAATTGTTGTTTGTTGATGTTTAGAGGTCCCAGTTGGGCGTTTTGTCTCTTTCTTCACAAGTGTGCCATTTGATTCGGGGAAACTGCTTCCCTCTTTGTACATGTCACACAGTTTTATAAGGTTAGTAATGGTACTATATGGAGCCTTGGGTAAACATATTTATGTTTCACACACTGTAACGTTTTGTAGTCTTACCAAGGGATATATATTATTACCCACGCAGTACTATCTGGGTTGTGGAGGTCAGATTGGCAGTCGCTCCATGTAAGACATTGGTATTCAGACTAGACTTGACTGGCAGCCGATCCCAACTAGTTGGCAAAATGGATTCAGCAGATGACGATTCTGTAACGTTTTCAGACAAAAGTCGGCAAAGCTTAAAGCTTGTGTTTATACGAACTTACTAAATGCTAAAACATTGGTGCTAGCATTTGCTCAATAGTTCATAGGGTTCCTTAGCTTCTGCTGGCTGGTTAGCATGATAATCCTACATCAATCATTATTTAATGAGTTTTTTTTTTATATAAAAAATAAGTCAGCCCTCATTAAGAATTTCTCATCGTGGATGCGTTTACAAACATTTAAACTCACATACACAAACAGCCAGACACAACGGACACGGAACATTTATCTGTAGGCCATACAAATGTTTGTTTCCTGCAGGGATCGAACCCGCGACACGCAACTCGTCAGACAATCGCTCAGCCACTGCGCCAAATGTTAAATGTATTTTGCATGGGAAAATAAACCTTTTGCAGGCTTAAGTTATCTTTAGCTTTACGAAACTAGGGCTTTAAAGCCACAGCTCCTAAATCTTATGATGTACCATAACATGGAGAAATACGGTAATTAAACTAATACAGCCGTTAAAATTAATCCCGGATACAATACGGATGCAACCCAAAAGTTTTAGGCTATTCCCGGAACTAATTTCAAGTTGGACCCATTTTATACCCCTTGGGGGGCAATGAAGGACATCTGATTATTATATCTATTATTAATTTTATCTAATGAGCTGTTTTTGTAACTTTCTTATGGTTGATAATAAAGAATGAATAATAAAATTCATTGTTTATTTTTTTTAGAGTTTGTTTGTTTAATGATAACCTCATTATTATAGCAAACAAGCTTTTATTAAAATAATTATGTGTCATAATTAACAATAAAAAAAAAACACTAACACACAATAGCACAAACACACAAAATAGCTCACAAAATAGCTTTATAAGGTTTTATTGTGTTACTAACAGTATATGGAATAGTCTATATACTGTTAGTAACACAATAAAACCTCTGAAGTCTGAAGTAAATGTCTTCTATTCTATTCTATTATTACTCCACTAGGCGACAGAATACAAAGGGTTCTATTTTATCACACCTGAAAAATGAATGAATTGATAGCGTCTTGTATAGACAATTAGGTACTAATCACTTAAAAAACTAACGAATCAATGACTCTGAATGAATGAGAGTTTTCTTTTCTACAGCGACTTCAACAGGATTGACATAGGTTTTTCGGTAGCTTTACTCGATTCCTAGATTTTTGATTTTTTTTCGTTTTCATTGATAGAATAAATATCACTTTTGCTTGACCCTCAGGTTTGCCAAGACTACGTGCCATTGACGAAATTCACAACACAACTTGTACCGTACCTAAGTAAAAAATTTGCAACATAAAAAAAGAAATATTTTTTTCTTTCTTTCTTTCAACATCTAAGTATAGAAAGTTCGCAGGAAGTACGAAATTAAACCATTGACGCCGTATGCTAAAATTCACCAAAATTATTAATCAGGCGTGTGCGAGGAGTTTTCAACGCGTGTTACTCGAGATGTTTAATTTGCGTTTCCGCTCCCGCTTCGATGCGACGACATCTTAAAATTAAGACAGAAGTTAATTAAGCGTATGACTAATTCAAATAATTTATTCCCTTGCGCTTTTAATTGCTTTCGTTAATGGTAGGAGGATATTAATATCTTTGTTATTGAGATTAGAATAATAAAGCTGTTCTCATTTGTCAATAAAAAGATGAACCACGAGTTGGATAATTTTTAAATACATTTGGCGCTTAGTACTCGTTCCCTTCTTCATCCAAGTATTTTTCCGACAGATTTTCAGCATTTGAAAAGCTTTGTATAAAGCAAATTACCGTGCACTCATTACGAAGCGCACAGCCATTTTCTTTATCTGTACTACACCGAGTTTCAGTTTAAAGCGGAGCAACAATCTAACAGTCACTCCTTAGGGAAAAGTTACGTGGAAAACGTTATTCTGAATACCTACTAAAGGCAAATTAGGAGTCGTTCAGAAACAAAAAAGGACGATTGCTAATCGGCGTGAGCGCACATTGTTCAAAACGATACGATCAGTTCGAGCGTTCAAGTCGAAACCATGTAACAAATTCTCGACGCTTTAAACAGACACGTAACACAACAGCGGAATTAGCCGCCAAGAACCCTCTGACTTTATCTACCGCCATATTTTTAAGTAAATTACAAATAGGTATAGGGCGCACCGTGCCATCAGTTGTGCCGTGCGTGTTATCGCGACGGGGGGATCGCGAGCCGGGCACCTTACATATAAATGCTACTACTAGGCGACACAGAGTAGCAATTTCAGTTAGGCCAATGGGATTTTTCGCTATCGCCTTGCTTTCTAGACCTAAGTACAGGTTCTTTTCGTATAAATTGGTATTTTTTGTTAAATATTAAATGGGCCTATTCTTGACCTCAATCTAGTCCTGAGGACAGATGAGGTCGAAGATGAAACGAGCTAACCCAAAGAAGCCAAATAGGTAGGTGGATTGGTAGGTAGGTAAGTAGATAGGTTGGCAGGTGCTCAATAGGTACTTGAATTTCATAGCAGAAAGATTGCTTTCTAGAAAAGAAAAAGTCAACAAACAGTCAAAATCAATCCTTTCTCGTTGGCACCTGTGATAATTAAAATTGTTCGCAAATTTTCCGTGCAGAATGTATTTGCACAACTGTGTTACACTGTAATTTCGCCCAAACTGTTATACCGGTTTTGTTTTTCTCTCTTGGACGATAACACATCTAATTGAACTCCTATAGCTATTACAATTTGAGAATAAAATACCGTCAATTTTCAAACAAAATTGCAGAATTCAATAATAACGAAAATGCTAAAAATATCCTTAAATCCCTATTAGACACAGTCCTTTGAATTATCGATTCGTTATTGTATGGTCGGTAATTGACAGTAATCACAGTAAAAAACGTATATAACTTGTTTTTCTCGTTTTCACAATTAAAACTCAAGGTCTGGACCCTACAGTCGGCATGTCTTTAGTAAAATAAACAAAACGGTTTTAATAGTTTTGCGAACCTGTCTTTTTAATTGTTCAACCGTATTTTTTTAGTCTGTGGTGGTCTTTATTACGTTTAGTGGTAGTTATAGTCTGTACGAAGAACGGTCGGAAACGTATTTTTTCGTCTAGTCTCCCCGTTGCATTTTCAGGCTTTCCAAGCTGACGGTTTTTCCTTTCCGACAATGATAACGTCGTTAGTGGGGGACTTTGAGCTCCTAAAGACGTGATAGTTTGTTGATGGCTTCAAACTTCCTCTTTTATTTTTACTTTAAAACTTTTTCATAATTTTGTTCGAGAGGTGGAAAAAATTCCACGTTTTTTTTTGTAGAAAATTGGTGTTTGGCTACTTTTATAGTGACTATTTTTGAAACTGCATTCTCTATAATGGCCAGTTTTTAATGATATTTTTACGCCACATCACAAAATGAATATAATGCAAAAATTATGGTAATCTTCAACAATTTATTAATCGAATTAAAATTAACGCTTTTTTGCAAACAAAAAGAGAATGGACCATTCCAGCAAAGATAATGTGAAGCACTCACGACATTAAAGGTGAAGAAGAATAAAAAAGCTTGCAAAAAGGCTTCGGAGAGTCTCTTTGTGTTAAATCGTTAACTGCTTTTTTCCTATTGAGAGCAAAAGAAATAAAAATCAAATGCGACCGCTTTTCCCGATCGAGTGTTTGTTTGTCTTGTTCTGTTTGCTCTGAGGCAAACCAACTGCTGTTGACACAAAACGGATCCACCGAATGTATGCCATACAAAGCCGGGTGGTCTTTATCATTTTCAACGTAAACACAGCGCTCAAACACTATATAATATTATACTAAATTTAAAACCAACAGCGGCTTCGGAGATGTTGAACGAAGATTTCTTTTGCCACTTAGCAGTTAATTGCTTGATAATTTTATTCTTGACTGGATAAATATTTTTCTATTGTAATGTTTAAGGAAAATAGAGTGTTAACACAAACAGTAGATTAAGCAACTCCCTGTCCTTTTTTTGTTAATCGGTTTCCAACACGTGTACTTTTGCGTAATGTTTTTTTTTTTTATCTACAAGTACTTGTTCGATCAGTCGGTCAGGTATTTCAGTGTGTGTAAGTCGTGGCTTTGAAGTGGTATACAAAGCTGAGCTATCAAACGATTGCGCACACATCAGATCAAATAAATCACAAACTTAACGAGTTTCTGGCAAACATTTGTGGACGGAGCCAACATTTTGATTATTTTACAAATACTCGACGTGTAATGGTCCATGGGAGTTCTGTTTACTGTTTTACGGTACGTCAGAATAGATTGTCGATTGTTGGGCAACCATACAAGTATTTGTCTAGCGGTACGCGTGCGATGCCGTGACACTATGGTAATAGTCATCTAAAATATGCGTATCAATATTTTAGTCTATAAAAGTTGCGCTCGAATGTACCGTAAGGTGTAGGTGGCAGTTCGTTTTATTATACAATACTTTTTTGAACGATGACATGCAAAATGAATTGCTTTCACGGTTAAAGAGTACGCAATGAATCGGAGATTATAGTCTTAGGAGGCATAATTCAAAAGCTCATAGCTGCTTCGGCGCGATTACGACTGTGTTTCGTGTCAGCCACAATGAAGGGGGCAGGTTGTTCCACCAGGGGTCTGTCGGGACCTCAGAGAGACGGCGCCCCGCAGCGGCGTGAAGCGAAAACCTGCGCGTCGATATTAACCGTCGCTATTACTCCATGATGTATTGATGTATTAACTCATTAAAATACAAACCAGTTTAAGAGTTAAAGGTTAAAGACTTCATAAAAAACGCACTTACTTTCGTTCCCTGCTGTGTCAAAGAATTCAAATTAAGCGTGAACGCCTAACAACAAAGGACTTAAGTTAACTATTGTATGAAGATTTCGAGGCAGAGTTAGTTTTGTAAATACACGGCACACGTTCAGCGATTACGCGATTATATCTGGTATATTCTCGACACTAGCAGGCACTGCTAATACGACCGTATCTGGTAGCACGGTTATCTTAGAAATAGTTAATTCGGTTAGCATAGCCAGCTTCTGTTCCAAGTTTATCTTTAGCGTTTAAACCAATAGAAACTAATTATGCATATGGCATGCAGATAAGTAAATTAAGTAGACTCTTAGTTTACCTGTATGAATGAAGCAATTTGTAAGTTATGGTAATTTCTATACTTGTCATTACCGTGTCTATGTCAATGGTAGCAAAGATCGTTCAGTAATTCATCGTTAGTATTTTTTGTAATTTGACGAGAATCTTTTCATTTTTTACTTTACTTTCTCTATTTTCTTGCCAGCCAGTACTTCTAGTAGCTGCTAACTTAAACTGCATTGTCACAACTCAAAACCATTTGTGGCTTAATAAAATAAAAATCATTAAAAACTTTTGGCCGCGAACTCACGCGTGAAGCTTCGACAGTTGGATTTTACAAAATATGGCGTCGGTCCACAAAACTTTTTTATTCGCTGCCACTGTATTTAATAGGTCGTCTAAATTGAACATGGATTGTCTGCAAGTGCCTATGTTGCAAAGAGTATATTATCGTAACCGACGTTTTTAAACTGAAATTGAAAAAAAGTGTCAAAGACAATAAGGAGTTTTTTTTTCCGTAGGTGTTCCACATGGGCCCATTTCTGGATAAATAGTTTGTATTTAGTTGTCACTAAAGTAGTATCAACATTTTAATTATCACGTGAATGTATCTCTTAAACTACTTATCCCTTATTTAGATACATTTTTGAACTACAGTAGTAGTAGTTCAAAAAGGTATCTAAATAAGAGATAAGTAGGCTTTCATATATTCTACCAAGCGTAATACATACAGTGTAATGACTTGTACGTAACGTGGTATACAAACTTTTTGTTATGAAAATCTACGAAATTTCCTGAGCTTTTTTCCTTATTTTTTATTATTCTTAAGAACTAAACCGAGAGTTTTACGCACATGTTTACAGATTAGAATCTTATTACTTTGTTTACTTGCTTATAAAACCACGGTAAAACTATTGTCTCCTAGCCTATATTCGGCCTTGTTGTCAGCCTTTTTTGCGGCATAAAAGGAGAGAGAAAGAGCCTTAACGTTAAGTAGCAACTTATCACTGTTTTGTTAAGAAAATAGTGGCACAAACAAGACTGTTAGTCCGTAACTGCGTCGCCTTTGGCATTAAGTAGTCTTTATGATAGTCAGGCCTCTCTCGGTGATAAACCCGAAGTAAAATGAGATGAGTACATAAATAGCACCTTAGCACCAGATTGTGATCAGAGAATAGACTCCTTTTGTACTAAACCAAGTTTTACGACATGACGCCTATAAAATCTGATATTAACTTTCCGGCCTTGTAAAGTGTCCTTTCGTAAGTAGGTAGGTATATTTTTTTATGTAAATACGTGCTTAGTATGGATAATTCTTTTGAAGATGGTGTTAATTGCTTGGTTGAGTGATTTAAGTGTAGTGTCAATAAATTGGACGAATCATACATTATGGAAAAGTGTTTACTTAATCCGTGTTAGTTCATGCGTGTAAATAAAAGTTTGAGCAGACGCTCATTTAAATAATTAGTCAATAAATAAATGCTGATTTAGCTTTCAAGTACGTATCTACATCAAACTTGAAATAAAAATGAGTGGTTCAAATAGAACAGGTTCCCTCAATGTCGGGGAAGATAAGTAATTAAAAGCCAATGAATGAAAACGGACTAACAATGAAGAATACAAAGTTCCAACTTCCCTTTATGTCAAAGATGCCATATCCATAATTTATAGCGAAACTAAAAAAAGCACTCGAAGTCGTAATTAATTAAAATGTCCCCGAGCGTACGACCATTACCGAGGATGAAAAAGCGATTTCCCCAACAGTGGGTTTTAAAGGAATCGACGAGTCCTCAAGTCTATTCTAGTGAATAAGAGGGTGCCCCGACAGTGGCTTATAGACTTTTGAGAGGTTCTTTGAGAAATGCTCCAAAGATTTTATTGACGTATATTCCGTCTGGTAATGCCTTTGTTCCATTGTTGGCAAAACTTTGGCGAGTCCTTTTTGAAAACTGTATCAAAAGCGTCTTCATTTTCTGCGAAATCTGTTATTCTGCGATGATTAAATTTTGTAAGAAGACTTTTGGAAGTATGTAATAAAAATGGGAAATGAATATACCATTTAGGTAAAAATACAACCGCAGTTTTACGACCCCTGATGGGTTAACCCTTGCTTTCCACAGACTTTACGATTTTTGCGAGATTATAAGTAGGGACAAGATTATACTTTCGTGGGTTACTCTTGAATAAGCATTGTAGTAAAATGCTTATAAAATGTATTAAGTATGCTTGCGGTGCTGTTAATGGCGGAGAAACTGAAAAACCTGCTACCTTTTGCCTCGTCTGTTTCACGAAAAGTGGAAGTTGTATTGAGAGGATTGTATAATCAGCCTATAATGTTCCCACTGCTGGGACACAGGCCTCCTCTCTATGTGAGGGAATAGGCTACAATCCACTACGCGGGCCCAGTGCGGGTTGTTATTTTTGGTTCTAGGACAGGCCGGTTTCCTCACGATGTTTTCCGTTTTGAGAACAGTGGTGATGAAAATTAATTTACCTAACTGGCAAAAGCCTCCTTTAAATGTATATTTGTACGCCAAATGGCAAAACATAGAGAAACTATATTATGTATAACAATTATTGTAACATCTTGCACACTGTTGTAACCTATGTTTACAAATAAAGATTATTGATTGATTGATTGAAATAAATTACACAAAGTAATGCGCCTGCCTGGGTTCGAACCTACGACTTACCGCTCTTAAGTCGGGGCCGACACTGGGCCACCGCTGCTCCCATTGGGAGGATTGACAGCATAGTAATCTTTTGTGTTACATTACAACTGATAATAACATATTTCAAACACATCCAGATGGTGTTGGTGATGCTTTAATGGCCGATTACAACATATTACACCATTAAGATTCAGTGATTCCTATATTTAGAAATAGAGAGTATCGGTGTTATGAGGGGTATTTGTTTGTGTACTGCTACTAGTGACTGGGTTGATCAGATGAGCAATCGCTTCATGTAAAATACTGGTATTCAACTGCATCCTGTTAGACTACAAGCCAACCCCAGCATAATTGAAAAAGGGAAATTATTAATCGGGCGAATAAAAATTTAATTGGCGACCAATATACTAAATGGGCGACTATTGTACCAACGTAAGTAACTATTTATCTGGTCGTTGCGGCAAGGAGAATTAAGGAAGCAAGAGCGAGCGAATGCTGAGAGAGACTTGTGGCACCCCGACTCGGACAGGTTAGGTTCGAAGGGGATGGCGGGGTCTAGTGAGCGAGCGAAGTGAGCGAACTAAGACCCCGCCATCCTCTTCGTGTTAGGTTACTTTAAACTCTGTAAACAGAAATAGGAGCCCCGCTCAGCGAGGGTTCGTCGACTACGCCTTATCTACAATCTAGTGATTAATAACCTTGTTTTAAGTTTTTTACAGGAGTCCTTGAATTATCACATAATCGTACTGAACAACTAGTAACTCAAATTTCTATTTTCAAGTCGCTGTTTTAAACATTTGTATTAGCCCACTGTTTGTCGCTCACTTAGTATTTCAGTAGCCCATTTTCAATATTTTTGACACCTTTAATTTGAATTTATGTTCGCTCGTTTAAATACTACCCATTGAAAAAAAGCTATGCAGATGATAATTGTGTTACCACCCACTGAGTTTGAGGTTAAATTTTTCACATGCAGAAAAGTTATAAGCATGTAGGTAGGTATGTGCAAACCGTATCTCGGTAAATAGGCAGATACTTGTAGAAGTTGACGTAACCTAAGCATATTCTTGCATGTTTTACTTTATGTGTTTTGTTCGCAACGCTGGCTTCACGTAAAAGTTTATAGCAAACGTATGGGGTTACACATTGTGTGGCTTGATATCTTCAGTACCTGCATACTACGTATACGAAGAATTTGCTTGACAATACTGCGTAATTCACATATTGTAAGTCAAAACCAGTGATTATGTCAATTAGTGAGTATCGTATTACTAGCTAATACATTTTATAATTGTATGTTTAATTTAATATTGTGTGTGTTTAATTCCGTTATTGTTTGATTCTTTTAATGTTTATTATTTTTATTTATATTTTATTTTATTTAATTTGGTCATGTAATTGCAATATGTTATTTTATTTTTTATTGATTATTTTAATGTACACGTGTTTAATGTGATTTTGATTTTTATATAATGTATGGACTATGTCTGAAATAAATGAATTAATAGTATAGTCCTCTGACAATAACAAAATGACTCCATCAGGGATAATAATCCGACAGAGATAAACCTGAATGTGTGTTGTTCGAGTAAGTTCTATTAAAATAACATCAAATTACTTCCAAAAGATAAACCAAATTGGGAGGAGATCATGTCTTTTTCTTAATTAGCGACTATAATGAAATTTCCTTCATCAACTGGTATTATCCGGGAAACTTTCGGGCATTAATGCAAAATAACGAGCGAATCGGCCCAAAGCCCGGAACCCGAGGGATCCCGGGATCCCAATAAGTCCGGGATAGGTCCCAGCGCTAATCGCACTTGTAGCCAGTTGCGAGATCGCCAGATTAACGTCACTAGAGTTACCGTCAGATGGGTTCTGGCAAGTGATCGGCTGAACATTATGCTGAAGTAGGTTATGCTTCACTCGGTTGAACCCGTCGATCAAAGTTTCGATCTAAAAGGGTTGTCAGAATAGACTTACCTTCATCTTCGTATATTATTCATGGCGTGCTTATAATTCACCAGCCAAGGATTAGCTCAGGTTCGGCCGATATGGAGCCGAAAATGGTACAACGGGGATGAGGCAGACAAGCCGCCTCTCTAAAAGAGAGTAATAACATAAAACACCTGAACATAACATAACGCCCGTAATCCTCGAAGAGTTGGGCAGACGTGTGCCTAATTATAGTACAACCACATTTCGCCAGTTATGTTTAAGTCCCATGTAACAGCGGCGCGGCGGGGGCGAGCCTATTGCCATACACAAATCCAGACACCGTGGCTGCTACTGAAAAAATTCCTGATGTAAAAACCCAATAACACTTCGCCCGATCCGGGAATAGAACCCAGGACCTCATGCTGAGCAGTCGCGATTGAGGCCACTCGATCAACGAGCCATACACATAAAACACAATTAGTACATCATTAACACACCTGATATTATGTAACTCAACGTTTAAATTGCATATCGTGTATTAAGAATAAGAGTACTGCCAATGTTTGACGGCACGGTTGGCGCAGTGGCTAAGCGCTGCTACTGCTGCGCTTCGTGTCGCGAGTTCGATTCCTGCACGGAACAAATATTTGTATGGCCTACAGGTAGTTGTTCCGGGTCTGGCTGTTTGTGTAAGTGAGTTTAAATGTTTGTAAACGCACCCACGATACAGGAGAAATTCCTAGTGTGGGGCAACGTTTTCTTGAAAAAAAAAAAAAATCGTTTGTCATTTATGTAACTTCAAAAAAATAAATAAAGAAGTCCGTGGTTCAAGCTGAGTTTGTGTATCGGATTCCAAGGGTGCCAACATTTTACTAGCTGATAATCAGAAAGTATATTTGCGAAGGCCTTTTAAACACCTAAATACAAGTTTATGTTTATAGCAGAAAAGGTTTACAGAGAAAAAGGTTATTAGGTAGTTAGCTAGTAGACGCTTCATTACTTACAATGTACAGCCTCTTAATTTGTTACTTAGGCCCTCTTTATTATATAATGGATATTACTACCTTCATATATTACTATTTAGGGACCATTAATGGCGTTTATGGGAGTCTTTTTAACGCCTTGTTTCTAAATAACCATCAGGTTGGTAGTTATCGAGTTTTTTCTCATTATTTTCTGAGTTTAAAAAGCGATTAAAAGGATTATTGATTTACTCGTAGACCTTGTCAGAGTTAAAGGTTAGTTCTTTGTTTCTCTTGACGATTTATAGTAGGTACAAAACTATTGACCAAAAACAGTTGTTTGTCGTCAAAATCGTCATTATTTTTGTCCTGTCCTAACAGTGCAAAAAAGCTATGAACCCAACAATATTACGTCTCCAAATTATTATCTAGAAAGACGAATTTCATGCTCAACCGTAACACAAGTATAACGGACTAATCCCCGAAAGGGAAGGCTGTTCCTCTAATGATAGCATTAAGTCCCGACGTGACGAGGGGCAAGCTGCTCGGCTGTTATCGGATCCAATCCTAGGACCGGAGACAAAAAATCTCGCAAGTTCTCGGCCCGAATTACGCTTGTCCGATTTGAGGACTTAAAACCCTAGGGCCGAAAAAGACGGTCAAGTCCCGAAAAAGTGATTCATAGCCTCATTTGTAGCAAAACTGTAGGTCTGATACATCAACGGAAAATACGTGTCCGAAAGTTCGCAGTACTTAAACATGGAAGCTCTTCAAATTTGGTACCAAATATTTGCATGCCGGATTCCCAACATGTGATTCAGCTGGTGTATCACTCCCCTAATGAAGGGACCAAAGGCAACGTTATTCATATGTCTTCATCATAAACCAAGCCTTTTCTATTGTTGGGAGCTGCTTCCAGTCTAATAAAAGGCGATTAAATATCAATATTTTACACTGATTTACTGCCATCTGACCTCCACGTTGTGTGGTCCTGACTTCAAGTAAACCATTCTATTCTACTTTATACTTCTATTGAGAAATGAGGCTCTTACCACGAGCCATCAACACACTACTGTTGCAAGACTTATTCCTGGATGTATGAAATGCAACTACAGCATCTCCTTTTCATAAGGATCCTTAAACTTTCAACAGCAACAGAGCTAAATCGTACTGCCAAAACCAGAGAATCTTAAATGCAAGATCTGTTCGTATTTTAGGTATTTTCTTGTTTGCTGTTTTGATTACAATTGCGATTAAATCCTCAATCGTTTTCTATTACAAAAGAAATAGAATGCGTTCGAACTTCGAACCTTTGCCGTCGGCGTCGTTCTTTTAAAACTACTTCCGAGAACTTAGCTTAGAGCTTAGTGTAATAATTTTACAAAGATCCTCAGAATTTTTCTTAATCATAACAAAACATTTCATTTATTTTGCATTCCATATTGTAAAAAAGATGTTACCGAATAAAGATGCACAGAAACAAAGATTAAAAGCACCAGCTGGTGCTGATAATATATACATATGTATACATATATAACTTCACATGAGATCATTCGAATTAATTGCATTAAACACACCTTTACGACATCGTCAAAAAGTGACCTCTCGACGTCTATGAAGGGCTGTACACGTAACCCGATGATCATCATTTACTTCATCTTCTTCACGATCTTCCGCCCCATCCTTGCCAATGATAACCACACTTGACAACATTATTGCAGTGACACTAAACAGTTATCAGTCTACAAACGGTCCTATTATTCCCATCCGTCGGTTGACACCGTCGTAATCAATTACGTCCATTATGTCATCTGCTAGGACGCTATCTATTGCGTACTAATTGTGTAATAATTATTCTATTTTAGTGGTTTCGTCGTAAATGGAAATTTATGATCGTTTCACTTGACACTGGTTGATAATATAGGGTCTAACTATTAATACATGAAATATTTTCAGGGAATCATCTAACGGCTATAACAAAGCCTTTCCAAAGGATTTTTTTTTATCTGAGTATTTTTTTTTTATAAAAAATAAATACATTTAAAATTACTTGACCCACAAAATAAATACTGGCTCCTTATTTTTAAGTATCCATTACGCTGGTTTACTACGTCGTATTTACCTACTGTCATTGTTAGAATATGGGAGTAAAGGTTTTATGCAAAAAGTCTCAAAAAATTTAAGAATTATAATAATTTTGTAAAAAAAAACACTCCGATAATTTTTTTTTTTCGTTGTTATGGCGACTTTACAACTTATAGAAGTTACTCTTAAAATATTTCGTGTATGAAAAGATAGACCTTACAATAATATAGACCTAAGTTTAATAGAAATTATATTATCAATTGAATCGCAATTCTAACCCATTTTCGATCTTATTGCTTTAATCGATGGAGTTTATCTTACTTCTTTGTTACCCTATAGTTTTTTGACTTTATATAGACTTTATATAAAGCCTTTAAACCAACCTAGGTTTTTAGAAGACACTTTAAAAATGTTCATTACCAAGCGTAAAAAAATAAATTATAAATAATTTAATTACTTTTTTCTCATTTTTAAAACCTAAATTACAACACCAAGACTATAAACTATAACGCCCTTTTTGGGCAGTCGTGTAAAAACCAACACTAATAAACCAATACCTAATTGAATCCTAGATCTTTAATACATACATAATACATAGCTTGGTCCATACAACACTAAAACCAATAACTACGTTTTAGGAAAACCCCAGCAGGATATTTACCTCAACTATTCCGTGCTAGGACACGGATAGGTATCCATGAATGACCCAACACAAACATTGTCAATCCATTTGCTTGAAATGCATGTATGAACATGATTGCACTTAATTAAATCACCTTGTCAAATAGGATTAGTGCAAACCAATCAACACAGCAAACATTAGTGAAATGGTTAATTAATTGCTTAATGATCCCTGGATCTTTGGGGCGAGATCTGAGGTAGCTCGTGGCTAAATAATAACAGCCGCTCGGGTCGATCTTTAGGTTAAGCCGTGCTTGCCTAAGTCGGTCTGTGGATGGCTGACCACCCATTTTATACCGAGTTTCCTCCGTGCCTCGGAAAGCACCTTAAGCCGTTGGTTCCGACTGTCATTTGTAGAACTTTGACAGTCGTTAGTTAGTCAGTGGCCCAAAATGTCTGACAACCAGTCTTACCAAGGGATATTGTATTACCCAGTACTAACCGGGTTGTGGAGGTCAGATAGGCAGTCGCTCCATATTGGTATTCAGCTGCATCCGGTTAGACTGGAAGCCGACCCCAACATAGTTGGGAAAAGGCTAGGCAGATGATGGATCTTTGGGGCGAATCAATTTGAAACTATAACAACATGTTCATGAAAGCTACGGATAGATTTTAGATTCTCTTATCTACTGTCGTATAATCATTGAGTAGGTATTTTGTTAAGGTGGAATATGACATAACAGGGTAAGTTTGAGTTTTGGTTAGTGTCAAATCATAAAGGCACTCTTCGGAATCTTTGGGAGATACCTATATTAATTTTCGAAAACAAAATGGCTTTTTTTTGCACGCTACCACAATATGTAATGTGTGTATATGACTACATACTGAACCCACAAGTGGGCTGTTAAAGTTAGTTTTAAATGAATAAATGGAAATAGCGTTTCATTATGACAAAAATATGTGTATATTCCTAGGCAGCTAAGATATATTGCAAGTCAAAAAATAATAAAGACTACAGCATATGATTCGGATATCAACGATAACTTCCTGATATAGGTACTTCCAGTACGGTGTACTAAATATAACACACTAAGCAGTTAACTTAATAAAATAAAAACGAACATCGTGAAAAAAAAACTAACACACTTGAAATAAAATATATACGAAACGACCGGAAAAAGTTGTTTATCTTACAGCAAACTAACATAAATCCGAAGTTGAAAGATAAAACATTCCAGTCTCTATCTTAATTTATTACACAAGGAAAAAAATCTGATGCATTTCATCGAGTTTCCTTGTTGAGAAAAATCGGGCCATTACAAGAAGGGAAGCTGTATACCGCTCGTATTTCAAAATAACACCATTACTGTTTCTCTTTTGTTTTAGTAACCCGTTATTTTAGAAGGAAATTGCTCTATTTTCTTCCCTTTTAGGGTTCCGTACCTCAGTCGGCAAAAACAGAACCCATATAGGATCACTTTGACTTTCACTTTTTTTTTCTCCGTCTGTCAAGACCTGTTTTCTCAAGAACGCGTAGCGGTATCAAGCTGAAATGAATATCAAGTACTCAAGTCTGCTACCCCTCGGAGCAGTGAAAAAATCAAACTTGTAAATCAAGGCGATCAAAAGATATGACCGTTTATGTCGGATATTTTGCAATTTCACAAGGGTATCAAAACCTATAGGGTACTTCCCGTTGACCTAGAATCATGAAAATTGGCAAGAAGCAACGTCTTACAGCAAAATCTGAAAACCGTAAATATGAAGTTTAATAACCAAATACCTACAAGTTTATACGGAACCCTGTGTGTGCGAGTACGACTCACACTTGGCCGGTTATTTTTAGTCACTATAACACGGTTCAACAATCTTCTTTCGTGGAGCTTTTAATCAATAATGTTGACATGACAAAACCATTAGGTTTTGAACTAAATTAATTGGGTTGTGATGTTCGTAATAATTTATAGTAAGTAGGTAGGTAAGGACAATGTGCTGTTTATATCTTTTGGTCAGGCTATCTTTGTTTTTTTATGAGTATTAAATTAGAGCTGAAATTACCTTTATCACAGATTATTATAGGATTGTTAAGTAAACGAGATTTACCTTCTTACAACAACTCAAGTTGAAAGTAGACCGATTCAAATTTATATCTGGATAACCTGGAAAACAGCATCGAAACAAATGTCATAACAAGATAATTAATCATCATCTGCCCAGCCTTTTCCCAACTATATTGAGGTCGGCTTCCAGTCTAACCGGATGCAGCTGAATAGCAGTATTTTACATGGAGCGACTGCCTATCTGACCTCCACAACCCAGTTAGTACTGGGTAATACGATACCCCTTGGTACGACTGGTTGTCAGACTTTTTGGGCCACTGACTGCCTAACGACTGTCAAAGATCTACAAATGACAGCCGGGACCTACGGCTTAACATGCTTTCCGAGGCACGGAGGAAACTCGGTATGTAATGGGCGGTCACCCATCCACAGACCAACCTAGGCAAGCACGACTTAACCTAAACATCGACCCGAGCGGCAGTTATTATTTAGCCACGAGCTCCTCCTAACAAGATAATTAAAATAATCTTAAATTCCAGATAACAATCAAAGACATAATAACATTAATGCATCCACAACATTCACAATTTATTTGAAATACACGCAAAAAAACCAGGTTAAAAATACGATAAAATTATAATTATCCTCGCCGCTGCACTTAGGGTTGTCATTCATCCGCATTTGTCCGGTTTATTGGTCCTTCATGCGGATTTTGTCCGGTCTTGTCATTTGTCCGAACTTTCAGCTTATAGACTCATTTATTCTCTACCGAAAGAAAAATGTCCGTACCTACTCCTTATGAAATCCCGGATGGGGTAAAATATTATGGGGTTTATCCATCCATCAGGAATTTCTCAGTAGCAATCACGGACTTTCGATTTGTGCCCGGTTGATGGTAATAGGCTAGCCTCCTATTATATGGGACTTAAACATAACTGGCGAAATGTGGGTGTACTATTAGGTACACCTCTGCCTAACCCCACCCTTTGCGGAATTTTACGTTATGTCCTTATGAAATGTCCGGCTTTTCGTCATGACTTTTTAAATTTCGAAACGCTAACCCTAATAGCATTTCCTAAAAAGTACCGTGGTGGGTGCACCAGTTATCCGCCAGTTTAATTTCGCTTCACATTATCCGTCCTCAGTACGAAGTTTAACAAAGTTTTGTATCCGACGTCGGACTCGGCTAATACTGAAAATGAAGCTCCTCTGGGAAATTTACCATTAGTGGTCACATTAAATTCTGTTTCATTCTTTATTTACGTCAAAACGCTTGAGCGGTGAAGAATTTCTTTGTTGTACTCTGTTTTCATTTTTTATTAGAGGGTTAACAAGCGACGTTGTTTGTCAATTAAAGTAAAATATTTCGCTTTTTGTTGTTTATGACACAACTAGTACCTAAATAAAAATACACGAATCTTTGTTTTAATGTCGCCGTCATGTTATAGAAAGCATTTGACATGGCTTACCCTTGAAACTTATCATAAGCATTATCATCCTCCTGTGCTTGTCCCATTGTACTTAAGGTCGGTGGAACACGTTTTCTCTTTCCATTTTTCCTCTCTTACGTAACATAAGCTTAATCAACCGATAATTCTCATATATCGTGGGTGCGTTTACAAACATTTAAACACACATACACAAACAGCCAGACCCGGAACTACCTGTAGATCATACAAATATTTGTTCCGCGCGGGGATCGAACCCGCGATACGCAGCGCAGTAGCAAATCACTCAGCCACTGCGTCAACTGGGCCGTCTTATTACTTGGACACAGGCCTTGGCTTTGAGAAAGAGGCTGTAATGAACCACGCAGGCCCAGTGCAGGTAATAAGATTTCATCTCGAATATTGCCCTAGCTAAGTACTAAAGTTGAAATACAGGTGCTTTCTATAATAATAAAACATAATTACTAAGCTCGAAGGGTCAAGCAGAGGTGTACCTAATAGTACACCCACCCAGTTATGTTTAGTTCCATATAATAGGGGGTGAGCCTATTGCCATCAACCTGGCACAAATTCAGACCCCGTGGTTGCTACTGAGAAATTTCTGGTGGAAAAATCCCATAACATTTTGCCTGATCAGGGATTTCAGATTTCAAGTACGGACTTTTTACTTGTGGCTGTTAGATGGAAAAATCCAGTAACAATTTGCCCGACCCGGGAATCGTACCCAGAACTTCCTGCTCAACAGTCGCGCTTGCGACTCTAGATCAACGAGGCAGTCCAAAATAATAATGTCTATGTATAATAATATCTGAAGATATAAATGTACTTCTCTATTATGAAAAAGGAAAACTCTGTTCGTTCAAATTAGAAATCCTTGTAGGTTTGTAGAATACTGTTCTTCTTCTTTATCGTGTGGTTAGTGCCTAACCTGGTGTCAGAGTTTTTATGCCGCCCATGGGACTCTTACTTGGCTTTTACATACCGTTGAGAAATATCTCTCAGGCATGCTGGTTTCCTCACATTGTTTTCCTTCACCGAAGCAAGTGATAATTATACAATACGCACTTATATCCGAAAAATCAGGGGTGGTGTTTTGGGTTCGAATTTGAGACCTATGGCTTGGCAGTCCGACGGTCACACCACTATATAGGCTGTCTGACACTGCAATAATACTAGAATACTTGTAGTGCAAAAGTTTATAAGTAGGTAATATAACTATTCGCATTTCTATTCATACGCACATGTGTTGTATCCGGTAAAGTCCAATGATGTCTCATAAAAGTTTCCATATCTTATAAAAGAGTTATAAATAAACATTCATGCAAGTATTCAAATGAATGAGAAAATCCAACGTTTTCCATTTTTATTGCAACTTTCTCTATACCTTTACAAAAGTCAACTGTAACTTTGTAACTAACATACTTATTTGACGGTTAAGTTTCCATCACGTCCAATTATAAGTGCCCACATCCATACTTAAACCTCATTAACACTAAACTGCAGTCGTAAATGAAAAATGTCCTTTTAACCGTTATTTCGATGCGACCGACGCGACGTTGAAATAATGCATCCGTATGGCCGAGCATGCTTCGATTTTCTAAACCCTGTGTGTGACTGGGACCACAGAATAAATAGGTAAAGAAAGACCGGTTCACACAACAAGCAAAAACGCAGACAGACACGTACTACGACCTCTAAACAAATGACAGTCGCGAGTGCGCTTGCTCTTCCTTCATATGTATGTGTGAGTGAATTGTCACTATTGTATGCAGCTGGTCTTCTGTATTTTTTTATTCTGTGTTGTTGAATCTATCGTCGATGTGGCAGGCATGGTAATTATACCAATTAAAATAACTTCGCTTGTTACGTCAACTAAGGCTTTAGCTTGATAAGGCTGTGCCTGTTAATAGTCGATTAGATCGATATTTTATTAATTGATTCAAATTCCTGATTGTGTAAGTATTTATATTAGTTAGTGCGTGTATTACAAGATTATTTCTTAGTTCAGAATTTGTTTTGATTAAATTTTCTCGAACTTAATCTAAAATAAGCTTTTAAAATTATGAATAAGTAAACCAAGTGTGAATAGATACTAGAATTGCAAATGACGAATTAAGAAATTGCTTATTGGGATCGAATATTGAACCCAATTCGCATATTTAAATCAAATATCATAAACAGCCACCTACACTTTTCTCACATGAAACAGCGTCAATTATAAATTATGAGAATGAACCCATAACAATACAATGGCGTGAAACCAATAAATAACAAAAAAGAGACGTCAATACTTCATAGTAGCGTTGAACTTTAAACTCAATCTCTCTAAATAAAAACTGATTTTATTACTCCTGTTGAGCTACACAGCTTACACGAATAAAGTAATACTTTATAACCAGAACTAAACTTATCATCTCCGATAACGCGCCAAAACATTAATAAAAAAAAAGTTTAATCCCATTCCCGCCAAAGAGATTTAAAAATAAGTTTCAATCGTAAATTTACTTCTACGCATACGTAGGCAGTTCAATCAGCCACGAAAAGAAAATAAAATTAAAAGTAACACCGAGAGTACAAATGAGGCGGGTAAAATTATTTTTACGATTCTCTCTCTCAATTAGGAGAAGCACCGACAGTAAAGTGTCAGTGTTATTTAAATTTACTGCACCAATTAGACTCGCTATCATCACAGGAGTGATGAAACCATACCGTGTCGTGTGTAGCTTCCCTTATTAAGAGTTCTATAATTAAAATTTACAGCGCCAAGCGGACGATTCGAATAACTGAGAGAATAGCTACAAATGATTCCATTAACTAGTTTAAACATGTCGAATATGAACTATGAAGCTTACACTTTTGTATTGGGAACAGCCGTGAAGAAAAATGCAGGTCAGTTTAGATTTTGTTATTTTGAAACTTTATGAACGAGAGAAGTTGTAAACGGAAGACTGCGTGATGAATTACATGAAGCTTTAAAACATGACAGTGGAAAGAATTTTCAAACAAGTTATTAATATCACCAAATTCACAGCAGCACAGCCCTTCATAACATTGAGAACATAAAAATAAGACTGTTATTTTGAGGCATCACGTGAAGTGTAATTTACACAAGGAACTTATCAAAGCTCTGATAAAAACTTTGTATAAAGTCATTACAAAAACAATAATGTAAGACGACGATAAAATACATTTAACTTCAGCTACAAAACAAACGGACAGCTTCAACGAAGCGGTACAATGTACCATAACGACGCCAAAGCGACATGACGAAGGAAAATAAACAATAACTCAAGCCAACAGATACCGCTGTATAAAAGGATTGCGCCAAAATATATCTATACTAATATTATAAAGATGTAAAGTTTGTATGTTTGTAAGTTCGAATGTAGAGGAATCTTTGAAACTACTGTTCTTATATCGAAAGAAAATCACTAATGGGAGACCTCGCAGGTGATGGCGGGATCAGCTGGATAAAACCCACGACCAGTTGTCCACATTGGCCCTGGATCGAAGGATTTGTAAGTCATGAGGAGAGGCCTATGCCCAGAAGTGTCACAGGCTAACAATAACAGTTATGGGGAGCTACATTATCCCCGAGTGTTATAAGCTACATTTAAAACGTTTCCATGAGATATTTTTCAACCATAAAACCAGTGCAGTCGCTGACAAAAGCTAGTCTCATAAAGTTAGTTGGCGAGCAAAACATCCTCGCATGTACCAAGTAGCACATTTTGGCATCCAAGGCGAGAACAATCTGTATAATAGAATTTACTTGCTTCATCTCTTTCTAACTGACGTGATAGTTCGGGAGTCGGCGACATTCTGGCGGGTGGCGGTTGCTTTCCTGAATATAGATAGGTCTTTACCTTCGTCCTAGTTGATAATTAAGGACAAACGAAGCTGGTTTATTGGCTGTGGTTTGGTTAGTTAGCTATTGAGTCGGTGTTTGCCTTTAACGGTATTCCGTCTTTCGCGTTAGTAATTTACACCTAGCTTTTTGTGGAAATTGTTGAAGCTCTTAAGACATGGTCTGTTTTTTACTTTTTATTTTAGTCTATTGAACTGTCCAGTCTGATTGAAAAGTTTTAAAGCTCTAGTATAAGAATATCCTTTTAGCACGATTTTGTCAGCTTCACCTGTAACTATGTAAAAAAATCTTAGAAGTTAAATTTGACCTACTTTCCGGTTTCCGATTGAGCTGAAATTTTGCATACATGTTTAGTTTGGATGACAATGCTTGGCTAGCTAAGTGACGTCTTTCTAAATTCAATATGGCGGACTCCCAAAGTTGACGGACTAGTTATTTTTTATGCATTCCCGTGATATGGGTATCAAATAAAAGGATTTGCTGAGAAGAACACGAGAAATGAAATGACATTACTCTAAAGCGTGTTTTTAAACTACATATAATATTATTATTTTTTCTTGACTTTAAATTTTCTAAGCTACCAGTACCTACCTACTTGATAATTGGGTGTTCAATACAAGATTAAGCCATAAATAAATACCAAGGCGAAACACATTTGCACTATTTCATCTGGTTCCTAATGTAAATCAAACATATAATTAAATACTCTTGATTTATTACATCTATTAACATAAAAACAGCCATAAAAAATATTGCCTAATCGAAATCAATAACCCATTACTCAAGCGAATGCCGAGATGATGAGTAAATATATGTTTGTGTAGGTATACAGGTGTGTATGTGTGTGTGTCATTTGTACAAATGAGAGAGATCATATAAACCAATATCATAAATAGTCCTCATTTGTTAGCGTGTAGGTACACGTACACTCGATCACAAATGGTTTTGTCAATTTGTATGGGTTGTTTTGCCGTTTACCATCCTTTGAAATGAATGATGACGGGTTTTTATGAATTTAGAACAGTTTAATATTCACTTAGCAACATGAATTTGCTATAGATTATTATTGATAGATTATACTACAACTTTGAGCGTCTTTAAAGAAGGGTTTTAGCTTAATTAATTCTAAAAGCAAGTTCATAGCGGGCCGGCCCCTTGTGGGTAATGCAGCAAGAAGCTAATATTGAAAAAGGGTTAAATGAAACTTATTTTTTTGGGAGTGGCTAATTTATTAAGCTGAGCGGTTGATGCAACAAACAAAATACTTACTAAACCTAAGTAATCAATTGCGTTACAATTCTCACCCTTATCAATGTTTTATTATTGTATTATCTGTTTATCTGCCGCAGTTGTGTTTTGCCAAAGATTTTCTGGTCCAATCAATTATCTGAGCAAACATTCCCCCATTATGCTTACCACATCTTCGTTTAGTTTCTGATAAATATCCCAATTTCTCACTAGGAAACTATCCACGTTTGTGGTCAACAGTACGTTAGTGAGGTTAGTGCAACCCACTGAGCGTTCGTTATGGCGAAAGTTTGGAAAGCTCACAACTTGATGCTGTCATTGTTGAAGTTGGATTTATGCCAAGCAAAGACGCATTGCAGAGTAATATTCAGGATTTTTGTACCAAAGGTTGTTTGGACGTTAGAATCTGGGATGTGTCGCCGTTTATCATTTAGAGGGAATTTATTGTTAGAAGCAGTTTTAGCTATATCCAAACTTAAGATATGGGGTATTTTGTAAAATATTATTGTTTATGAATAGCTTTTTCTTCTACTTCGAGTAAATTATGCTTTTTTTACTAGCTCATACTGTCCCACTGCTGCGTAAAGCCTCCCCCTCCCAAATCTTTCCTAGGGTTCTGGATCGCGTCACCTCAAACCAGACCTGGCGGTATGCGTCCAGGGCATCTCGACACAACTCTTTCGAGGCCGGCATTATGCATTACGATTTAAATTAGTTTTGTAGTAACAAAACATCGACATACTTTAAAGTTTAACACCGAGATAATTCTTAATTTCCTGATACCCTTGATGAAGGCGAACCAGTTTTGAAGAGCTCTGACTTTTCGGGAACGAAAACATCTTTACCCAAACATATGAGAAAAACTATGTCAAAATCAAGTCTGCAACTCCAATTCTGGTCACGTCACAGTTACCTTGAGCTCCACGTCCAATCCTTAAGGCGAAGCTCTCCGCGCGTGCACTCACACACTTAAGATCACACAGTCGTGATTTGCATACTATCCGTTGACATACTTTATTCCTCAAAGCTACATAACTCCACTTATCTGCAGTAATAGATCGGTGTGAGCCGTTAAACTAGAATTGCAATAGTGTTTTCGTAGCACGTCATTAAATCTTATCATGTCCGTGTCGGTTTCATCAGAGTGACACGCGAGTTTATTATCTTGGTAGTACATGTCTTCTGGTTAGTTTGTTTCTTTTGCTGAATTCTTGGAAATATTTTGTTGAATATTTTTAGCTGAACTTACGCTGTCACTTACGGGATATATTCTGTGATTTTTGGGATGGACGGATAGCGGGACGACTCGATCATGGCGCTTGCAACAGCGTCAAAATATTGGGAGCTCACAATTGTTGAAAATCAATTAGTTATAAACCGTGAAAGCTTAGAACAGTATTTTTAGCTGACAACAAAAAGGGAGTCCTTGTATTTTTTTTCTGTATCTCCTAAATATTTGGTGCTTAGGTTGTTCGCAAGGACACTGCTTGGAGTGATGTCAGAGTTTGAAATAAAAAGAACTACTATTAAAATGAGTCTAGTTTAATTTAGTTTGTAATCATCAAGATTTCTTTTCTGCATTAAGTAAGGCCTCAGGCGACAATAAACTGTACTAGTTGGTGAATTCGCTAACTAGCTGTCAGTCTTGCAACATTTATAATATTTTACACATGCAGCGCTCTATCCTGCAGCCCTATTAAAACTTTCTAACCGTATTACTCATAATAACAAACTTGGTATTTTGTCGAAGGAATTCTGCGGCGAGATGAAAGGCTAAATACCGTGTGTATTTAATTAATTAACGTCAACATTATATTTAATGAGCTTTTCGATGAAATGCTGGACCGCACAGAACATACAATAACGAAAAATATACAATAGACGATAAATCTCGAAGTAACAATACCATTTCTTTGTCTCAAAACAAGTATCTTTTGCTCAGTCTTTGGTATGAAATCCGTGTTATAAGAGAACTGTTCATTTGCGCCTCGAGTAATATCATTTTCCACGTTTTCCTTGCCTTTGTCGATGTAGACACAATAAAAGCAAGCCGGCTCGTTAATCGCACAGAGTAGTCCTGGCGCGTAATTAACTTTGCAGCCAGAGAGAGTAGAGATTTACGTGGACCCCGGGTACAATTAAATTTGCATAGGAAATTGCACAGAATGAGCTAAGAATAAGTTACCCGAGTATGAAACTAAATTTTATGCTTGTCGTCGGCTAAAGGACTCTTATTTATTTACCTGGCTCTTAGCCTCGTAATTGTTAACTCAGATCATTAAAGTAATTTTTTGTTCAACATTTGTTGCCTGAAGCAACAATGTTGATCGTACAATCGTCATCGTCTGCCTAGCCTTTTACATGTAGGTTTCGGCTTCCAGTCCAACCAAATGCAGCTGAATACCAGTATTTTACAAAGAGCGACTGCCTATCTGACCTCCACAACCCACTTAGTACTGGGTAATACGATACCCTTTGGTAAGACTGATTGTCAGACTTTCGGACCACTGACTACCTGGAACGTCTGTCCAAGATCTACAAATGACAGCCGGGACTAACGGCTTAACGTGCATCCCGACGCACGGAGGAAACTCGGTACGTAATGGGTGGTCACCAATCCACAGACCTACCTAGGCAAGCGCGGCTTAACCTGAAGATTGATACTGGCTGCTATTATTTGACACAAGCTCCTCCAAATGTTGATCGTACAATCTTAGACAAAATGTTTAAAGATTTTCAATTTCGACGCGAGTTTTATTCCTAACAAAATTTTATTCCAACGTCTACCGCATCTGCAAGATTTATTTGACAGCTTACTATTTTTAATATCTCCTGAAACTTATTAGCTCGCATCCCGTAATAACCATATTAAAGTTTAGCTTTTTTGTTTTCGTAAACCCATTTAACAAGAAAGCAATGATTCGTAAAACTGTAGCTATTTGTAGCACAGCGGTGTAATTGGCTATCAGGGCAAAGAAAAATGAACAGATGTTTATTTTAATGCACTCTATCCATCAAGACTAAAAGCGGCGCTACCTCGAAGACAGGCCATAGCAATGTAATTAAGAATATTGAAAAACAAATAATTATTTTCGAATCATGTTTCGTGTTGCAGTGGAGTCGTAACCTATAATTTTCGTGATGAATTACTCTTAAGTGCTGGTAAATACGTAAACCTACATATTAATGGGTTCTGGAGTATCCATTTCCTTTTACTGCCAATTCATATTTTAACTAAGTAATTGACAGATATAGTTAATAAGACAATTTATAGTTGCTTGTTTCGTGTGATGTCATAAATGGAACGCCTAATTTCTACACTCTGTTTCTATGTTCCTCATTATTAATGATAAACTTTAACATTTTTCATGAAAACTATCACTACTTATGATTTGAGAAAAAAGGGGTTGGAAGATTTTTGTATGAAGGCTGGTCCGACTAACTGCCGATTTTAGTTTATTTTCATAATATTTACCTACTAGATCTTTACATAGTACAAACGGTGGGAGCATGTTTGTACGCTTAGAACTTTTAAACAACGCAACGGATTGTAATGCAGTTTTCAGCAATAGATAGAGTGATTCAATAGCAAGATTTATATGTAAAATATTGTACCCGTGTGAAGCCAGAGCGGGTCGCTAGCAGCTTATATTTCGGAAATGTGACGCATTACAAGATTTTGTCAAATACAAAACTTGTTTATATTGATACTCTATTGATTAATACAGGTTTAATGCGGTGCCGCTATTTTGAAAATAAAATAAAATAGCGGAAGTTTGGCAGGCCAAATAATTGAAATCCCTATCTTTTAAGTCATTAAAATCACAAATCAGAAAGCTTAAGGTGTACATTATTTTACTATCGTTATAGGTAAGTGTTGCGAACTCAATACATTTATTACACAATACTTTGCCGTTTCCCCACATGTTGTCTGCAGTGTAAGTTTTATTGCTACATCCGTAGTTCCGTACCTTTCCACGATATTTTTCATATTTAACGATGTTTAGAATTTACGCCTCTTGTGAGTGAAGGCAGACAGACAACTCGCCGCTTCCTGACTATTCTTGTATGCACCATTCGGTGTTCATACGTCTGCCTCAAACGTGTACTAAAAATTGCTGGAATGGCAAATTTTATATTTTAGTTACAAAATATGTTAAGAAAATATTCAGAAATATTATTTCGTTTCGAAAATATCTTTTCCATCTTGTGAAATTTTCGTTCGTTTAAAAACAACTTTAATGAAACACAAGAGTTTATCTGCATACTTAGAATGTGCCTAAAATATTTGTGGTTGCTAAAGTTTTTATTAATATGTAATTATGTATTAACTAATAACAAAACTGGATGCAGCTGAATACCAGTATTCAGCTGCATCCGGTTAGACTGGAAGCCGACCGCAACATAATTGGGAAAAGGCTAGGCAGATGTTTAAAATATTAGATTAACAACTTAATGCCGAATATTTCATTTTATTAAAGTTCAAACCACACCCTTTCTTCAATATTCAATCCGTACCGTTATAATGCAGTTGTAGACTTTCAACTTTAGTACAAAATACCCTACTATTTTATACGTTTACGGTTATTTTATAGATTTCTGACAAAGGTACTTAACTTAGCATTAAACCTAGTAAAGTATTGCCTACATACTTAAGCACGTTGCAATCTTTACTGGTGGTGTAGACATGAAGGAAAGTTTGACCTTTTCGATTTGACTTTAAGCACTTTGCTTAACTTGGCTGATAAATGAATGATAATTTAAAACCTATTATTTTAAAGTTCAATCTTACGTAATTTATAATTCTTCGTCTATGTGGATGATGTGCTTATAACTTCTAGTTACAATGAAAAATTGATACTTGACAAGGATTTGTGTGAGATACCACTACTAAAAAGGGTAAATAGATATTCTATTTTACTAATTCATGCCAATTGTATTTTTATTGTAAGAACATTTTCCTTTGTAATAAACGTTTTTTTATCCTCTAAATAAATGGGAAAATAAAACTAAAAGCCGGTTATTTTTGAAAAAAAAAAAATAACCGGCTTCCAATAAAAACCTTAAAAACTTAATTTCGGAAGTCGGTGACTTTTGTTTGTTTCATTGATTTTTTTGCCACCGACTTCCGAAAGTTAAGCTAATTTTTCCACTTTTTTTTTAAGTTTTTATTTTACCTTTTTTAGTTGTGGTATCTCTATATGTTTTTAGCGAAAATTCTTTTATGTACACGAGACGAGTAGGTACTTGCTTGGTTCACTATGTCGACTTGGTATTATGATGTAAAATTCATATTTGATCTAGAAAGTCTTGTCAAATATTTCATAAGTCGGCGTTGGACGTGTTGGAATGAAAACTCCTCCAAAATGTTTGCAGTGGGCATCCCCTATTATCGTAAATAATAATACTGTGATGCCGTGTGCCGAGCGTGAAATTGGCAAACTTAAATGTCTATAAAATATTTTATTATGAATGTGTATTTTATGTATTAGTTCCGGCCAATCAAATGGACTTGATTAAAAACTAGTTTGTACATTCTGGTGAAATATTGATTGGAATGATTTATTTGTTTACCTAGATGTAATAAAATATTATGAGAAATAAGCTATATCGCATAAATCTAATAGTTTAAGGAAAAGTATAAATAACCATTTTCATAATAACCATCGCCTGATTTGACTTTTAAATTTTGATCAGCGTATATTAACAATTCATACTTTGTAGAGCCTGCCTCAATTTTCTAGAACATTCTCCTCACACCAACCCATATATGACCAACATAACCCGTACATGACCAACATCACCCATACACGACCAACATAGCCTGACTACACTCAATCACAACCGCACCGTGCAATCAGTGCAAAATTTTAAAAATGCTTTATACCCTGCTATAAAAACAAAGACCATTCTCTGGAGGAAGTGGTCTTTTATACAGGCTTATCAGTGGTTAAGGCAAACACTGCTTTTGTTATACAATTAACTTTTAATTTACAGCGTCGGCTTATCGCTGGTGGAGAATTTTCTTCGTTATTTTCAGGAAACGACTCGTTAAATGGAAATTGTTGCGTTGTTAGATAGTTTCTTTGGGTTTTATTTTGATTTTTATTACGAAATAGGGTGGAGTATCAAGATAGGTGACATGCCTGTAAAAATATTTAATGTTTAGTAATAATAATATTTGTTAAGAAATTAAAGTTTATGAATCATAAAACTTTTTTATACGTTACTTAAATACATGTCGTATTTCGAAATAAAAAGGTTCTAATTTCGCTGATAGATAGTTTTCATGAAAAAATAGACAGTTCATTTCTTCGAATTCATGTAGGTACTCGTATTATTAATATTTTACTTACGTGACAGAAGTGTCCAAGTAAATTATTCATATTAGTATGCATAATTAAGTAGGTAAATATGTGCTCGTACGAACGACGACGTCGCAGAAAATAAAACTGCTTTGCAAAATATTAAAAAGGTCGTTGTTCTGTTTTAATTATAATTTCCAACGAGAATTTTATCCTCATTGCAAAATTGTGCTGTATTAACACTTTACTTAATTAAAATTTTAAATGTAAGTACTTAGATGCAGATACACACGCGAACTAAATTATTTTGAGGTGTGGACAATTTTTAGATAAGAAACTGTATTCACCAGAATATAGGTAAATTGTGTTAGAATTTACTACAAGCCCGTAAGTAAGTAGTAGCTAAAACAAATAATACCATAAACACAGTGCCTTTTGGCAGACTGATATAGGTAGGTACTAATCTAGTAATTTATATGCAAAATTTTACGGACGAATTCCCACAAATGGTCTACTATAAATGCAAATCCATCAAACAGCCCATTCTTCATAAAACCAAAAGCCATCTAGACTAAACATCGGAAGTCAAAACGCAAAATATGCCAATAAAGCGCGAAAGGGCTGCAATTACGGGGCTTAACGTCCAATGTGAAGATGTCATTCCATACCCGTTCCACCAAATTGGAGGTCATTCAATTTGCATATAAAACGTGCAGAGGCGTCAATAGGACGACACTACTAGAGGGCTCGACATAAGTCCCATTTGCTAGAATCCGGCCCTGGACCGACCATTGTCGAGTGCGGCCCTGTGTTGTTTACATTTTGTGAAATGTATTGTCGCCATCAGGGCGTGTTTCATGTTCTAGCCCAGTGGATAATTCTGTTCAGGATTGTCTGAAAATGAAATTAAGCCGAAATCGATATTTCATTACAGTTCAGCTGTCGATGCAGAATTACAGAGGTATTCAATCCTGTCACATAGATGTAAACTTGTTGAATTATTTTTTAAGTAGTTTTAATAGGGCTAATACTTGTTTAAATATCTCTTATTCTTAGATACAGGCAGACGAGGTTTAAGCTGTAGTCGTAAAGCTAGACAAAACCATCGGTTTGCAGCTAACAGTGTCTATTTCCAGGACCAGTATTAAAATTCTACGGAGACAGAAATGCTTTGAAGGCATTGAAATACTTTTAGGTTTACTGTCACATGAGACATTTGGACGCCTCTTGCTTTTAGGACGATTCTAATGCTAGGAGTGCATTAGAATCATTCTCGGAGTGTTTCTTGGAGTGTGTATCTTTATACAGCGTTTTATTGAGAAGTCAGTGATACCTAGTCAATAATAATCTATACATATAATAAAATATAATAATAATAGGCTCTTATTGCGCGGCTGGGTCAAGGGCTTGATTCAGAAAGCAGAACTCCTGGACACGGCACACACAGTGAGGCGGTTCCTCTCTCTGGAGCCCTGACCACCGGCAGCCTGGACTTTGTTCCTGATGCCGATGGGACATCTATTTTTTTTTTTAATGTTTTGTTTTTAAAAATATTTAAAAATGTATTAGATAAGAGAAAGAATGAATAAAGGAATAATAATAATGCCAGCCTATTATTACTGTCCCACTGCTGGGCAAACGTCTCTTCTCATACAGAGATGGCACGAGCATTAATCAAGACGCTTGTTCAAGACGGGTTGGCGATTTCAGACTTATATTCATTATAAGTCCAGATCTCCTCACGATGTTTTCCTCCACCGTTGTCTGTTTTGTCCAAGATAAACTTAGATTCTTTCTAATTTTATCTTCTTATAGTCAATAACTTAAAAAAAAAAAGAACAGAATACATGCAGCATTTTAAGACACAAAATAACCTGAATACGTAACAACATCATACAGGTACAACCGATGCTCAAAGATCTCTTATAGATAAAGTAATACGTGAGGTTCTCAAAGTGCAAGTCATAAATCCGTATGCAATAAAACGGGAACAAAGTATGGCACGTGACTTCAGCTTCACGTTGAGATGTAAATATTTACTGCTACATTTTATACCACAGGTTTAGTTGGAGCTATAAATCTTCTGTATGATTTGGGTAAGTTTGGGGCAAAACATTTTATTTTTTTTGGGCAATAAAATCGATGTAGTGGAAGCTCTTGTACAGGCAAACGTAATTGGTAACGCTGTGTAAAAAGTTTTATATCCACGTTTAGTTCATCCAACAATAAATCTGTAAGTACTTACTAAATTTGCTTCGGGTGTTATATTTATTTATACCAAAAAATATAAAGTAGAATGTCGCACGAAGCAACAACGTTTTGGTGAAATATTACATATTTTATTAGATATGTCACAAAAGTATGTCACATCTGACGCAAATGCTCTGTAAGTAAAAATACTAAATAACTGACTCATATAATAAGTTTCTCCCTCGATTAATTTGAAACAATGCATCAAATAAGTGTAACAAAATAACTTGCAATATTTCCGTCCTCATTTTTTTTCCTAGCCTTCTCTGTCTCACTCCTGGGGAAAGGCCTAATATGGAATGATATTCACAAGCTCTGCTAAAAGACGGAAAATAATATATAAATGTCTTCCCCCAAATAAAGCCGATAAAGTTTCTAATATAGCAGAAAATATTAAGAAGGGTCTGAAAGAGCACTTAGTAGTTACGACAAATACATCAAAGTAACTTGGCCACTGTAGCCAAGGATTATCTCAAATTACCGACCAAACAGTCCATTCAAACGATTCAGCGAGGTCCAAACCGATCTCTAGGAACTATTAACGGGAACCGGCTCAAGCTTAGTCGCAGATAGGTTTACTGGTTATCTGGTGTTTTAGTTCAGTAGTTAATCTCGGTTGGTTATAACGTTCTATTTGAATTTTGTATGAGTAAGACACACTAAACCTTGTATCTATGGCTAAAGTAAGTTAAAGTAACCATTTTAATATTATATTTCATCTCAACGTAAATGATGTAACCAAGGTTTTGTAAAAGTATTCTGATTTAAAAGAGTGTCCATGGAGTTTCTTGGCCGTTCTTCTCCATAGAGATCAACGTTAGGGAATGGGCAACTACAGTACTTTCACAGTTTTTGTGCCTTGTGACTGGGACTGTAGCTATATTTTACTGTTGTCTTTGTTTCGACAATTCAAAAGTGCCTGTAACTGGCCTACTTGAAATAAATGCTTTGATTTTGGTGATTTTGATTTTGATAGAAAAGAATTTGAACGAAGTATGAACCGTCAAAGAAAGCGAAGAGAAGATATCTAACTTTTAACAATTACTAAACAGAATAAAAATCGAATTTTTAGTTATTACTTTTACTCAAGTGATCACTTTAACTTAATTTTAGATACGATAATAATAGTTATATTCAAATAGATACAAAGTTTATCGATAACTATCCTCAAATTAATGAAAATTTACAAATATTTTATTTACTCTACCTAATTTATACCTAATTACAATATAATACCGGTCATACTTCTAAGTACGCGCTTGCTAGCCACATTAAAAAAAAAACATTGTACGAGCTACGCTGTACATTGACCTTTGTGTTGTTTGTACGTCATACTCATCAATGCATGTCGATATTGTTAAGGTGTGCATTTCTTTAACTTAGTATGTAATCGTGTAATTATAATTCAGTAGCAATAAATCCATCAAGGGAATCACTAGTCTACTCATTGACATAACATAACATACCTTACAAGTCTACATAACAAAGTACATAACATTTTCACTGTTGGCCATCATACCCCAACAATAATTTCAGTTTCGAATCAGAGAATGTGAGAAATATAACCATCCTTTCTTGCCAAATCGTCAGAAGACAGATACCTACCCATTTTCTCACAATTTCAATGAGACTATGCCAACCATAACATAAGTTACTAACGTCGCTTTCACCCAACATTTTCGCCTCTATGGTGCCATTTTCTGTATCCACTCAATATCAGCGGGAAGCGTCAAAAATATTACGTCTAGACTGCAGCATGCCGTGCATGTTAGCTAAAGGGGACGGAGAACGAAAGTGAACTAAACGATCACATATTCATATTAACATGGCATAATATGCGGTTTTCCGGACAGTTAGTCACTAGTAGTCTATTAAAGAGTATAACAAGACCCTTAACGAAGCCAAAAGGTTTGTTCTTCCCATCATTGCGATCATTTTTTTGTTCTAGATCATACCTGGGAACCTTCTAGTTACGGGTCAAAGTTCCAACATTTTCACAAGTTTTTTTTTTTAAATACTTGTTTTTAATGTAAGATTTTTACTTTAAACATCTCCACGGCCCCCGTACCATTCAATCCGTCTATCACCACAATGTTTTAAGTGAATTACATTGCGTCCTACCGTAAAAGGTGATATTTCCTCCCAAAAAAAAAGTCGTCTCCCAGCAATCATTTTTGCGTAAATTTACTAAGTTTGATGTACATAATACTTGGTTGACGGGTTCGTGAAGGGTCCGTTTACACCCTGTATGTAAATTCCTAAAAATAAGAGGGCATTGGTTGAAATTAAGATGACCAAGATTATGATGACCAAGTGTAGTTAGAATATAATTTATTTAAGGTGAAAGTGTTTTGTAAAAGCAGAAAATTAGAACAACATAAATTTCTTAAAAAAAAAAATTACTGTAACACTGAATTCACTGTTATTGCTTCTACAGGAGTCCAATTACATGAAACCACTTAAACCCTACTAAGAACCAGTTAATCTTACAGAACAAGCGGCACCACAACAATATATTGAACTAAGTACCTACTAGAATTAATTTCTACTCCGCAAACTAACAAGGAATCCGAGTTAGAACAAAAAGTGAAGCAAGAAAGCATATAATTGAATGGGGACCTTATTTACTTAACTAAGACTGTATAAATTTTCGTTGTTCAACAAGGAACAATAAATTTTCACGAAGCTTTGCAAAGCAGCTTTATATTAACGAGACCTGGTTTCAATAAGGAAAATGCAAGAATGGAGTGTTAGCATGCATAGTCGCTAAAAGAATACACTAATTTGGAAGCACATGCTTCTGCTTTGTTGTTTTTATCACTTTATGTGATAGATCTCACGAAATATCTTTCATACAATGTCATTCTTGTAACTTTTTTCATTAAGATGTCAATTAACCGTCAATGGCGACACTGCGACAGAATCATGACTGTCCTAGACAGGCCGATGATGGACTGTTAGATAATTGAGCGTAGGACCTCTCAAGTTTTAAATTACTTTTTTTGATAGTATTTTCTTCCACTTTTACATTGCAGTGCATATTGTTATTCGTAACGAGAAAGTTATTGCAATTGCAAGATATCCTTCCGTTTGGCTGTCATCATTCAACTTATGTTTCCATTTCTTATTACATCTTTGTCTTAACCTTAAATAATTAGGCAATTAATTTTGTTTATTGTATGAAAACGTTATGTTAGTTATGGTTTTGGAGAACGTATTATGTTGATTACACTATTGAAATATTATTATTGTAGCAATGATTTACGTGTCATAGAGTTAACTGTTAAAGTTTGTTCAAAGAATGGTTTTATACATTTTTCATACTATTATACTTGGCTATTTGTAGTGTAAATAGCCAAGTCACGAAATACATTGCGAAAAAACATTACAAAATACTTAACTTTATTGAAGAATAAAACAATCTTGTTACCAAGTACTAACTTGAAAGGTACGTACTCAGGTATGTTCTGTCTGTAAAAGCGGATCACTTAGTTATTGCTAAAGGTTGCAGAATTAAATTAAACAGGCTTTAGCAATCCAAAGAGCTTAGATTTAGCTGAGATTTCAATGCCAAAAGAAATAAAAGAAAATTGGAATTGCATTTTATATTTAACCAATCAATTCTGCCCATTCCAATCCATTGCTTCACGTTTTCCAATCTGCATCTGGTTTCCGCCTTTTTCATAAGGCAATTAAAAAATAATAATCTCAGTGGCTAAACCAATTGAAGGGAAATCTCGAAGCATTTTTTTTTATTTTCGTGTTAAGTGAATCGTCTATGCTTTTAATAGGTTTTATTTACTTTTTCGCTCAAGTTGAGAAGTTCTTTTCAACTTTTGGTTAAGTGGTCGAGTAGCCTAACTGGTAAGGGTATGTTTAGTTGGAATGTATGTTTGTGTGTTAGAAAGTTTAGATAGATTATAGAAAGATTGTAGATAGATTATAGATAGATTATAGAAAGATTATAGATAGAGATAGATAGTATTTTTTAAACAATTTTAATTCAGTTTCTTGTATACTTAACAACTTACTAAATATCATCATCATCATTCTCCTGCCCTTACCCAAAGATCGGCTGGTCGGGGTCCATTAATTCCAGAAGCGTTCATCATTGAAAATATGTACATTATATGAAGCAATTAAGGGGTTTTTTTTTCCAAATCTTATCTTTTTTTTTATTAAACTGAACAAAGTAAAAAAAAAGAAACAAATATTTTACTAAATCTGATCATTTAAACGCAATCAATATGCTGTGATTATCTTTTTACTTAATTTGACCGAGAGAGAGAGAGAGAGTAGTAAAGTGATTGTTGTTATTGTTTGTTGTTGTTGTTGTTTATTGTTGTTGTTGTTTTTTATTGTTGATTATTTGAGAGTATTTTTACGAATGTACGCGAGCTCTAAGTGTGGTCCCCAGATTGCCTGGTCAGCTGCCATACGTTCTTTCATTTGGGATCGGCGCTACATGTATTCTTCTGCCATACTTCTCTATTACTCGTCATCTTATCGGACCTACGTAGTCATAATACAATACTTAATAGAGTAAATACTTTTAAATATCTTGGACATTTATTGACCTCGGACCTGGAAGACGATGCAGACATTGAAAGGGAACGTAGGGCGCTGTCTGTTCGTGCGAATATGACAGCCCGCAGATTTGCTCGGTGTTCGAGGGGCGTCAAAATAGCCCTATTTAGGGCATTTTGTACGTCCTTTTATACCGGTAGTCTGTGGCTGGATTACACGCAGGAACAGTACAGCGCTCTACGTGTCCAATACAATAACGCGTTCAGGGTGCTCTTGGGGCTGCCTCGCTTTTGTAGTGCGGCGGGGATGTTTGCCGAGGCGAGTGTGGATTGTTTCTACACAGTCATGCGCAAGCGGTGCACATCCCTGGTCCGAGGGGTGCGGGCCAGCCGCAACAGTATCCTGAAAGCGTTTGCTGAACGTTTCGACTGTCAGTACGTGAACCACTGCTGCATGGTTCACGTGCTGACTAATGTTAATATATTGTTTTAATTTTGATTTTTAATTTTGATTTTGTATTTTATTTCATTTTGATTGTTTTTGATTTTAATTTGGATATTGTTTTAAATTTTATTTTGATTATGTTTTAATTTTGATTGTGATTTTAATTTCGTTAATTGTACCTATGATCCAAAGTTGATTGAAATAAAGAAATAATAATAATAAGTGGCCCGAGTGTCAAATTGACAGCACGAATTTTTACGATACTGAATTTTAATTTAATGTTTTTATCGATTTAACCCATATTTAAACAATAATATATTAATTACATCAATAACAATGATAAGAAAAAAAAAAACAGAAAACCTATTTTACAAAACCGGACCCTAAATTTTTGGAATATACTTTAAAATATTCATGAATGCTGACAAGAAGCCGGGCAAAACATCAGGCACACCCACCATCTCCGGACTCGTCGCTCAGCTCCGCCTCGCAGCCGCCGGGACGCGCCTCAATCGTGAGTGCTGTGTCTCCGATCGCTGCAGTTGCGTCGAACTCGAGTGACGAGTTTTTCTCCCCGCCGTCGACCCCATCACCACCACGACGACGAGGAAGAGGACGGCCACCAGCGGGCTTGGGACCTCGAGGCCAACAGGCCCCGAACAGGGTCCCCGCTGCCGGTGGAAATGTGTCGCGCATGCGATGGACTCAGTCCATTAATGAGAACGTCATGCGCGCATATTATGGGGCTACTGAGGGGGGAAGCAACTTGACTGCGTACCGTGGTCGGATGCTCTCTCTGTTTCAGGTGCTTGAGCCAGGTGTCAGCGTGTCGGCGCAACGGCTGTCGGATCAAGTGCGGGTCATACAGCGTAACCACATGTTGGATGACACCGTACTTGAGCGACTACGCTTCCATTCACGGAGTAACCTAGTTATACCTGCTTCGCCAATGATTGCGGTACAGCTACAAAATGTATCCAGTGCTCCACCGCGATCCGAACACGATGGTGAAGAAGATGATGACGAAGTTATATCCGTGAGTACCCAGTGCAACGCACAATTGAGGAGCGCTTTGGAGGGTGCATTCCGGGAGTACCGATCCACACCGCCTGAACTTAGGCCACGTCTACCTCGTTTACCTATGCACAAGAAAAACAAGGCGCTGGTGTGTGCTTTAGATTCGCAGCTGTCAAACTGCTTTGACAGCAGCAAAGACCTCACCGATACCCACTCAATATTGTACTGTGGAGCTGTAGCGGCATGTCGTGTAGCTCACGTCAAATTTCCCAACAACGACAGAGCTACACGACCAAAATTTGCTGTTCCAGCTTGGCAATGCAGGATTGAGCGGCGTATCGGTGAGGCTAGAGCCCTCATCGGCAAGTTAATCTGCTTCAGGGAGGGCAATACTCGACCTAGAGTGATGCGCTTTGTGAAGCGGGCGTTCTCGGGAACTGATGTTAGTTTTCGAGACTACTTAGCCCGCGTCACAGAGCGTATCGACTTCCTGAAGCAGAAGATCTGTGCATGGGCAAGCCGTATTCGTCGGTACAAGCGGCGAGTGGAGCGTTACACTCAGAATCGCACATTCCAAAGTGATGAAAGGTGGGTATATAGGGCTTGGGAACGACCGGACCAAGGTGTGACTGATACGCGTCTACCAGATGATGACGCCATGTGTTCGTTCTGGCGCAACATCTGGTCGGTGCCTGTCAGTCACACTGAGGGTGATTGGACCCGGGAGGTTGAATGAGCGTGTGATTCGATACCTGAAATGGGGGCAATTATCATCAGCCCCCAAGATGTAGCTCGTGCAGTCCGTCCGTTGCCTAACTGGAAATCTCCAGGGCCGGATGGACTGCACAACTTCTGGATTAAATGGTTCCAGAGATCACATGTTCGCTTAGCATCCCAGTTTCAGTCAGCCTTAGAGTCAGGGTCGCTGCCCCAGTTCTTGACGACAGGAATTACCCACCTGCTCCATAAATCAGGTAGTACTGCGGAACCCAAAAATTATAGACCAATCACTTGTTTACCAACGGTCTATAAAGTTCTTACATCCATTTTGAGAGCTAAAATCAATCATCATATTGATAGTCAATCAATCAATCAATCAATCAATCAATCAACTTTATTTTTCTCACCACAATATACACAAATTATTTTACATCGGTCAGATTCGACAATGATACACAATTCAGGTAAGTATATGTTGTGGGAGACTGGTGCCTAAGCTAGGCTCGTGGCCTGTGTTTCAGGACACCAGGATCCCACCCCTTTACATTTTCATTTTTAAAAATTATGTACTAGGCCCGCTGACAGATTGTAATTAGGAATCAGACATTTTATAGTTTTATTTACTATGATTAAAATCTAGGTTAAGTATGCGAGACGAATGTTAGTAGATGTGTAGTATGGGTGATTGAATGTGTGTGAGTGTGTGGGTGTGTGTGTGTGTGCGTGGGTGTGTGACAGTACGTGATATTGTGTTTAGGTCACTATAAGTATATTTTCAGTTTTATTATAGTTTAATGTTAATAGCCAGTCTGTTAGCCTCTTTTTGCATTTATTATTTGTGAGGCTAAAGATATGTAACACTTTGTGAGTTTTATTGTATAAGTAACCACCCAGATAGCAAAAGAAACGCCTTGCGAACATAGTTTTGAGACGTAGATGATGGCGCTCCACAGGGTCATATCGTCTTTTCCCCCTGGACAACGTTGGATTATAAACCAAAAGAGAATGCTGTTTCAGCAGAATGTGCAATATAAACAGTTGCCGCACTGTCAGGACTTCATTCTCTTTGTATAACTGTTCAGTGGGGTAGCGATACGGTCGAAAAGACGAAACTTTCAGTATAGCTCTTTGGGTTCTTTCAATTTCTATTAGGGTAGTTTTTGGAGCTCCACCCCAAGAGGTGATGCAGTAGCATATTATAGATTGAGCAAGGGTATAGTACACTGTTTTCATAATATTTTTATCGACTACATGTCTCAGCGTTTTAAACACATAAATTAGTTTCCGTAATCTGTTACTAAGAGTGGTTATGTGATCTTGAAATCTTAGGTTTTTGTCGATCGTTATTCCCAGGTATTTTACATTCTCAGCCTTGGTGAGTGGTTCGCAGTTACAACTACGGGTGAGTGGGTTTGTGCAGGAGTGAGCTACAATAGTATTAGGTAATGTTTGGGAGGATACGTTGTTTTTCATGGAGAATGCTATGTAATTGGTTTTGGTTATATTAAGGGTCAACAGATTTTCGCGTAACCAATTGGATACTGTATTAAAGCCAAGTTGTGCACGCTCATAGACATCTTCCCACGAGCTCGCGCTGAACAAGAGGGCAGTGTCATCAGCAAAGCTAATGATTTTGCCATTGGGGATAGTAAGCATACCCAGATCGTTGATATAGATGAGGAATAATGAAGGTCCAAGGACACTACCTTGAGGCGTGCCGTAGTTAATTTTTTGTTCCTGACTGATGAATTCATCTATCTTTACTGTCTGGGTACGCTCACTCAGATAGTCTTTAAAGAGTTCCAGTGGAAGTCCTCTGATTCCCAAGCTTTCCATCTTACGTACAAGAATTGGGACAGAAACCGTGTCGAAAGCCTTAGCAAGATCTAGAAAAATGGCCATAACTTTATCCCCACTATCCATGTTTGTGACCACATAGTCTGTTAACTCATGGACCGCGTCAGAGGTGGATTTCCCTGAGCGAAACCCAAATTGCGCTGGTGCGACAAGATTATTGTTTTCCAAGTAGCTCACAAGTCTGCTGTTCATTACCCGTTCCAGTATTTTGGAAAAGGCAGTCAGCACAGATATAGGTCTGTAGTTATCAACACGGCTCCTGTCCCCACTCTTGTAGATCGGATGAATTATGGCTTTTTTGAACACGTTAGGAAATTTACCTGTGGAAAGAGCAAGGTTACATACGTACGTTAACGGAGGCACAATCACGCCCGCATGCTTTTTCAAGAGGTCACCGGATATCCCATCCCAACCCGCGGCACAATTATTGCGAAGCGACATTAATATTCCATTTACCTCTTCCTCATCTGTTGGGAGCATTACCATGGATTGCGTTCCGTTACATAGGTTTCCCTTTGTAACTTTTGTATGTGTACTCTTTATATTTTTTGCTAATTTTTCACCTATTTTGGCAAAAAAGTCATTGACATGGTTTACCGAATTTTGTGGTGTACTTAATGAGGCTAGTAATTGTGATGATGTGTTGGATTTCCTTGTCGACCTGTTAGATATATTATTTATGGCCGACCATAACTGTTTAGTGTTTTTTCCAGCTTTACTGATCTCATTTTTTTCAAATTCTATTTTTAATTTCTTTAATAATTTATTACAAAAGATATAATTAGTAATTCTAGTAATTCTATCATGTCTGCCTCTCAGAATGGATGTAGGAATGGGTCCCGCGGTACTAAGGAGCTGCTCCTTATTGATATGGCCATTAGCCAACAGGTTCGCCGCTCGCGAAGGGATCTGTCTACATGTTGGATAGATTACAAGAAGGCCTATGATTCTGTGCCTCATACATGGCTCATGAAGGTGCTGGAGTTATATAAAGTTGATGCAACTCTGCGTACCTTCCTGATGTCATGTATGGGGCACTGGAGAACGGTCCTTCGCTATCCAGGATGTCGACAGATCCAGGGGAACAGCGAACCGATAAAGATTGAGCGCGGTATATTCCAGGGTGATAGTCTGAGTCCATTGTGGTTTTGTTTAGCCTTGAACCCTCTCAGCACACTGTTGGAGGGTTCAGGTCTATCGGTTGAGGAGAGGTGGTCAGGTCATATCTCACCTTCTTTACATGGATGATCTGAAACTCTTTGCCCCCAACAACTTGCAACTGATGAAGCTACTGAAGGTAACGGAAACTTTCAGTAGCGCCATCATGATGGAATTTGGTGTGGACAAATGTGCAGTCATGCATGTGAAGCGAGGGGAGATTATGGAATCCGTGGGAACTCAACTCTCGGATTCCATACACCTTAGATCCCTCTCCTCAACAGAAACCTACAAGTATTTGGGTATGTCGGAAGCATTAGGTATCAATACTGCCGACATGAAACAATCATTGAGGGACCGCTTCTTTGGCCGCCTGAATAAAGTACTAAGCAGTCTTTTGTCAGGTGGAAACAAGGTGCGCGCCTTCAATGGTTGGGTCATGCCGGTTTTGATGTATTCTTTCGGCATACTCAAATGGACTCAGACGGAACTTGATGCCCTGGATAGGAGGGTCCGCGCACTGCTGACTGCAAATCGAATGCATCACCCGCGGTCGTCGGTGATGAGACTGTATATCCCGCGGAAGTGCGGGGGTCGTGGCTTCTTAAATGCTAAGACCCTGCACAACCGTGAGATATGCAGCCTCAGGGAATACTTCCTAGAAGTCGACGAGGGGATGCACCGAGATGTGGTCTCAGTGGACAAGGGCCTCACCCCGCTCTCTCTGGCTAACGAGAACTGGCGCAAACCTAGAGTATTAGACACTAATGATCGCAAGTAGGTATGGCAGGGCAAGGAGCTTCACGGACGCTTTTACCGGGCCCTACATGGACCCGATGTAGACTTCTTAGCGTCCGTATCTTGGCTGCGTTTCGGTGACCTATTCGGCGAAACCGAAGGTTTTGTCTGTGCAATAATGGACGAAGTTATGATGACGAATAACTACCGGAAATACATTGTGAAGGATGGCACGGTTGACATATGTCGGGCATGCCACCGTCCGGGAGAATCGATCCGACACATTATTTCTGGGTGTTCTCGTCTGGCTAACGGAGAGTACTTGCATAGACACAACCTCGTTGCCAGGATTATCCACCAGCAACTTGCTTTGAAGTACAACCTTGTGGAATCAGAAGTACCATACTATAAGTATGCGCCCGACCCAGTTCTCGATAATGGTAATATCACGTTGTATTGGGATCGATCTATCATCACTGACAGGACTATTGTTGCCAATAAACCTGACATTGTGGTGATAGATCGATTGGAGCGTCGCGCAATGATTGTTGATATAACGGTTCCGCATGACGAGAACCTCGTGAAAGCAGAGAAAGATAAACAATTCAAATATCTAGATCTGGCTCGCGAGGTTGTCGACATGTGGGACGTGAGTACAGCAGTCATTGTGCCGATAGTCGTGTCGGCCAATGGCTTAATAGCCAATAGCCTCGACAAACATCTGAGGAGGCTCTCGCTTGGCAGCTGGATCAAGGGCTTGATTCAGAAAGCAGTACTTCTGGACACGGCGCGTATTGTTAGGAGGTTCCTCTCTCAAGAGCCCTGACCACCGGTATTTCGGACCCTGTTCCCGATACCAGTGGGCTACTATTTTTTATATTTTTAAATGTTTTTTATATTACTTTGTATAGAAATATTTAAAAATGTGAATTATATGTATAGAAATGAATAAAGGAAATAATAATAATGTTTATTGAACAACGTAGAAAGGACGAAATGAGTGCTTTCTACTTACGGCCGTAAACTGTATGAGGCATCAAAAATATGTGAAAATACTAAGCTATCAACGATACAAACGATCGCGCGGTTACGAGCTTTTGATAGACCTCAGTGTCACTGTTATAACATCATATTGTACGTACGCCTCGTAACCATTTAACGCTTAATATAAAGACTAAACTCCTTCAGCTTTACGAGCTTTCCATTGTAGTCACGGAACACATCAAACATAAACGATTCCTTCGAATATACAGAGTATTCCAAAATTATTGTGGTTTTTCTTCAAGTTGACTCCATTTAAACTAACAATGCGAATAAATAAGGGCAGCACGCGAAGGAAAATGAATAAGAAATACAGAACAGTTGCATTCCGTTTCGCGGCTGAAAATTTATTCTGTGAAGCGAAATCGTGCGGAAAATTTGCAATTTAGAAGTAAAAGGGGGAATGCCAATAAGCCATCGATTATGTAGATGCAAGGCTTTTGTGCAGAGCTGCAGAGTTATCATTGCATTCAGTTCGCCATTTCGCAACGATTTGTCAGGATATTTTCAAAAGGAATTTTCGTTTACGGTATTTTTAGCGTTGAAACTTGTGGGTTAGCTCGATTTTATGACGGTACCTATGGGATTTATTGGGCTTTGGCTTCGCTAAGAGCCTAACTTTTGGGTGGTCTCGCAGTTTTTCGCACAAGCATGAGTAGGTCTTTATGGGTCTGTCTCTAGCTGAATCAAAGGAGGCTTTTTTTTTTTTTTTTCCGGATGGGAAATAATCAAATGACCCCCCCAGAGTGGGGGGGTCATTTGATGTTTCCAGGGCGGAGCGGAAGAGAGTGTCATACTTGTACTGACTAAAACCCATCCATGTTCCTTCTTTGCCCTTTGTGTTCCAGGGCCACGGTATCTCTTTCGAACAGTCCGGCAGCCCTGGCAGGCATCGGCCCTTGCGGACCCCTATTTATTTGCTGACATCTCTTTGAGGCGCACGTGGAACACGAACGCGCCGTCGACACGGCCTGTCGTTATAAGACGGCCAGATGGCGAGCTGGCCCATAACTCGCCGTCCACAGGCCCGCGCCTACGGTGGCCGGGAGCCACCACGTGACCCCCAACGCCCAGGGCGTCTCCCGCGGTGACTGGGACGTGAGGTTCTTTCCCTCTCACGTCCCGCCACCTCCTTCACTAGCATGACTGCTTCGCAGAAGGAGGTGACGGCTTCCCATTCCCTCTCGCTCCGGACCATGGCTTGAACCAAGGCCGGACGGGAGAGATCGCCGCCGCCAATCGCAGCTACGAGGACACGGCGGTGCTCCGCCCAAGCGGGGCAGACCTCCACGGTGTGCTCCACCGTGTCCTCCGGACGATCCTCGCAGTGGAAACACCCGGGCGTTTCCTCCCGCCCGATTCGGTGCAGGAACCTCCCGAAACAACCGTGTCCGGTGAGGACCTGCGTCAGGCGGTAGGTGAGGGCGCCGTGGCGCCTCTCTAGCTACTCCTCAAAGAGGGGACTTATCGCCACTATGGTGGCGTGCCCTGCACGGGGTTGCGACAGTAGCTCTCTCCATGTCGCCATGAGATCAAAGGAGGCTCCGGCACTCATTGTGGATCCTCCATATTTGTATGAAGGTACATACCAGCTTATACCCGCGGCTTCACCAGCGTGAAGTTCGGTAACCGTCCCATGGGATCATACTACCGCGATAAAAGTTATCCTATATGTTAATCCATGTTATAAACTATCTATATGTCAGATTTTATCCAAATCCGTTCAGTAGTTTTTGCGTGAAAGAGTAACAAACATTCCTCCAAACTCACAAACTTTCGCATTTATAATACGAAGTAAGATAAGATTTCTTCACTTGTTTTTTTTGTTAGCCTATAGTGTGTGCCAGTGCTGGGCAAAGGCCTCTCTTTCTCCTTTCAAACCTCGCTATCCTGTTCGATCTATGGCCATGTTCACTCCGCAAAACAAGATCAGATCGTCACACCACTATAGCCGAGGTCTACCTTTTTAAAAATATATTATTATCTATTTTGTTTTTCAAGAGTCACAATATTTTTATTTATCTATGAAGTGCAGCTATGAGTCTCACTGTTTTTTAATGGCATAGCCTGAAAATACCGACTGCCTATAAATTGTACAAACTACTTACATGCATTTGTACCCCATAGCTCGACTACTGCAAAACACAACTGCAATAATTTTCAAACTACCAATGTTATCACTGTAACGGATTTAAAAACGACTCACGTATCGTATTCTATCCGCATGGCTAGCTTCATACTGCAGAGTTCCTTTGTGGAAAGGAATTAGCCACCGCAAGGGAAACATATTATGTACATTAAACACATAATATGGAAGAGAGAACACGAACGCAGTGCCGTCAGAAAAGAACGTGGTTCGCGATTTCATTTGTTTTACAAACTTTAGCAAAGGTTATAATTTGTTGAGTGATGCCTTCTCAATACACAATAATGTTACAATGAAAAAAACCTGAATAAAATTATTACCGACTTATATTATTTTCCGAAATTGTTACATGATTTCTTTTTCAGTGGTTTACGGTCTTATCTGTAATTATTATTGGAGAACTAGAAAGGAAAATTACCTAAGCCTATTACCAAGGAAATAGAATTATGTCATCATAACATCACACCTGTAATCTCCGCAGGGTTAGAGGGCCAGCTTATTGCCATCAATCGGGCACAAATCCAGACTCTGTGGCTGCTACTAAATTCCGGATGGAAAAAACATATGACAATTTGCCCGACTCGGGGATCGAACCCAGAACCACGCGTTCAGCAGCGGCGATTGAGACTACTAGACCAACGAGGCTGGCATTAGAATCATAAATCACAAAAAAAGTACTCTGCCAGTTTAACTTTACCAAAAAAGAAACCTTCTAAATCTTTGTTCACGCGTGAATAAAAGAATAAGAGAAAATATCAGTTGCGGCATTGTGGGCTGAACGACGAACGTCGTAGGCGTCGACTGACGAAGATGGATTACAGTAATATGTAAAGATTTATTGGTACTCCGGATAATTCTCTGAAAGTAAGATAGATATACGAATAATGTACGAGTTGCTAGGCGTATTAATTTTATCATTTTGTTTAAATCTCCAATGTTTTATGACATAATCGCCTTGAAAGCAGCCACTACCTAGGCGTCAGACTGGCGAGCAAAAGATTGCAGTAATTTTTTTTTTAAAGCGTTGCCCCATCCTAGGCGTTTTTCCTGTATCGTGGGAGCATTTACAAACATTTAAACTCATATACACAAACAGACAGACCCGGAACAACTACTTGTAGGCCATACAAATATTTTTCCGTGCGGGGATCGAAAGCGCGACACGTAGTGCAGCAGCCAATCGCTCAGCCACTGCGCCAATCGTGCCGTCAAGTTGGACTAACCATTGTTCTATTGACGTAAACTTAATTATATTACAAACCTAATGAATTAGCTTAATAGTAACATAATTAGATTAGTAAATCTATGCTTTGCACTGCATTAAACCACGAAATACTTAGTTGACAGTGTTTTCACTTAAAACCGAAAATTCTATCTACACACAGTCAAACCTTGAACACAATTCTAACGTTTTGCTTACGTTTATTATTCTTTTATATCCCGACGAAAAGCCGGATAACACCACAAAGGTAGGAAACCTCCGTCGGAAAAGATAAAACCAAAAAGGGTTTAAATGCACTTGCTATCTTTTTAACAGCCAGTCCTTTCCTGGAAGACTACGGAATACGGCGTATCTAAAAAGGTCTTATATACCAAGTGGTTCTATGAAAACAAGGTGAGTATCACACACGGCCTTAGGTGGAATAACAACAGTTTTTCCGGTCACTGACTTCCGCTAACATCGGATGCGACGTCACGCGAAGTTTCAACGTATGAAAAACAATTGAATTACTTAACCTAAAAGGTAACTACTGTGTCGGCTTCGGGTTGTGTAATTTTTGAGGAAGCGTTTTCGGCATTTGTATAATTAATTACTGGCGCATACGAATGATATGAAAGAAAAAGGAGTAAATGATAGCGGTACGGTTGACAGAGGAATGGAAGAAAAAAACGTGTTGCGACGACCCCATGTACAAGGACAACATAGGACAAGGACAGGAAGATGATGAATTTAAGGCTCATATACCATTTAATTTTTGATTTACAAAGGGAGTAACTTAGGAATCTGAAGTGACGGTGTGCTGGCCAAATGGTCATGTTTGTTGGGGTAACGAAGCGTGGTCAGCGAACACACCACGACGAGATGGACATCTTGAGGACTGGATGTAGAAAACAGAGTGTTATGGTATACCTGAAAAAGGTCTTTGTTCAGGAGTGAACTAATTTTAGGTTACCTTCATACCAACCAAAAATAACATCTAGTCAATAGATTCTTGGTCACCAAAGTAACTGGTCGCAGAAAAGATTTCAACAGCTACTTACTTCTCACAACACACAAGTTACTTACTGTCACGACATTTGACAACCAAGAAAAAACATCACATTTACACCAGCCACCTCTATTTCCATATCACTACTGACTGTACAAACACTGGTGTCTATTCATGACCTTTTGGCAGCATGTGTTCAGTAACCCGACACTAGGGCGCGCTGTTTGCGCTGCAACCGAATACGGCGCATTAAACTGGCTTGTTTTGTCTCCATTATCTTAGCTTTGATGCTGCCAACTAGCCACATGTGTTGGATTAAAGTGGAACGTTGTGTGGAAGATTTTTGACGAAGATTTTTTTTTTTTGGTTATGATTTATTTGTAGGTAACCGAGATTTTTACTGGTTGTGGGAAAACAGAGGTTAATTAAAATACTTTTTTCAGAAAATAAAAGAAAAATAAAAAAAAAATTGAAAAAAGAAATAAAAAGTTAAACCATTCTAGAGTTAGCTTTCCATGGACAGTCGTAGAGTCGTGTCTACATTGAAAACTCATGGACCGCTATGTGATCAGTAAATTTTACATGGGCCATTACTAATTTATTTGCGCATGATTGTGACATTGTCTTTGCCGGTAGAACGTTGCCGGTTGTTTTTGTCAGTTAGAAAAAAAAGAAAATAGAAAAAAAATTGAATAAATTTAAACTGTCACTTATGGGATATCTTCCGTGATTGTTGATTATTTTGTGCTCCCATATTTCGACGCTGTTGCTCGCGGGAACACAACACACGGAAGATATCCCGTAAGTGACAGTAGAAGTTTAGTTGTAAACCGTGAACGCTTAATTATGAATGAATGGATTAAAACAACTATTCCTAATATTTCGACAAGATACACTAAAAAGTCAATGTCTTTAAAACATTGTCCGCACCTATTCTCACGTTTTAGACAATTCCATTGCACACATCAAACTCATCGAAAACCGAAAACGACGTGATTATTAAATAAAACGCCTAATCATCATAATTAAAAAACTTTATAACCTCAAAACCTATTAAAAAGCCTATTATGTACGTGACACGTAACTTTTATGAGTGCATTTCTAATATTAAAAAAAGCCTGAGACATTTTTTACGTCGAAGAAAATTGCGTTGTAAATCATTAATCATGGTAAGTACAATGCGTGTCAGAGAGTCGACGTATGGTGTAAGGGGGGTCCGAAAGTCCCATATAATGGGGGAAATGAAAACCTTTTTCGGGCCGAAGCTGGCTTTAGTAAACTTTGTGGTTTCGTTTGTCCCGAACCGGTTTTATGGAGATAAACCGATGAGTTGTGAATGTCCTTGGTGCTCGTTATGGATATGTAGTGGAAATGTGCCTGAAATATGGGTAGTATTGTCCGTTTTAAGTGAAAATATTGTTGTGGCTGCTTTTATATCTTAAGGATTTTATTAGTGTTTTATTGTCTCATTAGCATCCACGGAGTTTTTTCGCCCGGTTGATGGCAATAGGCTCGCCCCCTATTACATGGGACTCAAACATAACGAGCGAATGTGGGTGTACTATTATGTACACCTCTCGGGGATTACAGGCGTGATGTTATGTTATATTATATTTTTTCAGGAATTATTATACGTCGACAAAAACTGAAACTTATTTCGAGATGATGAATGTATGAAAGTTGAAATATTTAGGTGGTTGAAACTTTTAATACGTAATTAAGCTTTTAAAACGTGTTGGCAAAGATGCATCCCGTCAAACGCACCTATGTGATAACATTATCACTTTACGCAAACAAGCGCCTATAACATTACCAAGCTAATTAACTAACAAAATTTTATGGGTTCGCATTCAAAATGACCATTCTGGGAAACATTCCCCTCGATATAGCGGCATAATAAAAATAAATTACCAATATTCGCCAAAATGCAACAGAACAGGGGACTGCTCTGGACACTGTCCGACAATTACTGGCTGTTTCCCGAATTTCCCAATATAAACTTGGTAATTGATATTTACGCTACACTTAACCCGAGAATTGGTGCCGTTACCAGATTTATTTATCAGTCTGTTAATAAATTGGAGGAATAACTTGATTAATTGATCCGTATTGGTTTAATTTCACGGTGAAATGGATAAAGAAATAGAGCACGGCAGATCGATAGGACAACGAAGATAAGATAACCCGCAATTTGTAAAGCCTGTAATTAATGGTGATATTATGAGCACCCAAAACATAATAATTTTACGGAAAACCAATTTATTTTATCAGAATGGGAATAAAAACATAAATGGCCAAGATATTCGTACGTTTCCCTGACATAAAGCCATAAATTTCACCTTTTCGTCTTTTTCATATTTACTGTGTGCATAAAACATTAATATAGGAACTGTCGATTCCGCCGTTTGACTTACAAATCCATCATCAGCCTACAACAGTCCACTGCTGGACATAGGCCTCTTCAATCGCACGCCACTCAACTCAATTCTCGGCAACTCTCATCCAGTGGCTACCAGCCACCTTCAAACAGAAACACAACACAAATAGAAAAAATTACCCAAATAAAAACAAATGAAAAATACTACAAATAAAAGTACAAATAGAAAAGCTCAAATAAATTTGTGTTCTATCAACGAGTTTTCCTTCAACAGCCCCCAACTACTTTGAATTAATTCAGTAACCCAGCCAGCAACGATTCCCCGTTACGTTCTACTTGATGATGGGAACGATTTTCTTCATTTACATACGGATTGCATCTTCAGCTATCGACGAATCCGGATTAGAGCACTCAATGGTCGCGCTTAATCGACTTAAAGACAGCGATAAGCCTTTATGTGGAACTTTAACGAATGCTTCTCACCAAACATTACGCGTGCTCACAGTTAGTTGCCGATAGTGAGCTGCTTTACGCGGTTATTTATACATCTACAACTATACGTTCACACCGAACTTACATTACACTGTTATCTTCATGTAACGTTACTGACTTTTGATTTTGAAGGACAGCTTTTCATCTGAGGAAGTAAAGTATCTGCTCAAAAGAGCATCATCAGCTTTTAATGTTCCCACTCCTGGGACACTGGCCTCCTTTTTTTTAGGAGTATTGGGCCGTAATCGACCAAACAGGCCCAGTGTGAATCTGGTATGACTGTGAATGTACATTTAGACGGCGGTGATCACTTACTATCAATCAGACCGCTATCGTCTTGTTTGTCGTTATCATCATCATACCCTTTCTTCTGCCACACTTCCCGTTTATGTGCGTCCCTCATCCAGGTGTTTCCTACGATTTTGACTATACAACCTTAGTTTTAGTATATGCGAAACCTGAAACACGTGTCTAGTATTTTTATGTAAAGAATCTATGTACAAAATTTCAAAACTGTATCATGAAAAATCACAAAGTTATAAGCTTGTTCTGTTACCTGGTTGTCCGCGCAGCGCGCGCCTCCAGCGTCGTCTTGAGCTCATTGATAATAATAATTTGGCAGTAGGTACCTAAATTATTGCGATAGGTACTTAATGTCGCTCGGTGTCCACTTGTAACTTTTTTTAAATATTTTTGGGACAAAATATAACATGGTTTAAAAATGATTGGAATCGATTCAGTTACTTATTCTGAACAAACTATATTCAGGTTTCGCATATACTAAAAATAATGTTGTATAGTCGACCCAACGAGCGATTATTGGACGGCCCTGGTTTCTTTGGCCTAACCTTGGCTACCACGATCAAACCCTTGCTGTATTGTCCTGCCCAAGTCCATATGAGGCGCATCGCCCGATCCCCGACGTCGTAGACTTACGTCCGATGTTTGCCATAACATACCATAAAAAGTGAGCCATCAGGATCGGTAGCAACTTAGTGAGCCGGCTCACAGTGAGCAACTAACTGAAGACAGTGTGAACCTTACCTAAGAACAGTTAAGAACTGGATTACCAGTTGAACTTGTGAGAAAGTCATAATCTTCCAATTTATGAACTCGTCGTAATTGGATTAATGCGGCGGTGATGTAAGCTTCGCATTATACGGATGACGGTGTTATGAGCTTGTGGCAGTAAAGTCTGCTTTATAAACGTCATAGTATTTTGTAATTATTGAATATTGACGCTGGCTCACACGAGCAAGTTATCTGAAGCCATGAAGTGTGAAAACATACAGACTAGCAATAGACCGCGACCTACGTCCGCGTGAAACTATTATTATAAAAATATACGTCCCTATTAGGATCGGATTTTGTAAAAATTTTTATGGCTTTTCATTTTTGTGCACAGAACCCTAATCCTTTTTCTAAAGTAAAAGTAAAATAAGTTACTTATAACATCAGCTATGCGAGTAAAAGTCTTATCAAAATCGGTCTAGCTGTTTTGGAGATTAACCGGAACAAACAGACAGACAAATAAAATTTATAACTACCGTAAATACTTTCATTTTCAGTAAAAAGCTGTTATTTTGAAATTAAAAACAGACACTTTAATTTTACTTATTTGTAGATAGATAAATGGAATCCTCTGAAAATAGTACATTAAATTAACACACATTACACACACCACATACACATACACATTTAATTTAACTGAAAAGCCTGTCGTTGTTTCCCAGATCCCTATTCAAAACTTTGATCTTTTAACTTTACACTGGCTCCTAACGATAAATACCGGAACTAATAGTAAACAAACAAACAAGCCCCACATTCATTTTAAACAATAAACGGAACATTCAAAACAACTATCTACTACAAACATATTTCGCAAAGTTAACAATAATGCGAATAGTTGGCGATCCTCATTTGTTAGTCCGTTACCGACGTAACTATCTCAGGACAGGCGTACCACTGACAAATCTGCGGCGTCCGAACGTTTTGTTTGCGATAGTTTAAGACAAGTTGGGCAACTGTGGGCATTATTCAACGATACCATGCCCATTTAGCAGTGTCAGCCGCACATTTGTACCTATCGGCTGGGAAATTATGCACCCTCTGCGTAGTGCGACGGCTCCTGATCAGTTAAGTTGAAAAAGTATTTTGGTGGGCCGGAATGGAATTACCAAACTTCCTTTGTTTGTTAGAATTGATGCCGTAAATTGTAAATACTTGTAGATTTCAAGAACCATTAAGATATTACAGCTGGTCTGTTAGGTTCCTCGTTGCTTGCCCTTGGTTCAAGCCATGGTCCGGAGCGAGAGGGAATGGGAAGCCGTCACCTCCTTCTGCGAAGCAGTCATGCTAGTGAAGGAGGTGGCGGGACGTGAGAGGGAAAGAACCTCACGTCCCAGTCGCCGCGGGAGACGCCCTGGGCGTTGGGGGTCACGTGGTGGCTCCCGGCCACCGTAGGCGCGGGCCTGTGGACGGCGAGTTATGGGCTAGCTCGCCGTCCGGCCGTCTTATGACGACAGGCCGTGTCGACGGCGCGTTCGTGTTCCACGTGCGCCTCAAAGAGATGTCAGCAAATAAGTAGGGGTCCGCAAGGACCGATGCCTGCCAGGGCTGCGGGACTGTTCGAAAGAGATACCGTGGCCCTGGAATACAAAGGGCAAAGAAGGAACATGGATGGGTTTTAGTCAGTACAAGTCTGACACTCCCTTCCGCTCCGCCCAGAGTGGGGGGGGTCATTTGATGATTTCCCATCCGGAAAAAAAAAAAAAAAAAAAAAAGTTTCCTCGTTGCTTTGATACACACTTCAGTCGATATGAGATGGAGCTGTTCTCATCGTCACAGTAAAAGAAAGTGTTCTTATTATAAGCCTGTTGGGCAAAAGCCTTCCTCTTTTCCATTCTTCTCTCTCTAGAATTATTTCAGCCCAGTCCTGTGAGTAGGAGTCCATCTCATCAAGCCAGCTCGTTCTGGGGCTGCCGCGTCGCCTGTTGTTCGGAACCCAATCCGTAGATATTTTGGCCCAACTCAAAATTACTGAACGTGTAAGGAACAGTATGCTTCGTTCCACGACACAAATTGCAAGCAACACAGCCGCCAAATTAAAATGTAACTGTGCAGGCCACATAATATGCCGCATATCGCATCGGAGTTCGGTAATGAGATTATCTCACTCTTATTTAAAAAAAAGTTCTGCACTTGGCGTGAGGAAATGGCTGGTACCTAGATACTCAAATAACTGAAACTAGACGGTTATTTGTACAGTTCAGAACCTTGAACAGGTAGAAGGAATGTATGTTGATAACAATATAACTTTACTAGCTTTTAACTCGGTAAGGTACTGCACTAATATCTTCAGACTCATGTTACGATAATTATGTGGTGTCGTATGTCTAATTCTCACAGATTGTGCCAGAGGTCATTACCCTGTATGACAGTCTGGGAACACTTTCTTCACCGCCGTAATAAATTAAACAGTGTTTAGGAAAGATTAATGATGGTACCGAATATTCGATTCTATTTCATTTGAACTCGATTCTAATAGTTGATGATCAATCAGCAGTTCAATAGAACTTCCAACGTTAAGGAACGTTATTTAAATAAATAGTAGTCAAGTGTTAGAACGATATGACAACGGGGTTCCGTAAAAAAAGTTAAGTTTTTTTTAATCAAATTCGTATCAATTATAAAGAACATTGCCTGCCAAATTGTTTTTTCTAATTAACTAAATAAAGCCGACGGACAAATTATGTTTAGAAAGTAAGTGTTTAATACTATTTAGACAAACAAAACAAAGTTTCAATGAACACCACAGAAGTCTGTTCACTTTGTATACTGCCAACTAACCGTACATTGAAATGCAAACAGTAGTATAGGCAACGCGTAAAAACTTGCTAATTTCGCATGCAGCCACAAACGCTACCAGCCGTTACGTGCAAAGCCAAAAGCACAGTAAACGGTTCGTTAGCATAACTTTCTATTATGTGTAATTGTGTATGTTTTAACTCTATTCATTGGATTTTATATTTATTTCGTTTGGCATAGTGGAAAGGCTTGTCCTTATGATCGGCAGTTAACAGATACCTAACAACATACAAGTATTTGGAGCTGATACTCGTCCTTACATAATCCTCATATCACTCGATGGCAGGCATCTAATTGCTAGTAATTGACTATTGTAGTCTTAGACTGTATGACGTAACAAAATATTTATTTCAAGTTTTTAGTACTAGCTTTTACTATTTATTCTGTGGTACTAGTTCAGTTTTATTTTAATGTTTCTATTAATTTTGCATACCTTAAAAGCAAAATGAACAAGGACTTTCTAAACATTTAACACCTTATTTGTAATACCTACCTACATTCTTTGCAAATTAAGCATTCTATTCTATTCTATAGTTTTCTAGACCAACTATGGGTAAAAGATTGATAGCGAAATTCCTCAGTGAAACTAAACGGGATCAATACATGTAAACCGCGTTTAAGATTTGTCAGTATCAATTCTTGACAGCTCTTGAACGTAGTTTTAATGAGCGTTGGGTTACATTAGTAAAATTAAACTACAGAAGTTTGAGAATAAACTTTTTCTAATTTGAACACGGTACCCTAAAATAGTTGTGTATTGAAGAGGCGGAAGGAACATGAACTATTGTCGGATGGACACGTGCGCTATCCGGCACACCTGTCTAGCACTCGGTGACAAATGGACGCTAATCGGGACGTCTACCTTTATCGGAAGTTTGGTATCAAAGAGTCTTATTGTGTAGTACTTTTTTAAATAGAATTTATTATTACTGCTTATCTGTTTTTTATTTACCTAGTTAGTACTTACTGCAATTACTTTTATGTCAAAACCTTCATTATACGTGTATTTTATTATGTTCCGTGTTTGTTTTTATTTTAATTTTAAAAACGTGACAGAATAAGATGATGAGAATCTTAAATATATTTTAATTTCTTTCTTTTAAACATGTCTCATAACTCCGAACAAAAGTCACACAAGCATTTATTTATTCTTGGCAGCTTAATCACCAATTATCTAATATTAATTACCGTAATTACAATAAAACAATAAAAAACTAAACCCACAATTATTTCTAAGTTCCCACCTAATTCATAATTTTAAAGTTAATTGATGAATAAACATAATTATGCACTTACAACGAAATCAAAGTTACAACATTACATTTACCCGACTGTGCAATATTAATTTAGGCGTTGTCTATTAATAAACAATTAGGTTACAAAATATTAATATTATAGTTTAAAATTACACGCTTTCAAATGACGTCATTATTTTTATTTCTCGTATTCGTCTGAGCAAACCCTTTCATTTGATACCCATATCATGGGAATGCATAAAAAACAGCTAGTCCGCCATCTTTGGGAGTCCACCATATTAGATTTAGAATTACGTCATTTAGCTAACCATGCATTGTCATACAAACTGAACATGTATGCAAAATTTCAGCTCCATCGGAAACCAGGAAGTCGGTCAAATTTAACTTCTAAGATTTTTTTTACATAGTTAATAAAAGCGTGTTAAAACCAGTTCGTACTCTAACACAAGATGACAGTTGACAGAAGGCGCTGTTGGTTAACTGTTACGAAATTATTTGCGAAGTAGGTATACATCTACCAGGGCTGCGGGACTGTTCGAACTTCCAGGGCTGCGGGACTGTTCGAAAGAGATACCGTTCCGTAGAGATAGACGAATACCCTGGAACACAAAGGGCAAAGAAGGAACATGGATGGGTTTTAGTCAGTAGAAGTTTGACACTCCCTTTCGCTCCGTCCAGAGCGGGGGGAGTCATTTGATGATTTCCCATCCGAAAAAAAAGAAGGTATACATTATTGAAAATGAATATCGTGAGGTTATTTTCGATTTTGGCCACGTCTCAGTAGATCCTTGTAAAGTCAAACGAACGAAAATAAACCAAAACCCGTCAATCTGACCTGAGTTCAACATCCCACAAGACCAGGCTATATCGGTCCATTGTATAAAAGCTAATATTAGAAGAACAAAGCGTAATTACAGGCATTCATTATCATTCATGAATGAACCCTTACGGCCGTAGAAGAATAATTGTTTAGGCCTGTTTACTTTTCATGATTTCGACCTTACTCACAGCAAACAGAAACCAGTTCTGTTTTGTTAGTATAATAATCATCCTTTGTCTTTAGACTGTCTTTTTGAAAGTGATATTTTTATTTGTTATGACGTCCGTATTTCATGGGCCTCGGAATGCGCCACCGTCGGGATCCCTACTGACGGCAGGAGGGGTTTCCATCGGCGGCGTCGGGTCGACGTTGAAGTACCTAGGACTCTTCCTCGACAGCAGGTGGAACTTCGTGGAGCACTTCCGACGTTTGGCTCCCAAACTGGAACGGACAGGGGCTGCCTTCAAGCGGCTCTTGCCCAACCTGAGGGGTCCAAACGCCTCCTGCCGGAGGCAGACATTGTGCACTATATTTTAGTAGCATGCCTGCCGATCACATTTCCAGGATGGGTCGGGACGGATGGGTCAGAATCGTCACACATTGGGTCATCGTCACACACTGAAGCCGGTCGGTCAAGAAATGACGTAACGAATTGGAATAGTTCCTGACTGATTGAACAGAGAAGGTAAAACCACCTTGACCAGCTTGAACAAACCTTGACTAGTAAAATGCTATAGATAAGGTATGCAACATCCAGCTATTATACAAGAAAGATTTGCAATATCAGAGCTACCGGTTCAGATTTTATACATCCATAGAAATTGTTATATCTAATTAACTTAGTTGACTTCTTCTAGAAACTTCATCTGTCTGTCAGCGCGCAGGAGAGCGTTTAATTAGACTCCGCTTTATAATTAAACTGGTTCTTCAGTATTACAATGTATTTCTTGCAGAGAAAACAAAGTAACAGAGAAAAAAAAGTTGGTCTTTAGGGGTACCTACAGCACAAGCTTTCTTTAAAGATACTCATTGCTTCCTACTTCTTCTTTACCGTGTGGTTAGTGTCTAACCTGGTATCAGATTTTTTATGCCAGGCATGGGCCTCTGACTTGACTTTACACCGTCAAAAAATATCTCTCAGGCAAGCTGGTTTCCTCACAAAGTTTTCCTTCACCGAAGCAAGTGAAAATTATACAATCCAAAAAATCAAAGGTGCGTGTCTTGGGTTCAAACTCGAGACCTAAGACTTGTCAGTCCGACGTTCACACCACTAGGCTATCACTGCTTCCTACTGATTTTCTTTAACATTTTCCCTATTCAAAATGTTCATAAAAATTAATGGCAGGTGTAAAATCTCACTGAAAACCATCTACCCGGCTCGATAGCTCATTACGTCAAGGCAACATCGCTCCCTCTAGATAGTGCCTTGGATTTAATTAGATCCTTACTAAGGACTGTGCAGTTTCATATTTGAATAAATTATGAAAATGTGGGCTGATTTGAATAATTTGCAACTACACCGAGTCGTATTAAAATTCTCTTCTTCGCTTAAGTAGGTAGGTACTTATATTTTTTTATTTTATTTCGGCCATTGTCATGTAAAAATATCCGCACTTTATTGTCGGGCCTACAGAATTAAAATGCTTTTACGGACGTCGCAAATTAAAAAAAGTTATCACGGCCGATAATCTTATCTTGCTCTTTTTGACGTCGCTACATCGCCGGCCCTCATTTACCGTGCTTCTAAGGATTTCGGACGGGCCTCCATTAACTAAAGAGGATCTCCGGCGAGCTTAATTAAGAATTCTCTCCGAAATCTCGTCTCAGTCGCCACCCTCGGACAGAATGGCAGCGATTGATTTTAAATGAGCACCCAACAAAGACCCGGTGAAGTGGGTACAGCTTTGAACTTGCCTATAAAAACTTTGTGGTGAAAAAAGTGTTCAAAACAAGGGAATAAAGTCCAACGGTAAACTGCCCCAAACAAGCCGAATGAATATGGGAATTTAATTAAGGCCACACAGGACTGCAATAAAAGTAAGACGGGATAACTTTTTAATTTGTAAAGCCATCAACGTTGATGTGATTTCGACTGCTGAATTGGGCGGAGATTTGCATGATTATGAGTACCTACTTATGTGAGGTTCCCTCGTCAATTATTATAAAGGAGGAAAGATTTTTATAATAAATTAATTGATTTTTGAGCTTGTTTTTTAAAAGTTCGCAAAAATTGTGGTAGATCTTTTTACATGCCTACAAAAGTTTTTAAATATTACATTATATTATAAATATAATATTATGTATTATATTATTTATACTTCGGACCATTAGCAGCGGCACTTACAAAAGCTCCAACTCCAAGGTTTCGGATCCAATTTGCAGGCTATAATTCCGTTCTCGAGCAATATTTAATTTTAATAGCTGACACTTACGGACTCTGACGATGACAAAGTAAACCCTGCCTCAATCTTATCTCAACGTAATTAAATTGCCTCGGTTTTACCTTAAAGGCTTGAAATTAATTAAGTCACAAGAAGTAAACAAAGTAAGTAAATGTAACTTGAACCTTTCTAGGAATACTAATTATAGACTTTGTTTCCAAGATGTTTGCTTAAGATAAATATTAGCTTAGCTTATCCGGCGTTTACGATTCAACTTGAAACGTTAGCCCGGTCTTTGAGACACCGTTTTTATGGTCGTACTAAAAATTAGTGTTGATCGGAATTCAAAGTACAGATAATTGTGCTTAGCAAGTAGCGGCTTGTTAAAATAAAGCTGAAATTAAGTTTTAATTAATACCAATTTTTAAATCTTTGACAGGCGTTACAAGTAGTCAGTGGCCCAAAAAGTCTGACAACCAGTCTTACCAAGGGGTTATTGTATTACCTAGTACTGACTGGGTTGTGGTCAGATCGGCAGTCGCACCATGTAAAATATTGGTATGCAGCTGCATCAGCAAGCCGACCCCAACATAGTTGGGAAAAGGCTAGGCAGATGATGATTATTGTTTTTACTAAATTAGTAACTTAATTTAGTTTTCACAGGTTACTTTGCTAAAATATGTAGGACCAGCTGGATCGAATACGTTGAATTTCGAATGAGTTGCGGCCAAAACTAACCAACGAATATTCTACTACATAGAAGTCGACGCCGTAGACCGGAGCCTGCAGCTTAAAAACAAGGAAAATAAAATAAAAGGTCTCACTGTGAATGGACCCTTGTGTTTGGGAAATTTTAATGAGAATGTTAACAGTATTTATCATCTTCCGTTCTCTTTCATCTGATATTTTGCATTCACGAACGTAAACATTTAATATTAAAACATAGTCTGTAATCCTGTACTGCATTTATGTGTATGAGTCTCTAACGGTTAAATATTTACGGCAACATTATAAATTCCGCCGGCAGTCTAATGCCTAGCCTAGACGCTTGAACGCTCACTTGAAAACATCCGCGTCTTTCAAATTTTCCTGGAGTATTACTTACCTTGCAGCTTGAGACGACAGCCCGTTCTCGAGCCCCGACTAAACTTGCCCCAACATAAATAAGAAGACAGAAAATTTTGTCGTAAGTGAGAAAATATTACTGAAGCTTAATGTTAGTAGGGGGCCAACTTGGGGCACCTCACGGAAGGCTGGCTCGTTTATGCTGATTTATGATGCACCCCCGAAAAGGTATTTCAAAGAAAGGCCCACCTTATGAATTCCTTCAGCGGTATTTACGTGCAGCTTTTCATTGTCTGCACAGGTTATGCCTACAATGTTTAATATTTGAGTTGTTTTAATTTATTGGTCCGGTTTTTGGGACATAATTATTCTGTTTTTACTGACCCTTTTAACGGGTTTTTTTAAAGTTGTGTTATGACCTTTTGAGTGTTAAATTATGAATTCATAAAGGAACATTCCTTTTCATGAGTATGTGGACCCTGAAATTCGAAATACTTTGTGTAGGTACATGTGGACGGGTTACAAGACGAAAATATTGATTAATTATTTCGACCACAACCTATACACAAAGCCTTCAGAGAATAAAAATATCAAAGTTAAGTTTTTATTAGATTAACTAAAATCCAAAATAGACGAACTAATTAATTTCAATTCTCATACGAATTCAGGTCAAGGCCCGAATCCCCTAAGTAACTTCAGAGTAATACCCTTATGAATATAATCAACTAGTCATTAATTACTCCGACTGTGCGAATGAGTGTTGTTTTATATGACGCTACTACGGCGGGAAAGCGGCGCCCCTTCGACCGCCTGCTGCGTAAGTACAGAACTATGGAAAATGGATAAGATATTGATACTTTTATTTTACGAAAGAAATAAAGCCTGCCTTAAAAACAGTGTTTAATACTGGTATACATCTACAATGACGTTTTAACCGTGGCTAAAATCAAAACAAACGCCGCCATCTTGATTTTTCGAGACATTTCACAATTTGCTCCTGTCAACGTCATTCGAGCGCCAAAAGATCCTTGTAGCACTTTAATGTCAGTTTTCGCGCTCAGGGAAAACTTAAAAAAAAATTGAAATAAAAAAATATATGTACTTAGTTACAGCGTACAAACAATTTTAATTTTAAAAACTTGTACTTGTAAAGATATTGGTCGATGAAGCAAATCATGAAGGGACCTCTCCCTCTCTCACTGAAGGGAAAACTCATGGACATGTGCATTCTTCCTACCCTCACCTATGGAGCGCAGACATGGTCACTAACCAAGCGTCAAAAGTCCGCACTCGGGGTCTGTCAGCGAGCAATGGTGCGTTGTATCCTTGGAGTTAAACTTACTGATCGTATAAGGAACTCGATACTGCGTTCCAAAACTCAAATTGCCGATGCATGGGCTGGCCACATCCGTCGCATGCCGGAGGAGCTATGGGCTAAAGTAATAACACAATGGGTCCCAACAGCAGTAAACGCAACGCGGCAGGCCCAGAAGGAGATGGCGGGACGAACTCGACTCTTTTCAAAAACATTGGCAAACAACAGCACTGGATAGGGATAAGTGGGAAGAGAGAAGGGAGGTCTTTGCCCTGCAGTGGGACACAAATGGCTGATAATAATAATAATTGTAAAGATAGCTGTGAATCGAAAAATTTACGTCGTGAATAAAACCCACCAATGATGAATTTTCCTTATTTTACACTTCCACCAAATTATATAAAAATACTTATTACAAAGTTATGATTGAAATACTCGTTGTAGGTAGGTTGTACTCAGTGAAATTGACCGACACTTCAATCTCTGTAACTACTACAGAAGTCATCAGGTCAAAACATGTTAATATCTCTTCTGAGTATATCAAGTGTTAATCACAGCGGTGAAAGATTAGCTTTCAACGTGTCCATGTCCCGCTGACACTAAATATGCATACGGACAGGTTTATGAAACACGGCATGCCATATCCATAACTCGTTTATCCGTGTCACATCCATCAATAAGCTAAATTAATGTTAACCACGGTTTATGGTAATTTCCTCATGTCCTACAGCATACTCCTGGTTTTGTACAAAAATAATAAAGTTGTCAGTGCCGTTGTGAATTAATTCAACTTGCAAATGAATGTTTAATGTCGGATATGCATTATAATAAAGGGGTTGGATGTAGTTTTCATCAGCATCATGATAGCTGGCTCTATTATTATCGGATACTTTGGATTGGTAATTAATGTAAGAGATGCTCGTGGCTAAATAATAACAGCCACACGGGTTGATCTACAGGTTAAGCCGCGCTTGCTTGGGTTGGTCCATGGATGGGGAGTGACCACCCATTACACACCGAGTTTCCTCCGTGTCTCGGAAAGCATGCTAAGCCAATGGTCCCGGCTGTCATTTGTAGATCTTTGACAGTCTTTACAGGTAGTCAAGTAGTCAAGTGGCCCAAAAGTCTGATAGCCAGTCTTACCAAGGGGTATCGTATTACCCAGTATCAACTGGGGTGTGGAGGTCAGATAGGCAGTCGATCCATCTAAAATACTGGTATTCAGCTGCATCCGGTTTTACTGGAAGCTGATCCCAATATAGTTAGGAAAAGTCTAGGCAGATGAAGATGGTTTGGTTAATGTCTTAATGATAACATCTGACATTTAAGTGTGTTTGTAACTACCTATCATCCTTAAGGAAAACTCCACATCCCCTTTCCTTGCCATACTCGTAAATACTTAAGTGCATGACCCGTTCAGCACCCATAAATTCAATTGATTGATTTTAATTGTTTTTGAACAGTTAGTTTCTACGTCGTGAAGCCTTATATTAATTGCAAGACACATGACCACATAAACTAAAGTAAAATCTTTATCCAAACGAGAATGAATACAGGCCACTACTTTGTCTTTTAAAAACATGAATATTCTGTTGAAAAATAAAATGCGTTCGTGTATTAATGTCGTTTTAATATTTTATTGAGTTGACGCCGACAGCACTCATGTTCATAATGAGCACCGCGGTGCATAAATCAGATGTTTTATGAGCAATGGTGCCAAATAAATTTCGTACGAGTTCCATACGTAAGTAATATTGCAATGGCGAAAGCATGCCGTGCTATTTCAAGTTTTAATTCAGCAAGTTTCTTTTTTAATTCGTCTGTAATTACTGAGTTTTTAAATGGAAAACTTCAGTCGTTTCGCAATTATAAGTTAGTCAGATATGGAACCGGTCAAGACTGCAAACTAAAAGTGGAAGAAAATACTTAATAACTGGAACGTTCGACGATTAAACTAATTAAAGAACGATATTTTTACGTGACATTTTGCAATAATTATGTTATTACAGACGACATTATTATTAATTTTAAAGCTAGATTCCCAACGATTTGATTACGACAGTCGACATAATTTTAAGAGTTGAAGAGTCTTGTTTGAATAATCGGATTTACAAATTGAAGTATTCACGATGTTTATAAACTACACTCAACTACTACAGAGTAAAACTGATGCTTTTTTTTTTTTTTTGGATGGGAAATCATCAAATGACCCCCCCTACTCTGGGCGGAGCGGAAGGCAGTGTCAGACTTGTACTGACTAAAACCCATCCATGTTCCTTCTTTGCCCTTTGTGTTCCAGGGCCACGGTGTCTCTTTCGAACAGTCCCGCAGCTCTGGCAGGCATCGGCCCATGCGGACCCCTACTCGGTTGCTGACATCTCTTTGAGGCGCGCGTGGAACACGAACGCGCCGTCGACACGGCCTGTTGTCATAAGACGGCCGGACGGCGAGCTAGCCCATAACTCGCCGTCCACAGGCCCGCGCCTACGGTGGCCGGGAGCCACCACGTGACCCCCGACGCCCAGGGCGTCTCCCGCGGCGGCTGGGACGTGAGGTTCTTTCCCTCTCACGTCCCGCCACCTCCTTCACTAGCATGACTGCTTCACAGAAGGTGGTGACGGCTTCCCATTCCCTCTCGCTCCGGACCATGGCTTGAACCAGGGCCGGACGCGAGAGATCGCCGCCGCCAATCGCCGCTACAAGGACACGGCGGTGCTCCGCCCAAGCGGGGCAGACCTTTACGGTGTGCTCCACCGTGTCCTCCGGACGATCCTCGCAGTGGAAACACCCAGGCGTTTCCTCCCGCCCGATTCGGTGCAGGAACCTCCCGAAACAACCGTGTCCGGTGAGGATCTGCGTCAGGCGGTAGGTGAGGGCGCCGTGGCGCCTCTCTAGCCACTCCTCAAAGAGGGGACTTATCGCCACTATGGTAGCGTGCCCTGCACGGGGTTGCAACAGTCGCTCTCTCCATGTCGCCATGAGATCACGCCGGAGGTCTGTCCGCTGAGCGGCAATTTGCCGCGGCAGCGGAGTTTCCCCCCGACGTAGTGCCTCTGCGCGCCATTCATGCAGGCGCGCGAGGACTATCGCCTCCAGATCCCATGGCGGCAATCCGGCAAGGAGGCTAGCCGCCTCGCCGGAGATCGTGCGGTACCCCCGGATTAGCCTTATGGCTATCACCTTATGGGGCGCGTTCAGGTAGTGGGCGGCTTGCCGCCTCAAAGAACGCGCCCACACCGGGGCCCCGTAAAGGGCCATGGACCGCAAAACTGATGCTTTAAAAAACGGTTTTTGATCCACAAAGAAACGAACAGAAAATTCAAAGTTCGAAAATAAAGTCGCAAACGAATCTAGCAAATCCTACAATTGGAGCCTCAAATAGCGGCAACATTTTACCGTGAATGATCAAAAATATTCCTACAGCCAGCATTCCCGATTTCCCTAAACGAATCATTACGAGTACCTATTCAGCAGCAATCGAGGCCCCTCGATAATAATTTGGCTTGATGTCATACTTTTTGCGGATGAGTGAAGCCGAATGGATTTTCCGATAGAATTGCTGTGTTCCATTCGCATGTATTGTTATGAGAGTCGGCAGAACAATCGGGAATCCACCCCATTTATTTCGTTTTTGTTAACATCTATGTAGAGTGCAGCATGAATTTTGAAACGTTCATCAATTTTGTTGGTAAATTGGGTTATTCCGGATGCAATTACCAATACTGTTAAGAGTAATGTACTGAAAGTACCTACAATTACAGAATAGAATGCAGTGAAAGCTTTTGCCAATGATGTTGAGCAGAAAGTGGTCAATTATGTTTGCCCTAGGGAAACGCAACAGAAGAATTTGTGAACATCGATAATACTGTCAGACATATCCGTAGAGTGAATGAAAATCAAAATACGCATAGATATATTACTGAATGATGAACTACAAAAATACAGTACATTCTAATTAAGCAGATAACACAGATGAGGAATTTGGATATTCAATAAGTTCAACAAAAAAGTTGGCAAATTCTTAAAATAACAAAAAGAACTACGGTAAAACACCAAGTTTCGAAACACACACGGATTTTAAATTGATATAGCCCAAAATGGGGCCGTAATGGAGAGGTTAAAAGTGCCGACAATAAATTTTATCCAGTGACAAACGAGATGAACGTGTCACGACTACACAAGCCCATTGCTCTAGAGATATTAAAAATTGAATTAATTTTAATGAAGATAGCGGGTATCAAAGTCTGGCATAGAATCTTTTGTTGTGACTGCAGGGGGCGGGGTGAATGGGGGTGAATTCTTAATTAAGTGTTGGCGAAGCCCTCTTCGCTTAATGCAATGACTTCACGCCTCGTTTAGCTTTCATAAAATTCTCTTAAACTCAGCGATTTTTCTTAACTAGCGGAATAAAATTACCATGTGCAAGAAACCCTTTAGGGTCGGGAATCACCTGCTCTTCATTCATAAGCAACTTCAAGTTGTTTTTTGCTTAAGCTGAAAGATTTTCAAGTAGAGCTGAAGTTCGATGTCTGACACTCTTGAAGCTAATAAAACAAGATACTGATACTGTTAGCCTGCGTCATCCCACTGCTGGGCCAAGGCCTCTCCCCATGACTTCCAGTTGCGATCAGTTCGATCCAGGGCTACTGTGGACCAATGTCGTTGCCTACGTGGGCACTTTTGAAACGTCGAGAAAAGGTGTGGTTCGGGTTGGTCGTTTCCTATGGAGAAGAACCGGCAGGAAACTCCATGGTTACTTTTTTTAAATTATTTGATTTTACAATATTATTATGTGCCAGTGTTAGTACTTAAGTATGGGAGAACAGTGTTGGCCAGGCAATAAGTCGTTATTTAAAACAAGATTAAAAATTAACAAATTTAAATTTAAATCATTTATTTATTTGCAAACATGGGTAATAGGTACATAGATGTTTTTTTTTTTATGATAAGGTTCTCCACATTTTGCCGTCACATGGGCATGCAAATAGTTGTTTTACAAAATATTATAAATTTAAAATAAGCGGCATGTCATTGGACATATATAAAATAGAAAAATAAAAACAAAATGTCAACATGGTCAAAGTAATAAAAAATAAAAATATTATCAATAATGTTAAACAAATAAGTGGCATGTCATTGGAATTACATAAAATAAAATAAAAATAAAAAAATGTCAGCATGGTCAAAGTAAAAAAAAAAAAATAAAACAAATTTAAAAATATTATCAATAATGTCAAACGGAATAACATTATGCCAACTAGAATAATAATATGTCAATTAGTAGTAACAGTATGAATAGTTTTAAATCACAACTTATCTAAAAACACAATATATATTATAAAGAAAGGCAAAAAATCTTTTTTCTTCAGAATTCTTTCTCGGTAAGGAATTCACTGACAGTATAGTACGCTTTATGCGTTAAAAAACTTCTGAGCCTGCTTTTAAATAATGATAGCGGCAATACTTTCCTTTGCTTAGGTAATTTATTATAAATGACCGAAGCCATGCAGTAGACGCTCTTGCGCATTAGTGCCGTTTTGGCGGGATGGGAACACACTAGGTTATTGTCGCGTCTATTACGTGGAACTACGTCAGTCAGACGTTTAAAACGATTTGGGTTCGTCTTCACAAACACAGCTACTTCCATTATGTACAAACTAGGTAGTGTTAATATTTTGTGCTGTTTAAAGTATGGCATGCAACTATCAGTGGATTTAAGCTTAAACATCGCCCTTAGACATCTTTTCTGGGCTTTAAAAACTGTTTCGCTTTCGGTTGAATTTCCCCAGAACATTATACCGTAACTTAGGTGGGATTCTACTATGCCATAATAAGCAGTGAGAAGTGCCTCCATATATACTATTGGCGATAGTGAATGTAGAGCGTATGCGGACTTACTAATTCTCTTACATAAAGTATCGGTATGTGCTTTCCAATTTAGGCTTTTATCTATTACGAGTCCCAGAAATTTTGTATTTTCTACTTCTTCTACTACTTCATTGTTGTAGTGTATATTAGGGCTAATTCTAAGAATTCGTTGACTAAAATGTACAACTTTTGTTTTTTCGACGTTTATTTTTAAATTATTTGCCTCTAACCAATTAACAACATTTTTTAAACAACTATTAATGTCGCTTTCATATGTCTCCACATTTTTACATGGTATTGTCACAGTACTATCGGACGCAAACAGTGTTATTGGTTGTTCAATGCATTCAGGTAGATCGTTTAACAAGCATCTAGGAGCATCAAGCTTTTAAATATTGATCTCTAACTCCTCTTACGTAATGATAGATAGAGCATCCAGACAGTGTAGGTAAGAGACAGTTTCATAACTTTTACATTAATTGTAAAAGAAGCTTAGATAAAATATAATATTTAATGGTTAGTTAAACTAGACTACAAATTGGTGATCTTATACTTTATGACACATTAATATTTCTTAACATAATTAATTTAGAGTAGCCTGTCAAGTAATCTTATATGATTTTTATTAGATTACTTTGAATATTTATAAGCGAATTACGTAAAAATATGTTTTTATCGATAGCTGTTATTACCCTATAACTGAGTCCGCCCGTATTTTCATTACAGTTATGGCCGTTTTAACAGAATTTCGTTGCATGAAAAATCAGTAAAAATAAGCGTATGGGCTATCAATCAAAATTATATACCGATTACCGTCGTGCCCAGGGCTTTTATAATAGCCGGAAATTAATACGAGGCAACGTGCTGATGTAAATTATATGTATAATTAAAAAAATCACTGCCCTTATAGTGTAGGGCCTAATTATTATACTATACATCAATAATAATTGGGACACTATGAATATTAAACGAGCATCTAATTACGTGATGGGAGATGTTTATGTATGTCTGGTGGGGAAGTATTTTTATTGAGTTTAATGGTTAATTAATTAGTATTATTTAATTGGAATGTGTGATTTTTACGTATTGACGTGATTCAAAGATAGCAAACATGGTGGTCTTTGAAGCGAGATTCTTAATCCTTTTTAAACGTTGCCCCCACGTTGCCCCACTCTGGGAATTTCTCCTGTATCGTGGGAGCGTTTACAAACATTTAAACTCACATACATAAACAGCAGGAACAGCTATCTGTAGGTCATACAAATATTTATTCTGTGTAGCGATCGAACCCACGACACGCAGCGCAGCAGCCACTCAACCACTGCGCCAACCGTGCCGTCAAACCGTGCCGTAATGGACTCATACAGTTAAAAAATAATTTCATCCCAAAATCAATTTCTTGCAGTGCCAATTTCACCAAATATCGTCTCATCTGATATCAAAATATCTTAGCACGAGTTCGGGGAAATCAACTTAGAATAAGGGTTACTTCCGTCGTTTCTGGTAAAAAGTATGGAGGCGACGACTGGCGTATTTCTGGGAAATTATGTTTACCCGAGAAAAAAAGGTTTTCAAGCAATGCTTTTAAACCAATCATCCTTGCAGTTTATCTAGGTTTATGTATAATACCAGAGATGTAACTTTGAATTTGATGGAATTAACTAAAAAATAAAAAAGAAAACATTCATATAAATGAAACCCTCTACATTCTCTTTTAAACTGCAGAGGAGTTGGACAGTTAGACGGTAGTTTGCTGTTCCAAAATGATCCATATTAAGAAGAACGAGCCAGAAACTCCATGGAAACTATCAAATTATTGACGACTCTTTTACATAAAAATTCACAAATAAAGAAGAAAGAAAGAAAGAAAAAATATTTAAAAATGAAAGAGAGGAAAAAAAATGTAAGAGTTATCGCTTTCTAATCACAATTAAACTAAAAAAACACAATGTTTTAAACTTACACATACTAAGTAGAAGTCGTTGATGAAAAAAAACTAGAACTAAAAGAATATTTCTTTCAATGAAAAATAATAAATGCTTCCATGACAATGTTCAAGTGTTTGCTGGAAAAATAGAATTACGGCAATACGTGGATATCAATTTAGAAATTGCAGAACTGCATAGATAATGCGGGGTTGGGGGACCTTTGCTATTGTCAACTGTCACTATATAAGTACCTACTGTAACTTCGGTGAATTGCACAGAAGATTCCAAATATAAACTGATGCTTTTTGCAGTCTGTGAAGTGCTTATCTAATAAATCATATTCCCTGTAATAAATCGTTTTTTTTTTTAAATAAGGAATTTCAAAAATGAGGAGGTCGTGGCTAAATAATAACAGCCGCTCGGATCGATCTTGCACAGGGGATTCTAAGTATAACTGGTGCTTTTTGTAGTCTGTGATTCAGTAAGTGCTTATCTAATAAATCATATTCCCTTTAATAAATCGTTTTTTTTTTAAATAAGGAATTTCAAAAATGAGGAGCTCGTGGCGGATCGATCTTTAGGTTAAGCCGTGCTTGCCTAGGTTGGTCTGTGGATGGGTGACCACCCATTACATACCGAGTTTCCTCCGTGCCTCGGAAAGCACGTTAAGCCGTTGGTCCCGGGTGTCATTTGTAGATCTTTGACAGTCGTTAGGTAGTCAGTGGCCCAAAAAGTCTGACAACCAGTCTTACCAAGGGGTATCGTATTACCCAGTACTAACTGGGTTGTGGAGGTCAGATAGGCAGTCGCTCCATGTAAAATACTGGTATTCAGCTGCATCCGGTTAGACTGGAAGTCGACCCCAATATAATTGGGAAAGGCTAGGCAGATGATGATGATGAAGGAATTTCAAAAATATCAGTAACGTTTATGGTTGCCATTTTAGTATGTACATGACTTTTTGGACAGTGTGTTTAATATCTGCTCAAAAAAATATTTGGTATATTCTATTATCTTCCATTTAACTTTTAGAAATAAACTGCGTAATAATAATAATAATAAGGCAACACTTACGTCAAGCAAACGTCTTCATATCGGATTTACCAAATTTTCTTAAATTTAAATAGTTTTAGTATACCGAAAGATTTGAATCATACCACCCTTTTACAATACCAATTTTATTTAATAATATCAATGAAAAAATACTAAAATTACAATGAAAATAAATTGAAACCAATAAAGAAAACCACACCGTTGATTTGACACGTGTCATTGTGTGTCAAAAATTTTCCGAAATATATAAAAGAAATGAAGATATGACGATGATATTATGTTGACGAGATCAGCTACACGACGCGCACGCCTATCGCCTCCGGACCCGTCGCTCAGCTCCGCCTCGCCGCCGCCGGAATCCAGCCCAATCGTGAGTGCTATGACACCGGCCGTGGCAGTTGCGTCGAGCTCGAGCGACGAGTATTTCTCTCCGCCGACGACGCCACCACCTGTTCGTCGACGAGGAGGACGCCGGCCGCCGGACGGTTTAGGACCTCGAGGCCCACCGGCCTCTGATAGGGTCCCAGCTCCCGGCGGGAGTGTGCCGCGCATGCGATGGACGCAATCCATTAATGCAAATGTCATGCGCGCATACTATGGGGCTACAGAGGGGGGTAACAACCTGACCGCGTACCGTGTTCGGATGCTCTCTCTGTTTCAGGTGCTTGAGCCAGCTGTCAACGTGTCGGCACAACGACTGTCGGATCAGGTGCGAGTCATCCAGCGTAATGGTATGTTGGATGACACCGTACTTGATCGCTTGCGGACTGAAATGCAGAGTAGCCATGTCATTGCCACGCCGCCGCAGACTGTGGTTCCACCACAGTCTACCATAATACCAACTCACGATAACAACGTGAGTAATGACATGGTTACTAATGTAAGTACCCAGTGCAATGAGGAAATGAGGTGTGCTTTGGAGGGTGCGATTCGGGAATATCGGTTCATGCAACCCGATCTTAGACCACGCGTACCTCGTTTGCCCATGCATAACAAAAATAAGGTGCTGGTGGCAGTTCTGGATTCGCAGTTGTCAAACTATTTTGATAACTGCGAAAACCTCACCGATGCTCACTCAGTCCTGTATTGTGCGGCTGTAGCGGCATGTCGTGTAGCTCATGTCAAATTTTCTGATGACAGAGCTACACGACCTAATCCAGCCGTACCGTCATGGCAGTACAGGATTGAACGACGTATTGGTGAGGCCAGAGCACTCATCGGCAAACTGATCTGCTTCAGGGAGGGCAATACTCGCCCTAGAGTGATGCGTTTTGTGAGGCGGGCGTTCTCGGGGACTGATATCAGTGCTCGAGACTACATGTCCCGTGTCACAGAGCGCATCGACTTCCTGAAGCAGAAAGTTTATGCATGGGCAAACCGTATTCGTAGGTATAAGCGGCGGGTGGACCGATACACTCAGAATCGCACATTCCAAAGAGATGAAAGGTGGGTTTATAGGGCTTGGGAGCGACCCGACCAAGGTGTGGCTGACACGCACCTGCCGGATGATGATGCCATGTGTTCATTCTGGCGCAGCATCTGGTCGGTGCCTGTTAGCCATACCGAGGGTGAATGGACTCGGGAGGTCGAGCGAGCGTGCGATCTAGTACCAGAAATGGGGGCAATCACTATCAGCCCCCAAGACGTAGTTCGTGCAGTCCGTCCGTTACCTAACTGGAAATCTCCAGGGCCGGATGGGCTGCACAACTTCTGGATTAAATGGTTTACAAGGTCGCACGCTCGCCTGGCGATCCTGTTCCAGTCAGCCTTAGAGTCAGGGTCGCTGCCAGAGTTCCTGACAACAGGGATAACCCACCTGCTCCATAAATCGGGTAGTACTGCGGAGCCCAAAAATTATAGACCGATTGCCTGTCTTCCGACAGTCTATAAAGTTCTTACATCCATTTTGAGAGCTAAAATTAACAAACACATTGATGACAATTCTGTAATGTCCGCTTCTCAAAATGGATGTAGGAACGGGTCCCGCGGTACTAAGGAGCTACTCCTCATTGATATGGCCATTAGTCAACAGGTTCGCCGTTCCCGAAGGGATCTGTCGACATGTTGGATAGACTATAAGAAGGCCTATGACTCGGTGCCACATACATGGCTCATGAGGGTGCTAGAGTTGTATAAAGTTGATTCAACTCTGCGCATCTTCCTGATGTCATGTATGGGGCAATGGAGGACAGTCCTTCGCTATCCGGGATGTCGGCAAATCCAGAGGAATAGCGAGCCGATAAGGATAGAGCGAGGTATATTTCAGGGCGATAGTTTGAGTCCGCTTTGGTTCTGCTTAGCCTTGAATCCTCTTAGCACGCTGCTGGAGGATTCAGGTCTAGGCTATCGGTTGAGGAGAGGTGGTCAAGTTATATCTCACCTCCTTTACATGGATGACCTGAAACTCTTTGCCCCCAACGATTTGCAACTGATGGAGCTACTGAAAGTAACTGAAACTTTCAGTAGCGCCATCAGGATGGAATTTCGTGTGGACAAATGTGCGGTCATGCATGTAAAGCGAGGGGAGATTGTGGAATCTGTGGGAACCCAGCTCTCGGATTCCATAAATCTTAGATCCCTCTCAGCAACTGAAACCTATAAGTATTTGGGTATGTCGGAAGCGCTGGGCATCAATGTTGCTGACATGAAGCAATCGTTGAAGGAGCGCTTCTTTGGCCGTCTGAAAAAAGTATTTAATAGTCTTTTATCAGGCGGCAATAAGGTGCGTGCCTTCAACGGTTGGGTCATGCCGGTTCTGATGTACTCTTTCGGCATACTCAAATGGACTCAGACAGAACTAGACGCCCTGGATAGGAGGGTCCGTACATTGTTGACGACATATCGAATGCATCACCCGCGTTCTTCTGTTATGAGACTGTATATCCCGCGGAGGTGTGGGGGTCGAGGCTTTTTAAACGCTAAGACTCTTCACAATCGCGAGATATACAGTCTCAGGGAATATTTCCTTGAAACCGACGTGGGGATGCATCGAGATGTGGTCGCAGTGGACAAGGGGCTCACCCCGCTCTCCTTGGCTAAAGAGAACTGGCGCAAACCTGTAGTGCTTGACACTAACGACCGCATGGAAGTATGGCAGAGTAAGGAGCTTCACGGACGGTTTTTCCGGGCCCTGCATGGGCCCGATGTAGACCTACCAGCGTCCGTAGCCTGGCTACGTTCCGGGGACCTCTTTGGAGAAACCGAAGGTTTTGTCTGTGCAATTATGGATGAAGTTATGATGACGAATAACTACCGGAGATTTATTGTGAAGGACGGTACGGTTGACATATGTCGGGCATGCCACCGTCCAGGCGAATCAATCCGTCACATTATCTCCGGGTGTTCTCGTCTGGCTAACGGAGAGTACTTGCATAGACACAACCTTGTAGCCAGGATTATCCACCAGCAACTTGCTCTAAAATACAACCTTGTGGAATCGGAAGTACCGTACTATAAGTATGTGCCCGACCCAGTTCTCGAAAATGGCAATATCACATTGTACTGGGATCGATCCATCGTAACTGACAGGACTATTGTAGCCAATAAGCCTGATATAGTGGTGGTGGATCGATCAGAGCGGCGTGCAATGATTGTTGACATAACGGTCCCGCATGATGGGAACCTCGTGAAAGCCGAGAAAGATAAGCAAATCAAGTATCTTGACTTGGCTCACGAGGTTGTCGACATGTGGGATGTGGACTCAGCGATCATTGTGCCGATAGTTGTATCAGCCCATGGCTTAATTGCCAAGAGCCTCGACCAATACCTGAGGAGGCTCTCGTTAGGCAGCTGGATCAAGGGTTTGATTCAGAAAGCGGTACTCCTGGACACGGCTCGTATTGTCAGGAGGTTCCTCTCTCTGGAGCCCTGACCGCCGGTAGCTTGGACCCTGTTCCCGATACCGGTGGGCTACAATTTTTTATATTTTTAAATGTTTTTTATATTGTTTTTAGTTTAAGAAATATTTAAAAATATATAAGATTTGTGTAAAGATAAATAAAGGAAATAATAATAATAACAGCCGCTCGGATCGATCTTTAGGTTAAACCGTGCTTGCCTTGCTTGGCTAGCAGAAAACTGTTTCTACGGCCTACGGAAGTTAATGCAACACCAAATTTAATTTTAAGGTACCTATATGGGTATTTAATCTATTGCATAAAAATGGCCAAATATGGTTTGTGCCAAAACCACCATTAATTGTAGTATCAAAAAAAAAAAAAAAATCAAAGCATTTATTTCAAGTAGGCCAGTTACAGGCACTTTTGAATTGTCGAAACAAAGACAACAGTAAAAAATATCTACAGTCCCAGTCACAAGGCACAAAAACTGTGAAAGTACTGTAGTTGCAGTATCTGGTAACACCTATATTTTAAGCAAATAAACGATTCTTGATTCTTTTCCACGTGTAAATATACACAAAAAAAGTACTTCAAAAAGGCTCAAAGACAACTAACAACTGAAACTATGTTTTGTTACGTATATTTCCTTGGAATACGAAGCTTTGCGTTTACTGATAAAACGTTCATTGATCATTTATTCATAGCCAAATCTTTATGAAGAGGGGATTTAGGCCAAAAATTCATCTCCGATTCAACCCTCCTTTCGATCGATTTCTATGATCTCCCTTCATAATTCACATAATCCCATAATTGATACATAAAAGCCTCGTTGGCTTTGTACAATTAGGCCCCCCTCAGATTTATCCACGATTGTTATATTCGAATGATTAATTTTGTGTATCTACATGGAGAAATATTTCAAACGTCCAAGTTAAGGCGAAACAATCTTTATTAATTACTTGTTGGCTTTAACAAAATAGACAATTCTACCTGGTAAGTAATCCTGAAATATAGATCTAAAAGTAAATAAATTTTGTTTTGGAAACACACGAATAGCAACAGACAAATCCACAAAAATATAACCTTTTTTTTGCAGTTGGGTAAAGAAGGACCGAAATACGAACTAGGAAACCAGATTGTCTCTAGTATACGGAAATTTGTGTCTAAAACACTGTGATTTAGAACCTCATGAGGCTCCCTCGAGGCACCCTTCTTGACAATTTAGCAGCTTTAATTCCGCAACCGCACTAAATGTAGCGTAAACTGATACAAGACAAACATACGCGAAGCACTCAAGACTCAGTGTTATCTAACATGAAGGAACATGGTAGAGGGAGAGAGCTACATAAATTATGTGTAGCGTGTCCTCTTTCTCGCATAGAACAATAATGTGAAATGTTGTACGGTGTATAGGGTGTCATCGTGTGAGGGTGGAGGGTCTAATCGACCCGCCGCGCCGCGATAAACCGCCGCGTGCACGCCGATTTAGTTACGCACTGTAATGAATCTGCGCGGTTGCATTTTAGGGTTAACAGTAATATTATCGCCATTAGTTAATAGTTCGTTTGCAACGGAGGGATGCAAAATGGATGGGTTCTACTGGTGATAAATTTAAATTAAGTTAAAATTCTAAAAATGTTTTGTCATGTTAGTTAAGTTTATATTAACGAAAAAAAAAAAAATAAGCAAGTATGTAAACTAAGAATAGTATTCAAGACTAAATCAAGAATATTAGAAGTATGTACCTAATATAACAACACTATAGGTAGACCAGGTAGGTACCTTCTGTTGAATCACGACAGAAGAATGAAGTCTCAAAGAGATCGCAAAGAATAATTCTACGTCGACTCAAGTATGATAAGGGGTTCATTATGAGATACCGCAGCCCTGGAGAGATACCGCGGCACTGGAACACAAAGGGCAAAGAAGGAACATGGATGGTTTTTAGTCAGTACGAGTCTGACACTCCCTTCCACTCCACCCAGAGCGGAGGGGGTCATTTGATGATTTCCTATCAGAAAAAAAGGGTTCATTATTTTAGTTTACACAAGGTAACAATTCTTACAAAACAGGTCTAGTGAAATTACGCCCTCACAGATTATCACAGGAAATACGCATTTAGCAATAAACAGTCATAAAATACCCACAAAAGTGTCAACTAAAAACGCAGCAAGCAAATTGATTTAACAGCCAAACCTTTTAACACGTCTAGCCAAATTGACACAGGAACTGCTAAATACAAGTCATTATGCTTATGTGGGTCGGTATTACGTACTTCGTACAGTCACGAGCAACGATGTATACATTTAGCATAATCCAAAGCGAATTTCTTGTGTAATAATGATTACAGTTTTCTCCGTGACTCGGAAAGCACGTTAAGTTGTTGGTCCCGGCTGTCTTTTGTAGATTTTGAATCATTATAGGTATAGCCAGTGGCCCGAAAGTCTGACAACCAGTCTAACCAAGGGGTATCGTATTATCTTGTACTAACTGGTTAGTGGAGGTCAGATAGGCAGTTGCTTTATTTAAAATACTAGTATTTAGCTACATTCGGTTTGACTGGAAGCCGACCCCAACATAGTTGGAAAAAGGCTAGGCAGATGATGATGAATGTACAGTTAGAGAAAATCACTTTTAAAAGTTGCCAAGTGTCAAGTTGATAAATGTTAGTGGTCGTGACTGTACTTCCCTTCGAAAATGAAGCGTGGGTCAGGTGTTAATTAGCCTGGTATATTATTGCACGTCCAAGTAAATAAAGAGATAGATGCCACGTGACCGGAGCAGTCGTGCAGAATACCATAACCTTAAATCAGGGATGGGGCACTAATTGCTTAGAAAACATTAACGCAGCTGTAAGTGATGGGCCCAAGTTATGAGATTTTGGCTTAATGAGTGAGTGTCAAACATTTTAAAAGTTAATTAGTGAGTTTTTGTAATTAAACAAACATGTAAATTACAACAATTAATCTTTGGCTTTTAAAATGGTTGAGGATAACATAAAGGTAAAAAACTGAAATTATGTAGAAAGAAAAATTCAAAGGTATTTCTCAGAAAAAGAAAGCCTGGTCACAGCTGTAGGAACACTACCAATAGCCTGATGTTTGAAGCGAGTGACTGATTAAAAGGTGGACCAGACCTAACTAGAAGCTGATGACGTGACGTGATGCGACTATCAATGACTAATCTAAGTATGAGCTCAGCGTTTTCTTCGAGTCAGAAGAAGACAAAACTAAGTAAGATGCAGTTCTCTTAAGCTAAACCTTTCAAAGCTTACTAGCTATCCAGTTTCAGATCATCTGTTATTCTATATATGTTATCATGGTAACATAATAATAAATAACAGACTATGGTAGCTGTAGTAGTCTAGTGGTGTGACCGTCGAACTGCCAAATCATAGTTCTCGAGATCGAACCCAAGCCATGCACCTCTGATTTGACGGATTCAAGTGCATAATTATTACTTGCTTCAGTGAAGGAAAACATCGTGAGGTAACCAGCATGCCTGAGAGATATTTCTTGACGATGCTGTCAAAACCAAGTTAGAGTCCCACTGACGGCATAAAAACTCTGATATCAGGTTACGCACACGATAAAGAAAGATCATGCTATTGCATAGGCATTCTTCTTACAAATAAAGCTTAAACATTTATTCAGTAGGTATAATTTTTGAAAAAGGTAATCATTAATTTTTATATCATCTTGTTACATCACTGTATACACTGTGACTACTACAGACGTACTTTGGCATAATATTCAAAGGACTTTAAAAAGCTATTAAAAAGATTGAAAGGTATAACTTTCTACAAGAAATCGGTTTTGGTCACAGCTGAAATAAATCATCCTCAAACCGAAAAACTTTTAATAGTGTTGAAGTTGAGTGTGCCTTATAAATGGATTATTTGCGTGTTGACTTACAAGTAGCTAACTAGCTAGTTTTTTTAGAACTTTTATGGTATTTTAATTTATGTTTGGACGAAAAACAAAGTAATTTACTTTGTTTATCGTCATACATAAATTAAATCAGTATGTTTAAGAACACAATGTGACCACCCAATACATACCGAGTTTCCTCCGTGCCTCGGAAAGCACGTTTTTTAAGCCGTTGGTCCCGGGTGTCATTTGTAGATCTTTGACAGTAGTTAGGCAGTCAGTGGCCCAAAAAGTCTGACAACCAGTCTTACCAAGGGGTATCGTATTACCCAGTGCTAACTGGGTTGTGGAGGTCAGATAGGCAGTAGCTCCATGTAAATTACTGGTATTCAGCTGCATCCGGTTAGACTGGAAGCCGACCCCAATATAGTTGGGAAAAGGCTAGGCAGATGATGATGATGTTTAAGAACGCACTGAAATGATTCAGCTTACTGTGATTCCCTCTTTTTAACAAGAAAACTGATTATTAAGTTTTCATTACTTTCATAAAACTACTTTGCCATTCAACGTGGCAATGCTGCCAGTCTTCTGGGCACGTTTCCGAATGACAGTGATGTGGAGGAGTACCTTGCCGCCTATAAGCGTCCTATTGTTTATTTAGTTAGCTTATATTTAATTAGTTCTTATATAGTGTCTTTTATTTGACAATATTTAGTTTTATTTATTAGTAGCTTAAATGGCTTTTTTACGCCTTTTTCGGTCAACGGCAGTCAGAGTTATAACCATAATGAGACTCTCGAAAACATAATTTCGGAGAAAATTAAAACTCGCTACCGCTTTCATCTTGCACCACAGCCCAACAGACTTGCATTTCACAGGACTGCGTTTATGGGAAGGCTCAGATAATTTTATTCCCCTCTTGCATCCCACTAGGATCGATGGTTCAAAGGGATTTTAGGGGTCATGTTTGTTGCGTAAACGACCCCTGCCTCAGACAATTTGATTCGTAATAGATTTATGTTTTATTTCAATGTCATTGCATCAATGTTTGCCCTTTTGAAGGCGCTAATTGAATTGGATTTTAGAATAATAGTTATGTTTAGCTTTGAGAAAAACATTTTTTTTCTTCAAATAGATAAGTACTTGAAGTGTTTGGTGTCTAGTGCTTAATTGATTCGTTTAGGTGGCCTTTGACTTATTCAGTCGTACACGAGACTTCTTTCAAATGAAAAGCGATGAATGGCGCTGAAAATATATATTATATTATCTTCTGGATGATAACGATGCCATAAAAGCCAAAAATAGTTCAACCAATTATGACCACTTTATCAAACATATTTCTCCACAGAGATATGCAAAACCATCTACAATCAGACCACAATAAATATAATCGCATGGCATGACCCACTAACTCAGCCACATGGCAAAAAAAACAATCGTCGAAATATTGCCATAAATCGCAATAGTAATGTGTTAACCGGCAGTTACACTGACGCACCTAAAAATAATATTCATAGGCATGTAAATTCACCGAAAACAAGGTGTAGTTAAAACAATATTTATCTTAATAATTAGTTTAACCCGAGTAAGTTGCGGTTCATTTGATAAGGGTGCGTGTAAACGAGCGGCCGGCGCTCGCGTGATAACAGCTCGGTGTATATAAATTAAAACATAATTGTGTTATCGTGACCCCAAGGTTTTATGTTCAGTTGACGAAACGAAAGGCTGTTGGGAAATTAAATTCGATTTTTTTTCGTGAAGGTATTAATTTTGTAGAATAATGGGAGTATAAAGGTGGCTCATTGTTTAAAGTAGAGTTATTGTTTGCATGGTATTAGGGCTAATTTGAATGACTGGTAATTATATGGAGTAATCACCAAACTCAAAAGTTTCAACTAATTCGTTATACAGGGTGTAAACAGACCCTTCACATAGCCGTCAACCAAGCTTTCTGTACATCTAACTAAGTAACTTTACGCAAAAATTGTTGCTGGGAATCGACTTTTTGTGGTGAAAAATCACGTTTTAAGGTAGGACTCGATGGAAAGCACTCAAAGCATTGTGCTGATGGATGGATTGAATACTATGGGAATCGTGGAGGTGTGTAAAGTAAAAATCTTACATTAAAAACATGTATTTAAAAAAAAACTTGTGAAAAATATGGAACTTTGACCCCCAATATCTCCGTAACTAGAAGGTTCCCTGGTATGGTCTAGAACAAAAAAAATGATTGCAAAGACGGGGAGAACAAGTGCCTTTCGTTTATGTTAAGGGTCTATTTACACCCTTTATACCTTTAGGGTAAACCATAAAGTCCTTAAACCCTTACATTATTACAAACTAGACTATGCCCGTGGCTTGGCTCGGGTTAATTTAGAATTTGACCATTAAACTCTTAAAACACTACTAAAGTTTCTATTATAATATAATTCAACAATGATTCGAAAGATACGTGGCGCCACCTATTATCATAAGAACGTTATTGTTGTTTTCCTCGGGAACAGTACTTTTTTTCGGAATAAAAGGTACCTTATGCGGACATAACATTCCTGAACACCTGACAACGTATATGCAAAATTTCAAGATGATCGTTTCAGTGGTTTATGTGTGAAAAGGTAACAAACAAACAAACTTACTTTCGCATTTATAATATTAGTTAGGATTAGGATAGTTAGGATGACTAGCCAAGCTAAAGACCTATGTTACATTGTATAGAAAAGTGGTCGTAGATTACTTACCATACCATTACCATATCTTAGATAATAGAAATCAGACCGGAAATCTACGAATAGCTGGAGCAACGCTAACCACCATGCAATAATTATTACACACCATTTATGAAAGGGCTCAGCCCTATTTCATACCTCACACAATACACTTATTCATAAGTCACATTTGAAATTACAGGACTTAAGTAATATTTATGCATATTCCGTACACCGATTCGGCAAATGACTGCCTTGTAGACGCGAGTGCACACTGCGCTTTACAACTGCAATTCAACTGTTGGATATTTATGATTGTTGTTAACAAATAATACCAAAATTATTGGAAGTAAACACCGTTATTTGTATTGAAATTAATCAATTTAGTGCACTGATTTTGAAATTCATTTACGATGTTGGAACTTTACTTCACTGCGTAACTGACAAAAACCAATCTCCTGAATTGTAATTCGTCTAAAAATATGTGCCTTCCTATGAAAGATAAATTCAGTTGATGAATGGCTCAATACTGCAATAGGGTTGACCCTAACATCGATCACGACCGCTGACATTACAGGCGCCAGAATGCCCGCGACAATTGCCTAAGGCAGCCAATCTCCACCTGTAATAGAGCACGACGTTACACCGCCTAGAAGGAAATACATTCACCTCTGTGCCATATTTCACGTGCAAAATCAATATGCAAATAAGTAGCGAACGGCATGTCAGACTATTGTGCAGTACAGTAACAACTTAGCCAACTTTAACCGGTCTAAACTGGTTAAGGCTAAATTTGTGGCTTTTGCATGCTATTGAAATTTACAGCTTAAACTTCCCCGCCGGCGTTGTCTGCGCCTAGTTAGTTTTACAGACGTGTTCTTGAACTATGGAGAATTGAAAAAGTAGTTCCAAAGTTTTGTAGTTGCATGCAAATTATAATTTTGTGCGAGCATGATCTAAATTGCATGAAAGTTGTTTATTTTACTGTTGTACTTTTTTGTTGTTGTACGAGTATATGTTATCCAAAGTAAATGTCATTTAAATAATTACAAGTTTACAATTAGGTAAACTTATAATTTGGCCAAAAAAAAATTCTTGCTTTGCCTAAGTAAGCGATCTACAAATAAAAAGGCAAAAAGATAATAATAGAAAAATCCAAAATATGTCACCTACTAAAATAGAGACTGCATTAAAAGGCCAGAAGGGAGAGGAGGAAAAAATGCACCCTCGACAAAATTCCGTCTATTTTTGTGCGATACATCCCAAAAATATTAAAAACTACTTACAGTGCGGACGTCTCCATTAACAGTGTGTTCTCCCCTCAGCTGCCATTGATTGTTCTTGATTGGTTACATGTTTGTTACATTGTTTTTATTGCTCTGTTCCTAAAGCTTTTAAAATGAAATCAATACGCACTAAATGCTGTAAGTCTCTATTTTTGGACTATTTATCAGTTACAGCAAAAATAGCTTGATAACAAGAATAAATTTTATTTCAATTCTAATCTCTGATACTTTTATATTGCATATTAAAACTAGTCAACTCAAGGCTCAGTAAAACAAGATAATTCAAGTCCCACATCATACAATTTTAAGTTAGTAAAGAAGCCTTCACCAAGTTAGCGGGTCCAATTTAATCCCAAGCGTCCCAAGACACTACATTGTAGAAAACTTGCAATTTTTTCGCGCCAACGTACCATGTAACTAGGTTCCTAAGTTACTTCCACAAGTTGTCACATTATTCTTAGGCGAAGCAGCGACGACGGAGCCAAAAATAGACGCCCTAAACTTTTTAATAGACGCACCGACACTTTGAGGATGCCGAACCGGGCGGCGCCTTTTCTGTCTTCGCGACGAGTTTTATGACTTTCAGCAAATTGCTGCTCTCTCATTTGAATATAGTCTTGAATACGATATTGTTTTTTTAGTGTCTGGGTTGAGTCATGTGGTTCAAGAACTGTGCCAATGTGCTTCATTGACGTTTCTTTGATTATAATTCTGGAATTTCCATTCATTACATTGTTAGACTGTTTTTTTTGTTAAACTAAGAGCCTAGGTTACAAAATAAAATTGGCCTACTACAAACATAGTCATCACTGTCAAGGGATTTGCTGTTCATCGGTTTAAGAACACATTTTCGAAGCTAGCTATTATCAATCAGCATTTTTACTAATTTAGCATTTGATTAATAAGCATCTGAGACTACCATTACCATCAGTTATTTATCTTTACTTTAATCACACACATACAGTGTGTTGATGACGATTATACTATCATCATCATCTGCCTGGCCTTTTCCCAACGATGTTGGGGTTGGCTTCCAGTCTAACCGGATGCAGCTGAATACCAGTATTTAACATGGAGCGACTGCCTATCTGACCTCCACAACCCAGTTAGTACTGGTTGATACGATACCCCTTGCTAAGACTGGTTGTCAGACTATTGGGGCCACTGACTACCTGTAACGACTGTCAAAGATCTTTAAACGTCGGCCGGGACCAACGGCTTAACGTGCGGTGACGATTTTACTATCATTAGGATTATTTCCTTATATATTATTTCAAACAACGAAATTATTAAGACAAGTATCATGGTGTATGTATGTCCTCGTACAATAATATGCGACAATCTCAAGGCATGAACAATATCAGCAGACCACACCTTATAGGTCACGTAGGTACATAATATTCTATTGAAATTCATTCCCATTCAATAAATTATAACTTTACGTGTCTAGAGAGTGGAGCTGTTCCACTCACCTCGTGGTTTATAGGTAATAATCCCTAGCATTTTCTATGTATTATGTATGTAACCATTTATGCTGGCGCTGTGAGAATAGTAGATACTTCGGAGTGTTTCTGTCTGACATTGAAGTGGATTGTCATTTTGTCAAGTTACAAACCAAGATCGATTTTAAGTTTTAAACTGCAGAAATATACAGGCTCCAGATGAAATTCACATCTATTGTTGTCTTTTCCATACCAATATTATAAATACGAAAGTAACTATTTGTTTGTTACCTTTTCACGACTAAACGGCTGATCGGATTGTTATGAAATTTGGCAAGGAGATAGGCTATTATATCCTGGAGAAGGACATAGATTTTCTTTTTTTTTTTCTTTCGCACATATGAAAATTTCCACGCAAACGAAGTCGTAGGTAACAACTAGTTTTTTATAATTATGTAAAATTCCAGTGTACGTGTGTTTGTTATTCTTCTCCACCTTAAGGGCTTGACCAATTTTATAAGTCTTTTTGTTGTACTTATGTAATGACTTGAATGATCCTTATCTATAGATGAACCTGGTGGATAGCGCTGTTGGTGCCATTTAGAAAATATTGGGAAAGGACAACGTCTGTCGGGTAAGCTACTATACAACCTATAAAAAAACAAAATAAATAACACGTAATCATGTACCAACGACACAAAAATAATGAAGAAGAACACACATAAATTCCCATCCAACTCTACTATCGGCACCCGTCAGGGGTTGACAACATAATAATATACCATTGAACTTAAACCGCAAGTTAGCAGACGCTAACTCAGATAACTTAGTCGGCTATCGGGTGCTAAGTCAGAGCAACTCCCGAACTGAACGCTTTGCGGGGTAAACTTTATCCTCCAGTTAATCCACCGGAGCTTTCTTGTACATACGTGTTTTGAGTTTTTAAATATTTCGCTTGCTATATCATTTTTGGATATTTCTAAACAAAAGTGTGCATTGAAATATTTTACGAGTGGATTATGGGAATCAAATGGCTTAAGGTTTTAAAGTTTAAACTCTTGAGAAGTATGTCATTGTTTTCATATTGTAATGTTTTTGACAGTGAGAATAACCCTAAATGAATGTACTGTTTGACTGTTTCAAAATTAAGTCGAAATTAAAAAAGAACATCGCAATACCGCTCATAACACTGGGAAGAGAACTGTGACTTGAAATACAGGCTCAGCCTAGCTCAGGCGCAATGCTCATTTTTTTTTTTTGTGCTTAATCCTAACTGCATTTAAATATTGTTCAATAAGTTATATTTTTAAGGAGCAATAAATAAATAAACTTAAGCAGTTTTGATATGGAAAGAAAAATTCAGTGCGAGCAGGGTTTGAACCTGCGACCTTCCGATTCAGTACACCGGACGTCTTAACCAATTAGACCATCGCACCCTGCTAAGACGAAGACGGTGGTGGTAGCGGTTGGTTAAGACGTCCGGTGTACTGAATCGGAAGGTCGCAGGTTCAAACCCTGCTCGCACTCGATTTTTTCTTTCCGTATCAAAACTGCTGTAGTTCCCAACGCAGGGATTGCGTATAAAATATTAAACAAACTTTAACTTAAATAAAAACAAATTACTTCATTGAAATAGGCACCTTGATTCCTGAATTGAAGGCCGAAAACAGACAAATCAAACTATTAGTACAAGTAATAGACGTAGATTATCTAGGCCTTTAGGCCTTGTGGATCCCAGCCATTATGGTGTGCGACAATACAGCTAGTGGGGTTAAATAGCCATTACCACAACTATTGCACGGCTACGTGTTACGGCTCAATCGGGTATTAAGAGGAGCCATTACGATTTCCAAGGTGATCGTAATCGGTTGTGATGTCACATATTGTTGAAATAACAATATTCATCATCTGCCTAGCCTTTTCCCAACTATATTGGGGTCGGCTTCCAGTCTAACCGGATGCAGCTGAATACCAGTATTTTACATGGAGCGACTGCCTATCTGACCTCCACAACCCAGTTGATACTGGGTAATACGATACCCCTTGGTAAGACTGGTTGTCAAACTTTTTGGGCCACTGACTCCCTAACGACTGTCAAAGATCTACAAATGACAGCCGGGACCAACAGCTTAACGTGCTTTCCGAGGCACGGAGGAAACTCGGTATGTAATGGGCGGTCACCCATCCACAGACCAACCTAGGCAAGCACGGCTTAACCTAAAGATCGACCCGAGCGGCTGTTATTATTTAGCCACGAGCTCCTCCTGTGTTGAAATAACAATATAATGAAGCACAATATCATAAGAAGAATGTTTAGTAAAGACTTAACATTCTAAATCTAAATAGAAAAATAAAATAAATAAATAAATAAAATAAAATAAATTCTAATCTAAATAGTTTTTGATAATCTTTATCCAATACTATTTAGATATGAATACAATAATCTATAAAAAATAAGTAAAGAAAGACTAGTAACAATACAATAACTCAAAATAATCCCAAAAATGATTATAGAAAACCCTTTATTGCCACACAAAATAATTTGGACAGTATAAACCCTAATACACAAACAGATTACGACAATATATCAGCTACTCTATACGTAATACTGTAATGTGATTCGGAACTAATGTCCACAAGGCTTATACAATTGTAATCCTCACTAATGGCGGTGGACACTGAACAGGTAGACATAATGCATATTGATAGTCCATTAAAGCATTGCATCGATCGAATCATCTTTCATTAATATAAAAGCATGAAAAGGTCGCGGATGTTAAACGTTTTAAAATTTTCGATTTATTGAACTGAAAGATTAATGGACAGGTCTCCGATCAGTTTAACCTTTGCGCTTTTTTAGTTGATTATTTTATTTATGTGCGTAACAACGGGTTTTAATTCTATCATTATCGCTGGAGACATTTTTATGAAAGGCTCTCTTTACTCTCTCTGTATCTCAGTCTCCTTGTCACATTTCATTTGGGATCGGCTGTCCTCGTCCTTCTTCAACAGAAGTGTTACTTTTGCTGGAGAGGATCCGGCAATTGGGTCTCGAGGTGGCACTGCACAAGTCCGAGGCCATGTGTTTTCATGGGCCTCGGAATGTGCCACCGTCGGGATCCCTACTGACGGCAGGAGGGGTTTCCATCGGCGTCGGGTCGACGTTGAAGTACCTAGGACTCGTCCTCGACAGCCGGTGGAACTTCGTGGAGCACTTCCGACGTTTGGCTCCCAAACTGGAACGGACAGGGGCTGCCTTCAAGCGGCTCTTGCCCAACCTGAGGGGTCCAAACGCCTCCTGCCGGAGGCTATACGCGGGGGTCGTGCAGTCCATGGCCCTTTACGGGGCCCCGGTGTGGGCGCGTTCTTTGAGGCGGCAAGCCGCCCACTACCTGAACGCGCCCCAAAAGGTAATAGCCATAAGGCTAATCCGGGGGTCCCGCACGATCTCCGGCGAAGCGGCTAGCCTCCTTGCCGGATTGCCGCCATGGGATCTGGAGGCGATAGTCCTCGCACGCCTGCACGAATGGCGCGCGGAGGCACTACGTCGGGAGGAAACTCCGCTGCCGCGGCAAATTGCCGCTCAGCGGACAGACCTCCGGCGTGATCTCATGGCGACATGGAGAGAACGACTGTCGCAACCCCGTGCAGGGCACGCCACCATAGTGGCGATAAGTCCCCTCTTTGAGGAGTGGCTAGAGAGGCGCCACGGCGCCCTCACCTACCGCCTGACGCAGGTCCTCACCGGACACGTTTGTTTCGGGAGGTTCCTGCACCGAATCGGGCGGGAGGAAACGCCCGGGTGTTTCCACTGCGAGGATCGTCCGGAGGACACGGTGGAGCACACCGTGGAGGTCTGTCCCGCTTGGGCGGAGCACCGCCGTGTCCTCGTAGCGGCGATTGGCGGCGGCGATCTCTCGCGTCCGGCCTTGGTTCAAGCCATGGTCCGGAGCGAGAGGGAATGGGAAGCCGTCACCTCCTTCTGCGAAGCAGTCATGCTAGTGAAGGAGGTGGCGGGACGTGAGAGGGAAAGAACCTCACGTCCCAGTCGCCGCGGGAGACGCCCTGGGCGTTGGGGGTCACGTGGTGGCTCCCGGCCACCGTAGGCTCGGGCCTGTGGACGGCGAGTTATGGGCTAGCTCGCCGTCCTGCCGTCTTATGACGACAGGCCGTGTCGACGGCGCGTTCATGTTCCACGTGCGCCTCAAAGAGATGTCAGCAAATAAGTAGGGGTCCGCAAGGGCCGATGCCTGCCAGGGCTGCGGGACTGTTCGAAAGAGATACCGTGGCCCTGGAACACAAGGGCAAAGAAGGAACATGGATGGGTTTTAGTCAGTACAAGTCTGACACTCCCTTCCGCTCCGCCCAGAGTGGGGGGGGTCATTTGATGATTTCCCATCCGGAAAAAAAAAAAAAAAAAAGTGTTACTTTTGCTATTTTAACATGTGGACCAATACATGGTTGTGCTTCCTGGAATTCCGTATGGTTTGAGTTTGTAATGAACTATCACAAAAAGTTTACTGTCTCTGAAAAAAAAATAGTTATATCAACGGTTGTGAGACCTAGCTTTCTGCGCTGATGATATTTTCAGGGTTTGTAAACATAGCACCAGTCTTTTTGGAGTTATAAGCCTTGGATTCCGACAAGCTGGTAGTTTCCCCAGTTATCAATTTCAACATTTTGCAGCCTCGTCCAATCCCAGCATATGACGGTGCTTGACTTAAAACGGTCGAACTAATTTCGGAACCAAGACTATCCTTTACCAAAATAATGAAGATATGCAGAAACTGCGCTCCAACTTGCTTACCCAAATATACACCTCGAACAAGACCATTATTATAACTTCATTACACAGAGCTGTTCATAAACAGACGTAAACAACTTGTCAGCTTAGCAAATACAAATATTTAATTCAGGATATTATCAAAGGAAACACGAATAATATTCTAAACAGGAACTTCGTTATCCTAGCAACCGGTATGAGCAGAGAGAACTATAGAACTCAAAGACTCGTCTTGAATGATACGAACAGAACTCGTGTTGAAACTTCCACGTTCATGTATTCAGCACGAAGTAAATATAATTTAGCCCTCGTTAAGTAAACACGTCTCTCTTTCTTTCTCATGCTGTCTCGCTCTTGACAGTGGTAACATATAGCGCGCTTAGTTTTAATTACACATACAGTAAGGAATTTACTCGTGCCAAGTTATGCTGATGGTATACTGGTTGCTATAAAATTGTGCTGATATTGTAAGGAGGAACGGTTTGTTTTTGCTTGTGATTTAAGTAAAATTTACAGTTTCTTTAAATCCCAAGCATATTTTAAATCAAACTCAATAATAATTGACGCTTCTCGTGACCCAAGGGCTGGCTTTTACTTTGGCCAGAGGCTAAGTGTTGCCATAAAACTTGGCAACGCCACCAGTAACTTGGGTACATTATCAGCTGACAGCGTTGAGGAGGAGTTTTTTGATGCCCTTTTATAGTTTGTTGTTAGTTTATTTATTTTAGGTTATTTAATAGTTTTTAATTAATAATGTATTTAGTTAGTTTACTCTAACTTGTGTTTAACGAGTACTCCACCTAGATAGGAACAAAGCAACGGATGTAAAACCTGAAGCTGTAACTAAAAAACTAAACTAAACTAACTAAAAAAAACTACATCGTTCGGTTTGCTATTTTCTATGGCATTTTTGTAAAAGCCATCACGCACTAAGCCAAAGCATCAAAGGAGAATTCATTCAGTTCTCTCAAACATTTTAGGAAGTTTTTCCTGTGGTTTTTCTTTAAGCAATAATAAAAGCACTTCTACGCAACGATCGCTATACACTGAGAGGTTATTATTACACTTATTGTATGTAGGTAGATTCACAGAATATTCAACCGAAACCAACTCGAATATTACCTACAGCTTACGTAAAGTAACCTCATTGTGGCCATAAACGCTAACAATGAACTATAAAAGAGGCAATATACGATTTTAGTGCACTTACGAAATTAATATTCCTTGTTAATATTAACGTTTTCGAAAAGTTATTCGACATTGTGTGGTTACACTGTTGTGTGAGAAGTTGGAGGTGGGAACTATTTAAGCCACGGGTGGCAGACTTGATGAGTCCGTTGCTCGAAAATACATAGTCAGACAAACAGACAGTTGTGTGCCGTTTTCCATGAACTTCCATGTGAGACTTATTAGGCCTGATTTGCACGAAAAGACTGACACTGACTGAGACTTGAAAGACTTCCAGGCCTTAGGACGTACTGCGGTAGTTAGGTAAATAAAATAATATAATATATGTTTTTTTTTTTTTTTATTGACATAATGAAAAAGGTTTTACATTTACATTTGAAACCCTGACTCCTGAGCTAGGTGAGACCTGTGTTACGGGAGTCACGTAAAGTAGAAAGGCCTACGTCATCAACGCGTTACGTTACACTACTAGATCCCGAGTAGAAGATCGAAAAATATACTGACAGACCAGTTTATAAAACAATGCCTTCTATTTATAACCAGAACACGATAGCGGGTTTTCAAATGCCCCTAAGCTTACCTGTATCCTCAAGTTCTACAGTCCCTGGACGTGCATAAGTAAAACAAAGTTAGCGTGTCGACTTGAAAAACTTAATGCTGCGACCTTGCTACAGTCGTACATATTCAATATTCATGTTTCTAGTTCTATGGGACAAAAAGGTAGGATCTGCAAATCATTTTGCACGTGCTATCGTCGTCCATTTTTAAAATGGTCTTCATGCAGGAAAGTCCTCAAGGACATGTGAATACTTTCCTGACTCGTCCAGTTGCAATGCGCAAGTTAAATAAATTCAGTTTGTTTTCTCGTAAGGTCAAAGCCAGGATAAGTTTTTCATTTCAATTAAGAATGTATCGGTATTATCAGGAGTCAAGAATTATAAGCAAAACTTGAGATAATAGTCCACATCAAAATGCAAACAATCAATCTTTATTTGTAAACACAGGTATTACAATAAATGTCTTATGCAGTATCCAACGGCGAAGAAATGGCATGACTTCATTGCAATAAATTACTGAAAACAACATACAGAAACTTGTTTACTAGACTTTACACAAATACCAGTGTCCTGCCCGAATCGAAAGTGGTTGTCGACCTGCCCAGTTACAACATCAATCAATCTAGTTTGAACAAAACTTCGATACAATACTGTCGCAATAATCGCCTATCCAGACGCAATAAATATCGCATTGATATCTTGATGAATTTATTCATATCTCTCGATTAGATATGCAATAAGAAATGCAGAAACTCATGATCTTACTGACGTAATCGTCCCACGCCGAATATCTGCAGGAGTATTCTGTTTGCCAGGGCTGTGGGACTGTTCGGAAGAGATACCGTGGCCCTGGAACACAAAGGGCAAAGAAGGAACATGTATAGGTTTTTGTCAGTAGAAGTCTGACACTCCCTTCCGCTCCGCCCAGAGTGGGGGGTCATTTGATGATTTCCCATCAGAAAACAGAAAAAAGGAAAGGGTATTTTGTTATTGCAGATTTCTTGAGACAAGATAACGTTATAGGTGGAGACCTAGGATTAAGAGTTTGACGTCTTACATAGACGTCACAGACGACACGCGACACAATGTGAACGAGAAGAGAATGGATGACACACCCCAGGAGCAAGAAAATATTTTGCAACGACCGTCCACGAACAATGGCAGACAGAAGAGTATACGAATATAACCACATTAGCTAATCAAGCTTAAGATCACAGGGTTAAAATCCTTTCGCAATTAAGGTACGAGTATAAGAGCGGACTTACGACTTTTTGATAGAAGAGGGCATGAGATTATGGTGTTTACCACCAAATGTTTTAGAAAAATACGCTTGTGGAATATACGCGTAGTATGTCAATAAGAGTCATATTTCCTTCACCAACACAATGTCTTGTCATAAACATAACAGAATAACCGCTAGACTTTGCTAGGTGACTGAGCTGCTCCACCTACTTGTGCCTCTGGGACGTTACAAATCAGGTGCGTGGGTTCGACTCCCGGCTCAGACACTTGTATGCTGAAGATTGTGTCGGCGACTTGCGAAATATATTAATGGTGTTATGTAGATTTGACAAATCGCTTCACGTAGCTTATGGCGACAATCAAAATATTTAAATACTTGATGAATAATTCATGGATGCAATGGTGTCAATAATAGCCATTTATGAGGAAAACTCTAGGGAATAAACATTGATACTATCCAAGTCAAAAATAAGTTTACGTCGCGTCCTTACCAAAGCGATGGTCACTCGAACAAGTGACCGTGTCGTTTTTTCCAAATAAATTAGTGACAAGAAAACCTCGATGAACATTTGCGGGACCGAGCGTTTTATTTAGAACGTGCAGTTCGATAATGGCTAATATGACTGTGATCTTGACGAAATGGTAACGATATTAATAACAACACATCAATGATAGACAGTTACAATAAAAATGTTTTCCGAGAGTTGCCAATCATAGTAATATTAAATCATGGTATTTAGAAAGTTCTAAATATTTCAGAACCTTTTCTAAATCATTTAGGACGGAATTATTCAGTCCGAGAGCAGCGGTGGCCCAGTGGTCCACCACTTACGAGCAATAAGTCGTGGGTTCGAACCCAGCCAGGCGCAATACTTTGTGTAATTTATTTCAACACCACTGCTCTCAAAACGGTGAAGGAAAACATCGTGAGGAAACCGGCATGTCCTAGAACCAAAAATTCGAAGACATGTGACATCTATCGACCCGCACTGGGCCCGCGTGATGGATTATAGCCCACTCCCTCTCATGGAGAGGAGGCCTGTGTCCCAGCAGTGGGAACATTATAGGCTGATTATGATGATAATATTCAGTCCGGACATTCCTCCTACCAGTAAATAAAATTCTTTGCAGGAAGGTACAAGATTACAATAACTACTATACAGGGTTAAAGGGCTTCTCTTGATCATAAATCACATTCAACAATCACGGATGGACAAAAGCGGGTCAGTGTTTTATAAATTAGCAGAACACAGTAATAAACCTGATTGTTAATATGGTATATCGTGTCATTATCAGTCTAGCCTTTTCCCAACATACTTGGGGTCGGCTTCCAGTCTAACCGGATGCAGTTGAATACGAGTATTTTACGTAACACAACCCAGTTTGTACTGGGTAATGCGATACCCCTTATTGGAGATAAAGTTCGTCATTGTAGAATGAAATCTCTGTCACTCAAGTCATAAGTACCCATAGATCTAAAGTCTAGATCTGTATAGCTCTTTTGGCATGTGGCGATAGACGAAACTAACGCCGCCATCTTGATGTTTCCATACAATTTCCACAAACTGCCTCGTTGCTCTAGTGGTAGCTAGCGCGACTGCTGAGCATGACGTCCTTGGTTCGATTCCCGAGTCGGGCAAAGTGGTAATAAATTTTTCATCTAAAATTTCTCAGCAGCAGCCACGGAGTCTGGATTTGTGCCCGGTTGATGGCAATAAGCTCAGCCCCTATTACAAAGGACTTAAACTTAACTGGCGAAATGTGGGTGTACTATTAGATACAACTTTGTCTAACCTTTCGGGGATTACAGGCGTGATGCAATGTTATGGAACTTAAACAAAAAAAAAAAAATCAGCAGCGCCTTCCTGAATATGTCATTCAAGTGCCAAAAGAACTATGCTGAACTGTACTTTGGCAGTCTTTCTAAAATTCGATGTGCCTAATTCATGTCTGAGTAGGACTCTTTATCATCATTCTACTGCTCTCATCCCAATTTACTTGAAGTTACCTCAGCATGTCTTCTTCTTCCATTCTTCACTATTACTCGTCATCTCAGCAGTCACCAACTTTCTGGCCATATCATCCTTCACACCGTCTATCCATGGTTTCTTTGGTCTTCCACTACTCTTACAGCCATTCACATTGATACTCACAATTTTCCTCATTCCACCGAATCACATGTCCATACCAGTGGTGTGCCTAGGGGTAAACAATACGGCACGCCCATAAGGCTAGTAGACTGTTTAAAAAGCCTAACATCATCAATTACTGCCACTACTCCATACACCATGACAACGATTATCATACAACTTTTCAGTCACCGGCGCTACTTTCATACTACCGCTCATGTACTCATTTATTATTTATCCATTCGCGTTACACTACACTACACATCCCCATCTTGTCTGGTTAGAACTATAGTTCAATTAACTTGGTAACATGTTAGAACTAGGTTCATTAGACATGACTGTGTCCTTCTGAGGCCAATGTTGTCTAAAGTTAAATAGTTGGTCAATGAACTGGGGTCGGGCCAAACTTAGTTACCTAAACAAACAAGGGACCCTCTTTGATAGTCAACAATTGTTTCTCGCAGTTCCGTTACTGTTAGTGTGTTTGAGACTAAAAACTTTTCTATAGATATTTTGGTAGATATAGTGTAGATATGTGTAGAAAAATATTTTTTTTTTATGTTTACAAAACGACACTTCTACTATAATTATGTTACAATTTTAACTACATTTATAATGTTTTGTTCAGCTGTAAGTTTTCCATAGAACTTTAATAAATTAAAACTATTCACATGTTTTAAACCTGCTTCATTTTAAATAAATAGGTAACTTTGTACCTACCGGCTTTCTTCAAATCGTTTAAAAATAGACGAAAAATAAAGCTCAGCTCTCAAAGAGTCTCCCACAATTTTATCACGGCGCTTTATTATGACGTGTTTGTAAGGCCAATTTTTCACTTCACAACAACGTGCCGGCAGATTTGAAATTGGATTTTTAAAATTAACAGCTTGATAGACACTTTTGCGGTGCAGTGGCAAACACTTTGAAATTCGATTGGACGTCGTGACAGCAACATGAGTGTGCCTTGCTCCAGGCTGGCTAGCGCGAAGCCTCATCAAATTTTATCATACCTATTGACAAGCTTTTGGCGAGCGGAATCACTTTATGTGCTTGTGAAAACTGGTTGTTTTCAACGCGAATTATTTATTCGCGAGTTCTACCAAACATTAAAACATTTATTAGTGCAATATTGCATTTAATACCAGCTATTATCGTTCAAATGGATTGTTTACAAGGCCATAATGTGGAACTAGTGCACTTAGACCTACAAAATCATGTTTTTCAGGAGCGTTTTTGGCCTAACACAACGACCATAATGAGAGGAATAGCTAATTATAAAATTTAAAATTAAGCATAATACTAGCAGCACAATAAGAATTAATTATATGTATAACAAGTGAGTAAATATAGCCTAGATATAATAGGTATAATTTGAATGAATTAAGTATAATTTTTAACCCATGCACAGAAATGCGGATGGGCTATTTGACTGGATAGTTTGAAACTTCAGCCTCGGGTTTCTGAATAGCCTGCTGACCTTATGGGCTTGCCGTATTGTTGGACACCACTGAGGGCCAGTACAAGTAACGGCTTAAACAAAACAATGAAAAAATTAACCTACCGTTTAAACTTCTAGATCGTAATTTGATCCTTAAGCAAAATAATATTTCATTCAAAGAAATAGTTGACCAAGCAACAGTAGCCGCAGTCAAAGATACAGGACAAGATTATTTTGAAACAAGTCAGTAGTCGCTTAAGTAGATGTTATCAGTAAAGCTGTTTAATCACAACATGCACAACTAAACTAACAATATGCCCTGTGATTACAATTCATAGATAACTGGAGCCAAGTCTTGGTGAGATATTGTGCGGGGCCCGCATGCGGTTGGACAACGACCGCAACAGCCTTTAAGGCGAAATATGTATTTGCATTAACAAATGTATCATCCTTTGTACCTACGACATTCATCCTCTGCTTAGCCTTTACTCAACTATGTTGGGGTCGGCTTCCAGTCTAACTGGATGCAGCTGAATACCAGTATTTTCCATGCAGTGACTGCCTATCTTACTTCCACAACCCAGTTAGTACTGGGTAATAAGATACCCCTTGGTAGGACTGGTTGTCAGACTTTCGGGCCACTAACCACTTATAGAGCAAATAAATAATTTTGACTTTGACTTTGATTATATTTCCAGGACGATAATAATTATAAAGGACGAGACGTTTTTCTCTTATTTTCTCTAAAAATTCGGTTTAATACAGCACTACTATGGACTATGGACAGCGCTTGAAATTTTCCGTAAATTTTGATAAAAAGGGCCCAGAACATCGCAATGCAGCATGGAATCTTGGTCTACTAACAATAATACCAGCTTGTTACTGACCCACTGTGTAGTAAAGACCACTTCTTATTCAGAGAAGGCACAAGCATTAATCACCACTCTTCCTCGAGGCGGATTGGTGATTAATGAGATAGCTGACTTACTGGATCTTAACCTAAGTCAGGTGAAAGCTTTCATACTGGCGCCAGCCACCCAGCAGACTTAGCGTGTGAGACGACGGTAACAACCTAATAAATAAAACATTTCCTCGATTTCAGTTTGTATGAATAAACACTGTTTTAAGCTTTCACGGTTTACAACTAAACTTATACGGGCACTTACGGGATATCTTCCGTGATTGTTCATTATTTTAAGAAGGGGTTGACTGGAGAACGTGGGTGGATGGAAAATAAATTGTTAAGAGCAGAAAAATCTATCTACCCTCTTTCTTTTTCTTTTGCTACGCGCACTAATGGAACTCGACACAAAGTCACTGCAAAACACACTCACAGTATCACCAGGTTTTGTGGAGTCGTTATTACAATGCCGGCTGCTACTTTTGAGCTTACTCAAAACTGGATTCCACGTACTTGACAATTCCGCGATCATGGCGCTTGCAACAGCGCCGAAATATCGGGACCTTAAAATAACTAACAATCGCGGAAGATATCCCGTAAGTGACAGTATAAGTTTTTTTGTATGAATAAAACTGAAGCAAGCATTACCAACTTGTCATTTCACTGAAAGGGCAAACACCTCAGTACTTTATGATACCGCACTTAACTTTATACTTACTACTTGATAGTTATTCAAGAAACTCCAATAACACCAGAGATATCTTTAGTTCCTCCTGCAACAGTCACAAATTCATAGCTTGCAAAGCGTCATATTAATTGATACTTGCTCACTAAACGTAGCTCGTAGTGTTACAAAAATAGAGTTGGTTTTTGATCTTCTTCTCTGAAAACAGTATGCTTTTCGCAGGTGGCCACATAAGCGATGGGCTCTGCGAAATTCCCCACTATGAGTCCCGTTCAAGATATGAAAGCGTTTATTATACCGACGAGAAGTTGTGAATCCTTAAGTAAAAGCAACATTATGAATATCAAACAGATAGCATATGTGAATTAATGTTAACTTATTATAGCACTTAGGTACCTCTGTGTTCGCCTCTCTCAAGGCAAATGATAACAAAAATTCAATGAACTAATCAATAAAATCTTGGGTTAAATTCTCAAGTCAGTCAATGGGGTAAAGCTGTCTGGATTTGAGCCTGATGGCAAGAGATGTCCCTCTAATTATATGTGACTTAGGAGGATGAGCTGAGGTAGCCCGCGAAATTCAAATTTTCTTATGGTTTTTGCAAATTGCAGGTTGTATGTTGATTAAAATATGATTCGCGACCGTAACAAATATTTATTTACTGAATTAAAACCATTAAAAAAACCACATCCAAATCGGTTCACTCGTTTAAGAGCTACGGTGCCACAGCCAGACACACATAGCGGTCAAACTTATAACACCCCTCTTTGCGTCGAGGGTTAAAAATCATCAAAACAACCCTCTAATAGTAATTCGCTTCTACCTTAAACATGTGATAAGTGGGTGTATTGTAGGTCAGTTCTGCCTAACCCTTTCTGGAAAACAGGCGTGGCGTTTTACAAAATCTTCTTTACATAGTATAAAACAAACGCGTATAGACCCGGAGATAGACATAATTACTGTACTCGTGGTAGAAACAAATTAGCTGGCTACCCACACACCCTATCTAAGTCTGGAAAGTTAATTCATGTTATGGGTCCATCGGTATACAACCGGCTTCCGGATAATATTTTGAGCGCGACGTCTGACACTATTTTTAAAGCTAAACTGAAAGGTTGGCTAACCGACCAGGCATTATATGACCTAAAAGAATGGTTTTAAGAAAATTTATGTGATTAGTATACTGTAAGGTTCTATTATTCTGTTTATTGTGTATTATTATTATTATTTATGATTGTGTTTAATGCTCTTTTTAATGTTTAATGACTTGTTTTTTTTTTTTTTTATGTATCATGATTTGTGTTTTTACTTTTTTCAAAATATGACCTGTAATTTTTGATAATTATTAATAAATAAACTAAACTAAACTAAACAAAGTCCCTCCCCACTGTCTGTACGCTAAGATCCTTTAAACTACGCAACAGTTTTCAACAATAGATAGAGTGATTCAAGAGGAAGGTTTATTGGTATGTAAATTGTAACCGTGCGAAGCCGGGTGGGTCGCTAGTTAATAATAAATTGAAGTCATACACATAGACAGAGAGCAGCGGTGGAGACCCCGACTTACGAGCAGTAAGTCGGCTTCGAACCCAGCCAGGCGCATTTCTTTGTGTAAGTTATTTCATCACCACTGCTCTCAAAACGGTGAAGGAAAACATCGTGAGGAAACCGGCATGTCCTAGAACCAAAAATTCGAAGACATGTGACGTCTACCAACCCGCACTGGGCCCGCGTGGTGGATTATAGCCCATTCCCACTCATAGAGAGGAGGCCTGCGTCCCAGCTGTGGGAACATTAATAGGCTGATTATGCTATGCTATACACATGGAGTGACTGACACTCAGAAATAAATCAATCCTTGTCAAAACTTGTTTCTGATATTCACACAAAGAACTTGTTTACCAAAGAGACATTTTTTGAAGTTTTGTTTGCATTGCAGTGTTCTGACAAAATTCGACACAATATCGGTGAATTTTTTCTCATACAGGGTGCGTCCGTCCCCGGACGTCTGAAAATGGAAAAATACTTTACGTTTCCGTTTTCAGCAAAGAAATGTGTGCAGTCTGGAAATAGCAATGAAAGTGATTAAATTAATTCCATTACTTGGTTATTTGGTTAAGTACTTTAATTAATAAATAAATTGTTGATAATAATTTATTGTAAAAGGCTTTTTCTTTATTGAAATTGAATCCCTAATCACTTTCAAGACAGATATTCCCAAGACACCCCTAGCTGTGCTTGCAGCTCCAATAATAATATGACTTTTTGAAAATTGCTTTTTCGTTGTCAATAAATTGTAAATCGCACACACGCATCAGCATTTACAAAATATCTATTCAATAAACCTAGTAGAGGCGAAGGTTCCATACAACTCGATTCTTACCGGCTTCCCTTTGAAAATGGCACAGTCTGTGTTCTATCGACAAATAATATCAAATCATTAAATATTATGGACTCCGGCTTACCTCTTACAAAATTGACCATTTTTTTTTTTGGATTGGAAGCAAATTCGCATCAAATGACCCCTCTGGGCGGAGCTAAGGGAGTATCAGACTTGTACTGACTAAAACTCATCCATGTTCCTTCTTTGCCCTTTGTGTTCCAGGGCCACGGTATCTCTTTCGAACAGTCCCGCAGCCCTGGCAGGCATCGGCCCTTGCGGACCCCTACTTAATTGCTGACATCTCTTTGAGGCGCACGTGGAACACGAACGCGCCGTCGACACGGCCTGTCGTCATAAGACGGCCGGACGGCGAGCTGGCCCATAACTCGCCGTCCACAGGCCCGCGCCTACGGTGGCCGGGAGTCACCACGTGACCCCCGACGCCCAGGGTGTCTCCCGCGGCGGCTGGGACGTGAGGTTCTTTCCCTCTCACGTCCCGCCACCTCTTTCACTATAAAATTGACCCTTCGCTACTGAAACCTAGGTAATTCATTAAGCACAATCAATAAAACAAAAGATAAATAGTCAACCAAATGTAGTTTATACCCAACCATCCCTGTCGTTTCAATTCCTAACACCTACACTGTTTGTACAAAAAAACAACCCACAAAACTAGAGCTTCAAAGCATGAACAACAAACAGAGATTGTTCATAAAACAAGACCTGCTACTGGCGTTATCACGGTAGCATAGTGGAACGCCCACTTGCCCACTAGCCTGTCTACTTGACTATCGTTTTCTAAGACCAGTGGCTTTCAAACTGGGGAACATTTTATGTGGGTCTGTCTGAACATCAGTCGATATTCTATTGTTAGAAATAGAATATTGACTGATGAGGGTCAGATTGTTTGATTGATTTGGGGTATGATTTCTCTCGCAAAAAACCTTCGCTGGTCAATCAAAATGTAAAAATGCGATTTATATTAAAACCTTGTTCAATTTTCGATTGAAAAAGGCTTACTTCATCCATGTACACTAATTTTGTATAGAAGTAAAAGTTGTAAGTTTGAATGTAGAAGATAATCTCCGAAACTACAAATCGAATTGCAAAAAAATATCTTTGATGCTTTTACCAAGTGCCATAGGTTATGTTTTTGCGACGCAGACAAAGTCGCGGGCAGAACATAGTGGTTGATAAATAGAAGGTATAAAAGGTTGAGAAACCCTGGTAAAGACGATAACAGACTTGTTCTCAGGATATAAAATTATACACAACAGTGTAAAGATACATGCTTGACAGCACGATATGATTATCATATCAATTTATTTTTAAGAGTTTTTTTTGTTAAAAGAATCTTGAAGTTGTTTCTATGAAATTAAAAGTGTTCGAGATAATGTCAAAATATGAGTGACAGTGTGATACGATTACGATGCTGTAAATAAATTAATATTACTTTTTGATATCAAGTATAATTAAGTTGTATCACTTAATAAATACTTGCTGTGTTAAAGGTAGGTAAGTTTGCACTAAAATACAAATAAATGTGAAAAGTTTTCAGAAAATAGTAAAATAAATGAAACTTCAAAACAATTTCGTTGCAGATTACAGCAACATTTAACAGGAAATTGCTATTTTCGGTAACTATCCTACTAAAAAGTTAACAATTTCAATAATTGTAAGAATTATCCTACTTTCACAATTATACTTTCACTTTTCATAAACATCAACTTTCTTCTCTTTGTTATTTACCGGGACAAATTACAGAAAAATATCCTAGTAATTCTACTTCCTATCCTACTAATATTATAAATGAAAAGTTTGTGAGGATGGATGGATGTTTGTGTTGCACTCAAAAACTACTGAAAGGATTTGGATTAAATTTAGCACACAGATAGTTTATAACCTGGATTAACATATAGGATACTTTTTATCCCGGTACTACGATCCCGTGGAACAGTACGGAGCTGCGGGCATAAGCGAGTTTCATATAAAAAGCTCGGAATTTTAATCGCAGCTATTTTACAAGAGACTCGGCAGACTTATAACCGTAGTTTGAACTAGATTCTTATTATCACTGACACTAAGAACAAGTTTCTATGTTACATAGTAAGTTCTAAATAATGCGACAAGTGTTATTAATGCAAAGGCATTTTGTCTGTTTATTTGTTTATTCTAATTGCAGCTCGACTGCTTTGCAAATCTTGGTAATGTTTCATACTTTTAATTTGCATAAATATTAAAATTGGCATATTTATTACCACTAACTTAAATACATCATTTCCTTATTTTGTGCTGTTATCAAAATATGTGGCTAGGTTAGAGCCATAGAAGAGAATAGAAAATTCTTTCTTGTTCACCAAAATTGAAACACAACTGTTTTACAATATTACTAATTTTATGGTTACAATGGCATTTAATCACCATTAAAATCTAATTGCCAATTAAAGTTTTGATGCAAAATTACCAACCTTCATCATTTTCCTTATAGGTAAGGTAGGTAATATGAAAAATGAATTGATCCTTTAACATATGTATTTTATTATCTTGAGTCATCAAAATGTGAACTAAGCATTAAAGTTTTTTGAGATGTCAGCAACAAGGAAGTGGTCCGCAAGGGTCGATGCCTGCCGGGGCTGCGGGACTGTTCGAAAGAGATACTGCGGCGCTGGAACACAAAGGGCAAAGAAGGAACATGGATGGGTTTTAGTCAGTACAAGTCTGAAACTCCCTTCCGCTCCGCCGGGGTCATTTAATGATTTCCCATCCGAAAAAAAAAGCATTAAAGTTTAGTGAAACATCATTACAAGAGAGATACCATGTTTTACGATCTTTTCAGTAATAACATGTTCCTCTCTGCTAATTTTTACAGCTTCTGAAGACTGAAAGCAGATGCCATATTCTTTGACAACACTAAAAGTGAAGATTAGATCGATCTAAAAGTTGATTTTCCGCTGACGGATTGCTCCTTTACATAATTATGCTATTATATACCCCATTTTAATAATTTTAATCTACATTTTCATTTCGACTCAAAATCACTACAAAACGACTACTAGGGGTATGTTGTATTGATTCTTTTTAGATTTTACCACCTATATTAATATGACGTTCTGATCTCGTTTGCGGGGCGAACATGGCCAGAAATCGCACAGGACAGAGAGGTTTGGAAGGAGAAAGGGGAGGCCCTTGCCCAGCAGTGGGACACTGAAACAGGCTAACAAAAAAAAATATGTTACCTACAATAACAATAAATTAATATTCTGTTCCATTTTTTAAATATTTTATATCACTAAAAGAAGAGTAGAAGTTCCACAATTCGTCATAAAACTGACAAAATGGAAAAGGAAGGCCACAACAATCCACCCCATTTATAACATGAAACATATTCCAGAATATTTCAGTAGCTCTTCGCCGTCAGTCAATTTCAGACATGAAATCCCGGTGCAACAAAGCTACATCCATCTGTAATCTCAGTGAGTACAAATATCTTATTCCACAAGGAATTGCCAACGGAAAAAATGCTTTATTATTTACGCAGTTCTGCTCATCAACCGGCAGAGCATTGTGTCCACGAGCATTAAGAGCCTTGTGACAACAAAAGAGGCGGGTCCGTCGATACGCGGCATCTCTGGGGAAATTACCGCTTCCTTGCTGTACCGCGCCGACCGTAACGTGGTTTGAGACGACCAACGTGTGTACAAACGCGGTGTTAAAACCAAATTGTGGTGGGACGAACATTTTACGAGCGTGTGTGTGATGTGTGGATTTTTTGCCGTGTTCTTTTCTGATTAATATTCCGGAAATGGTCAGGTGGGGGTTAGGACGGATGTTTTTACTGTTTCGTCTCTTAATCCATTAATAACTGCTCGTAAAATTGCTGAGCATGGGCTCCTCAATGGCCGCTACCATAAATGGAATACAGGAGATCACCATATTCATAAATCAACAAATACAGGGCTCAACCAAACTGATAGTTATTAGTTCCGCCTACGTTGTCATCAAAACATTAAAAAAAAGGTAAAGCCCCATCACTAAATCGCAATTAACACGATGCAATAGCAATTAATCGGCACACAGCAACTATTACTACATACACTAAACTAATAAATATTTCAGGCTGCGAGAGTGAAAATCCACTGTACAAAACTGCAGCTAATTTTCAGGATTCAGATGAATTTATTCCGGGCGTCGCGCGTAGGGTTGGATGTTGTAAAAAATGCAGCCAGTCGCAATCCCGGGTTTATCGAACGCAAATAAATCTGTCAATTTCACTCAGCCTCCCTTCGTGTGCCGGTGGTTTTTGTATTCTTGTTATCTTCTGCTGCGGATTGAGAGGGTTAGGTTACAATGTTTTTGTGCCTACCTAGGTATATGGTTGTAGGAGCTCGTGGCTAAATAATAATAGGCGTTTGTGACGATCTTTAGGTTAAACCGCGCTTGCCTAGGTTGGTCAGTGGATGGGTGACCACCCATTGCATACCCAGTTGTCTCCGTACCTCGGAAAGTATATTAAGCCGTTGGCTTTTCATTTGTAGATCTTTGACTGTCGTTACAGGTAACTAGTCACTTACCTATGGGGTATCGTGTTACCCAGTAATAACTGGGTTGTGGAGGTCAGATAGGCAGACACTCCATGTAAAAAAAACTGTATCCGGTTAGACTGTAAGTCAACCCCAACATAGTTGGGAAAAGACTAGGCAGAGGATGATGATGACTTAGATATATGGTTTTCCAGGTATATGGATAGGATATATGGTTTTTACTCACTCATTACAATTGACGAATAATGAAATTGAGTTAAATTAAAAATATCTAAAAACAATACACAAGTCATTAAGTAACGTAGATCTCCCGACATAAAATAAATCGTAAACTAAAACAAGCTGATGCAAAAATAATAAGTAATTAACACTGACAGCTCTACCTAAAGGCTCGATTTGAATCTCAACTCGACTGAGTATAGATCGATTAACGTTCTGAAGAAAGGCCAATGTTGGAATTCTAACTGCACTTAAAGGAAGTTCTAAAAAGCACCTTATAGTCTGTGGATTTTTGTAGCACGTAAACCGTACATTGTACCAGCACAACGCAACGCTGTAAAATGTTATGAAACTTTTATGTACTGTTAACCAGTAATCCTACTTTACTTTGCATAAGCCTTAGGCAACAATCTGTGTTTACAACACAATTTGTTTACACAACAAACAAAATACGACTCGCAGAAAAGGTTTCAAACAAAAATAACAGCAAAATGTTTTCCATCGCTCTGGATGAAAAAAAATCACGTACCTAGTCAATACAATACAACGACAACATCTATTGTTCGACACAGATCAACAGATCCAATAGACATCCCCTCACGATCGAGATCGAACTCATTCATCCGTCGGTTGAATCTGTGCAGCTGTGTCACGGGGTAGATAGAACACAGAAGACCAGCTCCGTACAACAGCGGAAACAGGCACATATTTACATTGACGAGTATGGCAATACTTAGGCAAGTGCAAGTTACTCGCATGCCATTGATTGACACGTTACCCATCAGGAGTTGTTATGCCAATGTTATGCAATGGCATGTAAGCCTATTGCATACTCTCTTGCAAGTTACTGGCATGTCTATTACGTGTTTAAGGCCCGGACTCCACCAAAGCGGAGATGTGCGAAGTGGAGAGGAGAGGAGATGCATAAAAGCTAGGGTGTATACACTGAAGCTTCCCAGAGATATTCAAAACGGAGAGGATATGAGATATGCAAAGCGGCAGGCCGTAGCTCACGTCTCTTCACATCTCCGCTGGCCTAAACAATTACGAGACGGAGATGTGCCGTAACTGTCTCTTCTCTGTTCAACCGTTTCCACTAAAGCTAAGCGATGTATTGGTGGTTTACAACACATCTCCTCTTCTCTCGTCCCGTCTTCGCTTCGGTGGAGACCGGCCCTAAATGACGAATGAATGCCAATATTGGGAGTGCATTATGTCACTGTCAAAGTCATAGAGATTTTTATTTTTATTCCAATAAGGTCGCTGTTTAGTTGCTGCTACTGTCAAGTCTGTCAAAATTACATTGATCTTTATTCATGTCATGTTAAGGGTTCTGTTCGCTTGCTGCTGTCTGGGATAGTAGTAACACTCCTTGCAAACGTGAAGAAGCATGTCTATGTGTTCGTACGGTTTTGCTAATTGAATGCATCAGCGAGCGGGGTTTGTAAAGCGGAATTTTTTGTCATTGACACGCTAAAAAGAATGGACTTGACCTTCTGTACTTATCTACATTACAGCTGAATCGACTGAATAGTACCGCCCGGCTACGAATGTACGGGGCATTTGTTTATCCGCTTCAATTGCAGTACATTGCGTCTCCAGCATGCCTGCAAATCGTATTAGAGTTAGAAATGGTTCGGTGGATTAATTGAATATGAGGATTATGGTCTGTTTTGATAACAACGATGACGTCATAATCTTATAACAATAGGCAAATGAATTCACACATACTACTAGGGTAGGCAGAAAATGCAGGACTCCATGCGTTATGATCTTGACGATTATATTCGTCCACGTGCTTACAGCTGATCACGCACACAAACTTCAGAAGCATTTCCTAAATTAATTGATCAATTCCATTCTTGGTGAACCTATTGAAATCGAAACTCTTGCCTACTTACTTGCCTATTTTTTTCCTATTTTTTTTCTATATTTTCTTTGTGTATTTTCATAACAGAAACTTCTATCCATATACATTGTAGGTTACATTACGTTAATCTCATTATCAACGGTTCAGCTGAAATTTTAATTGAAAGATTCGAGGATTGTGGATTAATGACGAAATTGCGTTAATTATTTTGCATCGAAAGTGTTTATTTATAGCAATCCTCCAAATTAAAGAGAGGTACGCCCCTATTAAATATACATTCGTTGAAATAAATTTTGCAGATAAAGAAATGGAGAAGAAGAAAAAACAAGGCAATAAATTCAACAGTAATTCAACACTACAAACAACTGTGTTACTTATTACGTATGCATTAACTTATCATGTTTACCAGTAAAGATTTATATGGGTATACCAACATTATCATAATGGTATTGAATACGAACGGCGATTCGTACAGCCATCCAAATTCATATGAGTTTTTCCAGCGATTGTCCGGGATTCCGGGATTCCTGATGCTCCCAATTGCTTCCCTATTTCCCGTATCGATATTTTATTGCATGCCATATTTCTGCGAGATGACTCGACTGCTCCGTCCGATTGGATATCGGAAACTAGTATCGAATACATATATTGGTATTTGATTGGTTTCGTATATTGTGATTTTTAAAAAGATTTTTCAGTGTCGTCTCTGTGATTCTGTACCAGTCTACATATTTGTTATTGCTGATTTTTTAAATCTATTTTCCAACCTTGATCACGGTCAGAACACAGAATTATATCCAGGTTGATATTTGTAGGTTAGTTAGAACAGAAGTCTTCTTCTTCTTAGTTATTCTCTCTTGACAGAGTGATCGTGGTAATGTGGGCTCGGCGACAACTGCGGTCGCTGCCTTCGCGATCCTTTACCACCGGTCTCTATCGGCACATTCTGCCACAGGCATTATGGTGACAGATTTGATGTAGTCCGTCCACATCGGTTGGAGATCGACCACATGGTCTCGTGCCTTTGACTCTACTCTGAATCATCAAACGGTCCACGGAAGTATAGTCGTCCGTATATAATCTGGGGATTCGTAATTGCACAAGCGACGACAGTCTTTGTATAATATTGAGTTCTTTGAGTATTGGTACGTTAGTCCGACGAGCGGTTCAGCATATCCTGAGAACAAAAGTTCAGACATTCAAAGTCCGACTTGTTTGATGAAAGTATTACGTCGTTGTTAAAATATTTACACGTATGTGGGTATGCAATAGGTCATCTACTATGCTGATTCATGTCTAAAGAAATCATCATCATCATCTGCCTAGCCTTTTCCCAACTATGTTGGGGTCGGCTTCCAGTCTAACCAGATGCAGCTGAATACCAGTGTTTTACATGGAGGATAAATAAATAAATAGTATGGAACAACTGGACACCTCTTTTGTTCATAAATGAACATTACTACATTATTTACTAGCGACCCGCCACGGCTTCGCACGGGTGCAATATACATATAAACCTGCCTCTTGAATCACTCTATCTATTGTTGAAAACTGCATTAAAATCCGTTGCGTAGTAAGCGTACAAACAGCGGGAGCGACTTTGTTTTATACTATGTAAAGATGAAATAAACATAGGTGTTCGCATAAAGAAAAAAAAATTCAAAAAGCATGGAAAAAGAGACAGAAATCAGACTATGGTGTCACATACCCCATAAATATTTAACGACTGCCAAGATTTATCACCTATGTTTAAAATTAATTTAGAAACGATCGATTTTGGTCATAGATACGGCGTAGGAAGGTATTGATTTCCAATTTGATAAACGAGAATTTTTGACGAAATATTTCTTTAGACATGAACCAGTCTTTCCAAAGGGTATCATATTACCCAGTACTAACTGGGTTGTGGAGGTCAGATAGGCAGTCGCTCCATGTAAAATACTGGTATTCAGCTGCATCCGGTTAGACTGGACGCCGACCCCAACACAGTTGGGAAAAGGCTAGGCAGATGATGACTCACACTGCAATAAACACACAAAAATACAAATAACCTTATCTATACTTCGTGAATTCCGTAATACACAAAAGCAACAACCCTTTACATGTAAAGTAGGAAACACCCTATACCCTTTTTTACGCGAGTTAGCGGAGTATAATGCAAAGTTTTCCGTATAGCCGAAAAAGTTTACGTTTTTCGTGCAAAATTTATTGCCTATAAACAGTGACGTTCGAACCACGGAAGCATAATAAAAGAAGCTGAAAGGGTCAGCACACGGCAACTTTATGGAGTTAACTGGCAAACTGTGTTGCCAGTTATTATAGTTTTGTTAGGTGTAATAAAAACTTTTCTTATTATTATAACTCTGACAACCAGTCTTACCAAGGGGTATCGTATTACCCAGTACTAACTGGGTTGTGGAGGTCAGATAGGCAGTCGCTCCATGTAAAATACTGGTATTCAGCTGCATCCGGTTAGACTGGACGCCGACCCCAACACAGTTGGGAAAAGGCTAGGCAGATGATGACTCACACTGCAATAAACACACAAAAATACAAATAACCTTATCTATCGTGAATTCCGTAATACACAAAAGCATACACAACCCTTTACATGTAAAGTAGGAAACACCCTATACCCTTTTTTACGCGAGTTAGCGGAGTATAATGCAAAGTTTTCCGTATAGCCGAAAAAGTTTACGTTTTTCGTGCAAAATTTATTGCCCTATAAACAGTGACGTTCGAACCACGGAAGCATAATAAAAGAAGCTGAAAGGGTCAGCACACGGCAACTTTATGGAGTTAACTGGCAAACTGTGTTGCCAGTTATTATAGTTTTGTTAGGTGTAATAAAAACTTTTCTTATTATTACGTTATTATTATCTCTCTGTGTAGTAAAGGATGCTTAAGGTTGTAACTTAGGAAAGTTTGGTTTCCGTCTGGGAAGATTTAAGGGTTCATGCTAATGTTATTGGAAAAGGATACTGGGCACATAAAAAAGAGTCGTTTTGCAACTTTTCCGTTCGCCTGAAATACTGTCCAAAACGTTATTGTTGATCGGGGGAAAGAACTTTGCACAGACAAATACCAATATGTATTCGTAATACAGAATTATTCGTTGTATGTGCCGCCAGTACTTTCATATAAACTTAAACCTAGCTTGGCTTGTTTCTATAGCCACTCTTTATGATGTGAGGGTTTCTGAACAGCAGTGGCAAGGGTTCCGTATAACTCGATTCCTACCGGCTTCCCTTTGAAAAATGGCACAGTCATTATTCTATAGACAAATAATATAATCACATTAAAGATATGTTCTCCGATATAACTCTTACAAAAATTCCCTTCGCTACTGCTGAGCAGTCTGCTTGCCTTATGGGCTTGTTGGCACACTTGTATCTATCTGGGTCTTTACACAACAAACACAAAGTCATCTCCACAAATTACCTCAAAATGATAAAAACTTATGTAAACAAACACAATTTTACATTCATCAAATTAGAATGCAGCACGAGAAATAAATTCATGTCCTCTCATGAATAAATAATTAATCTAACAAAACGCCATGGCGGTGAAACTCTGTCCAATTAATATTACCATTGCACACAATTTTACGCATTGCTAGAAAAACTGTACAATTATACATTCATTTATGTCGCTAGATGACTGGAAAACTTGTTTTTTTGCCAAAATTCTAGAATTTTGACCGTGTCCAACTCAAAATTTTTTCGAAACAAACAAACAGTCTGGCTAGGATGTCAAAAAACTTGGTTGTTAATTGGCTAATCGAAGGGTCAAATCATTCGAAAGATATACCGTGGCCCTGGAACACAAAGGGCAAAGAAGGAACATGGATGGGTTTTAGTCAGTACAAGTCTGACAATCTCTTCCGCTCCGCCCAGAGTGTGGGGGTCATTTGATGATTTTCTATCCGAAAACAAAAAAGGGTCAAATCATAACATCTTTCTGGTTAGTCAGGACATGGATCGAGTGAGACTGTAAACCAGCTTTCATACCTACTCATCGTAATGATTCGTGATTTAGCTTTTTTATAGGAGCTCGTGGCTAAATAGTAACAGCCGCTCGGGTCGACCCTTAGGTTAAACCGTGCTTGCCTAGGTTGGTCCGTGGATGGGTGACTACACATTACAAACCGAGATTCGTCCGTGCCTCAGAAAGCACGTTAAGCCATTGGTCCCGGCTGTCATTTGTAGATCTTTGACAGTCGTTACAGGTAGTCAGTGGTCCAAAAGTCTCACAACTAGTCTTACCATAGGGTATTGTATTACCCAGTGTTAACTGGGTTGTGAAGCTCAGATAGACATTCCCTCCATGTAAAATACTGCTATTCAGTATTCAGCTGCATCCGGTTAGACTAGAACCCAACCCCACTACTATGGTAAACTCACTTTTTCCAAGTATTCTACGACATATATACAATGTTCTCTGTTAACATGCAAACCAACGGACGGTAAATAGAAATGGAAGCTTTTAATTCTTTGAGCATTAAGGGTTAAATCCACCACCAGTTGCGAGCCGAGCCGTTGGCACGGATCCAAATTATTTAAAAAGAAACCTCCTAACGATCTCATTTCATAGGATCACGGCATATTACTTGTTAGCATTTTTAGGATTTCGTACTCCAAATTGGAAAACGGATTCCTTTTGTTCCTGTTTCTTCGTGAATGGAACGAAATATCTGAATAGTCTTCGTAATATTGAGCTTGTCATTACGGCATCCACCTCATTACCAATTTTGTTAGTAAAAGTGCATTGATCTATTTTATCTTCACCATCATTTTAGCCGAAAGACGTCCACTGTTGGACATAGGCCTCCCCCAAGTGTCGCCACGTTGACCGGTCCCGTACGACTCGCATCCAGCGGATCCCTGCAACCTTCACCAGGTCATCGGTCCACCTAGTGGAGGCCTTCCAACTCAACTTCTTCCGGTTCGCGGTCGCCACTCCAGAACTTTTCAGTCCCATCGGCCATTCGTTCTGCGAGCAGTGTGCCCTGCCCACTGCCACTTAAGTTTGGCTATTCTTCGGGCTACGTCGATAACCTTGGTTCTCTTGCGGATGTCCGCATTTCTGATTTGATCACGCAAGGAAACTCCGAGCATAGTTGTCTCCATTGCCCTTTGGGTGACTTTAAGCCTTCTGATGAGGTCCACTGTGAGCGGCCACGTTTCTTTTAATATTATCATTAACACTAGAAATGGGATATCCGCGCACTATCCGCGCTGTTGCGTTTATCCGTGATCATGGTGCTTACAACAGCGCCGAAATATCGGGAACTCAAAGCAATCAGTAAACATGGTATATATCCCGTTTCTAGTGTTAATGATAATCCTAGTATTTTAATAGTCTTCGTAATGTTGAGCTAGTCATTAAGACATCCACCTCATTACCAATTCTGTCGGCAAAAGTGCATTAATCTATTTTATGTGATAATTATAATATTGTAGTTCTTCAGAAAGGTCAGGTGCGTAGTACTCGCAAACGGCGTGCGTGTATGACTAGATGTATGAACGTGGATGAGGCAAAAGGTGTATGTAAGAATCGTAGCAGGTGGTGTTAGGTGGTTACTGTCTAACTCCATGGGAAAAAAGCGTAAGTTTATGTATGTTAATAATATTGTCAATTTATGATGGTTATATACAAGAACGAGACTGGTTCCGTTTGTATTAGTGGCATCAGAAATGGCATCTTTTCTACATAATGCTGCAGAAATGGCTACCGCAGCTTTGCGTTTCATTTGCTACATAAATTTCAAGCTTGCGGGCAAATCCAGCGTATTCAACTATCCGCATAAAACTGATTCTTGCTTATCGAAACTGACAAGCTTAAAAACAAAGACGGAACCCATAAGCATGTGTAAAGAAAATCTCTTAAAAGTTTTCACAAGTAGCTTTTTTCTATCCTCTGCCACTTCGTTGCATGCAACTACACTAGCGGTTAACTTAAACATTAAATGCATACGGACCTCGTTAATAAACTCCTTGCTTTAATTAAACCAAATTATTATCGTTCTAATTACATTCAGTTCTTATATACATGTTCTTTCTAACAGCTTTGTTTATTTACTGGGAAGTAGATATTATCTTTGTCTGATGTTGTTTTGTTTCTAGATGAGTTATCGACAGTCGGTAATGGATCGAACATTTGGTCCTTCCTTCCGATATTTGGTTGACTTCCGAGGTCATTATCATCATCTGCCTAGCATTTCCCCTACTATTTTGGGGTCGGCTTCCAGTGTAACCGGATAAAGCTGAATACCAGTATCTGACATGAAACGACTGCTGACCTCCACAACCCAGTAACTGGGCGACTATGACCCTTTTTGAAGACTGGTTAATTGTTAGACTTTAACGACTATTAAAGATCCACAAATGACAGTAGGGACCAACGGTTTAACGCGCTTTCTGAGGCATGGCGGGAAATCGGACTGTAATTGTTGGTCACTTAGTTTTGGTTGGGCGAGCGTTACTTAACCTCAAAGATCGACCCGTGTTAATATTTAGCTACGAGTTCCTTAAGAGATGTGAAAAAGAAAGAAAGAAAGAAGAAGAAAGAAAATACATTTTTTTGGCACATGCCACAAGTGCACACAGTATAAAAAAAAATATATAACAAATTAAACACAAAAAATTAAAAAAACTTAAAATCTAAACAAAAAAAATAAAATAGTGTGACACTGTGTACCTCACGGCTGCGCCAAATAGGCCCAGTTCAGCAAAATGCCGGACAACTTGTGCCCGACGCTGGTTTTCAACTGGACCTGAAATTAGTGAGGTCCCGGATGTGAAGCAGTTTTATATTTTGTGTCAATGGTGGTAGTGAATAGGTACTTAAATATGAGAAATAGATCAGCATACAAAAAAAAATAAAAAAAATAAACAAACAATAAAATAAACTAGAGTGACTTAACTTGTGTTATCGATAATGAATTAAAAATTTAGAAGGAAGTCCTTTCGATATTTGGGTGATCTCCGAGGTGTTCACTGATCATTGTTTAATAGCAACCATTGGTTCCTTTAATAGATGCATCAGTGTCTGTTCCATGAAATGAAATAAAAGCTTTGCCAGCTGACATTTACAAGTGTTCAAGAGGATTTCCCGCAAATGTCAGCGAGAATGTAATGTCACGAGATGTGATTAATGTTTTTTTTCTAATAATAATATTTTTTAAGATGAAGGAAACTCGCTGTTTTAAAAATGTATTTCTCAATTCCTAGCATAGTAGTGATGGTGAAAGAAAGAAAATACGCTTATGTGGCACATGGCATAAGTGCATTTTTTTTAAACCTATCTTTTTATATCACTACAGACCTATTAACAAAAGCTTTTATGAATTAAATACCTACATAAAAAAAAAACTTTATTTAAATACTAGAAACGACGTAATTTAATCGATTGTTCTACAACTTTTATCCAGACTTGTCCCATTGACGAACAAATGGCCCTCGTGTATACAGACTTGATTTTTCCATTCTTTAATTAAGACACGAACATCCGTCTATTTTCTTTTCATCAGTACCTTACCTACCTGAAACCTACCGATAGCAGAAATGAAAAACAACAGAAGAAAGGAATATAACGTTCATGATAGACGAAAAAAACAATGGGTGCGCTTCCAACTGAAGTGGATTGCTATTCTGTGTTTTTTTAATTTGAAAACCTTGTATTACTTTGTTATACAATGTACATGCATGCATTGTTAATGAAAATGAACATCAACGGTTTTTTAATAGTGTAAAAACTTTTACTACGGGACTCACTCTGAAATATGAAAAGAAAAATAGCCTACCTTTTTTCCAGATCATCATCATCATCATCATCATCAACCTGAATTTATCCCAATTTATTTGGGGTCGGCGGAGCATGTCTTCTTCTTCCATACTTCTCTATTACTCGTCATCTCATCAGAAACCTCCATTCTTGACAGAAATATTTTTTCCAGATATGCGACCATAAATGTATGAACCATCTGATATTTTTTCGCGATTTCATGGTAGTTCCCATAAGTAAAAGTTGCTCATGTACCTACTCATTTTCATGAATACTACACGCCCCAAAAGTACTGCACAAGTTTAACAAATCACACAACAACAAAAAAAGAAAATTTTTGCAAAGCAACAAAAGTCCGAAAATTAAAAAAAAAACTACTTAGGTAGTGTTACTTTCAGAAAAGTTTGAACTCGTACTTAACAGCACAGGGGGTATAAAACTAATATAACATAACACCACGCTTGTATTCCCCAAAGGGTAAGGCAGAGGTGTATAGTACTTAAACTAAAACATGGCACAACTAATGTTTGGTATGATTATGTACAACTGCAAACAGGACGTAGGTTTTAGCAACAAAGAGAATTCGTGAGTAACACATACGCTTAATAGTAGCAAAACAAACAACCGTACACTACTAAACATTTAACATAGCCCGTGGCCGCTCTATGCCATTTATTTAAGGTAAACGCAGTAGAGAAATTACTACGTCCCACTTTATCTCACTCATTATGGTAAACACGGTCTGAGCGATATAATTACGAGGTAATTTATTATTGTTGTATCACAGAACACGCCATCCATTACAATTAAGATATTTTTTATTAACAATTTTCACGCGAGCGGTAATTTTGAAATATTGTTCGGAGCTTTCAAGCGGTTTGTTTTGTTCCAATAATTGTAATCGTGTTTTTTGGGACATTTGGAATGTTTTGTTTGTTTTTTTAATTAGCTCAGTATTCCTTTCAATAACTGTACTGTACCGACTTATACCACACAACGAACCACAAGCTCGTACATCTGCGTATCTCGAGAAAAAGCTCAGATTCATAGAGCCTTAGTACCTCACGCTTTTGCACAGAGCATCATATATAATATGTGACAGTCTCGTAATGAGCCCCATATGACATTTCTGAGACAGACTTCAATTGCTTCCCCTAATTTGTTTTTCTTTTTTCGATATTTTGGAGAGCACTGGAAGAACCTACCAATATCAACCTCCGTGTATTGTAGCAAAATAAGCCTGTAAAATTCCAACGGCTGGGGAGGGCTTTTCTCTGGGAGTAGCCATCCCAAAAAGAGGCACCAGGATGGGTTGGTTGAAGTTACATGTTTTCGAATTTCTGGTTCTAGAACTAAAATAATGATAAAAAGAAGACTACTAAAAAAGGAAGATTACTACTCTTCCGCATCGCTGTCATGTGAAAACGTGTCCAGAAGACTGGCAGCATTGCCACGCTGAATAGAAATGCTAATTCTTTGGCCAAAGAAAGAGCCAGCCCTCTGGTCACGCGAAGTGTGGACCAGTCGGCGAGTATTTTTTTATTTTATTTTTTTTCTTTAAAAAACATTGCCCCACATTAGGAATTTCTCCTGTATCGTGGGTGCGTTTACAAACATTTAAACTCACATACACAAACAGCCAGACCCGGAACAACTACCTGTAGATCATACAAATATTTGTTCCGTGCGGGGATAGAACCCGCGACACGCAGCGCAGCAGCCAATCGCTCACCCACTGCACCAACCGTGCCGTCAATTTTCTAGCACATGTCGATTTCTTCACAATGTTTTCTTTCACCGTTTCGTACCAACGGGTTCTGTTATTATATTCACTTAGTCATTGCAGCCTCTTACAACACTGCCTAGTTGTAACTGCCTTCCTAGTAACTGGAGACCACACGGCTTGCTCTAACAAACCATGTATTTAAGTAATTAGTTACGTATCATTGCGTGGCAGTAGTCAATCAAGAGCAATTATAATTAAAATAGGTATTAATTTTGTAGAAACTAATTGACGGTCCGCAATATTTTAATTGTGGTATTGGCAATATCTACTCCACCCCTATCTTGTTTTTAGTGTGGGCTGTAAGTGATCCTTTGAATTATTACGTTTGGCTACAAAATCAATGGAGTAGCGATTAAGTACTAATAATTAGGATGACATTGGATGATATCTACTGATTTCACGAAGTAAGGCAGCTTCCTAAAGTCTGCATGAAAAGATAAATGTTTCAAGACAAAGAAGGATTAGTCTCAAAACGTTCATCTTTATGCAAATAGTCTATGCAAAGACCATGAATTTTAAAATGAGAATTACCTCTTCCGTCTTTGATGAACAGATTTTCTCAAGGTCCTAAGAAAGTAGCGCCTTTCAGTTAAAAGTTTGCTCGATGGGCTGTAATAAAAATAAACTCCTGCTAGTATCATAAAAGCTAAAATAAGTTTGTTAGTTTGCTCCTTATTCACATGATCTCAGAGCAACTAATTGACGTGATATTTTTCACAGAGCTACATAATGAGTCTGAAAATTGACGACAAGAGCGAAGTCCCGAGCAAAAGTTAGCCTGTCCTACTTCAACGGTACATAAGGTTCTATCACATGCCTAGTTTATACAGCACGTCCTCGTTCAAACTCAACCTCGACAGGCATGAGGCAGTGTAAACGACCTAAAGCGAGCAAACCGCTTCGTTTGCGGATGTCACAAGATTGATTGACGGCAGCACCAAATATGTGATTAATGACCGATCGTTGAAGCCCAAGTTTTGTGCCGAGCGTGTGTCGTTTTACGCTTTACTTACTTAACTGATAGAGGAAGGATTTCGATTATGGCTGTTTAGTTTAAAGTTTGGAGCTGGTGTGATAGGACATATCAGTCGGTACAGGAAAATTCTTGTGAAATTCATCTGAAAAAGCCAGTTACTTTGATTGAATTAAATGAAAAGAAGCAAATTAACGTAGTTTAAGAAATAGACCAAATCCACGCGGAGAGCACTGTGAGGTAAATATCATGTCCTAGAACCAAAAGACGTATGGCGTCCACCGACCCGCACTAGGCGCACGTGGTGGATTGCGGCCCACTCCATTGACATCGTTATAGGCTAGGTGTGCAAAAATGGACATGCCGCAGAAGGAGCGTAGCTTGGACCCCAGTGGCACCCCGATTCTCTCTAAAAAGTTAACTAATTTGAACTTGGAGCACAATCGCACATAAAACAAAAAAACAATCTCCCCAAAGGTAAAATAAGCCAGCAGAGATCGTCAAAACTAAAACTACGCCCACCTTCCCAAAATTTAACATAAGACCACACTTTAGTCGAACTCACGCATAAAGCACATCGTCCTAATATTTCCCGGATTCCAAAAGCTACGCGCCGAGAACATAGCCGATATTATTATTCATATTTCACTGGTTCCGTAGGTTACGCAGTCGGATCACGGATTGAACTTTTTCAATAAAACTCCCCCCGAGATAGCAGCCTTTGGAAGTGCGGTCACGCATCACGCCAAGCGATTTTATAACTTTATCACTGTTCACCAATACCTGTACCTTGCGGAACCCTAAAGATTTTACATTGAAATTGCTTCATTACTCGTTATCTTTCTACTCGATGAGTTTCTTTTGATCTTTTGGTATATTTGTTCTTCCATTTAATGCAGGTGGGTCGTATTAGCATACGTGGAATGATAACAGCTTTATTTTGGATGTTGTTTCATATTGATAATGGTCATTTGATATGCTATAACTTTGACTGAAGGTATATTCTATATAAGATATCGAAAACTTTTGACTTTCAAATACAATTTCATTCAAAAGAATGTAGTAAACAAAAACAGGTTTCGTGCTACTTAGTTTTAAAAGTATAAATAGGTAACTGTGACAATTTTAAGTTTAAACTAAGCAAATGTACAATAGTTATAAGTCAAATGTTATCTTTTTTTTAACCTGTACTGTCCCACTGCTGGCTAAAGGCCTCCCCAATTCCTTCCATGTCCTCTTTTCCCATGCCTTCTTGCCTTTTATCTTACCTGATAAAATATTGAACAAGTACATTTACGTTTTCATTTATAAATACCACACCTAAATCAACTTAACACTGAAATCTTTCTAAATCATCGCTTAAGGCGGCAATAGGCGTATCATTTATATTAACACCGCAACAAGTCTCCATTTACCGATCTCTCACAACAAACGCTCATAGCCGCATTTGTACAACACAAAACGCTCATTAAAGCAGAATTATAACTATCATCCATCATGTATTACTTCCTAGAACCGAGAGCATACCGCCTGTCAACACGCTGACAATAAAATCATCTTTAAAGACCTGTCCCTCCCATTCACTAGACTGAGATTAGCTGTTAATATTTATAAGTGCAATAACGCCTTAATATCTATTCATAAGTGAAAATTATTATGCAAATAGTGGCAAGAGGGCGGGTAGTAAATTCAGCGGTGTCTAGTCGGAGTCTGTTTTGCCTTAATTGCCGGTCCAGGAGCAATGAATCTCAAAAGATTTGTGGCGAATGTTTCACGTACAATTATTTACATAACCAGATGTCTTACACTTGTCTTGTGCTGCAGATATCGATAGATTACCTACCTATATCGATCAAACATATTTTTAGACTAAAAATCACGATTTCCACTTTTCCGGGTTAATAGAACCAACTCCTTGTCCCAGTTCCAATTTTAGAGTTGGCTAAAACGGAACCCCGTCTGTCCGGATGTCACTCAGCAATTTTGCTGGGAGAATATTCGCTCTTTATCGATGAAAATTAGAGCGAAGGTTTATTCTGTGCACTGTTGAACAATGGTAAGGAGGAATCACGAAAAAGTATTATTAACAGAACTGAGGTACTTACACTGATTTGCAATAATAACAAACACTAAAATTACTTTCCAAGTAGGTGCTGTGTTTATTTTGAGCTACATTCTCTATTAGAAACCATACATTCCATCAATACTTTAGCACTATTTCGTTCACAAACAATTTCAGAGAAATTTTATTTCAAAGTTCTGCTAACGACATCAAAGAAAGGGGCTTAAGTTTACAGTTCACACATTATTCATTCTCTGTATTCGAATTAAATGAAAATCCTTCAGCATAAACACTCGGGCATACGTCATCAGATATGGTTATTAAATATTCATTTTAATATCAGAACAAAAGGTAAATGTGTGAAATACGCCTGTCGACGTTCCAATGATTTGCAACGCTCGTTGGTAACTTTTATTAAGTCGTTTTATTTTGTCCGCCTAATGGAATATGGGCATTATGTTACTTTCCTGGCGGATATGGAGACGTGTTAACGTGCTTTGAGGGATATAAATCTCAGTTGCTGAATGTTAGTTAATTATGCATTTTGTTATTTTAGTTTGGACTAAAATATGGATGATAATATGGCAAGAAAGGAGGTGTCTAATTTGATGACAAGTAATAGTAAAGTGTGGAAAAAGAAGACATGCTGCGCCGACCCCAAATAAATTGGGATGAGGGCAGGAGAATGATGATGAATTCTTACAAAGTAAATATTGCGAAATAATTATATGATTTTAGAAATGCTGTACCAATTTTGCAATATAACAAGCAAAATACAAGATCGGAGATTGTAACAAATTAGACACATATTTAACTACTACATTACCCCATTCCTAGGCGATTTGACATCGAAATTCCAAACAGCAGCTTAGTAAGAGACCACTTAGCAAATAATGTCTGTCTAAACACCAGCTTTTAGAACTTATTTTATAGCACTGGTAACTAAAACGAAGGCTGGCTTGGTTTAACTAAAAGTTGTTAAACCGTGGTCGTCAACCATTGGTCGATTTAGTAATTATTGAAATTTGCAACTCCGGCGCTACTAATCACTGTTTCTAACTGATACCGGGGTACAACACTAATACTAAGTTTGCGCTATCAAAGTCGGCCGTGGCGCCACCGCCCACGGTCGTGTCTCGACGGGCCGCGCAATTGCAGGCCCTATTACCGTACCTACCACTTGTACCTTGTACCTATGTACTTACAACGCCTGGGAACAAACCCCAGAACCTGCCGCGGCGCGTGGGACGACATCTAATAGCCTTTTAATTTTAAACACGCGCCCATCAACACGAAACGATAGTAATAGCCTGTAATACTATACTTAGAGCACAGCAGCTAATCGTACAGGAAATTATATGTATTAAAATTCATTAACATTACCATGTTATGATACAAAATGACATAAAAGCGACCGGTAAGTGCTAGTCGCGAAATATTCTAACAGGTACCAGCTTTTATTGGCCGCGGTGCCAAAGCCAATGCATGTATGCTGTTTAACTCCTTGAGTAACAGGTAACATTCCTATACAATACAATATCTAATTGTTCTCTCAAGTGCCATATTAAGGTGGCCGTATAATGAATTATTACCTTGACGATTGAACATTTAACCGCTTAGTGGATCGTCTAAATATAAACAGGGATCGTATTCTATCTAAATAGCGCACATTAAATATCGGTTGCTCTGCTAAATCACGTTGACGTGAGTGATTAATCTTCGAAGTAGAATGCTTGTCGTTAGAAGGGCAATAAAGAGATAACAAAATAAATCAAAGAGCTATAAATATGGACGGGATGAGCGATCAGTCCCAGAACTGTCCGATTCGATAGAAATTTACGGAACATTTTATGGGACTTGCATGAAACTAAACGTAGTATAAATAAATATAAAAACAACGTTCTGTTGTAAATAACGTTTATGGTAACCGGTTAAAGTCGTTGTTAACTGGGTCTTGGAGAGTGTAGCCAGTTATAACGAACGCTATTATATTTTAAATTCAATTGAATGTAAAGGTTGAATCAGGTGAAATGGAAACCGATCCGTCAGTCGCTCGGATGCGTTACAAAGCAATAGAAAGTTCACGGATGAATTAGCAAAAATGTGACCTCCTTCATAACATTTGAGCAATAAACTTTTTAAGTGTCATATTCAATATGTGAGCCATCTTCGGTTATTATAACCCATAATTCAGAAGTGGGAACGCGGTGCAAAAGTGCAATATCCGACTCGGGCTATAACTGTCAACTGAGGAATGAATCACTGGCGTATAAATCGTAGCTAGGACAGCATCGTGCGGCACCGTGCAATCGTAGCCCGATTTTATTTTATTACTATCTCTGTGGGAGAAATGCAACTGTCGATTTGTTTAACTAAATTATTTTATGATAACCACCACCTACTACTACTATTGTTTATAACCGGGTGATTTAGAACGTTGTTGGACCAAGGGGCTCGTTTACAAGCCACTGGTGCTTTGCTTGTATTACACTCTATAAAGTAGGACAATTTCATTTTATGTCTTAAAGTAAACATTATAAATCTCATATTTATTTCGAAACTATTTATGCCTCCGTTAAGATATAAACACGCGTTTCTCAGAAGTGTCTACGAGACTGGCCCACAGAAATTCAATGACCCATAATATCGTTATTAATAAAGAAAATATTTTCACAGGGAACCTGTCGTTCTCGTGACTTGCATCAATTTGCGCGCCTATCTAAATTTTTTCAACTAAACAAACAGTTCGGAAATTAGACAAACACGTTCCGACGACAGGAAGCGCATCTCAAACAAACGCGACGCTGTCATGCGCGCGCGCAGACGAGAAGATGGATGAAAAATGGCGCCCGGAGATTAGCCTGACAGGAGATCACTTTCTAATATTAACATTAGCAGTTAAGCATACAAAGATAAATTATGGTGTGTTAGGTCAGGTACTGTCAAATTATTTCAAAGCAGCTATTGTTCTCATTTTTTGGACAGATAATTAAATGTTACGAAATTAGGAACCATGAACACTTGTTACAAAAACGTTTTCAACAGCTATTAATCACAAAACTGACATCTCAGCCCAGAACCATCAACGTTAAACTTCAACCGAACTACCAGGCTTCCATAAATCAAAAGAGAAAAAATGGAACACATCAATATATTAAAATTAAACAATCATCTAATACTGGTTTCAAAAAAAGAACATAAACCGCGGAGATCCGCTTATTACAACCGTTTTTGAGCGTTCACTTGTCTATTCCGGGTGTAAGACCACCCACGGCATGGCGACTGTTATTTTAGGTGCGTAATTGAGTTGTTGCGACCGTGGCGAGCGACGACCCTGCCACGACACGCGTAATGCGATGTTTTACATGACTTCGATGCACCCTGCACGCATTCATTTAGAGTGAAGACTAGAAAAACGTAGCGTGAAATTGGCTGCGAAAGAACTTATATTATTTTTGGAGCTGCATAATTTTACCTAATGGTAAAGAAGATAGAAACCAATGCACGGAGTCTCTCAAATGCAAGAAAGTTATAATTTGAATAAGTAAAAATAAAATAACTTAAATTTCGGACAAGCAACATCCATAAAAACTTATAAATTATGTTAGTCACAACTTATTATTATTATTTATTTATTTTGATACAAGATTGTTGTTCGAGATGCATCTAAGAACTATAGACCCAAATATAGAGGAGTTGTACCTCCCCGCTATAATCTGCAGGGTAAATTTGCAGCTGAGGATCCTGGATTTGTGACCGATCTAGTCATTTATTTTTGTCATGGCCCGGTGATAAAGTCTTACTTAGCCCTTGGCAATTCTTGTCGCTTTCTAAAAACAAAGTCCTAATGTCGGCCGGATCAGGCCTGCCACTGTTTTGTTTGTCGACTCCTTGGTTTTTATCATACCAGGGGATCTGCCCGAAAGCAGGTTGAAAGACCTAATTTACAAAGTGCCTTCTCTATTCTTCATCACATCAAGTAGGTAGATGAGACCGACTAGAATACAAAAATACATTGTGTATTATTAAAAGTAGATTAAGTTGACTAGAGCATCGCCTACGATCGTCGTTAACCCACTCCCTTAAATCTATTTGCGTAGGATGGATAAACGGTAAATAATAAGAAAGTAGATCTCCATGCAGGTATACATAATTCATTATAACCTGTCCAAAACTTGCCGAATATTTTCATAAATCTATGGTTTTGTAGTTATGGCTAGACCCCAAAACGTTTTGCCAACTATCTGTAGGAGCCTTTTCAAATGCCTTATAGGGCCTTTGAAAATATCCTGGGGTCTACCTAACCTATAACGCTTGGCAGCGCCGCCAGTCTCTTGGGGACATTACCAATTGACAACGTAGAGGAATTTTTTTGACGCCATTTTTTAGCTGTAGGTTAATTTAATTTATAAATGTATTTAATATCCTTATAAAAATTTAACCAAAAATATGGACAAAAGGATGATAACGCTTAATATTGGAAGCATCTAGGAAGAGGACCATTTACGAAAACTTGTCAAGGTTCTAAATTGGCGAAGTTCTTCTTTCTTTGAGCTAATGTCATTAGATGTGGGAGATTTCTCCTGCCAAATATTATCATCTTCCTAGCCTTTTCCCAACTATGTTGGGGTCGGCTTCCAGTCTAACCGGATGCAGCTGAATACAAGTACACACACACACACACACATACACACATGGAGCGACTACCTATCTGACCTCCATAACCCAGTTAGTACTTTGTAATACAATACCCCTTGGTAAGACTGGTTGTCATACTTTTTGGGCCACTGACTACCTAACGACTGTCAAAGATCTCAAATGACACCCGTGACCAAAGGATTCACGTGCTTTCCGAGGCACGGAGGAAACTCGGTATGTAATGAGTGGTCACCCATCCACAGACCAACCTAGGTAAGCACGGCTTAACGTAAAGATCAACCAGAGCGGCTGTTATTATTTGACCACGAGCTCCTCTATCTCCTGCCAAAAATGACTACGATTTAGTAACGTCGTTTTCCAAAAATGGGTTAGCGTATCCTTTCAAATCGACATACGTCCTTTACCAGCCATAAAACCAAACATTTTGCCGGTATAATAGCTCAAGCCTTCCTTTATTTTCTCCCCTAAACGAAACTGACGTGTATTGTGCGAAATGATTAATAACACGTCATAATGATACGTCGCTTTTTTGTTGTTGTTGCGTGTGACGATTTATCCTGTGACATTCTTTTGATAGGATATGGGTCGGCTTCAAATGCCTCTAGTTTCTGGTTATTTTAAAGCTTTTATAGGCATTTTTTTGTACAATAACGTCACACAGAAAGATACCAGACAGTTAGAGACTTTTTATTTCTATTCTGTGGCTTTTATTTTCAGGTATTCAAAAGTATTTTAATAAGCCGTTTCTATTTCGAAAACTACTTATAAATACGGCCGCGGCAAATATTTACCTTTGCTCGCAAAACCGCTCTCGACTAACTTTGAGAGCGCCGTGTGCATAGTTCCTCGCAGAGATATTATGGTTCGCTTAGAACTATAAAATATTTGCTCACTTCAAAGAATTTTACTGCCAACCACAAAAGTTTTACTTTGATGAATTGAAACTCAACCGTTCTTCGGTTAGCGTAATAAAATTTGTTTGCAAAACGGACTTTCATTGCAACATAAACGTAACTTCTTACTGTAGGGTCTTCGTCTTTGCCGTACATTTGATTTCCAATACGTGATCTTCTTTAAAATGTCCTAACAGTTGTCGTTCGGCAACAAAGTGGTACGAGTTGTAAAATATCCTCAACACTCCATAGCACACGTACCTCCCAGCATTCGACTTTGAATACAAATGACCTGATTTTTTATTTCCGGTAAATTTTAAGGCATACAAACGCTGTGCACTGGTTTATTAAACAAACTGTCCGAATGTGTGCCATGATAATAAAAACTAAATTATTTCCTTTTTACGCTGCAACTTGAAGAAATGAGAATCTACAAATAGTAAGGTGGAAAAAAACACATTTTCTACATGAGCAAAACATTCAAGAGGATTTAGTAGATCCTTTATATTGTTGCAAGAAAAAATCTGATAAGTACGGACGTAAGTATAATAGCAAAGCCGTTTCCTTATAAAAACATATGTTTTTCCTGTTCCAACTTTCCTTTTGCTTATTCGTAAGTTCTCAGGACAAACACAAGTGATAAATCTTTTCCAGTAAACTTACTTGTATCAGTGTAATATTTATAGGTTTCTCTGCAGATAGGTACTAAAACTAACATAGACGGTTTAAGTGTTTACCTTTTTCGACAATTACTTTTTACCAGGAACTTGTTAAACATAAACTGCATTAGCATCGTCCAAGTACAGCAAAATTAATGTTTATTGCAGAAAAGGCAAGTGCTAAGCTCTTACCGATAGAACAAACTACGCTATTAAGGACCTCGTTCGATTTTCATTGGCACTTTGCCCCAGAGCTGAGAATAGAATAGCTATTCTCGACTAACACAACCTTTTCGATAACAGTTTTTATATCTCTTTCATTGTTTATATGGGAGAGAGGGATGGAGTATTTTCGAAGTCGAGTCGTTGTGCGAAATGGAATAGGGGTTCTAGTTGCATTTAGTTCTTGTGATCGCGTTGCTCCTCGGTGCCTCGGTGTTTTATTGACTCAATCATGGTGATACCATGAGGTTGCGCCGAAGGACCCAAGGGTAAAGTGCTAAGGCTCCGCTCTGTTAACGTACATATACATTTTTCTTCCCAGTAAGTAGAGCGTGGAACGATGTGAGGGCGATATTTCAGACTGGTTTTCCTGCATAGGAGAATGTAAGTTGGTTTTTGTTCGAAAAATAAAAGTCGCTTCGTAAAGCAGTGCCTCGAAAAAAACTTGTGACTTATCTGAAGAGAGATCAAAAGAACAACGAAAAGTTCGTATACCATTGTTTCGGCGTTATCACAATGATTGAGATATCACTACAACATAAAATAATGTTATTGGCTACGGGTACATATCCCAACGAATGTAATAGAGATTAAAATATTCGAAACCCAAACCAAAGTCCCTTGTTGTCCGGCTATGTTTACAATCGGAACATGACAAGACAAGATATTTCCGTCAACTTAATTGAACTGACATGAGTTACTTTATTGATATTAAAATGTATTTATGAATACGGCGGCGAGTGATAAAACGACATTTCACCGCCGGTGTGTTTGTTTGTCGACAGATTTCTGCGAATGAGTGCAATTAATTATGACCGATGTCGGTCGTCCGCGGACGCGCGCCTGCGCTCGCCTTTTGTTTTTACACGCCATTTGTAGAACAATGCAGCGCGTGCGACTTTTATCTCGCTACAAATAAACGAATCCTGTCGACTTTTTGCCGGTCTCGTTCGTGGCTCGCCTTGTGCCTCGAAATTTTATTAAGCCCGTACCGAAATGTTACTGGAGTTAAACGAATTTCGCCAAGCGGAATATTTCGATCTGTAAAATGCGAATGTAACAACGTCAAAAGCAAAACTTGCGACGTTCACGACATTCTAGTCTTATTGAGTTTGGGCATGCAGCCTTTCTTCAAGCTGTCGAGACTCACAATAAAAGATAGGTAACCTACATTGTTCCAAATATCACGCCATTTCGAACACGGGATTGACTCATTACTTTGTAGTCTTTTTATTAGTAACTTTATTTATAGTGATGCTCTAATGGAAAGATCAAACGCACTCGGCAGTTAATTTTAATGTCTCGGTGTAAACGGGCACCGAGCCCCGTTAGATATAATTAGAGGGATCGGTAAAGCCTCGCTGTGCATTGCGCCGCCGCCAGTAGTATTTTGATCTCGTTGACATTTATTATGTCACCGACATCGGTACAGACGTACCTACTGGTATGAATAAGTAACTATTTTCATCTTTAACGAGTGCGTTAACATTCACGCCGCAGGACGTGATATACGTGCGTCAATAAGATGAGACATAACGTTGCAATAAAATGTAAATAATTATGATTGATTGGAACGCAATTGGACATTTCGCTTTGAATTTATATGAAAGCGGTATCTTCGAGGGATATTGCGGGAAATGATGTCAAAGGCGGCGTAGTGGAACCGCCAAACTTGTTTTATGTGTCAGGAAGGAAGGCGTGCTGTCAGCAGCGCCTCGCGAGGCGGCGAGGCAGCGAGGCGGGGCGAGGGCGCAAGCTCTCATCAACTTTAACGAGCCATTACCGCTGCGCCGCCACGCTCCGCTCTACAAGGGGGATTCGTGTAATTTTCGGAACTCGCATAACGTGTAATTATTTCAGGAGGGGGCGTCAATAACGTAACCGCAACACATTTATATGCGTCCAGACGAAATTTTCATCGCGCAGGTAAAAGAGAATATTGCATGTTTATGTATGAAACGCCGTGAATTTTGATTAAACCGAGTTTCACATAAAATCCAATTATTTGCATCAAATATACATACGGCTTCGAAAATGGATAATCTTGAACAACGCAGCGAAAATTTACAAAATTTCGTTTTGCTCAAATCGTTAACTCAGAATAAAGTCGCATACGACGTCGTTATGAATAAGAATGGTTACTAATGAACCAATTTATGGAGACAACCGGCTGTCCGGTGAGTTATTATCGACACAAAACCGAGGACAGTGTAAACGCTCACTGAAATGGAACGTAACAAGTCCACTGAAATAATTCACAGCGGATTCGACACGGACATTCACAGTTGCATCGCCGTGGGCGAATGCGCGCTTGTCTTGAGACGTCGACAGTTCTTGTTGCGACTACTGTGGTTATTTCTAAACCGTATCACGTCTCCGTCGACCGGATCGCCTCAACGGCCAACGCTTTGATGTCGCATTCTCTTTTTGCAAACCACATTTCAGTATAGACTGAATGCTTTCGGGAAAGATGTCTAACGACCAGCGTTTCGATCCACGCATTCTTCATTTTGATATTTCGTTTTCGTTTCACTTCGGCTAATGTAATTGCCTCTTGATGCCAACTAAGAGTTGTTGGATGACTTGTCAGATTTATTGGACCTTTTCTGAGCTCAGCAGCTTTTATTAGAGCCTTCTATTAAAATGTCAAACCACTGTTTAGACTGGTTGAAACAATTTATAAACACAATACTTCACTGTCTTCATCGAATATATTTTGAACAAGCGTAACTCAGTACTCAAACTCTTAACCCTAAATAACTCCAAAATGAACTGTTGATTTAAGAACTGGAACCCGATAAGCGCAGTGAGGGGTTGTCAATGCAGTTTATTTTCAGCCTAGCCAGTGGTAACAGATAATAGAATGCCGTAAAACTCGGTCTTGTGTGGGCGAGGCGTAGATAACAGGCGGCTGCGACGTATCTCTTAAAGCGGTAATTTGTTAGAGCTCTTGGTACGACTCACTTGTGATAAGGAGTAAAAAGTGGAAGAACCAGAGAGTTCAAGGCAATGTTTCAATGCCACCGCTGTGTTTAGATAGTGTGGACTTTATGACCTTGTTTAGAAAAGTAATTGGGATGATAATATTCGCTGTCGTGCAAATGTGCAAAGCTACAATGTTGTAAAGCGAATTCCCACGAAGTAACTCGTAACAACTTGCAGGTCCAAGGTTGATTGCTCACACTTTACGCGGCTGGTTCTGATAAATGTTTTAGTTAAGATTTAAGTGCATGATTGGTTAGTTAGTTAGTGGCGTGACTCAACAATACTCAAGGGGTCAACAATACGGCAAGCAGACTGTTCCAAACCACATGTGGCTTTTAGGCTTTTATGAAAGACCCGCCACTAGCATGTACTACTCATACTACATGGGACTCTAGAATTCATACAACGATTAACTTACCATTAGGTATTTTAAAAATGATTAAAATGTCTATGAGATTAGAAGTTCCAAATAAACAGAAACCCTTGCTTGAGTGCCAAATAGAAAACGAAAGGTCCTGCTACAATAACAAGGAAATACGTCACGCAAGCGAGGAACAGTGACATAAATGGACACCAATGTTTTATGACGTCGGATGGGAATAAATGGAAATAAAAGGGGAAAAAATACTTTCAAAGCATTAAACGTAGGGCTATGAATGTCTTTAGACAAATTAAAAAGCTGTGATTTATAACGGTAGCATTTTATTGCACGCAGTAGCATTTTACAAGCTCTTCGGTAGAATGTTACCAGCCCAAAAATATACAATGTGACAAAGCGTTGAGTTTGAATTTTTTCATCAGTTTAGTAGTCATAAGACAGAAATACGATTGTGACTATGTTTGAAGTCTGATGTATAAATCTAATAACATTCTAGAGAGGTTTCCTGCACTAGTGTCATTAAAAAGATCTCAATTATAACAATACCATTATTGCATTCTGCTGTTCCTAATACATTATACTGCTTGAAGCTAACAACAATAAATTGCACCGGTATCATAATAAAATCTTAATCTAAATTAAACAAACGCCCGAAGCAAGGAGGTTGGTAGCGCTATGCCACCAGTGTTGCCTGATTGCAACATTTGTTTCTTTTCGTGTCCTAAATAAAAGAGCATCAGTGTTGCCAGTCTTCAAAATTGAAGTAAAAGAAGACCGTGCAATGTAATTTTGCAAAGTTATTAACTTTTAGTTTCTCATAGTTACGCGAAAAGTTATTAAACGCTGTGAGTGTTCTATAGCCATACTCATAACACTCATATTGCTCCATTATCGTGTTTTTATTTTAAGTTTCCATAAAACTGAGTAAAGTTAATCTATTTTACCATACACGGCCTTTATAGATTCGATAAAATGCGACCATTACACAAAAATACGTCGATTGTAAAGGTGTAATTTCACTTGATTATAACAACCGTATCGAGCTACGGATAATCCACATAATGACGGCTTAGCAACAATTTACTATCCGAGGGTTTATTAAAAGGCAATACAGTGTTTAATCTGTCATTAATTTAGTAAAATTACCGTCCTTTTCATTTATGAGCGAGCCTTGGGGAAATTACTCTATCGGGACAGCAGACAATTTGGTTAATGTTGGCTTTTGTAGTTTTTTATTTGGTGTTTTGTTTCTGAATAAGTCAATACTGTGTGGTCTCTGTAGCAATCACATAGACTACCCGTTCTTTTTTTTCGCGAAGAGAGGGCAAGTAAAGTTTTGCTATAGTTACCAAAAAAGTTTTAATTTACGTGTGCCAGTTTTTTACCGCACATTGCTGTATATTTTCAATACATGAATAGGTAGTCGTCGTCGTCGTATACATGGTGTAAACGGACCCTTCACGAAGCGGTCAACCAAGCATTCTGTACATCAAACTAAGTAGGTCTACGCAAAAATCTTTGCTGGGAAACGACTTTCATGTAATTAAAAAAATACTTGAGAAAAAGTAGAAACTTTCACCCCCAATAAGGAGGTTTCCAGGTATAGTCTAAAACACAAAAATAAAATGATCCCAATTACGGGAAAAACAAGTTCCATTCGGCTTCGTTAAGGGTACTTTTACTCTCATTAGATAAGACATTTATTCTTGCTCTACTGTCTTGTCTGTACTTTTTTTTTCGTTTGGTTAGTGGCTAACTTTGTGTCAGAGTTTTTATGCTGCTCATGGGCCTCCGACTTAGCTTGTTTATACTAACACAGAGCTATACTTAAAACAGAGTAGAAAGCCAGCAAATGAACAGTACCTAACCTACATACAACATACGAATACCTACATTAAATAATTCACTCCGCTAGTCAAACACGATTCCACGTCTAGAGTTTCAACGTAACGTGTTATTTCCCCACCCCTTACACCTGATAGTACTTAACCTCTGTCGTGTACACTAGAGCTCTCTACGTAACAATTTAGTTTGATGATAATACTACGATCGAGTTACGGACAACCCTAGCTTCGGTTGGGAAGAGGACACATTGACCAGGCGAAAGCGATTATTCAAAAGTTCAAAAGGCAAATGAAAATTCTAGCTGGTTATTTATTTATTGCACGAAAGTGGTTGCTTAGTTACCAGTCATCATCAGCCTACAGCAGTCCACTGCTGGACATAGGCCTACTCAATTGCACGCCACTCAACTCGAATCTCTGTAATTCTCAGCCAGTGGTTACCAGCCACCTTGTGAAGATCGTCGCTCCACCGAGGCTGAGGGCGTCCCATCTTACGCTTGACGATTCGCGGCCTCCACTCAAGAACACGTCTACCCCAAAGACCATCGGTTCTACGGCTTTCCCTTTGTAACTTCAGCTTACTTATCAGTATTTAGACATAAGTTAAATTAATATCTCTAAGTTATTCGCAATACAAGCATCAGCTAATTAGCCACATGTAAGTAAACCAACTAGAAGACGAATAAAAATAATGTATAGGGTTTTATCACGTAAATATTTTTCTAGTACTTCCATTCCAGACTCGATCGAATTCTTTATTCATAAGCACTTCGCACGGGAGGTGGCTAGCCAAACTACGGACATGTTTTGCATAATCATTACAGCGTTCTTTACTTTCATACTAGTAATAACGGGACCTCCTCTTCAAGATTTGATATAAATACATAAATTTACCACCTATATTCCGACGGGTTCCCTGAGAGGTGTACCTACCTATAATAACATAACATCACGCCTGTAATCCCCGAATGGTTACGCAGAAGTGTATCTAATATCAGGTACACCCACATTTCGCTAGTTTTGGTTAAGTCCCATATAATAGGGGGCGAGCCTATTGACATCAAACGGCCACAAATCCAGATTCCATAGCTGCTACTGAGAATTCCCTCATGGAAAAACCAAATAACAATTTGCCCGATCCGGGAATCGAACCCAGGACCTCATGCTCAGCAGTAGCGATTGCTGCTACTAGACCAACGAGGCAGTTATGTTTAACTTATGTACATGATACAGGAAGCCTATTGTTATCAACCAAGCATAAACTGAGAAATTTACAGTGGAAAAGACAAATAACACTTTTCCCGACTCGGAAATCGAATCCAAATCTTAGGAGAAGCGCTTGTGACTAGAGTAACGAAACAGGTGAAATTATTTGTATGAATAAATGTAGTGAAAAGTTTTTAAAAAAATCCGATCTCGTACGACTTTACATACTAACTTCACCAATCATTTATTACCTATCTAGTGGCACTAATTATCATATTCTCTATTGTTAATATTTTGTTTTATCTTTCCTCTGTTCCAACACATATTGTAGCTGTTTATTGTCCCTGAATAAGCATAGCATAGCATAATCAGCCTATTAATTTTCCCACTGCTGGGACGCAGGCCTCCTCTCTATGAGAGGGAATGGGCTATAATCCATCACGCGGCCCCAGTGCGGGTTGGTAGATGTCACATGTCTTCGAATTTTTGGTTCTAAAACATGCCGGTTTCCTCACGATGTTTTCCTTCACCTTTTTTGAGAGCAGTGGTGATGAAATAACTTACACAAAGTAATGCGCTTGGCTGGGTTCGAACCCAAGACTTACTGCTCGTAAGTCGGGGTCTCCACCACTGGGCCACCGCTGCTCAAAATAAATAAAATAAAATAAAATTAATGTCACGGTGACACCGCTACATTGCCCGCTAAGCTTTACTAACATAACATGACCCTTACAGAGGAATCCCGTGAAAGACTGGGGGAGGTGAAGCCTCGCTGTTACCCTGAATTCTGTAATTAAACGCCTCGTCTAATTGTGACCTTCGACCAGCTCGGTTCACACTCCGATACACTTTGGAGTTTAAGCTCTTTGTAACTAAATAGGATGCTTTAAACCTAGGGCCAATTTGACAAGGGAATGGGACCTGAAAATTAAGGCTGAAATTCAAGTTAGACAAATGGTCGATCTCGTTTCGGTTGTTTAGACTTAAGTTTAGGGAAAATTAGGTTTAGGTATGATTTGTTCAAGTTACGAGATTTTGTACACTAAAGACCTTAGAATTATGAATTTAGGAATTATTCGTGAGTCCCTAAAATCTATGATGTAGGTATGATTATCTTTAATTACAAATGTAGAAATTGACAAGTAAATTAATTCTGTAGGTTTTAACTTAAGATATTAGTGGCATTTTTTCTTTCAACCGTAACTTATTATCGACATTTTGATTTACAAATCACAGATTGTAATAGGAAGGAAAGGAAAGGAGCTCGTGGCTAAATAATAACAGCCACTCGGATCGATCTTTAGGTTAAGCCATGCTTGCCTAGGTTGGTCTGTGGATGGGTGACCACCCATTACTGCTTCCGCCGTGCCTCGGTAAGCACGTTAAGCCGTTGGTTCCGGCTGTCATTTGTAGATCTTTGACAATCGTTACAGGTGCCTAAAAAGTGGCCTAAAAAGTCTGACAACCAGTCTTACGAAGGGTTATCGTATTATCTAGTAATAACTGGCTTGTGGAAGTCGCTCCATGTAAAAGACTGGTATTCAGCTGCATTCGGTTAGACTGGCAGCCGACCCTAACCTAGTTAGGAAATGGCTAGGCAGATGATGAGATTATAATTCATAATATGTTATTTAACTTCTTTTTCTTAGCGTGTCGATGGCAATCTAAATTGTGTCAGCCCAAAACTGAGCCACTAGTTTGGCGCCTTCAGTAGCGTCCATCAGTTCCTGATGAACAATCAAAAGGACTCGCTGGACACGATATTAAGTGCCCCATCGTTTGTGGAACATTATTATTTAACTCAAACTATTTTAAAAGCGAACATTATTTAAAGGTTCCTTTCACCAATAAATAGAACAACAATAACATTTCTAAAGAGGCGAATTCCGTAAGTCGCCACTTACACATAATTACCATACAAACCGGGCGCGATTAAAGGATAGTATAGCTATGGAATGACGGCGTTTATGTAAATTGCTTCCGCTAGGATTTCACCAAGATTTATGCGTTAACGTCAAGAACAATTAAATTTAGACCACGACTCGCGCTTCTGTTTAAATTAACTCATTTTAGTTAAGCGAACACAGACGGTTTGTGTTCTACTACAGATTCTTGGGACTTTGTAGTAATATTCGTATTTTAACTTTGTCGTTGTATTTTGTATGATTCTTAGGCTTTTATGGGAATATTTAGGATTTCGGTATAAAAAAACCAAAAAATACCCTTAAATCCCATTGAATCGTAGTCAAAGCTTTTCCAAAAAATCACAAAAATACCAAATAAATCGACTGTGTAAAGTATGACTGTGTAAGGTATGCAGTAGTATGTACTGACTTTATTGTGTGTCCGACGTACGAATTTTAGAACATTTGCCAGCATTATTTCCCACCATTTTTCGACTATGTAAGATAATAATCGACAACATTCAATACTCAAACATACCAGTAGTCATAATTTTACAAAATAATCTTCATAAATTCTCTACTAGGTACATTGGCTATCGATAAAATATACAATAACGTAGACATTTACAGTATTCGCTGTAAAATTCAGTGGAAACCTGGCTAGTGAGGTGAACGTGCACCCTAGGGCCGCGAGAGTGGTCGGCAAGGCTGCTTCCCGTCTCGCCACTTTCCCGATTCACACCCTACACAATATTCCTTAAAGGCGCTCCTTCGCCCGAAATTTAACAACTCAGATTACATCAGTGAGTGAGGATAACCGAGCAGAGCATTTTATCTTTACTCAATGTAAATTCATACGTAACCAGTGATGATAAGATACAGATTCCAATTCTAATGTTCGCGGCATTGAAAAAAAAACATTGGAATCTTTTTGTCTGCCATCTCCAGTGTGCGCTGACCTTTACAGTGTGCAATCTGTCATTACGATAGAGTTTAAAAGAGTTAGGGGAATGCTCCGATAAGGAAGCGCCTGTAGTAGAAAACTGTCTTCGCAACTAATCATATAGGTCTTCATAATTATATTCAGTCTTCTCGTCGGAAACCGAAAGGAAATCCAAATAGAGGTCTCTTGCAAACTTTTTCGATTTCTAAGTCGGGGGTAGTAATATGATGTCGGCTCATTAATCGATTGTCACGACATAATTTCGTTCGAGTCGGGCAAATCTTGAGAAAACTTGTCCAATAACTAGAACTAATAATCTGTAGACATGTGACATCTACTAACCAGTACTGGGCCCCCGTGGTTGATTACAACCTGCACCCTCTCACAGACAGGAGGCCTGTGTCCCAGCAGTGGGAACATTAAAAGCGGGTTATGCTTATGCGAGCGAATCGCCGTTTGTAATTTTAGGGAAAGTGGCGAAACGGGAAGTAGCCGTCGGCGTCGGTAATACCTGCTGGACTGTTTTTATTGGCATTTGTATTAAGTTTTCATGTACGACTAATGGATTAGTGCAGTGAGAAGGGGAGTGCAGTAATAACCTGCTTTTTGTAGGCTCTATGGGAGATCTGTGCTGCGATTGTTTTGATTCAGTAAATTGTACTGGTACTGCATTGGATTGAATTGAGTTATTTGATATGTTCGTAGTGTATGAATTTTTATATTTGATTGGGTTGATAACATTGTGAAATGGGGTTTTTTATTGTACTGCTTGCAACAAAACTTAGGAAGTGATTAATTTGATTGTAGGTACTCGTATGATTCTTTGCTTGTATGAAAATGTTCTCTTCGAGATGTAATGCGTCAATTATTTTTGTTTTTTTTTTGTCTGTTTTTCTTAAAAAAAACTCGTTTTGTATGGGCAGTAACATTTACAAGACCCATATAACAACTAATTACTAATTCTTCTAAATGTTATACATTTCTTTTTTAATATTTGCCTGCTGCAGGCAAATATTAAAAAAAAGAGTGAAAAGAGAACCATATTATTCACTCCATATTACGTAGTAGACGATAACGAAGGCTTGATAAAGAAAAGGAAATATTCCTCTTACCCAAATAATATTAACAGGATGTAGCCCGATACATATTTAATGTTTCTATATCGAAATATATTCAAATCTGATATAGGCTAGTAGGAAAGACGTCGCTTCGTCGCGTCGTCCACCGCACATTTGCAAATTAAGGAGTCTGCCCACTACACCGTACCATACCATGACCGTACCTTAAACGTATCAGGCACGGAAAGAAACATGACACTATCTACCAGGTATGCCCACTAAAACGTATCAACAGCGTATCATACCTTATAACGGTTTAGAACCGTCATCATACGCGATTATAACTTTATAACCCTATATTCCTTGCATTGAAAAGTATGGGATCAGCGTCGGCATAATATTCTTACCTTCAATTGTTGATGCTCCGTGCATGGAACACGCGGTGTTGGTCGGTGACGGAACGGTCTAGTGGGCATAGTCTTATAATTTTCAATACAAAGTTTTTTTTTGCCTGAAGCGTTCCTAACACGATCATGGTATGATACGGTGTAGTGGGCAGACTCCTTTAAGCTTATTTTCGATCACCATCTTATGATAAATGTTTCCCCCATGGAAATGTACCAGAAACCGATATGTATTAACATAAATTATACTTACAGATTAATTTCAGCTCTTAACTTCCCTGGGATATTTGCATCCGTGATATATTAATAAGCAATGAGTTTGTTGAAAACAAAGTTATTTTCGTATTTTGTTGTATAATATTTCGGGTGGGTCAAGATGGTTTCAGATGGCAGGTGCTGATTATCGTGGTTTGTATCCAAAGTTGAGAGCGGTATACAGGATGTTTTGGTTTTACATTTTTGACTTACGGTTCGGCAAAATTATGCAAATTCGCTTTGTGGCCCGCTATTAGGCACACCTTACAACATAATATTTTCTCGTGGGTTTTGCAAATGACAAAATTATGTTTAATGACTTGTCGTTGATTGACGAATTGTTTTAAAATTTTCTGTTAAAATCACTAATTCCTTTGACTTAGAGATTATATATTTTTGTTGGGTAGGGAAAAATTGAGGAGACTCAGACTATAAAGTAGGAAATTCAACGAAAGTACAGCTACATAGTTCGATAGCCCATTCGTAGATGCAGTCAATGGCCATCCTTATTCGTACTTTGTTCAAGTGTTACTCAAATGTCTTGCTGTTGACCGTTATTCCTGCTACTTGCTAGTGGTCTTTAGGCAATCGTCGACAACATCAGAAAAAAAAAATTTAAAAAAAAACTTGCAACATTATGCTGGTAATTCTGTTTGTATAAATTACCGTGCTCGGAAATAATTAACATAATCAATTGCTAACTAAATTAATGATTTGATTAATATTCTGCACTATTGTTTGTGACTATTGGACCGTGTAGCTTGAACAAAGTCATGTGCATTGTTATGTGAGCTCAAAATTGGACTATTCCACTCTGGCCCACCAAGTTGTCCTGCTTGAGTTGGGCCGAACCGCCAAAGTGGAATGTTAAAAATCTTCACGTTCGCTTTACTCCTACTCATTGCTCTCACTCTGCCATTTTTTTATTATTGCTTATGCTGATAGTGTTGGATTCAAGAGAATTTATAAATAATGCTGTGAAAAAAAATATAAAAAAGAGAATCAAAAAGAAACAAAATAAGAATGTCCGTTTTTTCTGAAACTGAGTTTTCTGTAATTTCGATATTTTTTTTTTGATTCACAGCATTATTTATCTTCTTATATGCAACACTGCCAACCCTGGGACGAGGAGAGAGGTTTTTACCGCCAAACAAAAATGTAATGTCAAGTTTGACATTCAACTTTTTAAACATTCCACTTTGTCCCACTGGTGGGACACTCAGTGGGTCAAAGTGGAACAATCTACAAAATCAATGCGAACACATTATATCCAGTTCAACTAAATCTGACAGCTCACAAACGTTCGATAGTGTTGGTAATACTGCCCAACCTGTCCAATTCAACGGTGGATGGATTATTCTGTGGATATGTGTCTATGAATATCTTGCTGCCCGTTTGAACGTTGATGTTGAAAGCTAAACAATGCTTGTGTTAGAGGGTATGGAATTAGATTATGTCTGCCGCCTGCAATTTCTGGTACTAAAATTACCTACAAATTGCAATGCTGTTAGTGTTAAATTTTCAGATGTGCCCTGCAATGTAGGAAATTAGATCGCGCGAAAAAGTACCCACACTGAGAAAAGTGACTTCACACACCCCAGATGGAAAGATAGATGTAATTTTTGGAAGAGTGAGCGATACAAAAAAAAAAACAATTTATGTCAGTGTCCACAAAACACAAATGTAATTATTGTTTGGTGAAACTAACGATTTATGTTATATCTTTGGTTTTATTATTTTTTTTCAAGAAATTATTATAAAATACATAGTTATGCGCTCTTGCGCCGAAAAGAACAAAAACAAATATGATAATTCTATGCTCCTCTGTTATTCCTCCCACCTACCGGTCTACCCTAAAGACATCAAACATAATGGCATTTTAAAATACACCACACACATTATTCAAACGACATTTTCATTCCCCGGCACGCATTTCTAAGAAACATAAAAATTATGACCATTTTATTGTGGCATCATACAGATCATAAACCAACACAAATACTGCACTCTCCTGAAAGCATTCTAATTAGATACTTATCGAAAACATCATTCAAACACGTCAAAAAATCAAATCAATAAAAGATAACGTTTTATCAGATAATGACCAGACTGACCTATATTTTCCTAGTTTTTGTTTGTTTAGTTTATCACATTTTTGGTACGAGTGAAAACAGTGACATTAACGAAAGTCAACTATTGAATATAGTAAATAGTTTAAGCTTTTGAGCATCAACATGCAGTTAATTCTATTTTTATATCGTTTATTTGGATCCTTGTAAGTTTACGAGCGTTAAAATTTTATTTGACGTATTAAATTGTATTTATTATGGTGGCCATACACAGAGTCCTATAGTTGTGTGGTTGTACTGTTGTGTGTGACGAATCTCCTGACAGAAATGGCGTTATTGATAATTTTATAATAATTCTAAACGACTAGGTATGTTATACGACCTAAATGGTGTGGGTTGTTTTTAACCATTAAGTACCTAGATAATGATAATTATTCATTAAATTCGATCTCCCTACGCGATTCTTGCAGCCCGTTTTGCTTTATTATTTTCACTAACAATCTGTCTCAGTTCCACTCTCTAATTAAACGCATTATTGCTTAAACTATCTCGTATAGATTCAATTAATAACATTTACAACATTAGTTTTAGTAGGTATATGCGAAATCTGAAACACGTGTCTAGTATTTTTATGTAAAGAATCTATGTACAAAATTTCAAGACTGTATCATGAAATATCACATTGTTATAAACTTGTTCTGTTATCTGGTTGTCCGCACAAAAACATGGTAACCACGCGGCGGCGCCGCGCGCGCGTCCAGCGTCTCTTGAGCTCATTGGTAATAATAATTTTTCAGTAGGTACCTAAATGATTGCGATAGGTACTTAGTGGCGCTCGGTGTACTTGTAACCTTGTTTAAATATATTAGGGACAAAATATAACATGGTTTAAAAATTATTGGAATCGATTCAGTTACTTTTTCTGTACAAACTATATTCAGGTTTCGCATATACTAAAAATACTGTTGTATAGGTAATCGTATCTTACATAAGATAAAACTAAATTGGCCGTATAGTTAAACAAGACAGCCACTAACTTTAGCATAAACAAAGTTTTACTACCATACATTCCTTAATACTCCTATTGCTGTTATTGAAATAGCAAATAAACCTAGATTCACACCGCCAAACAGAATTTCTCAGCAAAATCCCCCTAACTAAAACGGATATCATTTGAATCGAACAGTCCTTTGTCCGTTCCCTAAAATCTGCTGATAAAGGAAAGCTCTTTCGGCACCAAAAAGGTAGCTATAAACGTAGCCGATACGTAAGCAAGACAGGAATAAATTGGACTCAAAGATTTATTGCCAAATGCTCTTAACCCGAAACCTTCCTCCCGTAGAATAAGTCCACGCTATTCAGTTTTTCGGGCTCGAAATGTATCGCATACGGTCCACGATTGATTAATGATTCCGGGTCCTGAAAATAAGCAATTTGCTGCTCACTTAGCTAAGGTTATGTTACGAGATTAGCGTTAATTATAAAAGTTGTAATTAACAATAAATCTTTTCAAAGTTGGTTTACAAGTCTTTGCAGTTTACGACTCTGTTAGAGGCTTGTAAGCCTCAGGTAACGACGTGCTTCATTACTAAAGAGTATATTATTTATGTCGCCTTTTAGACTGTTTTATATCTCTGTTTCTACTATAAAGTTGTTGGGACTCTGGGACACAACAACTGAATAAGGACTAAAGGAAGAGTTCTCATACTTTTATTCGACGATTCCTTGAATAAAATATACGCTCCAAGATAATAAAGATACACTGAACAACAGGAAATGTGGTTTTCTGTCTATAAAATAACAAATAAAACGCCTTTACTTTTATAAAGTTGCTATATTTCAGATTTTCTGTTTCGGGTACAAACACAACTGTTTCTGAAAATATTTTGAGTACAGATCAAATTGTTTATGTCTCTTACGTTAGGTATGCGAAGTATTAAAAATTTGAAAGTTTGGGGAAAGTTAGGTAATTACACTAGGGTTACATTTATTTCTAATACACAAATTTAATATAAATATCACAGTCAAAGATTATATAACTAATATTCTAGAAAGTCCTAAAGGTGGCAGTGAAATGCAGGGCTCCGATTTTATATCTACGTTTACAGTCAAAATTGTAACAACCTCGAGTTGTGGAGTATAAGTAGGTACAAAAGATTAGCTTACAAGAGAATACAGTGTTCACCAATGGCAAAACTAGTCCTATGTACTGTGACTAGAATATAGATTAGGAATAAATTACGAGATACAAATATCAAAAGTTCGGTATCTACATTACAAGCACTACTATGGCTAATCTACAATGGTTATGATCTTGTCTGACGAATATTAAGTTATACATTATCTACCTACATCTAATACCATCTTAATTTTTCAGTTCCACAATATGAACATCACTAACAACAGCTGCAAAACATTTTTTCACGTAACTTATCGTTAAAATTTGTTGATTATTGCTTTGATTTCCTCTTCCAACATTGTACACGTCTAATTATTTGGAGTTCCGTACACGGTCTTGTTTTCAGGACTCTGTGAAAAATTCATTAAATCTAAATATCGGCATTGTCCATTACAATGAAAGACACTGATAGGCATAGGGGTAAAATGTAAACAAGATCAATTTACCTCATACGGTGGTGGCGGCAGTATATCACACAGATTTATTTGACAGCCCTGCTCCGACCTCGCTACATTCGAATGTCTACTCGTCTGAATGGGAATTTTGAAACTGTTCTCCCTGCCCAGCCAGTGCCACTGCGGATAGTCGTACTCTAAATCACTCGCCGGACACACTTTGCTTTTGTCTTGTCGACTTCTTGATCCGGACCTATTTGTATGACAAGAGGCGCAGTCGTCCTCCAGGACATTAATGTCATTATGTGCGTTCTCATGCCTCGGCTCTCTATAGTCTTTAGTTGATCTGCTAGACGTGCTATGGCAACACGTCGAACATTCTCCGTTCGAGTACTGAATGCTGCCATTACACGACCTAACAATGCTATTGTTATGAGATCGTCTTTCTGGACAATTCCTCAAGTCTCCGATGTCGTTATTGTCCTGTGTGGAAAATGATATTTATTGTTACAGTCGTGAACATTTTGTATGGTGTTTGATATATGATAGGGTTAACGTATGCAAATTCGTTGAAATCTTATCTAGAGTCAACAATGGAGTTCTCGAAAAGCTTATCAAACCGTACCTTGAAATTGAGTTCTGTGTAAATGGCGCTGGACGCGTAAGGTTCCGGTGGTCCGCGCCGCATTCTGTCAACACTCGACGCGTCTAATCCTTGAATGGAATTCTGTGGCAGACTATATTCTGGCTCGACACTTAGAATGCTCGTTGATTGCCCACCTGAGGATAATGATACATTCCATATGATTCCATTCAAAATACGTTCAACTTAGTAAGCGTTTTTCTGAATCAAGATTTCGTCAGTTTTATAATACATCAATCTGAACAAACATTTTATCATATCACAATCGTAGTTATTTGTCAGTATCAATTTCAAAGGAATTTATATCGTGAATTCGTGAGAAATATGTCAATGATGCTCTCAAAATAAACACTCGATTATCAGAAAAGATAACAGGCAATACTCACCATGTAGAAGACTTTGGTGACAGCTGCTTACGTCCAAAGTGGGATCCGTCGGGGCAGCGAACACCGGCCGGTCTCTTAACCAGATAGTGTCTTTATTTAATAGACACTGTTGAGCCGTCACAATTGACTGACCTACAAACGAGATCAATGTTTCAATTACATGTACTTTAAACATGGCTACTGTTTACATTCAAGAATTCATAGATAAAAATCGTTAGATTCACGTTTCCTTATTATCGTATTATTATTCCATACACACTGAGCTCTTCTTATGGCGCGATTACATTTGGTCGTTAGCCCGAATCGATTGTCTATGGAATTTGGATAAACGACCAAGTGTAAATGGACGGGGTCGAGTACGCCAGTCTTCGGATTATCTTGTTCGGTTTCATGATTTGACTTTATGCGTATTCATTTTAGTGTAATAAATTCATCGTGTATCGGGGTCAAGTCTTTCGAGCACCCGCATACGGGCTAACGACCAAGTTTAATAGCGTCATTAGTCTGGATACTTTTTTTGCACGATCTTTTATTGTCTACGGTGGCATCTAAAGATTTAAATCTTTGAAAGATTGACATTCACGAATTACCAGTAGATTTCTTCCTCTGAATATTGTTGCGTCGCTTGATGTAGTAAATGCTGAACACTCCGATTGCGATTATGGAGAATAATGTTAGTCCAAGAGCTAGGAGCCATGTTTCTTGAAATATGTGCGTTATGTTCGAGTCTTTTGGTGGTTCAGTCCTAACAAACAAAAAAAAATACATTTATATAATTTTGAAGGTATTTCCATTGTCTAAAAGACTTACCTATTTCTTAGAAGGCTTTCAAAAGAAATTGAGTAGTAAATCAGAAATGACTAAGTAACTGTACCAAAGAAATTGTAAAAAGAGCTTTGAGTGCCGAAATTAGCATACAATAATGAAAAAAAAAGGCAACGGAACAAGAAACTACGCATAAACTTAGAAAAGATTTAAGTCACAACCATCTATACATTTAATAAAATTGTAACAGTCCGATGTCTGTACATTGAAAATATTGAAAAAATATATATATGGGGGGGTCTTTATTAGATAACAGAACAACAGAAGCCAAAACAACAGTTTTTAGAATTTTTGTCTGTCTGTATGTTTGTACGTGCATCACACAAAAACTACTGCATGGATTTGAACGTAGTATTCTACTGCTATATAGGCTACATTAGATATATTTTTGGACCCAATAGGTGGCGCCGTGCGAAGCAAGGGCGGGTTAATAAATAATTTTGTAGTTTGTGAGCACTGAAAGCCTTAGTGCCATGGGAGTAGATTAGTTATTAGTAGAACACATGTCTAGATAAGATACATATCCTATGAAGACCGAGGTGTAAGCTTTACTTTAACTAATGCTTGTTTTCACTAAAACCAAAATGAATGCTTAAGTATGATTGCACAGTTGGAATTTCAATTCTCAGAGCCGAGTCGTTTAAATTTACGCATTCATTTAGGTGGCCCTAGTGTTAGTTGAAATTGATAGGCAATTGTGGATGACAAGACAGGACAAGTAATTGTAAGACGAAAATTTATGTGTAGGTTGAAGTTATCACACTGCAACGTCACAGAGCAGCAATGACTCAAATAATTGATCGGAAGCATCACTTACTGCACGTAGTGTCTCTGCGACTGCGTGGGCAGCATGTGGATGTGCGCGGGCGCACTGAACGGGCCGTGTCCGCGGCGCGTGACAGCGGCGGCGCGCGCACTGTACCGCCCGCCGGCGCGCAGCGAGCTGGCGGCAGCCGCGCGCGTGCGCCCGCCCAACGACATCTGACCCACCACACGACCCCCAGTACTACCGCCTACGCGTATCTCGATCTGTGTTTAAGAGGGTCTGGTTATAGCAGTGACCATCAATATATATATTAATTAGAACAGAACAACTCCAATATATTTTAAGCCATGAGACTGAACGTGATCAGAAGTTCTAAACGACGACGTTGAAGAACAATCAGTGACAATATTTTTAGAAATTATGGCATAGTCAGCTTTCAATTCCATTAGAGATGTCCGCTTTTAACATTAACTTCTATACCACCTAGAAACTAAATCAGAGAACTTAGTTGATAACCAAATTGTACATAAATTCAAAACGAAACTGTCCTCTTTTAACGACCGTATGACATGAAGTGTCCTTAGCATAGCAGATTACGCAGTGTGTCAAACTATCAACAATCAAGTTAGGTACCGTCAGGTACCGTACAAGTTGGGAGTTAGTGTAATCAATAACAATTTCAACACGTGAATGCGACAAAACATTCAAGCACCCCGCAATAATCGGTAACAATGAACCATTGATTGTAAACACATTTTAATCCCCAATATAAAACTTTATCGAGCAAAACAATAATTATTATTTAACAATAATTGGAAAACAAAACTCACCAAGTACCCTGTGAGTTCACCGTTCCACGTGTTCACAGGTGGCGGTTCCCATCGTATCCACGCCGATGTTGCGTTTATTACACCCGCCGTAACGCTTTGGGGAGGCGCTGAAGGCACTAAAATATCACCAACACATAAAGTATGCAACCACATCCAGTAAACAAACAAAAACCAGAAAAGAATCCTTAGTTCCTTACCATCCTCATCCGTGAACCCGGTCATCAAGTTCGAAGGTTTCCCAAGCAACATCTTATAAAACGGCATCAAGAATATATCGTACTGTGTATATGCCATCAATCCAGTAAGGATGTAACTCGATGATCCACTGTTGTCCACGTTCATCAGAGACCCGTTTGAGCACAGGACGTCTGGATGGGCCGGATTTAGTAATGTAATTTCTTCATCAGTTGCATTGCGCCAATTTATTGTGGTTCCATTGTACCAAATTTTAACACCTTCCAAGTATTCGTTGTAGTCGGTCAATACCTAAAAAATGGCTTGTTAATAAAGTTTAAGTTACACAATGAATGGAACTATAAAAACTACAAAGGTGTTACTTACATCCCAAACAACTTTTAAAGATGTAGAAGATAACGCTTCTACCCTTCTTAGAACTAACACATTTTGTTGCAAATATTTCCTCGCTTGAACTAGCTCATATTGTGTCATGTGCGTATCACGTTCATAATCTACGCTATATTCCCGCTCCAAAGAAGGCTCTTTTAGTTCATTGTTTCCTTTTTTTAGCACTTTAAGATAAGCCTCTTGCATAATACTGCCAGCTGCGTTGACAGCTGTGCAAATCACTCTCCCACTGTGCTCAGAACGCGCCCCGTCCAAATATAATAAGCTCGAATTACTTTTCGTGCACTCCGGGAAAAGTAAAGAATCTTGAATCCCTTCGAGAATCCAAAAGGTGGTCGGTGTAGGTAAGCCTTTCGCTTCACACGGGATGGAAACCACATCGCCCTCCCATGCGGTCAGATTGGACGGTATTTGCGTGAAGTGCGGTAAGGCTGAAACAGATGGCCGTGTTAAAAATGGAACAGACAGATATTAGAATTATTGATGCAATAAAATCGATCTAAATAGAGACAGAGCTTACAGTAAACGGTGAGTGTTGCGCTGGTGATACTGGTGCCGGCGTGGCTGTCGGCTCGGCAGGAATAGATGCCGGCGTCGGTCGCAGACACATGCTCTAGCCGTAATAGCCCTCGGATTATAGTGGCATGGGAAGGCAACGAGCCGTCCTCTTTGACCCATGTTATTTTTACGCTTGCGTCATAACTCTAAAAGTAATTACGAAAGTGTTACAACATTGAGAACAATTATGGCTTGGTATGGGATTTATACGCTAAAGCTGCGTTTCCACATAAATGAGCCAGAATTCGTAGCGATGGATGTGTGTGAACCTAGCCAATAGTAAAGCTTCTTTTTCACATTTGGAGTTAAGCTAGCTATGTTATTGGTTAGTTTTATGCATATCTCTCGCTGCACATCCTCGCACATCTGTAGTGGGAACGCATCCTTACGCCGTACGCTACATTACCTGACAGTTAAACTCGACAGTTTGCCCAACCAAGGCGGTTACGTTGCTAGGTTTAACAACAAAGTGTGGCCGTCTTAAAACAATTAGTGCCGCGGCCCGCGACTGCCTTTCTCCGGCAATGTTTGATGCTACACATCGAAACAGACCGCTGTCTGTCGGTAATGTTTCTAAGATCTTTAAGCTTCCTGTATCTGTTACTGTTACCCTGAAAGGAAATATCTTTATCACTTTACATTCCTAGACAAAAAACATACAATGTAACAGCTTTTAAACTCTTCGGGCGTGGTCAGATCGACGATCTTTTAACTGGTGGATAGTTCACTACTATTTACCAATTACAATTATCGCTGGATATCCAAAGTTCACAATGTAAGCCAACAATTAGATAGCTATTATGCCGCCATTTCGCGCTTAACTCGTAAATCAAATTGCAGTTTAGCTCTTCCCAAACTATTAAATGGCTACTAGCTGTTAGTTATAGCAATTTGAATCTGGATTTACAGTTATGCCTGCATTACACCCAGTCAATTTGTCAGGTACGACTGCATGCAAAAACCATCTTAAAATCCTTGTCTTTATTCTAATGGTTTCTTACCTGCCATTGACTTCAACGTCATAGGACTGTCCGTCTTTGAGCCAGTGGACCGAAGGTTCTGGAACCCCTCGAGGGGGCGAGCACTCCAATATGGCAGGTTCACCAGCTGCCACGTGCACATCTCTTGGCTCTGCTCTGAATTCATCACGAAGAACTGGAAATTATGTCTCTATTAATACGCTGGACAAGCTAGAAGGTAACAAAGACAGGTTGAGATTGTAGCGTAGGGAGGGATGTCACAGTGTCTAGAAACGCGCCTGACAAGCAAAGACATTTAAACACATACTTACAACGCGAACAAAATCTATGCATGGCAACTTATTTGAACTAGCTGCTGTGGCTACAAGTGTAATGTGTCAAACACTGATAAATAACAGTGTTGATACAAAAAGAAAAAAAAAAAATTATATGGCGCCAACGTCACCGTAAGACGTTATTAATGGAACGAAGATTTCGAGAGCTGTGGGCAGGGTGCGATAGTCTAATTGGTTAAGACGTCCGGTGTAGTGAATCGGAAGGTCGCAGGTTCAAACCCTGCTCGCAATCGAATTTTTATTTCCATATCAAAACTGCTTTAGTTCCCAACGCAGGATTTGCGTATAAAATATTAAAAACTGATAAATAATTTTGAAATTTTTCGCAAGGGCGTTACCGAGATAAGGGATCACATTTCTTCTGATAGCCTGTCTATAAGTAACTTCTTAAGAGCAGCACACCGAAGCTGTCAGCTTAGAAAGCTATCGAATGCAGATGCTCTGGCCAAAATCGGCTAGGTAGCCTCATCATTATCATGGCATCTTAAATCTCTTTGCTTAAAAGGGACGAGTGGAGACGGTTACGGATACTCAAGTAGTAAGTAGCTAGTGTAGTTATTTCTAGTCTTGTAACTTTGTAAGGTAAATAAAGCGTAGGCAGATTAGTATAAGTACTAGGGAATATTGGAAACGAAAGCAGATTGATTTATAACCCTGTTTATGTTAGTCAGGTTTCACTCAACACGAGAACGGAACTGTTGATTTGTGTTGCACTAACTAAATAGAATTTATGTTTCACATGATTGGCGTGGTAATGGAAAATAATTTACTTGCCATCTATCTTCACAGGAGCTTGTGGCTAAATAATAACAGACACTCGGATCAATCTTTAGGTTAAGCCTTGCTTGCCTGGTTGTAATGGGTGAACACCCATTACATATCGAGTTTCCTCCGTGCCTCGGAAAGCACGTTAAACCGTTGGTCCCGGCTGTCATTTGTGGATCTTTGACAGTCGTTACAGGTAGTCAGTGGTCCTAAAAGTCTGACAGCCAGTCTTACCAAGGGATATCGTATTACCTAATACTAAGTGGGTTGTGGAGGTCAGATAGGCAGTCGCTCCATGTAAAATAAATGTATTCAGCTGCATCCGGTTAGACTGGAAGCCGACCCTAACATAGTTGGGAAAAGGCTAGGCAGATGGCGATGATCTATCCTCACAGTTCCTTTTCCTATGGACAATGTAGATATGAGTACCGAAATTGTGTTACAATGATTTGCCTGCTTTGAAACAGTCAGTGCTAGTCAACAATTCCCCATTGTAAATATTCTACATTGAAGCTTTCTTAACTTACAGTAAAAGCCATCTAATTCACTAAACATATCTTAGAACGTAAACTACACATGGTATCGTAAGCGCTATAACACACCACCCATTAATCTCTCCAACAAAGGTTAAACAGTACTCCGACATACGACAAACATTTGTATGCAAATATTTAGCCTTCCCCACTCCCTCACCCCGCTTCCTAATTCTTAGGCTGCCTTTCCACAAGAGATGTGTTAAACTGCGTTAACTAAAGTTAACTTTGCTAAGAAGCTAAGTTTTTTACGTGACATAACGCATCTTTGCCACGTCGTACAAGCTCCGCTACACCACTAGGAGCGTATTTCACCAACGTAACTGAATACGATCAACACATCTAAATGGTATCACAAGAGCTGTCAGGTCAATGTCATCGTTGTTACAGCATACTGACTCTGTCAGTGATTGATCGCAATTCAAATGTCCAGATCGCGTACAGTTTCAATGGTGAATTTGGCCCTGGTCAAGCTTTTTGCGTTAGCTCAGCTTCACCGCTTAGTTAGCTCGCACATTTCTTGTAGGAAGGCAGCCTTATACAATGTTGTAGGACTCACCGGCGACGTTAAGCGAGGCATTGTGACTGACGGCCTCGCCTGCCAGGTTGCGTGCCACGCACCAGTATACACCTTCGTCGCTCTCCTTTTTGCCGCGGTTCACCCTGGGGACATGAATCTCGTGAGCTGTCTTGATTGTACGTAAGTGGTGTTTGTTATGCCTAGATTCATGATGGGGAAGTTGAGGATTTAAGAGCTTTGTTACAGCAGTTTCATATTAAACGTGTAGACCGTACTTTTTAACAGCAGTGGCTTTATTCATTGCGTTTAAAAATACAATATCTGAGGTAATTGTGCAGCAATATTTTTTACCTAGCATGGATAATTATACTATGTTTATTCTTATTTCTTATTAACCTGCCATAAACTATCCAGGAATAACACTGTTTTAAGCTTTCACGTTTACAACTAAACTTATACTGTCACTTACGGGATATCTACCGTGATTGTTCATCATTTTGAGCTCCCGAAGAGCACAACGCGAGCTCAAAATAATGAACAATCGCGGAAGATATCCCGTAAGTAACAGTATAAGTTTATCCAGGAATAATTTAATTAAAATATCTTGGGAAAAAAAATGAACCGACATGAACGAAACTCTTACATAGAACTAAATAGGCGCCTTTACATCCGAAGCCGTGTATATAAGATTTAAATTCTACCTCTTTATTCAAGTAAGGATCGTTTACACGTACAAAAGACTTTTTGATCACACACCGCTGGTCCAGAATGTTATTGCCACAAACTGGAGCAACGGAAGGCACTTGCAGGAAAATGAAATTGCTAAAAGTTATTTATTGCATATAGTATAAGGATATTATGTTTGAAGAGATAGGGAGATAGCGAGAGAAGGTATACAATTATACCCCCTCTCATTAACAAACTCGGAACTGAGACTATACTTCCAAACTTAAAACCTCAAAAACTTTTGTATATCTAATGTCAGATAGAGTAATATGGTCTTGGTTTTCTAAAAGTGAGAAGACTAAAAGTAAATAAAAAGATGCGTCGTGAGCAGATTTTTATATACTATACGAGTATATATGAAATTACGAAGGTAGAACCTTTTACCGTAGTGACTGTTGATATGTGCTGCAAAGATGGTTATTTTATATATTAAATAATTACTCTTTAATTTGAGTCGAATGCACTCAACTTTTTCTGCCGACTACCTTTGACAATTTCAAGGCCACTATTCAGAACTTTGTGATTGGAGGAACACCAAAACCAGAAGAGTCCAGAACCTCTTCACCAGTAAAAAAAACAAAGTACCGTACCTTAAAAATAGTAGCCCGTCTTCCAACAAGACTCTGTGTCCGTCCTCAGCTTGTGGCAAAGCAGATCCATCCTTATACCATTGCACATAAGGCTTAGGTCTACCTTCCACCACACATCTCAAGGTTGCAGGCTCACTGCGCCCCGACACTGTGTTTGATGGGTGTTCCTTGATGCGGGGCGCTCTGTTTTGTGCTGTAGAGAAAGAAAAAGGTGTTATTGTTACCGTGACAGATAATTCAAATTTACAGAAGAAAACATTACCGATGGGGCGACTCTTAAATAACATGTGACAAGGACAAGCAGAAGAAGACACAAGAAAGTCTTTGATTGTCGTGAACCACTCGTGAACCAATCCTCAAGTCTTATAACTTAGTACTTAAAACAATTCAGAGAGTACTCCTGCTACCAATTAAATGGCTCTGAAATTATTTGCTATTAATTGTACATTCTAACCATGAAGTGATGACATTTGTATGATCCATTTTTAAACACGTGGTTAACATGCGGTGCACATGTAATGTCGAAACATCTGTTAGTGTCTCTGTAACCATAAGCAAATTACATAATTTATGTTGTGAATATAAGTCCTAATGTCTTCTACATCTATCGATATTATAATTTGATCAAAAAATAAAAAAGATCCCGATTAGAAACAACTCAATTATTCAAGTAAGACGACAAAGTTGGGCTGCGGGACTGTTCGAAAGGGCTGCGGGACTGTTCGAAAGAGATACCGTGGCCCTCGAACACAAAGGGCAAAGAAGGAACATGGATGGGTTTTAGTCAGTACAAGTCTGACACTCCCTTCCGCTCCGCCCAGAGTGGGGGGGGGTCATTTGATGATTTCCCATCCGGAAAAAAAAAAAAAAAAAGACGACAAAGTTAAGTAACATAACAGTCACAAACACCAAAGATTTCAAACGGAATATATTATTATAAATGCACGCACAGAATCATTACCTCAATAAACTTGATAGCATGAGTTGAAATATAAACAGGTCAATTAGCAAACATAAGTTGCCGTTGTCGCTTGAAGACAAGAAGTCCCATTCAAAGTAGTAAATGAGAAATAACGATTAAAGAAAATTAAAAAATGCATTTTAGACTATCCCTGTCATTTCTTAAAAATGTTTGTAAAAATTCAAAACGCTCCGTAAGAATCCAAGAGCTCCGATTAATTAATATTTAAAGCTCCCCAGGTTCGGAAGTGAACAAGTTAATGGCTTATTGGTTCGTCCAACATGTCCCCATAACAAAATGTTAACTGTCATAATATCTTATCAGCCCATAACAATCTACTACTGAACATAAAGGGGCGTCCCAATGACCTCAACAATTTGATTTCAGAAGGGATATAGCTTTGACCGATGGGTGATAGAAATATAACTTTGTTATTGAAATAGTTCCGAGCGGCAGAGTATTTTATCACAATCGTTATGGCTGAACGCAACCCTTAGCGAATGTCATTCACTATGGTAAGTGCTTTGACAGAAAAGCTTACTAGAAGACAAATAAAACAAAATCAGTTCAGAAAAGCAATTCAATAGATTTATACTAGTTTTTGCCTCGCTTCACCCGCGAAGTCACAACTTAAACTTATCCTATAGAAACAAACTGCTAGAATAAAAAGCATCTTATGTCCCAGGACTTTGTCAACCTGTGTGTAAAAACGTGTGTTGAAAATGTAACGGTGAGACAGAGTTACTTTCGTATTTATAATTTTGGTATGGCAGAATGGATAATTATAATCAGAGTACACACTATTTATTTCACGGAAAAAAACTTGAACTATCAATTAAGCCTGCTCCAAGCACAAAGTTCACAGAAAACAGCACACAAGCTGCAAGCTAAAGATCTCGTAGCTTAATTTGAGTGTCCATTAAGCTAAAGTAAGCTGAAACTTAGGCTGACTTACATAAACCACAACTTAGAGCGACTACTTGAGAAAAAGCAATTATTTATGATACGATTTTTATCCTGTAATTCAGTTATGCTTGAAGTTAGAACTGTCAAAGTTATAATTCCTAGCTTTGATTTCTTTGACTGTTCTTGCTTCGTTTAAATTCTAGTCTATTGCATAAAAATGTTTGCTTAAGTAATTACTTAAACTCATGTAATCACTTTGACTTGTTTATAGATACGAGTGTCAATCTTGACTAATAAGGTCGCAGTCTAAAACCATAAATAACGAATGTTGTTTCCAACAACAGATGTTTGAGGTTTTTAACCTTTTAAAACAAATGGTTCTTGTATGTTTAATTTTATCACATTAAATTGTGAACACATTGTTGTAATGTAACTGTTAAACTTGTTGAAAGACTGAAAACGATTCGTTATAATATTTAACTATGTCGGTGTTATTTGTAGATCTTTGATAGTCGTTAAAAGTAGTCAGTTACTGTTGTCCGAAAGTCTGACAGCCAGTCTTACTAAAGGTGACATGGGTAGCACGATACCCCTCATGCGTCCTAATGGAGCGCCTAACTGACCTCCAAAACCTTGGTTGTGGAGGTCAGATAGGTGCTCCATGTAAAATACTAGTATTTCAGCTGCATCCGGTTAAAATGGAAGCCGATCCCAACATAGTTGAGAAGATGATGTGTGTTTAAATATGGAGTGACTTAAAAACTGAAACTGAGCCGTCCATGAAATATTTTGTCCTAATTATTCACTCCAGAAATATCCTTCGGCTTGTAAATGGTCGGATCGAGTTTAAAATGTGGTGTCAGAATTTTTAACTGAATGCACTTGATAATTCTTTGATCTCTGGCTTAAGACTAACCACTTCAGTTTTCGTGGGAATCGTAACAGACAACAACATCACACCATTTTGTAGTATAACTGAGATAACAAGAAAGAACGAAAGATTATTTGGCCTAGAATACAAAAATAACATATTTTTGTATTCTAGGCCAAATAATCTTTCAGTCCAAAATTATAACTTTTTTAATAAAAAAGAAAATAAATATTATCGCATGGTGCGTTTAATATTTTTTATGCCACTGCTGCCATCTGTCTTAGCTTAGAGAGCAAAACGTTAACATATAACTCATCATCTGCCTAGCCTTTTCCCAACTATATTGGGGTCGGCTTCCAGTCTAACCGGATGCAGCTGAATACCAGTATTTTACATGGAGCGACTGCCTATCTGACCTCCACAACCCAGTTAGTACTGGGTAATACGATACCCCTTGGTAAGACTGGTTGTCAGACTTTTTGGGCCACTGACTACCTAACGACTGTCAAAGATCTACAAATGACAGAAGGGACCAACGGTTTAACGTGCTTTCCGAGGCACGGAGGAAACTCGGTATGTATTGGGTGGTCACCCATCCACAGACCCACCTAGGCAAGCACGGCTTAACCTAAAGATCGACCCGAGCGGCTGTTATTATTTAGCCATGAGCTCCTCCGTTAAACGTTACCATATAACTGCAATTGTGAAACGCACATAAAAATCGTTTCAGTCAATTGATTCCGCCAATACGTAAAGAATGCGTATCACGCTCTAATTCTAGACTAAATTGATGATCAATCAATAGCAATATCATTATACGAATGACTTCGTAATATAACAACGTCAATGGACTGGGTGGAGCTGTTGCCAATTTTTGCACATTTATGTTTATTCAAACATGACATATCATTACGCCTGTATTTCTTAGGTTCGGCAGAGGTAAGCTTGTTGACTGACTGACACATAGTATAGGGCGAGCCCGTTGCCATCAACCGGGCCCTAATCCAGACTCCGCGCTGCTACTGAGAAATACCTGTTGGAAAGTACCAATAACATTTTGCCCGACCTGGAAATCGAACCCGGAACCACATGCTTAGCAGTAGCGCTTCCAATCTCAAGACTAACGAGGTAGTCTATATGTATATTCGTGCATGCAAAACAAATCAATTCTGATGACTGGTTTTTGATGGATGAATTTGTACAAAAAAACTACAGCAGGCTTATGCGTAGCACGTGGTGTAGCGAGCTACACTATTATTTGACGACCCGACAACAATTTTTTGCTCCACGTATACAATTTGTTAAGGGGCTGTATGTGTATAATACATTAATATGTATTAAACGTAAATATCATACAGAAATATCGTTATTCTGTAAAGTCGAAGATTGTACCTAAAACTCATACGTAGCAGAGGCACACTACTACTAGATCACTAGTTAACATAAGTGCAAAGAGTTAAATATCTTTAAAGCTAAGATAAAATTCAGTAAGGCACTAGGTACAGAACCACTTCCCAGATCCAAAATTCAAACAGAAATCAGACCCTTGCACAAAAACCTGCTAACAACCACCTCACATAATATTCATGAACATAAACAAATCGAATTAAGTTGTCCTCACAATAATGTAGCATTAAATTTCGTTACTCATACAGATAAACCGAACGATTGACGTCTACTCCATCCGCAAAGCATTCCTTTATCATAGAAGAGCCGCGTCTTTATAAAAACCGGCCAAGTGCGAGATGGACTCGCGCATGAAGGGTTTCGTGCCATCCTAGTAGGGAAAAATAAAGTAAAAATTAAAGGGTGGAGTACCCTTTAATATATAATAAACAGACGGACGGACTGACGAACGGACGGACGGACAACAGAGGCTTGGTAATGGGATGCCGTTGGTTACCCTTCGCATGCGGAACCCTAAAAAGTAACATATGGATCTCTCAATACAGTCCGTTTGTTCGTATGTCCGTTCCACTGCATTTAGATAGACACGTAGATAAAACGACACTCGGGTATTGTAATAATTGTGATTTATTTTTTAAGTTTTGTTTCTTTTGATAGGGTTGAGCCCATTTGCACTGGCTGTAACAAGTTTTTTTTTTAAACTAAAACCTAAAAAAATATGCCTCGTTGGTCTAGACTCTAGTCTCAATGGCTACTACTGAACTTGTAGTCATCATGGGGTCTGGGTTCGATTCGGCTGTGGTATTGTTATTGTTTTTTTTTTCATCAGTAATTTTTCAGTCTACATTTGTAACCACTGGTACCTATATAGGTACACCTCTGTCTGCCTCCAGAAAAAACAGATGGAATGTTATATTAAATAAAAAATATTGTTGTAGAAGATACTTTTGACTTATGTCAGTCATGTTTTTTGTTAAAAGCGTTTGACCGCAGTCTGTTTCAATAAAAAGTATCCGAAAAGGTCAAAGGTGGATTGGATTGGCTTGAAAATAATTTGCCAAGACTTTTGCCCTAAATTTTTTTTTGTGAGCACCGTGCAGATAGCGTGAATTAAGTGAGCGACAACGGAAGTATTTAAAAATAACTTTATTCCGAGAGAGTTCTGTCAAAAAGATTCTTTGGTAAAGAAATGTTACTTAAATTATTCCTACGGTAAAATACGATGAAGTTATTTCATCGATACTGCAACATTTAACAACGACGACCTTTCATGTTAAAAAAGCAAAGCACCTAAGCCGTTGGTGCCGGCTGCCATTTTTAGATACAGGTATTCAGTGACCCGAAAGTCTGACAACCAGTCTTACCAAGGGGTATCGTATTACCCTATAATAACTGGGTTGTGGAGGTCAGATAGGCAGTCGCTCCATGCAAAAATACTGGTATTCACCTCCATCCGGTTAGACTGGAAGCCGACCCCAACATAGCTGGGAAAAGGCTTGGCAGATGATGACCTTTCATGTTAAATATTTACAGAATTATCAAATTAGCAAGTAAATACATATTTGTCAAAACATTAAACAGAGCGAAAACAAAACACGTTTCATAGATGCATCGATCAATACTTACAAAAAAATAAATCAATAGAAATAATATAGAACCGGCTACAGCTGCACGGTATAAAATTAAATCTGATATAATTACTACCCTTTCGATGTTATTAACTACTTACATAATTGCAGTCTTTATATTAATTGTAGACCTTTTATGTGCAACCAAGCGAAAAGGTAGGGGGAACCTTCTTATAAAAAAGGGTTTATTCAATAATGCAAAAGTAAGTACAATATGTAGTGTGTGTATATATGTAGTGAGTGTTGTGTAGTGCAAGAAGTTATTTTTATATATTTATTTTGTACCCTAACACAATGTTTTCTTATTTAACCCAAAGGTTGACTGGTAGAGAATGCCTTGTGGCACTAAGTCCGCCTATGTATGCACTATTGTGCATGAAGTTTAAATAAATAAATATGTAATTTAACTTGAAAGCTTTGTGAGTATTAATTATTGATCTCTACTATAGTTTGTACACATTTGAATGTTAAAAATCAGTGCACCGTGTACACAAGTTTAAATTATCACAAGCAAGATATGAGCTTGGTCAAAATACATTCTATCAACCTTTTGGCTGAGAGAACTTTATTGCCACCGATAAACGTATGGTAAGAAAGGCGGTGACTGATGAAATGATGAGGAATAGAGAAGTATGGAAGAAGAAGACATGCTGCGCTGACCTCAAATAAATTGGGATAAAAGCAGGAGAATGAAGATGATGATGAAACTTATGTCTATCCTGTTAAAGGTCATTGTAGAATTAGAAATGGAACCTTTGATCACTCTTATTAGCACTTACTAAAAGGTTAGGTTCCATTGTATCTTTACGACTGTTACAAATGAGAAATGCGTATGACGATTATTATAAGAAAAAATCGATAACTAAGTACAAATTTCTCACTAAAACCTAACTACGACGAAAGTTTTTTTTTTCGGTTTTCGTATAACCGTAGTCACACGTATCTGTAACACATGATATGACATCAATGTCTTGTTTATCCATGTTTTGTTACCATTTTTGTGGTAGTTAAGTTATGGTTTCAATTTATTTCAAAATGTGGTCTCCTATAATTGGAAGCACACACTTGTACTTGTCCCAGTTTAATGTATACTTGCATGTAATTGTGTAGTTTCTGTTGGAGATCCAATAAATAAATAAAATAAATTGCTTGGGGCCAACCCTACGACCAACTCAAGCGCACCATCGGTATAGTTGTCCTTTATTAATACTTGTCACTGTCAGTGATAACGCGACACGATATAATATAATATAACTATGACAATGTTTGTCTTTTTGTTGCACAGTGTGGGTGCACCGTGCAGCCGGTGGAAATAAATCGATTAATATATTTTATATGTTTTTATCAGACAGCCTGACACAATGAATGTAATGTGATTATTTACAACCGCTTCATTATAATGCAAAGTGCTGTTACTATGATTATGTTTTTTTTTTTTTGTGGACTGCTCGGTTAGATTTTGCATATTAATGGAAGCCATTATTAGAGTACTTATCTAATAAATACATTAACAGCTACGCGAACCCTTAAAACCTATTATAGGTAAGTAGTGTTACAGTTTTAACTAGGGTCCGAATTATACCTTGATAATTATCTTGATGATAACGAAAATCCGAACGCGATTTACCGCTTCCGCGCGTATCCAAACGCGCTAAATGTAAACTTAAAAAAACCGACAAGAATTGTGATTAATTTATCAACGAACAGATTTGTTTGGTAGATGTTTGTGTTAAAAATAAAGAAGAAAACAATTCTTAATTGTAAATGTCTTTCTTTACATAATATTTTAGTAACGAAATTATCGTTCAAACTTAAAAAAAAAATTCAAGAAATCAAGTTAGGGATCAGCATTTATAATTATCCAGTAATTTTTATCGATTATCATGATAATTATCAAAGAAAATAATTATAATGATAATTACAAACTGTGGTTTTAAAACTGCCTCATTGTTCTAGACATAGTAAGCCTTTCTTCTAAACACGAGGTCTTAGGTTCAATTCGCAAATTGGGCTGAGTTATTGGCTTTATCCAATAGAAATTTCTCAGTAACAACGCGATGTCTGGATTTATGCCTTGTTGATGGCAATAGGCTAGCCTTATTACATATGACTCAATTAAACACAACTGGCGAAATTGGGTGTATTACCATTACACAACACACACACACACACCTCTGCTTGATTCTTCAAGGAAAACGTGATGTTATGTTTTTTAATTGCAGTTTTTATAAGTAAAGTATGTTGAAGATACCAATACCATAAATCATGAATCAAACCATGCCTGTGAAGATAATAATCATAAAATCACACGGTTGTCAAATTCGTAAATTTATCGCAACGGTAAACCATCTATTTATCTAGGAACTTAACGTTAACTAAATGTAAAAAGCAGAGGTTTTTGACCTGTATTAATGTAAAAAATTGACGTAAGTACTAACTTGGCTAAGCACCCATGCATACGCAAGTACCTACGTCATTTGTTAAGAGCTGTTAATTATTACCTAAAAATAATAAAATTATCTGAAATTAAATTTTAAGTGTTTTATAAATTAGTAAACAAACCTCTCGCGGTTCATAAAATACATTAAACTATATAACACGTATTCGACATCAATTCATCTGTTGTTAATTTGTCAATGACAAATGGATTGAGAAATGGTGTCGTGAGATTGTGAATCGGAGATTGATCCAATACATAGGCTCGTGAAACTTATAAGTTTCACAAAATCGCAATAACAATACAATAAGTTGTCGTAATTCAATTATCCTTGTACGTGAATTAAATTAAACCAAGCAAGACCCATCTTATTATTTAACAGGAAGCGCTTTTCAGCGTACGCGACGAGGATTGTCTATTTACCATCCTGAAAGACAAAGGAAACGCGCGAAATGACGTAAACCCCGCCCACTCAACGAATATTTACGGGAAATACATTTCATACACTACAAGCAATAAAATATAACCTACTTTTGAATAACTGTGAAGTTACACCTAATAAAATTTTAATTAATCCCAATTAAATAGAAAGTCTATAAAACTAAAATAAGCTTTTATGTTCAACATCATAGAAGAAAATGTGAGAACGAGAAAGTTTGTAAACTAAAATGTAAATTTCCATTTTATAGTGAAAATTATTACCCATTTATTAGTTAAACTTTTATATTATATTTCGTTTATTCATTTTTCTAACATACTAATTAGATTTTTAAATATTTTTATCAACAAAAATTATATAAAAAACATTTAAAAATAATAAATAAATATTAAATTTATATAATATTATTATTTCCCCAATTTAAACTTGTTAACCCATACATCAACTTCACCTCATTAAATGAACAATATTTACTTTTTCTATGAATATTAACAAGTAATTAACGCTGGTAACTTAAACATAATGAATGCTTACAAAATATATATTACAATAATTACGGTCTACTATCATATACTACCCATTAATCCAGAATGAGGCCAAAAAGTTCCCACTATAAACTCGTAAAGGCCCAAAGCCCACTTAACTGACCGTTAACGTTAATTAAGGTAGCGTTAAAAAGAGAAAAAAAAAGGTTACATTGTTTTGTATCGGCTACCGAACAGCGGAACTACATTTTATTAATTGGATACTGTTTTTTTAATTACCTGATGGAGAAGCGATCTGATAAAAATGTAAGTTCCCGGTCAATTGAAAAAGGTTTTACGGTGCAGCACTTAGGACCAATAAAGTCCAGTTTTTTATGTGCATTATTGTTATTGTGTTATCAAGATCTTTAACAAGACTTATTTTATTGCGCTGGTGGAAATTTTACGACTTCCTTATGTATCAATTATAATAGGTTATGTAGCTATACCTATGTCTAATTGTGAACTAAAATTAGTCTTTCAAAACCTTCGTAAACAAAACTTTATTAAAGTTTTTTCGGCTTCCTAAAGTTTTCAAAGTAATGCTTGTTTGTAATGAAAATAATAGTGAACTTTAATTCAATTTAAAAAGTAATTGCGACCACATAATTGATGTTCAAGACCAACCTTCAAGCAGATATTTAAATATAATAGTAACTCAATTTAAAACCAAGGAACTTAAACTGTCTTAAACTCTAGTTTCTCTTGAAGGTTGCGTCTGTTCAACAATAATAATCTTATACAAAGTTCAAGTCAAAACAAACAAAAAAGCAATAGTTACCATTAGTTCCATTCAGTCCAATGAGAAGTAAATGCACAAATACAAGAAACACAAATTGGTTCCTTCCATTTATGGTGTTATCGCACTCGTTAACACCAGCATCCACCATACTGCCACCAAATTATGCTTAATTTTCACACCATCGATAATTTACATGTTTACAATTTCACTATAGAGGTTCCACTATTTATTTTTTTCACTAGCATACTGTAATCTCCAAGCGTTCGAAATTCGAAGATTCAAAATGTCATTTTATTTGAATAAAAAGTTCGGTAAACAAAGTCGGCATCGCGTTCGGAGCTCGGTTCCACCGTTTCACACGACCATGCGGCTTCGAGGCTTGCGTCGTACTATCGCGTCTCCCTCCCTCATCTCTGTTTACTCTGTTCCAAATGGGGGGATAGGCGAGTGTTCCAAACTTTATGTAACTATATTATGGTGTAAAGAACCAATATCACTTGATTTGACTGTCACAAAAGTAAAAAGTATTATTGTGTTTGGGCAAAGTTGCGTAAACACGTAAGTGAACAAACCCAATTTGTTCTAAGTCAGTTGCGAGAATACTTAACACTCGAGAAACTTTTTTTATGATCTGTTAAACAACCTTGCCTACTTGTTGTTTTCCACAAACAGACTTTAAAGGCGTTTATTTTCACCTTTTTGGTATTGCGATAGAATATTGCGCTTCGAAAGTTTTGTTATCATTTTTAATGAGTGCAATTTGCTGAGGTAAGATTTTTTTATCTACAAGCAACTCGGTCAATAAAATGGGCCATAAAACATAAACTACTAAAATTATTCCATTATTTTCCTGAATGCATTTCCGTTTTGATTTATAAGGTGTGAGGTTTTCAGGTACAGCGCTTGTCGAATGTGAATAATCCGTAAAAATTAGGATATTTACGGAGGTCGAAGTTAAATAAGTCCATAGAATTTTATCAGTTAAAAACGTGGGGTTCAGAAAAATAACAATCCATCAGCCCACGTCAGCAGAAGGGTTGAGCTTCACGAAATCAATGTGTGTCCAATCAATCACAAATCCTCCGATATTAAATTTCTATACAGAACTTCAACAAAAGGGAACCCATAATCTTTACTAAGTTTTTGTCCAAACAAACCCCCACGATCGAAACTTTGAAGGCCCATTCAAAAAGGAAAGGGAATAAAATACGGCTTATTTCATTTGACGCATTTGTCGAGTTAGCGCAAGCGCACCGGGCGGCCGCCGACAAAGCCAATAGGATCGTATAAAAAACGTTCTAATTTCAAACCGGTTGCCCCTCCGCCGCACGCGCTCCTGCGCATCCCTTCGCCCATTATTATGCTGAAGAGGTCATTCACAGTTCGCACAATACAGCCCATACATGGGTGAGTTGCTAATAGGTGAGGCTGGTCGCTCTTCAATCCTTTTTGAACTTTTTAATATTGAATCGTGTAGTGAATGTGCTATACAACGCCTCGTAATGACTGGTCCAAGGTGAAATAGCTATGTAGGACGTATGATATTGTGCCCACACAAGTAATGTTAACGACGCCTGAGATTTAGTAATAAGTCATAATTATAGTTAAATTGCCGTCGGCGCAAAATCCTTGATTACGTAGTCTAAACTTTAGGTCTTGGTGTAATACACGAAGCTTAATCACCAAGCAACCAAGCATTTAAAATGTAAATGAACATTCCTCTAGAAGTCACTAATACATTGCGGAATACAATTTGCCAATCGAAATTCACCATCATAATCAACATTTCAGCCGAAAGACGTCCACTGCTGGACATAGGCCTCCTCCAAGTGTCGCCACATTGACCGGTCCCGTGCGACTCGCATCCAGCGGATCCCTGCAACCTTTACCAATTCATCGGTTTACCTAGTGGGAGGCCTTTAGGTTCGTGGTCGCCACTCCAGAACTTTTCGGCCCCATCGGCCATCCGTTCTAATTGAAACTCAAAAGTCTTCAAATATATTGTTTTCTGTTTATGTGCCCGGTTGATATCAAAAGGCTCACTCCTTATAACATAGGACTAAAACATAATTGGCGAAAAGTGGGTATGGTAGGCACACCGCTGCTTACCCTTCGGGGCAAATACTAAATGATACAAGGCCCAATTTCAATGTTGATCCCGGCCCAGAAAGATTAAAAAAAAAAAAGTTGTACCAACATTAAAAAATAAACGATAACATGACGCGCGTAATGGCGCGCAGACTTAACAATCTCATTAATTAAAGACTGGCTACTAATTGAACTGGTCCTGATACCGAAAGATATCGACACCACTATGTGGTTTTATATGTTTACGTCATATCCATGCAAATTGGTCATCTGAGCCAAGTATACAATTATTATTTTGAACGAGTTCAGATTAAATTTTCGATGGACCTACTTTTGTAATAACAAGGGTAACGATTTTCAAAAGTTGATAATATTAATAAGAGCTACCCTAACGCTAACCAGTGCCTTCAAGCATTTTTTTAATGAAATTACAGTAATGCCACGTCAAAAATTTAAAGACAAATGTGACATCTACAAATCTACACTCGCCTAGATATTACCAGTGACCCGCTCCCTAGCGTCAATTATGGCATAGGTATCATTACACCAAACATAAAAGTAAATAAATTATATTCATAGTATTTATTGTAGGAAAACCAAACAGTTATTTTTTACAATTCTTGCCCATTATTTAACCTATTGCCATATACAGCTTCCGAGCTTATGCAACCAACTCTTTGTAAACTTACAATAGAACACAATGTTATGACTATAAAAAAATATTCATAAAAATAAAACACATAAAAAACTACAGTGGGTGTTAGAATATTGCAACAAAGCAGTCAACAAAATGCGTTTTTTATTTCAAACATTGAAAACAAGAAGTAAATTCAGTGCATTTGTAATCAGTGGGGAAAACAGTAGCCATACGGATGTCGCCTACGTCGTACGTGCGAGTACTGGCAATGCGAGAAAATGACCACGCGAAATTGAGCTCTGAAACTAGAAGAAAACATCCACTTCCATCTAAAATACTATGCCAAAGAGAAGTGTGAGAGCTCGTCATAATCTGGTCACAATATTTTTATTGTTCACCAGTTCAAATCCATAAAAAGAACCATCTCAGCATATATTATAAGTAGCACCGTAATAAAAAGACGTTATTGTTATTTATCTGGCCTAATTCCAGTGTTGTTGGCATATAAATTGCCTTTTTTATTTAGACAGACAGCCCATTCTCAGTTACTAAATCATAATTCGCACGCACGCTCAATTAAGTCAAACGTTTTAGTGAATAAAAAATGCATATTCATTTTCGCCAAGATTGAAGAATATTGATATGACCTTTAAAGATAGCAATCGATTATATTGGAGCACAGTAGCCTGTTACCAACTACTAAATATTTAAATTTTGCGTCATCACTTCATCAGAGTGTACGATTGTAGAAATTGAGACATAAATATTTACTCCGTACTTTAATAAATTGATAAATTAAAACAACGCTGTAAACATCGACAGAAGTATGTATTTCGAAAGGTAAAAACCACAGATATAGATGTAAAAACCTTATCCGACTCCACGATAAAAAAAACTTGTACACCTACCAAACATTTTTATTTCATAAATAAACAAAAGAAGAGATTAAAAATTTGCTCAGTTTTATTACACCTTTCTTTGTATATCATTCGTTTCTACCAGTGAACTATCTTTGTGCTACTTTGTAAACAGCAAAAAATATATCTAAGCCACAAAATTCTGGGAACGTCTGGAGGTGGCCATTTCGTCATATGTCAATCGACCGTGGTGTGAGTGTGAACACTAAAATTATTGTTCCTGACACGACCGCTCGTCACCCGATGTACTCGTATATCTGTTACGATCCTAAGAAAGATAAATGAAGCTTTCGCAGAATTAAAAATTCTTCAGGGCATACTTGTGGGAATAATACCACCTACTTTGGAAGTTTACAGCATTAAAATACGCTTTGAGGGACATAAATCTTTGATGTCAATAATAAATGGTTTATAGAATAAATAGCTACTGTTACTGAGAGCAAATAAGACAAGAGCGGTTGCAGTTTATTTTAAGCTATGTTACAATGGAGCGGTCAAAACGCTACACGATACACGAGCCACGGAAACTCTGGTTTTGATAGTTGTCATTGGATTTTTTGAGTTTTAGGGTAAATTTCCTTGTGTACAGACTTCGTTTGATATGTATACAGCTGATTCGAATCTATTTACTATGTCGCACGTGCTACGTGGAAACCTAATTCCACTAGATACCTAGGGGACTAATAGTTGATTGCGTATTGCTTTATGAATATTTGAGAAATAAATGTGGGTGAAATCTGAATGAAAAGAAACGCGTAAATTAATAATTAAATTGAAAGCTGCAAATAAAACATATAATCTACACCGCAATTAATTACCCAAGATTATCCTGTCAGACCAAAACCGAGATCAAACGCCGTGAAACATAAAACGCTGCGTTTGGAACGCCAAAGTGTGTTCGCCCAAGCTTTTCCCGAACGACACCCATTGATTGATGAACAGACAACTGCCGTGTTTTGCATTCAGCTATTTACGGGTATTTCCTCCGCTTAACCCGTCTAAAGACTGATTAATGGCGACCACCGCTGTCTATTACGCGAGGTGACTGGTGGATGTTTGCTTCACTGGATACGTAAGGAGTACCTGAAGGAAGTCTATTTAGGGACACATCAGGCCAATTTAGAGGTTAATACCTTTTTAGTTGTTCGGACAAAAGGTGACGAGCTCTTTTATGAGGTCTGTGAGGAATTCTTAAACATTTTGTTGAATTGATTGTTAGTTTGGTTTCGTAATTTTGTTGAAAATATCGTAGCAATTTATCTGTGTTTCGAAAACTTCACGATGTCGTAGCGTTAGATAAGAAGTTATAAATGATGGCAGATTTAAACCAATAGATAAATCAAATCAAATTAACAAGTTGAAACCAGAAATATTCTTAGTTGGAATCTACACGAGATATTTATTTTTAGTTATTATTTTTTTCCGTATACAACAATACATATCGTCATCCATAACATTTTTGTGAAGTCACTCCTCATAATTTAAATTAACCGTGAATAGCAAGCCTATGAACACGAGGTAGGTAACTTATTTGTTTTTTTTTATACATATATGTTACGGCTAAAAGCCGAAGTAAGGTTACACCTAGATCTAGCCGGCTAAACCTAGGTGCGGCCGGTAACAGTTGTGTATCCTTTTATTGCTAGGACACACCGATCAAATGGATTAGGTCAGAATGTGAATAAACGCGCACGAGCCGAGCGAGCTACATCCAAATTGGTTGCATGTTCTAAAGAAGATAAGTAGGATACATCTAAGTTTAACCGGCTGCGCCTAGTTGTACCCGGCTGAAAACTAGGTGTAGCCGCACTTCGGCTATTAGCCGTAACATATCTATATACTAATAATAAAGCTGAAGAGTTTGTTTGTTTGTTTGGTTGAACGCGCTAATCTCAGAAACTACTGGTTCGATTTTAAAAATTATTTTAGTGTTGGATAGCCCATTTATCAAGGAAGGTTATAAGCTATAAAATTTCAAGCGGAAGAAGGTCGCGGCCAACAGCTAGTATTACCTATATAAAACCATGCACCTACAGTACTGTACATCCACCTTGTACATAAAATGATAAACAGAAATATCGAATATAATAGTATAGCACCTGAAGGTCATGTGAAAGACCTTATAAACAAGTTCAAGAAAGTGAAACGTGACGATTAAGATATAAAGATTTACAATCATGCCGATGTTCGTGAATTAATAGTGGGCCATCAGTATTCCTGTTATTAATTTCCAATTATAATTATATTGAAGTATAGCGTAGATCTTGGCCTCGGCGCCTGCGCCTACGCGGCGTTGCGCCGACGCCGCCCGAACATAATTTGCAACCTGCTAATAGCTATCGTGAAACTGCACGCTCTAGGATTTGTTTGGAAGTTAGAAGCTGAAGCGTTTTCTGTTTATGATATATTGACCTAGAACTAGACAAAGTACTTCCCAATAGCCTTGTACTCTTTCATGTGTGCAGCCTTTTCCAGAAATTCTCTTTGACTGAAATATTTCCTATTTTTTATGAAAACTGGTTGTGAATGAGAATTGACATTTTTCCTTTATTCGGCGAAAATGAGGTCGCAGGAAGTTTTTTTGGAACTTAATAGCTTAAAATATTTTTAAACTAGCGATCCGCCCCGGCTTTGCCTTAAATCACTCTATCTATTGCTGAAAACTGCATTAAAAATCCGTTTCATAGTTTAAAAGATCTAAGCGTACAGACAGCGGGAGCGACTTTGTTTTATACTATGTAAAGATAATATCCACGTTTAAACAGATCTTGTCACTTAGTCAACCACAAAAAAATCATTACATAAGCAACTCTGTACTGGTAAAAGTTACGATGTACCGTTTCCTGCCAATCGTTTATAACTTAGACCACACATCAAAAGCAGCGTGGGTCGTACCAAAGCTGATACCGGCCTTTCGCATCGTAACTTAACGCGATTGTACTTTAATTTTAGTTATTTAAGCGCCAACCATCTTGCTTTTGATGTAATTGATCATTAAACTTGTTTATGATACATAATCGTGTGCACAATAATCGTAGAAGTGAATGTTTGTGGCGTTTACGATTTGTCATTCTTACATTTATTTGCTCGTTAATCAATTTGTGGGTTTTTACCTTTGACGTAGTCAGCTATTGCGTTAGTCATTTGTTTTATTGTCGGTATTGAGTAATATGTATTGGATTCCACCTACACAATTGTTTTTTGATCGTAGTATACAAAATATGATACCAACTTTCTCCTTTACCATTTTTTCGCAAAACTGCAAGCTGCTGTTACAGAGAATCGTTGAATTGAATACGGTAAACTTCTAGTAAACCTCGTTAGTCTAGTGGTTGCAAGCACGACAGCTGAGCATGAGGTCCTGGGTTCGATTCCCAAGTCGAGCAAAGTGTTATTGGGTTTTTCCATCAGGAATTTCTCAGTAGCAGCCACGGAGTCTGGATTTACGCCCGGTTGATGGCAATAGGCTCGCCCCCTATGGGACTTAAACATAACAAGCGAAATGTGGGTGTACTATTAGATACACCTCTGCCTAACCCTTCGGGGATTATAGGCTTGATGTTATGTTATATGTAAACTTTCCTTAGTAGGTCTTGCGATATTCAAATTGTTTCTGTACAGTGCAACCCATTAGCTAAAAACAATGAAAAAATAATATTCATGACAAACAATACAACACTAACAAAAAGCAATTTATTTGAAAGCCACAATACTTCAAAACTGCAATACATATACCAAATTCAATAAGACCCGCGTCTCGTGCTTTAAACAGAACAACTTCCAACTTCCCTGCACTACCCCAGCCAGCATAATGAAAGTAAACAAAGACTATTTCAAGTCCCCTCCGCGACCCGCTCCACTTTTTCGTTCTCGCGAATAAAAACGTCTAAAAATACGTCGACTTGTCGGAGGTACTTTTTATGAGGCTCGAGTGTTAGCAGACGTACTAAAACTTGTTCACAAGTTTAAAGCTTTATTTTAATTTTCCTTGCACACGATGCCGGCGAGTTTCGATTTATTCCACTCTGTACTGATTGGTCGCACGGGACCGGTCTATGTGGCGACACTTGGGGGAGGCCTATGTCCAGCAGTGGACGTCTATCGGCTGAAATGATTTTTGATGGGCACTCATCGATTTAATGAGCTGGGCAAAAATAAGCTTTTGACTGAAACTGACTTTTCTTGAACTTTAATTTCATTTATTCGCAGTATTAGATTCTCTTAAATCAAAATCTGAACTGCTGGTCTAAGGGCTCCCCCTTATATAGCCAGGTAGGTACTCTTCTTGTGCGCCACCTCGAACCGCCCATTGCAGTGCGCGACGAAGTCATCTCGCTAAACTTAGTACATTTTAAATCTAAATCCACTAGTGAGAGAATTCCACTTTGACCCATTCCTGGGACAACTAGGTGGGCCAGAGTGGAACAATCCCGAGTTTCCCCAAGAAAAAATGTTTAACTACCCTGCACGTGCGAGAAATAAAGCGCGATGTTTTATGAGAACCTCCTACAAATGAGGTAGCTTAAGGCTGTTACCGTCGTGTTGATTGCACGGTTGATTACGACGAAAAATTTTAAGAACTCTTTGGTCGTCTTTATGGGTATTTAGTCTTAACTTATGTTAATGACAATGCGGGGCTTTTACATGTTATTTAACTGTTTGGATTCGACCGACAGATAAGAAAATAATGTCTTCACATAAATTTACATTTCATTTTAAACACAATGATCCACGAAATAAAGTCTTACTTGGTGAATTGACTGTAGCATCAAAACATACGATATCCTATAGAATCTTGATGACTTTTACTTCGCGGCAAATTAAACCTAATATGTATGTATGTAAGAACCTCTCGAATGGTTTTCAGCCACGATACGTCACTCGATCTCCCCCCTCGGGTGTCGTAAGAGCCGAGATTATACATTAGGAGGATGATGGGTAACATCATACTGCTGGAATTTGGAAGTCCCTTAGTATTGATAGGTCAGACAGACATCCATCCGCTTGCTCCGATGGCAGAGAGACATCGGAAACCATGTTAAGTACACAATGAAACAAATACCTTGTAAGTATCCATCGAGAAAGCTAAGTAGTTCCATAGACAAGCTATGAATTTTTTTTTGAAGAGAATGTCAAAGGAGTAAGGAGTGAAAATGGACTTCCATGTAGGTCACTAAGAACTATCAAAGGTAAAATAATGTATATCTAGATGAATAAATAAAATTGTAATTTCAAAATAACAGTTTTAACTGAATGCATATGGAAATGTGTACGGTACTTACACCAAAAAAGTTTTCTTTTTTTTTGTCCGTCTGTCTGTTTGTTCCAACTAATCTTCGAAACGGCTTACGGGACTTTTACGGGCAGATAGCTGATGTTATAAGGTGATATTTAAGTTACTTTTATTTTAGAAAAAGGATTACTGTTCCCTGCAAAAAAAAAAATTAGAACTCTTGAAATTGTTAACAAAATTCGATCCAAATAGGGAAACAACCGTGTCCGGTGAGGACCTGCGTCAGGCGGAAGGACTTACTTACAATAGCCTTGCCTTTTATTTTGATAATCTAACAACTTTTATTTGTTTTATTTACGTCGTGGAGGAGCTCGTGGCTAAATGAGGAGCTCGTGGCTAAATAATAACTGCCACTCGGGTCGATCTTTAGGTTAAGCCGTGCTTGCCTACGTTGGTCTGTGGATGGGTGACCACCCATTACATACCGAGTTTCCTCCGTGCCTCGGAAACCACGTTAAGCCGTTGGTCCCGGGTGTCATTTGTAGATCTTTGACAGTCGTTAGGTAGTCAGTGGTCCAAAAAGTCTGACAACTAGTCTTACCAAGGGGTATCGTATTACCCAGTACTAACTGGGTTGTGGAGGTCAGATAGGCAGTCGCTTCATGTAAAATACAGGTATTCAGCTGCATCCGGTTAGACTGGAAGCCGACCCCAACATAGTTGGGAAAAGGCTAGGCAGATGATGATTATGATTCGATTCAGATAGCGAAGTAATAATTAAGCATGTATGCCGGTGGAACTTCGTGGAGCACTTCCGACGTTTGGCTCCCAAACTGGAACGGACAGGGGCTGCCTTCAAGCGGCTCTTGCCCAACCTGAGGGGTCCAAACGCCTCCTGCCGGAGGCTATACGCGGGGGTCGTGCGGTCCATGGCCCTTTACGGGGCCCCGGTGTGGGCGTGTTCTTTGAGGCGGCAAGCCGCCCACTACCTGAACGCGCCCCAAAAGGTAATAGCCATAAGGCTAATCCGGGGGTACCGCACGATCTCCGGCGAAGCGGCTAGCCTCCTTGCCGGATTGCCACCATGGGATCTGAAGGCGATAGTCCTGGCACGCCTGCACGAATGGCGCGCGGAGGCACTACATCGGGAGGAAACTCCGCTGCCGCAAATTGCCGCTCAGCGGACCGACCTCCGGCATGATCTCATGGCGACATGGAGAGAGCGACTGTCGCAACCCCGTGCAGGGCACGCCACCATAGTGGCGATAAGTCCCCTCTTTGAGGAGTGGCTAGAGAGGCGCCACGGCGCCCTCGCCTACCGCCTGACGCAGGTCCTCACCGGACACGGTTTTTTCGGGAGGTTCCTACACCGAATCGGGCGGGAGGAAACGCCCGGGTGTTTCCACTGCGAGGATCGTCCGGAGGACACGGTGGAGCACACTGTAGAGGTCTGCCCCGCTTGGGCGGAACACCGCCGTGTCCTCGTAGCGGCGATTGGCGGCGGCGATCTCTCGCGTCAGGCCCTGGTTCAAGCCATGGTCCGGAGCGAGAGGGAATGGGAAGCCGTCACCACCTTCTGCGAAGCAGTCATGCTAGTGAAGGAGGTGGCGGGACGTGAGAGGGAAAGAACCTCACGTCCCAGCCGCCGCGGGAGACGCCCTGGGCGTCGGGGGTCACGTGGTGGCTCCCGGCCACCGTAGGCGCGGGCCTGTGGACGGCGAGTTATGGGCTAGCTCGCCGTCCGGCCGTCTTATGACGACAGGCCGTGTCGACGGCGCGTTGGTGTTCCACGCGCGCCTCAAAGAGATGTCAGCAACCACGTAGGGGTCCGCATGGGCCGATGCCTGCCAGGGCTGCGGGACTGTTCGAAAGAGATACCGTGGCCCTGGAACACAAAGGGCACAGAAGGAACATGGATGGGTTTTAGTCAGTACAAGTCTGACACTCCCTTTCGCTCCGCCCAGAGTGGGGGGGGTCATTTGATGATTTCCCATCCGAAAAAAAAAAAAAAAAAAGCATGTATTTTTATAATAATTTCACGTGGACGAAGGTCGCAGGCAACACCTAGTAGGTACTAAGAACAGTATCAATGGACAAAAGCTCCGTACCTACTTACCTATAAGCATAGTACCTATAATCCATCGGTTCGGAAAGGACATAAAACATCAAACAAGTTCTGGGAACAAAGCGAGCCCGATGATAAAAAGCCTCGAATTATGCAAATTCCATCGTTCCCTTCAATAAGGTTTCAATAAAGTAACATTGTCTAAAAATACCACCTCTTTTTTATGCTGTCATGAGATTAAATTGAATGTCTTGTTTTACGATTTTACTTATCTCAAGGGAATGAATAAGAATTAAGTAGGTCTATATAAAAAAAAGATTTGTTTAATTCATCTTTTATGGCTTCATTATAGAAATCTTTTACTGCTTTTTTGTTATGGAAAGAAAAATTCGAGTGCGAGCAGGGTCTTTGGGTCTTTGGGTTATTGGGTTTTTTTGGGTATTTCACTGGAGACTATGAAAGCTTGATATAATAGCGACTTTATAACATAACATCACGCCTCCTTAATCCCCGAAGGGTAGGCAGAGCTGTACCTAATAGTACACCCACATTTCGCCAGTTATGATTAAGTCCCATGTAATAGTGGGCGAGCCTAATGCCATCAACCGGGCGTAAATTCAGACTCCGTGGCTGCTACTAAGAAATTCCTGATAGAAAAACCCATTGACACTTTGCCCGACCCGGGAATCGAACCTAGGACCTCATGCTCAGCAGTCGTGCTTGCGACCAACGAGACAGTCAGCGCGTAACAGAGCGAGCTTTGTAGAACTACATAAGAAAGAATTTTACTATGGGTCCATTGCATTCAAAGAGAACAAGCGAAAATGAACGCTGCAGTGTTCTTTATACTTAATCTAGCCAATAAATTATAGATGTAAGTGCAAAATATTCCGAAATATCTGTAACATTGTAGTACAAAGCATTCTAACCAGCCACTGCTGCGGTGTAAATCTAATACTAACGATATGTGACTATTCTCTCCCTTTTGTTAAGGCAGCTCCACGTTGGTATCTATGATCTGTTCCAAAACTTTTTTCCAAAGGTGTCAACAAACCCTGTCCTGGTAATAGTGAGTGAAATAAAAAACACATTCATCTGCATTTCGAAGGTTTTAACTTTACATGTATATACCACTTTCTTTCTTTTCACTTTTTTTATCGTGTGGCTTTTTTTATGCCGCCCTTGGGCTTCTGACTTGGCTTATATTATACAGTATCACCACTTATATCAACTATTAAAGTTTAAACGAGTTTTTTTTCGTCGTCGCATATTGAGATTTTAAAATAACCTAAATTGTCAATAGAAAAACAGTTATAACCTGATTTAAAAAAAGAATTTCTGGTTTAAGTATTCAATTGAATCAAACCAGTCAATCAATTTGTAAGTGAAACACAGGTGCATCTAACCCATTTGTTTACATTTTCGTCAAATATTTTTCGAATAGAGTATAAATACTCTATCTATACACATGTCAGGCATTGTGCACCGTAGTTAGGAAACAATGGAGTTCCAGGCGAGACAGAAAGAGTAAGCTGCTATTTATTAGCCCTGAATAAGGACTTGTATGTGGAACAACACCTCATACTTGAAATTGTAGTCTAAAATACAAGTTAGGATTTATCGCTAGGGAAATCTTGAAATGTATTGCGTAAATTGTAAGTCAAAACCCTAGCTTTGGACATGAACTTCTGGCGAATGATCAATTAACAATCTAAAAAGTTATCACGCCTGTAGAAATAGTATCAAGAAAACTAAGAACCTACTTCAGTCCAATAAAACGTACATCAAAAAAAAAACCAAGGGCCGTAGCGTAACTAAAACCGTAAATACGTCGATTTTTTAATCGAAAATACAACTATCCTACAGAATTTTTAGTTAAATTGTTTGCAACAAGCACAATCAGTACCATAGTCCATAGATATAAAATAAATTCTTGAAATTATGAAAATATTAATGTGAAACGAGTATTTTTAATTTTAAAATCGACGTATTTACGTTATGTTTGCACCGCGCGCTCGTGTGATATTTTTTTACCACAAGAAAATGGCATCGTTTGGGTAAGTACCTAAGATTCAAATTCAACAGTCGTTTATTCAGTGCAGACTTAAGCGGTAATTTAAGGCAGTTAAAGAGAATTTTGTGTATCTTATCTTAATCTTAAATTGTAGGAAGTAACCATTAAAGTTAGCTCCAATAAAATTTTATTGAAGTTGCGAAGTTAAGCAGCGGTAAAAACCGCGATTGTTCAAATGCTCATAGTCATAGATATTAATATCCAAAAATTATTTGAAAAGTTTCAGTTCACGTAGTGAACTTTCTTCTTCCATCGTATCATTAACCCTCTTAACATTACTTGAAAAACGACTTTTCAGCTTAAAACTTAAATTATTTCAGTATCATAATATTATTAGTACAGATCAAGACAGCTTTTATTTTGCATTGCAATAAGCAACAGGCTTCAACATTGGCGCAACATAGATCAAAATCTAACAGGTGAAATATAAAAATGAAAATATTATTATTTACTAGAACACGTCCGTTACAGAATAGAAAAAAATCATCATCATTTATTTTACGTCAGAGCGAGACAAACATTATAAACTACCTCTCTCTCACTCACACGTTATTACATTGTAACTCGTAAGTCTATTTTATAATACTAAGCTGATCTGATTTTATAATTAATTTTGAACTAATATTACGGAATCTACCTGAGGCTATAACTAACATCAAAATCAATATGGTTACAGCTAGCTAGCTTAGCTACCCACTTACTGTAAGTTATACCTATCCACGGGCTTAGCTACCAGTATCAACTTTACGAATATACAACATTAGTTTTAGTATATGCGAAACCTGATACACCTGTCTAGTATTTTATGTAAAGAATCTATGTACAAAATTTCAAAACTGTATCATGAAAAATCACAAATTTATAAGCTTGTTCTGTTACCTAGTTGTCCACACAAAAACGTAGTCACCACGCAGCCCGCGCCTCCAGTGTCGTCTTAAAGTTGATAGAAATAATTTGGCAGTAGGTACCTAAATTATTGCGATAGGTACTTAATGTCGCTCGGTGTCCAACTTTTAACTTTTTTTTAATATTTTTGGGAAAAAAAATAACATGTTTTAAAAAAATATTGGAATCGATTCAGTTACTTATTCTGAACAAACTTTAATAAAAAAAAAACAAACTAATTTAGTATATGCGAAACCTGAATATATATGCGAAAACGTTTCGCATATAATAAAAATAATGTTGTATAACTAGAGCTCAGTCTACTTCACTAATAGTAAGACTTCCCCCAGTGGTAACATGAAAAACGGTTTTTGCCAGGGAAAGTTTCCCCGTCCGCAATATCCCAGCTAAGCCGGATTTGCAACTCACTCCCGGGTTCTTCCTTTTCTTTTTAATTAAAACACTTTTATGGACACTGGAGAGATTTTAAAATGCAAGTTAATTGAAGTGATACGTGACCTTAGACCCGCTTCGTACCTTCCTGGATTAATACTGGATTACATATTTTGCTATAAAAAGCATCGTAAAAGCAGAGATTAAATGTAGCGTAAATATGAAATGGATTCTTTTTTGTGGCGTGAATCCGATCGAGTTTTCCGTTTGTTAGCTGTGGAAGTGAACAAAAAATAAATGAAAAATTTTCGGGTAGGAATAATCCTACCCGAAAATTTTTCATTTATTTTCATCTGTTTTCATAAGAAAACAGATGAAAATAGATTTTAGTCAAATTTATGTTTATTCAATTCAATTCCAATTTGTAATAACTTTTTGCTCAAATTAAATCTTAAGGAAAACGACTGTCAAGTATGGCACAAATAAATGGAAAACAGGAATACCTGACAAAAGCATTGTTGTGTCTTCAAAAAATTTAATATTTGCGGAAAACACGACCAACGCTATGCATCAACACAAAAAAGAAACATTCTGCTTCAGGCAAAAGAAGACATCCTTTTCATATTATATTTTTCCTTTTTTGTTTTCATCAGTCTTTCGCGACACCTCTCAAGAGTCTCACTTGACAGGACACATGTCTTGCAGGCTTTCTGGGTTTTTCTTTAAACATACTGAAATATTACGAATGGAGAGGGTTGAGGCGGGTTGAGACAGATTAATCATTGAGCATTAACCCTTATTCGCCGTTTAACGCGGTAAGTACGTGCTTATAACTTTCTCTAGCTTAATGTTCCGTCTTTATTTGACGAGTTTTATACGCTTTATATTCGTTTTATCTGAGGTAGGCCAAATATTGAATGAGTTTTAAATAGGCGGTTTATTATTGCTGTACGGAACACCGATGGGGATCTATCTGCCATATGCTGGGGTTCTTTGAAGCTGGATTTAGAAGTGTGTTTACGTCTGTAAATATGTTGATAAAGTAATCATTTTGAAACATAACCGTCGCGTTTGAAACACTTTAATAAAACATCGGTAGTTAAATTACGAAGTAGTGAAAGTTACCTTTTCAAAAGATGGCAATAAAGGAAGTCCAATCAATTTACGCGAATCCCTAAATTGCTAATTAAAACTTTATGATTAGTTATTTGTTAATTTCCTATTTACTTGACCTCTAACCGAGCGGTGAGACGTCAAAGTAATCTTGAGGGACATCAAACTTGCCAACTAGAAAATAAAACTGTTCATTGTGCTGACATAAACCCGAACCACTTAAAAAAAAAATCATTCATAAAAATAACACGACCCCATTATAATCCCTGAAAAGACCCACATTTCTTTTTTCATTTCAAAACCAATTTATTTCCGACAAAGACGTATTCAATAGCCCTTTGTTATTCTGCCGAATTGATTCGTGTTTTATTCGATTCGTGGATTCTTATCACATAACGATGGTAATATCTGCAATGGTTTGGCAGATGGGACGTTAGCATGGTCCTTACTATCCTTAGCTCGTAACTCGGCCAGAGTACTTCCACAATGAGCGTCCACATTCGTTGAAATGGTAATGGGTTACGGTCGGTAGTTTGAGTACGTCTGGGAAATATATCGCCGATTTGGCTAGGTAAGATATTTTTAGTGCTCAGATCCTTTGTGTTTGAAGTATTTTTCGTTTATTTCTAGAATAAAAAACCCGTATTTACTGAAAAGAAACTTTACCATATTGTTTTAAATAAACTGAAAGAAGAAAACTCAGAAAATAAAAACTATCTGAGCACAAATGAGGCAGATAGGAATCTAAATAAAAAGACTCGAGTTGCTAGAACAAAGATAAAACAAGAACACCTTTTTCAACTTTGCTTAAATAGAAAACCCTAGAAGCACAGCCAGAGAGCTATCTCCTCTCTAAATCTGGCTTCCATCGACTTTATTAAGTAACGAAATAAGAATTCCTCGCACGTTGTACGAAAGTTAGGACAAGTAACAAATGAGACGTGGAAAAATCGTCGAAATATGTGAGTCGAGTTGATTTTTCCCGAGAGCTTTCTTTCTTCTTGCTTTAGGTACTTTGATCTAACACGCGTATGGTGTTTCGTATTAATGGCGACGATTTATCCTCGTTTGAAATATCACCTGTAATATTGATGTGAGCTTGGGGAACGGTTATTTTAGGTGTTGTTTGATCTCGAATTTTGTGTAAATGTCAACGTGATTTGCGAAGACACTTACATTCGTTACCTGTTTGACTATTAATGAAACATGACATGACATATTAATCTACTAAGATCATCATCTGTCTAGCCTTTACCCAAATATGTTGGAGTTGGCTTCCAGTCTAACCGGATGCATGAATACCAGTATTTAACATGAAGCGACTGCCTATCTGACCTCCACAACCCAGTTAGTACTGGGTAATAACGATACCCCTTGGTAAGATTGGTTGTCAGACTTTCGGACCACTGGCTACTCAACGACTGTCAAAGATCTACAAATGACAGCCGGGACCAACGCACGGCTTAACGCGCTTTTCGAGGCACGGAGGAAACTCGGTATGTAATGGGTGGTCACCCAACCACGGACCAACCTAGACAAGCACGGCTTAACGTGAGAACGTGAAGATTGACGTGAGCTCCTGTTATTAAAATAATAACAGGCGCTCAGGTCGATCTTCAGGTAATTTTAAATGCTCGTGGCTAAAGAGCCACGAGTTCCTTTTATAAAATTAATCTACTAAAATACGGTTAGAGAAGGTCTTAGGAAAAGGTACACCACAAAGAAAGAGTCAAAAAGTTACGCAAAACATCAATCAATCAGAAACGTTTAGCAATCACTCAAATTCACACACTTGCTTTTTACACGGCCTAATTATTTTTCCCATCAAGAAAACACGAAAATTCAATGAATCGCCTAGATACAGATGATCTCGATACTGTAAGAGATATCTACTTATCAATACCACATGTAATTGATAGGTCGGTTTAATATACCCTAGGGTTGTATCAATTTACTGGTAGCTGTAGGAGCGAACTACGATCGTCCCTGGGGCTTCGAACCGTATTTATGGGACCCTGGTGATTTTAATTTCCAGTTCGATTTTCTAATCGAAGTTTATAGCAACTTTAAGTCTGTCTATTATTGATAGCACAGGAAAAGAGTTCTTAATAGTACCGAGCCAGGTTTCAATTTATTTTTTGTGTAGATATGAATTGAACAGTCAAGGTGGACAGGAATATTGAAGCAACTACAGTACTTTCACAGTTTTTGTGCCTTGTGACTGGGACTGTAGCTATATTTTACTGTTGTCTTTGTTTCGACAATTCAAAAGGGCCTGTAACTGGCCTACTTGAAATAAATACTTTGATTGATTGAAGTGTCAATATTTCAGAGATAAATGCTTGATTGCAGCGCTCCCCGAAACATGCTTGCGTAATTATGGGTCACATTTTTGGTCCCCAATTTGGGTATGATCGTTTAAATAAAATTAACTTATTTTTTTGATTTTCAACGGTTTTATACATCGGCGTTTTTATCCAAGTACAAGTACTTACACTTGAACCCCTTTGAAGTCACGGCCGAGCCGTTCTTTCGTCTGAATTTCTAGAGCCATTCCAAATTGGTTAAGGAACATAAAAACCTGAATATCCATATTTTATGACAGCAAATTAACATACAAGGCGTTGGGATTGCAGTATGACGAGAGGGAAACTTTAATATATTTTTATGAAAGGCGTTTTGGCGCGAAACGTGAATGATTAATGGCCGACCCTTCACCCGGAATCCGCTTCCGTCCGAGCTAATTCCGGAAAGTTTTCGCTGAAACGCCCGTTTTTTTTATTAATTAAGCCGTCTGCTCTATATAAAACTCAGTAAGAAACGAGTAATATTCCAAAATGTTCTAATTGACTGTATAAACGTTGAGTTTTCTTGGAAATCCTAATTTTAGATAAGCACTTTCCATTACCCGAAAAAGAAAAAGAGGTCTTATCTTAATTTGTGTTTCTTTTTTTTCGCGGCGCGAGTATATTTCTTAGTTAAAATATTCAGGAGGACTAGCCAGCAACGAGAGAGCTACATAAATGAATGAATGAATGTGAGCAAGGCAAGTAGTGTTAGTTAAGAAATCTTGGGAAGAAACTTGTTACTTATAATATTAGATCTTACTACTCGTTTTCTTGGCAGATAACTTGGCTTTACTGGTAGACTACTGCCAAGGCCAACGCTATAAAGATATGAACTTTGGTGATCGAATGCCAAGCCACATTTCCATTTAGAGAGATTTTGCAAAAGAAACTCCATACCATGAGATAAAAGGCTGTATTTTCTTTTGTGAATGTTCCATTACATCTAATATCCTTTCTTTGCACCCCCCACACCCCATCTTTCACAAACACAGTTCATTTCCAATACATTGTTATTCGTATCATACATCGCAATCAGGTCCAAATTATCGTAGCAACGTTCGTTATCGAAACCGAATCGTATAGCTGTCGTCCTGAATCGCCACACAAAATACATTCATAAACAAAATTTCAATAGGTACAGTCGCGTTCATAAATTGTACAAACGCATCGAACAAATGGGATATCCGATTTATTCTCACCGAAATCGATTCTAACACCAAATTGGATTTTGAATTACGGCAACGGATAAACAGAGATTTAATAATTTTGTATGTAGATGTACAAGCATTGTATTAACTTTGTTTGGTTTATGTTTCACAGTTGTTGTTACTTTGTACGAAACGGTTTGTTGTTTTTGCATATCAATCAAGGGTTATTTATTACGTTGTGTTTTATTAGTTGACTTTTCGTGGGATTTCTGACTGTATTTATAAATATTTGGAACTTGTTTATGACTGCAATAACATAAGTCTCTTTGACTCATGAAGTTTTGTGTTCATTATTTAATTCAAAGGTCGTAATTTGTTTTAAAACAACTTAAATGCCACTGCAGACCACAACACTACGGTGAACAGACTGTCGACTTACCTACATACAAGGTGTATATGGACTCTTTACGAACCCGTCTACCAATCATTTTGTACATCAAACTAAGTAACCCTACGCAAAAAGTATTGCTGGGAAATTACTTTATTTTTGGGGTGAAAAACCACGTTTTACGGTAGAATTCAATGTTGCACACTCAAAACATTGTGCTGATGGATGCTTTAAATAGTAAACTGGTCATGGAGGTAATTAATGTAAAGGTATTAGAAACCAGTATTTAAAAATAAAAAATAAAATGTCGGAACTTTGACTTCCAATATTTCCGTAACTAGAAGGTTCCCAGGTCTCGTCTAGTAAAAAATAATGATCGCAATGACGGGAAGAACAAGTGCCTTTTGGCTTCGTTAAGGGTATTTTTACACCCTTTATATATTTTAAAATATTCAATTGTTTCCTTACTAGCCAAGACAACCTCTCATACCAATAACAACGGAGATGTAAACAGAACGAGAGTACAGAGTACCAACAAACTAGACATGTTCAACAGACAGAGTAAAATGCAAAAAGAATGTACTTCCCGCTCCGTTTTTTTACATTTTATATCATGCGGCGTCTAGACAGCGCCCGCCGGTTAGCTCTTCAACGCTAAGTTCCCAACAAAATTAATATTTCTTTCAAAGCCGCTGGCAAACTGATAAATGAGCTGTTTATCAAACATCTCCTTCCGAGTAATCACATTGAAATCTGCGTATAATGGGTAAGTGCCGCTACCCAGCTGCCGTTTTGCTGTGAAATCATCTAAATTGTATCCCACGGGCACCAATCTCATCTCGTTTTGAACTGAATCTTTCGAATTTCAATAGGGATAAAACGCATTTAATAGCCTTGCTTGAAGGCGCATAATTGAATAATGCCCGTTGTCTTCACTTCAATCTTTTGGAGATTAATCTGTAGGCCTGTAGCTGCAGCCTATTTCATGTAGTGTTGATAGTCAAATTAGCCGTAAGGTTTCATATAATCATAGGGTCTTTTTAAAGGTTAACACACACTGTTTCGTGAAATCAACTCTTCAAAAAGCCCCAATTTGCACACACGTAAATACATAATCCATTTTACATACCCTGCCTTTAGTGACCAGTCTACAAGAGAACTGTGAATGTGTGAAAAGGGCCTTAAGGTTTGATGTCAGACGCCAGATGGTCACCGAAGATTAGCTTTAACGACTTAGTCCTAAGCCGTCCCTTAGGAAGTTTAGGTGTAAATACGCGTTACAGTTTCTTGGGAGTTCACACATTTGTCATGACTGGTTTTGATTTTACTAAGAAATGTTTGTTATATTTTAGTCTTGCCTAAATCTCTAATGTTCTGCTGGTCAAACGGCTCTCCAGTCTCACGTCATTCAGCTCGATTCTTACTTGTTCAGAAAAAAAAATAAAAAAAATTAAGGAAATTGAATTACCTGAAAACGTACAATATAAAAGCTTTCCAATTCAAGAAAAATCAAAACAAAAACATTTAAAAAATCTTTCTTTTCTTCCAATGTTGTAATATTCCTTGAAAAGTAAATAATAGCTGCTAGTTATGATAATGTTGGCGCGGAAAGAACGAGATCGGTCCGGGAAATGAACGCCATTCTTCACGTGCTCGCCAAGGTGATTGGCGCCTTGAGTTTCCCTTCGCCTATTTACGTATTGAATGAGAAAAATTGAGAATTTATTTTGTTGGTTTTTGCAGGGAAATAATGGACGTTTGTTGGTTAATATAGAACAGTTATTTATTTATTTAAAGACTTTGGAAGACTTACAGCTAAATACAATAGTGATAAATAACGGTATTATAATCTGATAGTCAATTACAAGTCTTCACGTCTAGAACTGGTCTGGTATAAATATACTGTGAAACAAAATATACACGCTGCCAAATAATGCCAAAAAATTAAAAAAAAACATGCAAATAGATCATCACCTAAAATAAGTAAAAATTAATATAATTGCGATAGGATATTTATCATGAGAACCAAGATGTTAAAATTCTATCAAAAAAACAATAATAAAACCAAAGTTTAGAGAATAAACTTCGACTCCACCACCACCCTTCCAACTGAACTTCAACATCCCGGTCTAAAGAAATTCATTGTTAAACACTTTTTTGCCGAGATCACACTTGTTTCAAAAAGATCAAAAGTCGAACTGCTTGCACACCCTATTAAAATACCTACCCACACGCACAACGTAATTTTGTCTGTTTATTGATACGGTTTATTTGGGAGCAGTCATAAAAGTTTTGGTCTAGATTCACTCTTTGCAGCAGGATAAAAGAGACTATTGTATCCATAAACTTCAGCAGTCTTTTGTGATACCTGATAATCACAAGTTAGACACAGGTCACCACACATCGTCGATAAAAGACAGTATAAAAGCTTTGACAAAATTTTAAATTCTCCCGAGTTTAACGGTGGGTCTTAAAATTCAAAAAGCGGTTTTAAAAACTAAACTTTTTCTTGAAGCGATATCGTAAAACTCAGTATAGCACCCAGGTGCAGCGAATATCAACGGTAAAACACATGATGCCTTGACAGAATTGGAAATGTTATAACATTGCCATAAAACGTCTAGACGCAAAAAAATGGATGCTACTCTTTTGGCGCCCATTTCCACTATCTGCGGTCGATATCGCTTCTAATAGACGATTTGCTTATAAAAAAGGCACTAGAGAGAGTAAAATAAAAAGCGCTAGGGAAGTCGATAAGACCACTGTGAGCCCTCGTTATCTTGGGTCATAAATTACCCCAACACCCTCGGGGGTTCAGGTAGGTGCCTCCCAGGCAGGATCCTACGAAACGGTATGAGGATTCCGGGAAATGAAGTGACTACGTGATCCAATTGCGATTTTAGGTGCATTCGATTTATGTGTGTTTTTAGTAGACACGCGACTTCTTCAGACATTTTATAGGTCGTTTGTTTTGACGATTCGATAATATAACAAAGGAGAATGAAACGTTCCTGCACGAACAATAGGAATCGATATAGATGGGACAATTGGACAACTTAAAAAAGAAAAAGCCTGAACAAGTTAGAATCGATTAATCAGCAATTCAATTCCGTAACGTTCGATTCCTGTTAAAATGGTAATCGAGACCGGTTTTATAGGACTTATTCCTGTTTTCAAGTGTCAAATTAGGGCAATTTCAATGAACATTGGAGCTTCGTTATTGTACGTAGCGAAAGAGTTAAAATAGATTAATCACTGTAGATAACAGCCTCTGTGATTTCCGAGTTTTAAACGGTAATAAAGGAACCCGATAAATTTTTACTTCCTCTATATCTTTAATGAACATCTAAGTTATTTTATAGCGCACTAACAAAAGTTAACTGATTACCTACACCAGAAGAAAATGTTGCAACTTTACGCCATTTTTATCTGTCTCCAATATAAATTAGAACCGATTTATATTCTACTTAAACTTTTTGTTTCGAACCAAGCTGGCGTCAACTTTTACATCTAATTTTTCACAGCACGAAACAATGCGCGGAAGTAGCATTACGATTAAAGTTAGACAATAAATCCAGTAGTTCCGACATCCGCCCGCAACCACATCTGACAGGCTAATACATATTGATACAATATTGGTGGAAGCGATCTAAATACTTTCTATTTCAGCACCCCGAAAACTATACCAAACACCCTTCCGTTTTACACCACAAGGCCGCATTTCCAGTGGTTGTAGGCCCGTCTAGCTGCACCAATAACTTTGTTTAGTTTGAGTTTTGACAAATATCTGCAGGTGACGGGTGGTGCGGTTTCCCGGCACGGATGCGTTTGACATATTGCTTTGATAGCGGGTTCTGTACATATACTGACGTCATAAATTATAGGAATTGGTATGAAGAAAGAGGTCAGCTATTTATATCAGGGGTTTTGGAAAGGCAAGCGAATTTGAAGAGGACCCTTTTTTATGACTAAAGTTTTTCGGTTCAAACTCTGAGCGTATGGTCGCACTCAAAAGGTACTTTGGCCTGATTTTTTTTCAGTTTAAGACCGTAGCTTGACTGAGCTGGGATTTTTTATTTTGATAACTGAGCTAAAATCTCAGACCTACCCTACATATATTAAAAAAAACTGCGTACACAGTATTCCCGTCTCCGTTAATTCAGACGGTCATTAACATTAATAAGCCAATTACTGAAATGAGTCAAGCAAAAATTCCTCCCTTCATTTCCCTCCCTGTGAGGGCCGTCTCGTCGGGACACCATTTATTTTTACACGCCTAATGAGAACTGACAGTCGCCAAAAAGAAATGGCTGGTATCGATCCCATTTAGAAATTAACAAAACGAAAAAATATGATTTGGAAAAGAGTATCATGAATCTTGTCTGGATTTGTGAAGTACTATTTAATACTTCGTATAGTTAGGGTTGAACCTTTTAGCTGATTGAAATAACAAGGATAGCGTTGTCGCTATTAGTTACAAAATCAATTAGCAAAAAAGTGGGGTATTCCTCAAAGCGCAACTATTTTTAAGCGCAACCAACTAAGCGCAACAAAATTATTCCTCGAAGCGTAACCATTACTATTATTAGGTTGCGCTTCGAAAAATAATTTAGTTGCGCTTAGCTGGTTGCGCTTAAAAATAGTTGCGCTTAGAGGAATACCCCAAAAAAGGAAGACGCTAGATATTTTCTTAAAATAAACCAACAAAAATTTAGAAAACTGATGAGGTTCTGTGAATATTTGGGTTTTCTTCCGACACAGAAAAATAGTTTAAAAATCCTTTTATTTCAGTGCATTTACAACACTTAGGTAGGTCACTTTTCGTATAACCCACTTCCTTACTTATAACCTTTATTTCTTTATCGTGCGGTTAGTGCCTAACCTGGGTCAGAGTTTTTATGAAGCCCAGGGGCCTCTAACTTGGCTTTACATGCCGTCAAGAAATATCTCTCAAGCATGCTGGTTTCCTCACAATATTTTCCTTTTAACCGAAAACCAATAACAAAACTCGATAGCCAATAAACACAACCACACCAAAATATCGTCGTCTATATTCCAAAGGAAAATGTAATAAATAATTTGTCCCAGAGATTGTCCACATAGCCCAACTGCCCAAGTCAACGTGTGACACAGGTCGAAAATGATTGGATTACCGCACTGATCAAATTAGGAATGTCTTGTATTTTCCGCTTCTGTGCCCACGTTGCGTATCGAATTTGAGGGCAATTCCTGGTGGGCCCATTTTGATTGTAATTGAGTAATATTTGGGCAAATATGGGGTAAGTTAAATCTGTAAGGCTGTGGTTGTGATTATTGAGAAAAAGAGCCTTTGTTAAAAAACTGTATAAAATAAACCAACAAAATCCCTCAGATCTCTCTGCATGCTCTTCACGATTATGAACGATCAATGTGCTCCTGATTACCTAAAAACTTATTTCAAAGTGTTGGGCAGTTCTCACAGTCGTAACCTTCGAGCTTCCAAGAATCTACTTCTCCAAATTCCTTCACACCGCACTGGATTTATGTCAAATTCTTACGCTATCTCTACTATAAAGCTCTGGAACGCGCTACCTTTTGGCATTAAAAAAGCTGAAAGCAAATTCACTTTTAAAAGAAAAGTGCGTAACCACTATTTAAGTCAGAATAATAATAATAATAGCTCTCTCTCTATTAGAAGTCGAGTCATGGTAATTATTATTAGGTTTCTCGTTTTTTAATTTTGGTATTTGTTAAAATATGTATTAGTTTATTTTATTTGTATATTAGTATTAGTATCATTTTAAGTGCCTATGTAAATTTTCGATAGCAAGAAGATATTTTTATATATTTATTTTGTACCCTATCACAATGTTTTCTTATTTAACCCAAAGGTTTGACGGGTAGAGAATGCCTTTTTTTTTTTTTTTTTTTTTTTTCCGGATGGGAAATCATCAAATGACCCCCCCCACTCTGGGCGGAGCGGAAGGGAGTGTCAGACTTGTACTGACTAAAACCCATCCATGTTCCTTCTTTGCCCTTTGTGTTCCAGGGCCACGGTATCTCTTTCGAACAGTCCCGCAGCCCTGGCAGGCATCGGCCCTTGCGGACCCCTACTTATTTGCTGACATCTCTTTGAGGCGCACGTGGAACACGAACGCGCCGTCGACACGGCCTGTCGTCATAAGACGGCCGGACGGCGAGCTGGCCCATAACTCGCCGTCCACAGGCACGCGCCTACGGTGGCCGGGAGCCACCACGTGACCCCCGACGCCCAGGGCGTCTCCCGCGGCGACTGGGACGTGAGGTTCTTTCCCTCTCACGTCCCGCCACCTCCTTCACTAGCATGACTGCTTCGGAGAAGGAGGTGACGGCTTCCCATTCCCTCTCGCTCCGGACCATGGCTTGAACCAAGGCCGGACGCGAGAGATCGCCGCCGCCAATCGCCGCTACGAGGACACGGCGGTGCTCCGCCCAAGCGGGGCAGACCTCCACGGTGTGCTCCACCGTGTCCTCCGGACGATCCTCGCAGTGGAAACACCCGGGGTAGAGAATGCCTTGTGTCATTAAGTCCGCCTATGTATCACTATTGTACAGGAAGTTTAAATAAATAAATAAATAAATAAAAAAGTCAGGGATTTGATTGATAAACTTAATGACTACGAACTTAACAGACCGATTTACATAACGTTCTTTGACCGTCACAATCAATCTTTGGTTAAGCCGCGCTTGCCTAGGTCTGTGGATGGGTGACCGCTCATTGCAAACCGAGTTTCCTCCGTGCTTCGATTGGTCCCGGCTGTCAATTGTAGATCTTTGACATTCATTACAGGTAGTCTGTGCCCCGAAAGTCTGACAACCAGTCTTACCAAGGGGTATCGTATTACCCAGTACCAACTGTGTTGTGGAGTTGAGATAGGCAGTCGCTCCGTGTAAAATACTGGTATTCAGTTACATCCGGTTAGACTGGAACCCGACCTCAACATAGTTGGAAAAAGGCTAGGCAGATGATGATATTTTTTGACAGTCGCGTAGTCGTATGAAATGGCTTTGACACGACAAATCGACTTAGGGTTTTAATTTTCTTAGCAATCAATTTTCCTAACTGACAAAATTAACGAATTTAGGTACCTAGTAACAAGGTCGAGTTTACTTTATTCAAACTCATTCCATATCGAAAAAACAAAAACAATCACAGAATAGCAACTACAGAATATTACCATTTATCGAACAACGCCACCCAAAGTCGTAATAAACCCTTAGAAATTCATAACACAGGCTCTGTACATAAAGCAACTACACTATTTACAATCACAGTCAAGCCTAGCTTTAAAACGCATAAAGTAGCTATCTAATCGGCAACTTAAACACATAAATATTTAAAGACACAACTACTTAAAGCCATAATTAATTCAAGGTAGCGTGCAGACGTCCTACCAGGCTGTGGTTCCTGTACCCTTAATTTTAGTGCCCTGTAATATATGGGCCGTAAACCACACTTATCACAACGCACACAAATGCGTCCATAAAATCTGTACTATTACGCTGATATCGTTCAAGTTATATCTAAGGAAGTTTGTACGTCTCGCTTGGAATATTCACGTGAAATCTTAAATTACTCATAACACGCCTTTAATTCCCGAAGGGTTAGGCAGAGGTGTAGCTAATAGTGAACCTACATTTCGCAAGTTATGTTGAAGTCTCATGTAATAGGGGCCAGCCTATTGCCATCAACCGGGCACAAATCCAAACTCTGTGGCTGCTACTGAGAAATTCTTGATTGAAAAACCAATAACAATTTGCCTGACCCGGGAATCGAACCGAGGACCTTATGCTGAACAGTCGCGATTGTAACCACTACACCACCGAGGATGTCAAAGGCGGAGAAAAATTAAATAGTGGGTTTTAAAAAACGTCTGATTAATTTATTGAGACTTAACAATCTTTTCTCGGTACATGCAAAACCTTTAAGAATGCAAATTAGTTAAATTCTCGAAGCACTTTCTAACACGACAACTCTAAATGACAACACCTACTCGAAAGTTACGATCACTAACCCACACAAAACTGTGTGCCTAGACAAAATATCTTGAGTAAACCCGCCTTAAAAAGTTAGTCGTATCATAAACTTCTATTATAAAGAGCGTCTTCGACTAATTTACGACGAGGTCCATGCAGCCCCACCCTCACTAATCCATACTTATTAAGGATAATGGGGAACCAATGAACAACTTTTCGTCCTTTATCTGGAGTCATAAATATTGGCTATCACGCGTCGCCGGTAGCCCGAGGTGTCGAAAGTGCGATTTTACGGTCATTTTATTACATTTTCGTGTTAATAATTTTAATGCAAGTCATTGCAAAATGTTTGATTAAATTGAGGATTGAGACATGTTTAGGATCCATTGGGTAGCGTTTAATAGGGTTACAAAGAGAACAAGCAACTGTAGCATTGCTTCCAAATGAATATATCGCGCCCATTTTTATGAACATTGTAAGGTAAGTATGTACTAGCCTACTGAAAGCCGCCAGAAAGGCAGCTGTGCGAGAGAAATGGCAACAGATTCTGAAACGCGCCACCTCCCCTGATGGCCACGGCCACTCTTCCAAGAGTGTAACGACTGAGAAGAAAATATGGAATGGGTAAGAAGTATTTTTGAATTGAAAAAAATCGGAATCTGGTACACAGTTAGGATGTGAGATTTATAAATCAATCGTTTGCAATAATTGTGTAACAAGAGTTGACGAACGTTAGCGGGTAATGAAAGTAATGTATCCTAAATATGTCATTAATTCAGAATCGTGGTTAATAACTCTTTGGTTTTATCACAGTGTTATTTATTGGCGTCGTTTCTCTTGATTGTGTTGGTGTCTCTTTATTATCCAGTTAACCTTATAAAATGCTAAACGTTCTTACTATAAATAAAATCAGCTCATTAAATTAACAGATTCTGCCCCTCAGTCAGAAAACAAGTACTTTTAGCACCTCTAAAATCTGCCTTTTTCCAGGATCTAAAATTGATACAGCAGCTACATCTAAAAGAAAAATAAAAATTCCTTACTGCTAACCTTTTCCCAAAAGCCGGAGCTAGCCAAGATTACTACAATATAATAGTATCTCAATAGCAAAATCCCCTTGGACCGTTAAGGCAATCTCTAAGCGAAGTCTATGTTCGACCACCAATACCAATCCACTTCGTCTTAGCAGAGCTCGGGCTATGTTCATTACACAAGGGAGATACTTGCCGCACTTACATAAAATATGTACTGTGTTCCTCGGAATTTAATACTGGATTATTACTTACATACTTCCTTACTAAAGAAAAGGGAAAATGCAAGACCATATACCTTTTGCCTCAACTTGGTAAAAGACATTGCTCATTCGGCAATTTTCACAGAAAAAGTCATAGTTTTCTAAACTACCTATAGCAACAAAGGCATAGCATGATGATGGTTGAATAAAACCGAAAAAGTAAACTACTTTTTCCGAAAAAAGCTGAAATGCCTAAAATAATTTAGAAAAAGGATTGACTGACAAAGATATTAAAAGCAAAAACAATACAAATTCACTTTCACCTTTCGATAACACAAGTAAAATGATCCAACTTACTACAATATTCCTTGTCCAATCCACTCGGCCCATCCAACATCATAAGCGAAAACAACATCATAACACATAGGATGAATAGCCGACGATCTTTCAACGTAGTCAGGCTGATATGAGGCTGAGTCGCAAAATAAATAGGTACAGAAGGTCGGGTCCGACCAACAACGAGTCAAAATGAGCGCATGCACACATCGACCCACAAGTACGGCGATCTTGCAGAGCACAGAGACTCCTCAGCGGCCGCTGCTAGAGGGAGCATTGTCAACGCAGTCTATTCAAACCATGCTTGTCACCATTTATTGGGAATATGCCCATCATTGTGTGGCATATTCCCAACAAATGGTGGTCCCAATAGGGTGGTAAATATGTGAAAACCGTTTATAATATAGACGGTGGAGGACGACGGTGGAGTACAGCGATTTTGTGCTCTGTTAGAGATCTCAAACAAATGCCAGTACGGATTACCTTCGAGTAAGTTTGCACTCTTTGAGTCGCTGTAAATGAAGTGTGTCTATGTGTGTATCACTGTGTAGACCTAACCTTCTACATCTATCTAGATGAAGGCTGCGTCACAACGAGGATACACGAGACATATTGTCACTCCCTCGCCCCGGGAGGATTGGGCGGCTAATAGCGAAATAGTGTCACCCCCAAGCTTGTCACTTATCATTTGCAACGCTAATGGAATATTTATAACTAGCTTATTATAGGGTTAGTGTTTTGGATGGTATTAACTACATTAACTGCGACATTGAGCTTGAGTGGGTGTCAGATACCCTAAAATCTCAGCATCAATATTGGGTTATAATAATTTAAACAGTATATCTAAGTCTGGGAAACGCTGGCGTGACGAATTTGAAATCACAGGAGATTTGCCAGAAAAGGCAGCACTCAGGGAAGAGTTTAAAGCTTCAGATGGGACAATACAGGTTTGCAAATGAAAATTTCATTTGACTTGATACCATTTCTGATTACAGAACTGTTTCATACCTAAAAGCTTTCATAGTTGATGAACCTATTGAATTGCGATTTACGCCAGCGCGTCAACCTGGTTCCACTATTACGCCATGCTGCACCGTACCTGAAATTACAAGCGTGATAACTTCCACTAATAATTGTCAGCAGCTAATTAATATCTTCCACCGGCTGCACGGACACACGGAGACCACCAATTTGCGGGCACAGCACATAACGTTTTATTTGATGCGAACAAGGGTTAGTATTTATTATTGTTTACGTACCACGATGGCCTCCGGGCACAATTCCGTTAAGTTATGGCCTGGTCACCCCCGTGCGACCGAGCGCAGGTGGGGCAACCACAGAAGGTCTCAATTTATTGCTAATTTTATTTGTATAGCGGTTCCTGTAAATTTTATTGTTTTTGGTCCTAAAATATTTTGCCTGGACACAGGCACTTATGGCGATAAACCACATAAACATTTTACTGCATATATTGTTGATCGATCATATTGTGAAACTGGGGACGCAGAAATGGAGGATCGTGTTTTTGAATTTCTTGTTAATGCAAATGCAAAATGACGAATAAATTGATGGTACGTCGTTTAAGGTCCCATAAGACGCACTCTTGTGGGCGGGAGAAATATTACACCAGACTCGAAAGCAGTCGTTAGCAATTTTGATGTATGTATACGAGTGCATCTACATTTTCACAAGAATAAATGCTCTGTAGAGTTCCTTAATACCTATACAATCCATATTTTCCTGAATAGATCAGATTATTTTAGGCTGCATTGCGTTACGCAAGCATCATCTTCATTACCATGAAATACTCATAATATTAATAATCACGAGTTTTCCGATACCCAAACTGATAAACCGCGCAATACAGGGAAAGTTCATACAAATCCTGCATTATTAACATAGGCAGTAACCATCAAAGCTAATGTTGCCAAGATAACGGTCATGTCTTCACAAGCATCCGCACATTATCCCAAGTCATTTGCAACACAACTCCTTTTACCTCTCATTTTCCTTAGATGCTCCTCCAGATTCTCAGTTCACCTGAATTTCGACACGAAGGAAATGTTACCATCCATTAAAACTACCAAAGACGATTTTTCTCTCAGACGTCATTCCAATGAAATCCTCGTTATTGGAAATACTCGAGAGTGCTATTATAAGAACGATATTTCCTTTTATGCTCTCTCTAATTAATTTCCTTGTCGCTTTTGTTTTTTGTCTCGCTCCAAACTTTAACCTTATTGTTACTATCAGGTAATTTATACACGGCCCTAATGAAAATGTATCTACGCTATTTATCAAACGAAGTGGCGGTGGACTTTGGCAACGTTATACCGATGGGAAAAGGTCTCATTTATGGTAACTGTTTCCAAGTTCCGCTGACAAAGGGAAAGTAGGGATCCTTTTTCTTTGTCCAAGGATTTGGGTCATTGGTTATTTCTATTGGGAAAAGCTTCAGGTAGAACGTATGTATTGTTGTTGGAATAAGTTATTTTGGTAATGCATAGGTTTTGTTTTCAATAAAACTTTCCGGCTTTGTATTGGTGTCCTCAAATCGAGACCCTTTCAAGACATTCGTACCCAAAACATTTTACTTTACCTAATCATAAGCGAGGAACTTTCAAATGCAATGTATCAATTTACAGTCTCCATTGTTCATATGCATTTGCATGGGTTAATTCATAGCATCGTTAATATCTTACAAACACAGGTAAAGCAAGAGATATTACTCTAATAACATCTACAGTGGCTGCATGCTTAAGCAGGGGCCATAAACACAAAAGCCGCGCTTATAGAAAGCATTATTAACCCGGCTTCCACTGAGAGAAGAGATGTTTGCAAGGATTATTACAAGTCTAGCAATAAAGGGGCGAAACGACACCTGGTAAATATTAAAAGGGGAAGAAATAAAGTGTTATGTTTGTCACCAAACGTGACCGTCGGTTTATGAATTTCTTTATAACCCCACCTTAAGGTGTCAACGGACTGAATAGAATGTTTTTCGTTGTAAGCTACACACTCAAATAAAGTTGGACGTATAAGACTTTACCAAATAAATAATTAGGTGGATTAATTATCACAAAAAAATCTGAGACGCTAGGGTGTTATTTTTCACCCAGCTAGGAGGGACCAAATTAATGAACTTCATTTATTACGTCTTATCTAGGACGGAGACTTTTTTTACAAGAAAAAAAAAGCAATAAAACAACTGATCCATACTACATCAAAATTTCTAAAAATTCTACAAAGAAATTCTCACTTTAACTTGAAAAATACACCAACATTTCTGCTAAAACGACGCCAATCTACAAAAATGACGAACAATTTCATAATTATTTCAATTTTGATCTCAGGATTCGTTGCGAGCTCCACATTTCTGTGTAAATTCTCTGAATCACCTCTGAGTAGCTAGAAGCAAGGTGAATGAGACGATTACTGCTCACTTCCGAGACGAGACCCCGACTGCAGGATAAGATTGAAATTGAATGGTCTTCTAGAAAATGAGAAATGAAAAGAAAAAAAAGCATGCACCTTAAGTAATGAATGCGAAAGTACTTTTCAAGAACTATTTTCAGTGGATGACGGAGATTAAGAAAATACAAACTCTTTGGAGTTTAAAAGACTTTTTGTAGTAAAATTTAAAGCCTTGAGTCGCCATTGATAGTAAAATTTAATTTGGAATAAGTGACTATGCACTTATGATGTAGGTCCTTTGTCGGTTCGGTCGTGAATTGACACTTTAATTAAGGGCAATAAATTGGTAGAGTAATAAATAAAACCACCACTGAAATGATGAAACTGTAAGTACATTCTTCGACTAAACAAATAGAAGGTTCTCACTTTACAATTTTATCAATGCCAGGTATACAATCATTCTAATGTTCACGACAGCTCTAGGATATCGGGACGTGAGAGGGAAAGAACCTCACGTCCCAGCCGCCGCAGGAGACGCCCTGGGCGTCGGGGGTCACCTGGTGGCTCCCGGCCACCGTAGGTGCGGGCCTGTGGACGGCGAGTTATGGGCTAGCTCGTCGTCCGGCCGTCTTATGACGACAGGCCGTGTCGACGGCGCGTTCGTGTTCCACGTGCGCCTCAAAGAGATGTCAGCAAATAAGTAGGGGTCCGCATGTGCCGATGCCTGCCAGGGCTGCGGGACTGTTCGAAAGAGATACCGTGGCCCTGGAACACAAAGGGCAATGAAGGAAGATGGGTTTTAGTCAGTACAAGTCTGACACTCCCTTTCGCTCCGCCTAGAGTGGGGGGGGGGGGGGGTCATTTGAAAATTTCCCATCCGAAAAAAGAAAAAAAAAAAAGCTCTAGGATATAGCCAACATTTTAAACGTTGTCTCATGATGGTTTCAAATACTCCCAACATAATTTTATATGTAGAGTGTATTCAATGAAAAATTGAAGCACCTCTGTTATGTTTTTTTTTAATACACATTACCCTGAAGATGGTGTATCTCATAACACGGACGAATAAAGAAGAATTTAATCTGTTGGCTTCCTACGACCACGATTTAAACAGGATAATTCAACAGGCGACTATAGTAAGCAAAGGAATGTTATCTGGCTAAATTTCAAACAAACGCTGAAAATGCCAATTACTACGTTACCTGGGATTTATGTTTAGTTCAATTAGAGACATTCTTGACAATTTTCTGAGCTTCATTATCTAAAAAAAAAAAAAAAATTAAATTCTTTCGGCGGCGAAAAAATACCAAATAAAACTATTAATAGAATTCTCTTGCTCAGCGTATCGATCATAAATCCAGTAAGCCCAAAACACCGTAAACCATGGGTACTGTACTTGCCTAATACGCGCGTTCTCCATAGCACGTCATAAAGTGGAAATTGCCTTCCTAGTTGAATTCATCCGACGCGCGGGGACCGAGGCTCCCTACCCTAATAACATTGCAGTTTTCTGGAAAATTTTAGTGTACCATGGACCAGCGGGGCGGAATAAAGGCGAGAGCTCGTTTCCGCGACTTACACCCTACCATTTTAACGAAAAACCTACACTTTTTGAACCATTTGCATTTCATTGCGCGGTTTATTCAACCTTTCCGTTCAAGTCACGAAGCAGAATACGCAATGGATGCAAATCTTAATTTGAATCTGCAATTTTGGAGGATGCATGGTAGATGAATAGAATGCTCTTACCGTGATATAGGTGAAGTTTATCCGGCGGACTAACAAAGCTGAGCATGGAAATAGGTGAATAAAGTAGGTGTACCTGGCTAATGATTTTTTGGAGATTTGTAGGTTTTAGTCGGACTGCACTAACAGGGACTTGCAACTTTAAACCTTTGCATTTAGTAACAAATTATAATTTACACAAGTATGTTTCTGCCAATCTCCATGGAAAAACTCGTGAGTTTATGTATGAAAGTGTGAATGACATAGGTAAGTCTACTTCACAAACTTATAAGCTACTAACTCAAATAAAAATATTGAGGGCCGGTGTACCAGCAGTGGAATAGTTATAGATCGATTATTTAATTTTATGAAAAGATTTGAAAGAGGAGAAGAAGAGGAGCGCGTGGCTAAATAATAACAGCCGCTCGGGTTGATATTCAGGTTAAGCCGCGCTTAAATGGGTTGGACTGTAGATGGGTTACCACCCATTAAATACCGAGTTTCCTCCGTGCCTCGGAAAACACGTTACGAAAACACGCTATTGGTCCCGGCTGTCAATTGTAGATCTTTGACAGTAGTTACAGGTAGTCAGTGGCCCGAAAGTCTGACAACCAGTTTTACCAAAGGGTATCGTATTACCTAGCAGTTACTACCGACGAACTCCGAAGCTGAATCCAACATATTTGGGAAAAGGCTAGGCAGATGATGTATGAAAAGATTTGATATCAAACTACAATCCCTAGTCCAGAGACTGCGTTGAAAAGTTGTCAAAACTCAAAATATTTCAAAACGACATCCTTCACGAAAATTAAAAAAGGACCGCTCCTTGAGTACAAGCAAACCAACTCCCATGATGACGTCAAGAGCCTTCATAAAGTCAAAGGTACGAGTTCAAGTGCTCCGCAGGGCGCCGGCGGCGACACGACACAAGGAACCCTGCAGTCGCCGGATTAACTATATTTCACTAACGAATTAATTTGAACCAGCAGCTGTGAGTATGCGCGAGAGTAAATCCAGTTACCTACAATTTGAAGAAACAGTTGAATAAGACGTCTAGGGGCGTTATTTGATAGTAATGAATGGAATAATGGTAGTTCTGTTGGGATTAATTTAGTAAGAACAAGAATTTGTATGGTAAAAATAACACTCTAATTAAAATCGGGGTATACAAGGATAAATCGACTCCTCCTATTGTTGAAGTCGGTTAAAATGAAGCCTATTTTACCCGAGCTATAATAACGAATCGATTGCCACCTGATTTATCAAAATCGGATGAATAATTTAGGCGCTTCGGAGAAACATACGTAAATACAAACATACATAGACTGCTAAAATCATAACCCTTCCTTTTGGCTTTGCCGTAGTCGGGTAAAATATGTAAAAACATTTTTTGGTTTATATAAAAAGAAAAACAATGAACCAAACTCTTCTTAGCAAATTAGAAAGAGCATAATATTTGTACAGTGATGCAATAAGAACTCGGGTGACATGCAAAACACCACTTGAAACCACTAAAGAAATTGTTTATTGTTAAATTTTCAATGGGCATCAAGATTTCCAAGAAAAATAAAAAGCAATAAGACTCAAGCAGCAGGACTGATCTCGCCAAGAGCCAAACCACTGGAGCAAAGAGGGGTTTGGCAATTCAAATGCCGCAATAACTACATAATTTCCAATATTACACTCATCATCGCCTACAAGAATATAGTAAGATATCTCCTCATTGACTTACATCTCGCGTGGGATATATTGATATATTTTATGTTCCAACAGCCCGATCGGTATCAGCAATTGGAGAACTAACATAGATCTGATGATAAAAATATTCAGCTAGTTAGGGATTTCCTCAAGGATTTGGGTCTTAGATACTTGATACTTTATCTAAAGATACGTTTTACTGACGCTGCCAATCAAATATTACCTATTATTGAGATTTTATCATTTCTTTATTGAATCCACTAGAATGAGGATCCGGTTCCAACGAATACGAATATTTTACTACAGAAGTTCAAAACTTTCCAGAAATTAAAGTCGGACTTCTAAAAATTGAATTTTCCATTCTACAAAGTTACGACTTTCATTGAATACGATTTCATTCAATGCCGCATTATAATAGCGCATAACTTTGACACGAACAAAAACTTTGGATTTTCCATAAATTGTATAAACTTTTTTAATACAAGACCGAACAATAACATAAAATAGGTTCGGACGGACAGTCCGGCCGTCCGATTTCATCGGTGTACGTATAATTCAGTTAACCAATGAACCACATGCGGTGCACACGGACACACCGGATTGAATTGGGATCAGGAAACGTATACAATGTTCGTGTAAACTCCCGCAGAGCTTTAGAAATTGTTGCAGTGAAAAAAACATTTGACAGCCGAACACACAAAATTGAAAAAAAACGCACGTCCCATATGTAGCCAGTTTCCGCTCAATATATTTCTGATATTGTTTGGAAACCAGCACGCTCCACACATCTATGTTAAACTACCTGTATACATTCCCTTATCTGACGCTTTATTTATACGATATCCAATTATGCAAATAAAAACCAATCGCAACAACACTTATCTGAACCATCTGCTGAAAGTTAATACTTATGGGGATAAAACGTAATAACAATTTCTGTTTATCTCGAATATTCCAATTTGTGTCCAACCACTAATTTCTAAATTTCCACCGAGACCACTAATCGATTTATCGATAAAGTAAGATTACTGTTAGCGCAGGCGCAAATCTACATAATCGATTCCCGATTAAGTATCGATTAGGATCTAGCGAAACTAACACTGCGATAATCATCTCTAGCTCTCAGAGACCGGTATAAACCCGCTCGTTATACATGCACATTACAACATCGGCACAATGATCATGTAGAATTAAAATTCAAATAGAAGACAAGATCTATAAAACTGGAACATTAAATAGAACAGCCGGGCCCGACATGTCGGCGTTCGTGCGACAAACATAAAGTCATTTTGTTGTGCATTTTACGACATTGAAGCGAGCACTCGTCCCAGCTCAAGACTTCTAGAGCGTGCAGACATGTTATAAGTTCGAACATCAATAGTGGTACACATGGCTGGCGGTGCAGGATGCAGAACGACCGGCAAATTGTTGTTTCATGTTTCGTTTTCGCAGTGAACACGGCTTTACGGCGGGAATCGGTGAATTTCCCCCGAGTGCAGTAAAAACCTCTCTGTCAGACGACACTCCATCGGCAGTTCGGTTCAGGGTTGATATCTCGACGGCTCGCGTCAAATATCCACAAATCCGACGCTCAAATAACTTTTGTTTTTTATGCGAAGGGACCGGACTGAAGCAACAGTGCCGGTTCTAATGCCGATATCAGGATTATTCGCTCCGGTTTTCCCTTACGTAAAGGGATGCTCACGGAAATGGTCTCATTCCGAAATATTCTCATTACTTGGGCGGAATCTTTTTTACTTTACGGCAGATCGCTCCCCTTTTCTTGTTCAGTGGAGTACAAAGTTTTCCCGGCCCTCTCATCGACTGCGAAGGAAAATGACTAATAAGAAAAGCAAATGATAGCAATCTGGCCGAGGATCCCGATCTTAATTAAACTGAAGATGTAAACTTGTACCAAATACACCTTGGAAGTCTACATTAATAAAGCGAACGTTATGTTACTTGTCGGTTCTCGCAATAAAAAATGAAAGCGTTACAAGAATTCTTTCAACGCGGCCATTACAAGTAAAACACCAACAAAGGGACACCAATGATTTTTATAGAACTTTCAAAAGACGTAAAAACTGCCGACATTTTCTTGTTTTTTATCTCGTCGAGCAATAAATATGTCCACCGCCCTCGCGCGCTCCTCTAGTAATTCTCAACCAACTACCAGTCTATAAATCCAAAAGATTGATGTTTGATACCAAAGTTTACTTAAGTACATTTACCGTGAAACGTAATATGTCGTAACGCCTATTAATCTAGAAAACACATTATAATTTATTTAGATAAAGTTAATGGTATCACAAGTGTCAACATGACAGATTAGTTAAAAACATGCCGAGAAATAAAAAACCGGGTCTTTTGATAATTACGACCACTAGTGGACCAATGTGTCAGCGGTTACTAATTTCTTCTGAGAATTTATTTATCTTGGATCTTTTAAGTGATGTTTTAATATTACGAATGAACTCGTTTTTAATTTGTCATCAAAAATGTATCCAAGTAGAACGAAATAGTTCTCATTTAACACATGAAAAGAAAGACCGAAAGATCATTAGATATTTTCGAAATAACTTATTACCTACCCTACTCTTTGACCGTCTTTTTTAAAATTGAATTTCACAGTCTACCAGGAGACTAGTTGTTAATAACGGAAAAAGTGTTTTGTCAAGAATTTGCAGCTGATTTAATGATCGCAATTATTCACCTAATAACCCTATTGCTGAGCAAAAAGACACCCTAACCATAACGCATTAAAAATTAACGACCGTAATGGAATATCGTCCAAAAACATACATATTCATCCCTCACTCATCATTATTCCAATAAAAAACGCACCACGACCTCACTACCTAAACAACGACCCACAACAGCCATAAAATCTGTTGCAAAATAAAACACCACTTTTTTTCCCCACACTTATTGATTTAACTAGCAATGCATATGCAGCTAAAACTAGTCGCCCTCTAAGTAAAGAGACACCATTAGATGGCACGTGGGACCTTGGCCCCATGGGGCTAGGTAATGCGTGGTTCCGCTGCACATTTTTACTTTTACCACTAATTGGGGCACCGCGGGGATACAGGCGAAACCCCACTGTCTCTGGGGAGGTAACGATACAAACAGACTTTTTCAATGTCACTTTATTAGTACGTAATGAATACGTGCGTCAGTTTAACATGGATTTATTTTGTTTGGATTTAATTTTAAAGTATAATAAAGGACATTATTCTTTGTTAATGGCATGGGTCAATCACATAACGAAGAATTCCTTTTTTCGTAAAATATTTTCAGACAAGCACATTTAGAAAACGATATAGGTACGAGTGAAATCCTCAGCTCAGTTTATAAGTTATGTTGTAATGCAACACAATACAGTGTGAATGCCGCTTTAGGTTTGATCAGTCCATTGTAAATTACAGCGACTTACCGAAGATAATCTGCCTCAACAAAACTTTATACGTAAATAAAGCAGTGAATACATAGAACTGAATACATTTTCCAATTACATTCAATCAGACCTTTTCATAAGCACAAAGGTAAGTACTCGACCCAATCCATTTCCAACATATTGTTCCATTCAAAACCACATCAATACCTCATTTCCAAAAAAAAACCCTATTTTAAAAAGCCCGAACTTAACAAAACCGAAGGAATCCGCGTAGCTAACAATGAGCCTTATTATCCCATGATCCTTGATCCGTACCATGCCGTACATATCTGCAAAATTTCACGCACCCTTGCAATAATAATATGGAGAAGCCCTTATCTACCCTCTTCGCGATCAGACCGACACGGACCAGGGAAGCAGCGATAAAAGGGTCCCACTATATCATATTGGCACTTTCGACAGAGGATCTTGTAATATTTCGTACTCCTTAAAGGATAACCGAAACCCAGCCCCTCTTAAAGGAGATGATGCGAGGGCGCCAATGATCTATTTGTCAGGATCAAAAGTGCGAACCGATACTGTGATATTGAATTATCATTTTGGTTAGTTGGTTGCGCTCTGCGGATAAGGACTTTTTTTTTGCTGATCTTATGCAATTATTACAAAGAAAATACTGTTACTGACATAAAAATTATACACATTGTTTGTTACCAATTTGCTTATAATTATGTGGTCGACACTGACGTACAATTCATCATCGGCCTACCACAGCCAACTGCTGGATATAGGGCTCACCAATTGCAACCCACTCAGCTCGATTCTCGGCAACCCTAATTCTGCTGCTACCAGCGACCCTGCGAAGATCGTTAATTCCATCAAGCCTGAGAGCGTCCCACTTATGCTTGCTGATTAGCTGTCTCTACTCAAGAACACGTCTACCATCATCAAAGTAAACAATACAATTTATTCATGTGTTAAATACATTTTAAAATATTAGTAACCAAACCGACTTCAGTTTACATGAATCACCCAGTCAGCTCCGCAAGCCGTCCAGCCACATTACAGCTCATTATGAATCCGTGTAACCAGTTCCTCATCAAACTGCTGACGTGTAAATGTAAACAAAACAATGACTCGCTAATTCGCGAACGCGCCCCTTGCGGTGAGGTCACGGCGAGGTGTGGCCTGCCAACTTGTATCCAGCGGTTAATGAAAGCAATATTGGAGGGAAGTGTCGTTTCTCTGTAAGGGTTTAGCAGACGGGCCACATTTAGCATCTGAGCATTTGGCAACGACTAAAATTTGGATGCCTGTCGTAGCGATTTAGTAAAGGTGCGGTGCGGTAAACCGACCGGACCTGACCCGGAAACCGCACTTTGATAGATACCGGACTCCGGACTAATCCGCATAATGTTCTGAAATATCTGCCAGATCCTGCAGGCAGTCCAGAGTTCGGTCTTGAAAGTTTGACCGGGCCTTAAGCATCATCGCATCATCAGTGCCAAATAAACAAGTTTTTATTTATTTTCTTCTGCGGCAAACAACTCCACAATCAATTTCGATAGTGCGACCAAACGTAAGGAGTTGCCACAATACGATACGGGATCAATAAAGACGCAAGATCGCCTACCAATGCTGCTACAAGTAGCATGTCTGCTAAAGCCCTAATAATATATCATGGAATACCCATATATGGGTTTACCTGCTTCATTTTAGCGGTTGCGACCTACATACACACATTTGAATATTTGGGTACAATTAATCTTCTAATATGAATTGATGAGGAGGGGTTACAGGGTATCTACGAAGCGGCTACGGCGTAGCGGGGAGTAATACGATTATGGTTTTCATTTGTATCCGAAGCTCAATCAGGATTATAAACGGATGGATAACTTGGAGAACAATCTAAAAGACAGAATAACCATTTTTTTTGTTTCAGGGATGTTGATTAATTTCCGTATTTGCTATTTTATTGATTGCTATTTTCGAAAAAATACTTAGCCACCTTCTTTTCATACTTTCTTCTATTCTTTTTCTCATAGACTTGTTCTTTGTGGTCACATTAAAATACATAAAAACTATAAAACACATTATAGTTCCGCATATTTACTGCAGATTTATAAATTAAAATTACGTAAAAAATTACGTACGGTGTACACTGACGTGCATGAATGTAATTGAAAAACTTTTATGTGATTTTTATTCAAATTTAACGAAATTATGAAATAAAAACAAGAACACCATGTCCGTGGCTATTAATATTTTATGACCACAGAGTATACTTTCAGCATAGCCAACTAATATTAACAGGGTGACATGTTTGCCTTGCGTTAGCACATGAACAAAGGTTGGCTAGACATATTATCAGAGGTAACTAAAATATAAATATTATAATAATTAATTATTAAAATATAAAATAATGAATAATATTTTTTTTAACGTATATTTGTGTTATTATTTTGTGCAATAAAGAAGATTTTTTTTTAAATTTAATTATTCTTTAAGTAGCTTTAATAAAAAAGAATGTTTAATCAATTACCCACTACAACTAATTCAATTTAATACTTATTAAAAAACCACTTATAACAAACTATACAATTTTCCAATAATACATTGTTGAGTTACTTCAGAAGGCTTTTCAATTATTCATCAATTTTGCACAAGAGTAAATAAAAAAACTGATGACTAATTGCCGTTGAAGATTTTGATGCTGTCCTAAAGGCCAAAGGTCACAAACCCGTCTGGCGCCGTCATACTTTACATAACGTAATATAAATATGTTCCTTTTCATATTTTCCTGAATCGCGTGTCGCGACGGTCGACAACCACGCGAAGCTTTATGTCGTGTTAGAGGTATAATACCAACAGTTCGCGTGTCCCCTTATTATAATATGATTTTAACAAAGCCGAGGTAATGCTCACACAATAGCCTCCTTTCAGACAAAAACTGGAACGATTTAGGATTACTTGCTTTGATATCGCAATCACTTGTCTGGCTGTTGGACTTTGGATTATGTTATCTGGCTGGTTTATGTAGTGTGCATTTGTTTTTTGGTGTTGAATAAAGAGTATTTCATTGCTCCATCTGATAGACGAATGGATTGTAGAACGCTCTCGAACTAAGCGAAACGATAATATCTTTTGAGGTAGATGGATGACTGACTAAGGACCAAGTTTAGGTGTGTTTAAATGGAAAAACCGATGATCAACAACAATTTACTCAATCGCACCTACCACAGTTTGTCTCTGCATCACCCAAAGGTTGACTGGTAACGAATGCCTTTGGCATTATGTCCGCCTCTGTTTATTATGTGAGTGTTTTTTTTTCATTTACTCAAAATAATTACATTGTGTCCGAATGTGTTACACAAAACAAAATATTAAATAGACAAAAAAAAATAAAAAAAATTCAATTAATAAGAAATAGAAAAACACACCATCACTATCACAAATTAAATTATAAAAAACACAATAATAAAGCAATGTATGCTTTTTTTTTTTTTTTTTTTTGGATGGGAAATCATCAAATGACCCCCCCCACTCTGGGCGGAGCGGAAGGGAGTGTCAGACTTGTACTGACTAAAACCCATCCATGTTCCTTCTTTGCCCTTTGTGTTCCAGGGCCACGGTGTCTCTTTCGAACAATCCCGCAGCTCTGGCAGGCATCGGCCCATGCGGACCCCTACTCGGTTGCTGACATCTCTTTGAGGCGCGCGTGGAACACGAACGCGCCGTCGACACGGCCTGTCGTCATAAGACGGCCGGACGGCGAGCTAGCCCATAACTCGCCGTCCACAGGCCCGCGCCTACGGTGGCCGGGAGCCACCACGTGACCCCCGACGCCCAGGGCGTCTCCCGCGGCGGCTGGGACGTGAGGTTCTTTCCCTCTCACGTCCCGCCACCTCCTTCACTAGCATGACTGCTTCACAGAAGGAGGTGACGGCTTCCCATTCCCTCTCGCTCCGGACCATGGCTTGAACCAGGGCCGGACGCGAGAGATCGCCGCCGCCAATCGCCGCTACAAGGACACGGCGGTGCTCTGCCCAAGCGGGGCAGACCTCTACGGTGTGCTCCACCGTGTCCTCCGGGCGATCCTCGCAGTGGAAACACCCGGGCGTTTCCTCCCGCCCGATTCGGTGCAAGAACCTCCCGAAACAACCGTGTCCGGTGAGGATCTGCGTCAGGCGGTAGGTGAGGGCGCCGTGGCGCCTCTCTAGCCACTCCTCAAAGAGGGGACTTATCGCCACTATGGTAGCGTGCCCTGCACGGGGTTGCAACAGTCGCTCTCTCCATGTCGCCATGATATCACGCCGGAGGTCTGTCCGCTGAGCGGCAATTTGCCGCGGCAGCGGAGTTTCCCCCCGACGTAGTGCCTCCGCGCGCCATTCATGCAGGCGCGCGAGGACTATCGCCTCCAGATCCCATGGTGGCAATCCGGCAAGGAGGCTAGCTGCCTCGCCGGAGATCGTGCGGTACCCCCGGATTAGCCTTATGGCTATCACCTTTTGGGGCGCGTTCAGGTAGTGGGCGGCTTGCCGCCTTAAAGAACGCGCCCACACCGGGGCCCCGTAAAGAGCCATGGACCGCACGACCCCCGCGTATAGAAGCAATGTATGCTTAAAGTATAAAATAAATAAATCAACAAAAATAGTTTACCAATAGAAAATTGATTAAGGCTATTGTCACCATTGTAGCCGCGTGATACGTCTGAAAACAGTATTGTAATTGAAGTCCCCAAATGAAATATGTACTACTTTCCCGCAAGCAAACAAAAGAGGTTGGGAGCTCCTAAAATCTAATATTCTATTATTCTGTTTATTCAACAACAAGAATATTGATTTCCTTTGTCAACGAAATTAATGGTAGTCTTGAAATAGAGTAACCTAGTAAACAGTGGTTATTGTAAAGAGAACGAAGTCATATTCTCATAGAAAGAGGAAACAAGCCGCACTTCAGTATTCTTCAGTCAGTTCAGATCATTATAACTCAAAATTTCCCCACGATATTTGTCCCTACCTATCGTCAATCGGATATTTCATACATGACATGAAATTAGATGTAGTGCCAAAAATTGAAAAAAGTATGCTTAGATAGTTTGATTATGTGAAGAGGATGAGGATTTGGATGAGGGAGGAGGTGTGTGGAAAGGCAACTAACAAAAGGTACATGTGAGTGGCAACGCCGGGAGGGGAGGCCCTAGAAGGACATACACTGACCTTATTGGTGAGGTCCTTCAGAAGGTGCGTAGTACTCGCAACCGGAGTGAGTATGACCAGATGTATGGACGTGGACGAGGCAAAAGGAGTATATAAGGATCGTAGCAGGTGGCGTTCTGTGGTTTCTGCCTACCCCCATGAGACTAAAGAATAAGAAAAAGGCGTGAGTTTATGTATGTATGAAATTAAAAGAGTCATATGTGTATCTTCCCAGGTTTCGAACAAGCCTTGGTTTCGAGAAGAGGATTCTTTAACCTTTTCCAACGTTACTAGTAATTAGTCATATTGATTTCCTTTGTCGACGTAAATACGAGTAACAGCAATCGTGAAATAATGTTGTGGCAATATAATTAACGTATAATTTACTTACGTTAGCTCGTATCGTGAACACGGTGCTTTACTAAAACGAAATTATTATTTTTTTTACTTTTTATGGCCATCACGCGACGCCGTAAATATAAATCTTAATTGTTACTGTACATTGTTAAGCTATTTAATTATTTTACTTGTTATTACTTTTGAAGTGTTTTATATGAAGATAGGATTTGGTAAGTTTCAGGCTGATTTATTTTAAGAATTGTCTAGAATTGAATCGAGAACGTTACAAGGTTTACATTAAAGGCTTCTTAATTAAAATTCTCATCATTATCTGCCTAGCTTTTTCTCAACTATGTTGAGATCGGCTTCCAGTCTAACTATGTTGGGATGTAGCTGAAAACCAGTATTTTAAATGGACCGACCTATCTCGCCTCCAGAACCCAGTTAGTACTGGGTTATACGATACCCCTTTTGTAGGATTGGATGTAGGGTTTTCGGGCCACTGATTACCTGTAACGACTTCCGGAAATCTACAAATCCGGGACTATCGGATTAACGTGCTTCACGTCGCACGCAGGGAACTCGGTATGTAATAGATGGTGACCCATCTACGGACCGACCTTGGTAAGCTCCTCGTTTTTTTTGTTAGTCGGAGCTGTCCCACTCCTGGACAAAAGCCTACCCCCATTCCTTCCACCCCTCGTTTATGATATCTTTTTTTTATAAACGCGTTGCCCCACCCTAGGAATTTATCTTGTATCGTGAGTGCGTTTACAAACATTTTAACTCACATACACAAACCGCCAGACCTGGAACAACTACATGTAGGCCATACAAATATTTGTTCCGTGCGGGAATCGAACCCGCGACACGAAGTGCATCAGTCAATCGCTCAGCCACTGCGCCAACCGTGCCGTCATGGAGATCAAGTCAATTAGAATCAATGTATCAAAACACCTGCTATATTGAAATTTTTTCTGCATTTGACTGTTATATGCTTATTATAATGGATAAGCATTAAACGATTCGCACCTCCTTCTCATTAATTCATTTTTAATCATACACAATACGATATTAATTTCCCATTCAAACTGTCAGACCAAAAAAATCGATTCACTGCACCAACAAAGTTGCAACTGAACCGCGAATTACTTCTGAATGCTAATTTACACCTGTCCGTAATGATTGACTGTAGAGCCGTCACCCCTAATTGACTGTCAATGTTTTGACAGCACCATAAAATGTTAATGACAGCCGGTTAACGTTCACCGAAAGTTCGGGCATAAGTAATTGTAGGGTAGTGCACGGTAACAATTTATTAAAAGTTTTTAAGTATAGTATTGGTAGAATTGAGGTAATCAAGCGGAAAATTAGTGTTGTCCAGATGTTATGAAATCCGTCGGTTTTGTAATACATAAATTGACCGCAAAACTGTGGTTCTGGTGTGGATGCATTTAAATTATGCCGCAGAACCTGTACAAAACGTCTATTGGTACCTATCGGCTTAGTTATTAAGGCCACTAATAAAAACATACTCGAGTTGAAGACCTAATCACTGTATCCATTCAAATTGACAGCAAGAACTGTGGTTAAGGATACATTAAAATTATGCCGCAAAACACGTACAAAACATCTACTTAGGCATTGAGGCCACTAATAAAAATATACTCGAGAACAATTACTTGTTAAAGTTCACGAATCTGGAAGTCCCAGACCTGAATCCAACCACAGCACTTTGACGATTTTTTTCGACTTAACACCAATTAAATTGTTTAAAGCCTATTTACAGAAAAGTCCAAGACCCAGTCACTGAATTCAGTCCATAGTCTTTTTAGTTTGTATGTATGTTGTCTATTTGTGTGTGCAATATGTCTTGTCGGGGGGGGGGGCTGGTAATCTGTGTGACAGGTTTTTCCTAGTGCAGATACCAGTCTCCCACAAAGGATTTATCAGATGTCACTTGTCTTCATATTTTTAAGGTGCCTTTGTGGAAGAGAAATAAAATGTTTATTTATTTATTTGTTATTATAATATGAAAATAAGAATAGCTTATTTGAAAGAAACTTTATCAGTTCTCCCTTGAATTAATCGCCGATGCAAGTACAACTACTACAAGGTAGGTTAAAATTAATTATGGAGGCGCAATTAGTCGTCCGCTAGAATAAATCAAAGCCAGTGGACTCGCGTGCGTTGCTGGGTGTCACAGCCATAAAAATTCTTGCATTAAAATAGAATAATGAACCTTAATAAAGTAGCTTCATGGTTTCCTTTACTTACTTTAAAATAGAACTAAAATCTGACTTTCACGAACTATATTACAAGCCCACTTTTCCCAATTCCTCATCTATTTTCACTGGAGAGTAATTACATGGTCCACAGACTATTACTATGCTCCAGATCATGTTAAGCTCTCATTTGATTAATTTTAATTTAAGGGGAAAATTGTACCGAGGAAAACAAGAATAAATTTTGAAAGTTTTGTTTAAATTTAAAGAGTAAGGTAAAATTAAAGTAAAATTAACAAAACGGTATTTTTATTATTTATTTTTTTGGTACTCTATCACAATGCTGTCCTATTTGACCCAAAGGTTGACTGGTTGAGAATGCCTTGTGGCATTAAGTCCGCCTATGTACCACTCTTGTAGTTTAAATAAATAAATAAAATTTTATTACTATTTTACGCAAAATACGAGTCTGGACGTGCAGTTGCGGACACCAGTCCGTCATACAATACAATAAAATTAATTGAACGGTGTAGAAGCTTTTGAAGCAATAACAATCACCCGTTTTTCCGAACCAATAATTAAACACAATCGATTTGAATACTTAATTTTAATAATCGAATAATAAATCGATACGCAGTCATGTCACTCTATGGACCGTCAAAACGGACCTTCCTCTCACATAATCGAATAAAATAAAATAAAAAAATCTATAGATAGTTAATGCATTACCATTCACGTATTGGCCCTCAAACAATGACTGACGTCCGGAAACACAATTAACTATGTATTCGTTGGAAAGAGGAAATATCAATTCGCTTGTATAGGGGGGGGTCGGCTGATGCGTTCAGTTTAACAGAATGGACAGTTGACTCAATTATGCTCATATTATATGAGCAGAGATATTTTGAGGATAAGCGTAGTGAACTCTTTTTATGGTCCATTTGTTTTAGGTACTTTTTTGTTCCATTTGATTGCCTTGTTGGTATAGTGGTCGCAAGCGCAACTGCTGAGCATGAGGTCTTGGGTTCGATTCCCAGGTCGGGCTAAGTGTTACTGGGGTTTTCAATCAGGAATTAATCCTAATCAGCCACAGAGTCTAGTTTTGAGCTCGGTTGATAGGCAATATAGACTGTGCTTAAATAACAAGGGACTAAAACATAATATTGTGTACTATTTTTAAATATTTTTATACGCAAACCCTGCGTAGAGAACTACAGCTGTTTTTGATATGGAAAGAAAAATTCGAGTGCGAGCAGGGTTTGAACCTGCGACCTTCCGATTTCTGTACACCGGACGTCTTAACCAATTCGACCATCGCACCCTTCTCACAGATCTCGAAATTTTCAATTTTTTCTTTCTTTCCATATCAAAAACATTGTGTACTATTACTATTAGGTACTTACATCTCTGCCTAATCCTTCGGGGATTACAGGTTTGATAATGTTGATCAGACTTAAAGTTATTGTTATTGGTCAATTGATCTTTCTGACACATTTGTTTTTTTTTTCAAGGTTGTGGCATATGCAATGCCAAAATTAATGATGAGCATTTTTAGTTTCAAAAGTAATCGGAGCCTGTTTTAACAGTAGTTTTGCTATCTCACCGCCGACGGCACTATTAATCTATGTTGACCCCAACAACTTGCGAAATGACAAACGACTGATCACACAAATTTAATTTTACTCAATTTCCATCATGACCCTTCGCGTTTCGTAACGATTCACAGAAATAGAAAGTTAAAAGAATGTTATTATAACTAGAAGACGGGATATTTACCATGTTTATTGTTTTCTTTGAGTTCCCGATATTTCGGCGCAAATAAAACAACAAACACCGACAACCAACAATAAACATGGTAAATATCCCGTCTTCTAGTTATAATAATATTAGTGACCATGAAAGTTTAAAATCTTATAAAAGAATGTTGTTCCGCAATTAATTATGCAATTAAAAACCTCGTCAATCTCGTTACCTTTTGCATGTTTAAATCAAAATACAAAACCCGGAGCTTTAGGGGAGCTCGGCTCACGGATGAAAAGTATATCCGCCAATTTATCGGGAACCACTCGTCTCGCTGTGACGGCCAACGCTCTATTGTCATGGGCTCAATCATGGCAAATTGCAGCCCGACGTATGCATTTTACCCGATTTTACATTCCGATACCGTTCCCATTGAGATACGACTATCGGAAATAGCGACGAAAGGTAATGGCCCTGCCATGTACGCCTACCCACTTATAATTCAGTATTTATCGATTTTTTCGGTGATGGATGACTTGGTGCATTGTGAATGTGTGAACGATCGAAATGGTTTCACAATCGATTTAATTTAAATAGTAAAGGGCAATAACAATGTAACATTGGAGCTCAAACACCGTAACCGCAACAGTATAAAAGGTGTAACAACTAACAAGATCCTTAACGAGGCTGAAAGGCACTTGTTCTCCCCGTCATTGCGATATTTTTTTTGTTCTAGCTAGACCATACCTGGGAACCTTCGAGTTACGGAGATATTGGGGGTCAAAGTTCCAACATTTTCACAAGTTTTTTTTAATACATGTTTTTAATGTAAGAACATTACTTTAAACACCTCTACGACGTCCGTACTATTCAATCCATCCATCAGCACAATGTTTTGAGTGCGTTACATTGAGTCCTACCGTAAAACGTGATTTTCCACCCCAAACAAAAAAAGTCGTAGCTAGCAATAATTTTTGCGTACAGTTACTTAGTTTGATGTGCATAATGATTGGTTGATGGCTTCGTGTAAGGTACGTTTACACCCTGTATAGTCTACGGTTATCCGTTGACAGGTCGATTATGATATGCCTATCGACCCTAATAATGTAGGTGTCCATTACATTTGCATTTAAAATTTAATTTCCATATCGCATCTATTTATACCGTTACATGAATTATAATATTTTAGTGATCGCACATTACAATATTTGAATCATTTTGTATCGTACTAATACTTTACTTACCTCTAAGCCGAATTATGAAACCCTAATACATGGAATTTTTGCAATAAATTAAGTCATAATCTACTTAAGTATAATTATGTTTATCTTACGACAAATCGTATTAAATTCGTTGAATAAATGTTCACAATTTAGAATTAACATCAAACATCTCTATCAAACTGATAAAATATTCATTTAAGTTAATTTCTACATTCGATATAATCTGTCTCAATCTACAGCTAAAATTGTAACCGTGGGTATACATTACAAGATATCAAATGTAAATGTCCGCAGTAAGTAATACTTTAAAAGAATCCTGCAGCTCAAAAGCAAACACTGCAAAGCGAATCTCTGAGATCTTGAACAAACAAACCGAGACGGCTGATCTCACTAATGAAGTGTTCGCATTTAAAACTCGAGAACAACTTGTGTACACTTTTGATAAAATCAAAAAGAGTACCGCGTTCCTGTTTGAGTTATTTGTCGTCACATTGAACGAGTGTTCGGCAAAAAGTCGACGGAGATCAAAGCGATGACGTGGCAGTCTGAAATAACACCCAACCGCACGCACTTGTCAGCGAGCATGCAAGGGACTGCATTGCGAGATTTACGCGTTATGTGTGTGGAATATCTGGGTAATTATATGAAATGAAGTCGGTCTCACCTATTTGAAAATTAGAAAAAGTTCTGAAAAAGGCCGGACATTTTTAAAACCATCTGGACATTTTAGTTTCAAATCTCTCTTTTTCAGTATTCACGTTTTTGTTTTCTAAAAAATCCTCTCAAGACGAAAAGGGTGGACAACGTTCGAACGGGCGTCCCGAAAAGCCGGACATATCCGAACGAATGGTAACCTTAGTCTAACCTAACCCACTATACAGTTCCTGTGATGAATTCTGTTTTCAGCTTTCCGTAAGAACTGTTTTTGCCAAGTCAATGACACTTTGTTCTCATAAAAACGTAAAAACATATCCTGTAAACATGAAAGTTTACGATTCAAAAACAAGGTCAAACATAGAGCTTACAAAAATACCACAAATTCATGACAACGGACATTTCACCGTTCTGGCTATAATAATAACATTTCAGCAATATTTCTTGTTAACGTACACAAATACGTGCCAAAATAGCTCTTATTAAATCTGGAAAAAAGTCTGGAAATTATTTAAAAGGGGAAGAGAAAAACAAAGCGATAAATGCGCAGAGTAATCAACGCTGCGTGTCAAAATGAAAATTGTTTCCGAGTAGTGATACGCGTACGTGTAAAGCTTTCATACTTCAGACGCATGAATAACGAGCGTGCTGCTGGCATAAATATGGAGACAATGCCGCATTCCACTTTTAGCATAACACCTTCTAGCTTGTGTAGTTCTGTGTCATCGCAAAAGTGTCAAGTCATTTCGCATTCCTCCGTCCGTTAGATACCTTCCATTCCTTTTTTAAAATTCAAATATATTCAATTTAAATTAAACACGTCAATCACTGTTCGATTTAATTGATAGCGATTCCATTACTGAATAACTTAATACCGCTTAGTTTAGCGGTATTATTTTGTTGGCTATCGATTGGCAATTACCTCTATGTAGGAATCGAAGATTTTTGTTTGTTTTGTCCCGAAAACATGTGAATGTACATTATCCAAATTCATTAAACTCGAATTCATATCTAGTTTTTTTTGTAACTAGTGTCCATAGATATTACTGATTTTTTTTGGACTTCCTCATTGGTCGATTAGTCTTAAGCGCGACTGCTGAGGATGCGATCCTGGGTGCGATTCCCGGTTCGGGCAAACTGTTATTGATTTTTTACATAAACAATTTCTGAGTAGCAGAGAGGAGTCTAGATTTGTGCCCGGTTGATGTCACTAGGCTCGCCTTCTATTACATGAGACTTAAACATAATTGGCGTAATGTGGGTGTAATATTAGGTGCACCTCTGCCTAACCCTTCGGGGATTACAGGCGTGATGTTATTTAGATTTTACTCAAGCAATAACCGAGACAATGATGATATACTTAAAAATACATATCTAGCCACACGCGCCAGCCATAACTTATGCATGTAACAATGAATCAAGAAAATCGCGTGACACGTTAGAAAATATCATACCAAAGGATTAATCTTCACAATGAAATGCAATAAGAGACAGATAATACATTGATACAGATAAAACACTATTCAGTATTCATTATTAATTCTCATGAAGCAGCTTCGATATTTATCTTGGAAATGCAGTAGCGGTATTGGTCCGTAGCGCCTACGCCATTGCTCAGTAGCGCCATCGGTCGTCAGTGTAGCTTGCGGGTGTACATTATTAATGTTTAGAGGTCCCAACTCCGACTATGCCTAAGCCGACGTCTTGTAGGTGTACAACCAGTAATTATTTTAAATGCAAAGCCTGGTATCGTCGTGTAGGTAGTTAATCTTTGCGTCGCATGTAGATGTAAATTAAACTTCTTGAATCCTGTGTATGTAATTAGGTGGGCTGAAAGTGCTTCCATAGGTAAAGACTAGAGATAAAAGTTGGATAAAGATTAGCGTTGTTGATTAGTCTGTAACTAAGTCTTGCGGTTTCCTAGATTGCGATACGAATATCAATATTAATATTTCATGTCTAGAGACACGCTAGATCATTGTAACCTAATTCTGTCCACATGAATTTGAATGCGCTTTAGTTCTTGTGTCTCATAAAGTTTTTGCGATACAACAGGCAGGTACAGAGAACATATAGTATTAAGTCATATTCAGATATAGTCTGAGGCCGAGGCAAGGTCGAATGGCGTCAAATAGCGTCACAGATAAATAATTTTCCTCATAATCAAAACAGTTGTGCTCCACCGACGTGAGAGTACGCACATAACCTCAAAATGGTATAGATTCAAAAAATCTTTTAAAAATGAAGTGGTTATTTGTTATACTGTGTGTGTTTCTGCTGTGTGTGTGTTTAAATGAAGGGAAGGACTTTATTGTGGGTACACGGGCGAACAATTTATTGATATCGACACAGAAAGTGAAGTACAGGAGTTTACCGCTAATAAGGAGGGACAAGGATTACACTTACATCGATCCGAAGGAGAGAATTATTAAGGTAATTATTTTTTTATCGTTTAAAGAGAAAGCGAGCTACGCCTGTCTTTTCCCCGAATTAGCAAAAGCTTTCACTCTAGAGGAGGACATACAGCTTGATGTTATAAAATCTATTGGTAATAAGGACAGTTTATAGTTTGGTGAATAGAATACAAAACTCCGTCATACACAGCACAATCGCTGCCAAACATATTAAATCTCAGGTCCATGGATAAAATTGCAGACGTATAATACCGACACAACGCCAGTGAAATGCGAAAATAGACGCCGAGATATTTTAGACGATTTTGATATCATAGCAATCGTGACAATTGGAACTATTCCAATTACTGTTTTTATGAAGTTATGAATTCCTGAAATAGGTTTTATTTCTTCCTGACGCCGAGGGGAATTGACGATTGACAGAATGTACACAAGCGTTTAAAATTTTAGTGTTAGACCTAAATACCTTTACCGAGGACGATTCTAATACACATTCTAATATAAGATTTCTCAACGCTTTGTCTTGATCGGCTAGTAACCCATTATGCTAGGAATTTGACTCTGTAATAACCTGAATTGAATTGGACAATTGTACCTCTGCTGACAAGATTACCTCATCATGATTAGGCCGATTACTAAGACTTATTTTGCGTAAAGGTTTCTCACTGGGATGCTTTAATTAAGTTCTTCATGAGCATCATACATCGGAAAGACGTCCATTGCTGGATACAGGGCATAGCTTGGCTACTTTATATCATACAAGCCCGCGATCGCGATCGCGAGCTTCGTTCGCGTGAAATATTTTTTTTTTTTTAATTGTACTTCCCTTTTTGATTTTTTTACAACACTAATTCTTATTCTAAAATAAAAGTAGTTTTAGTTACCCCTTATGACATAAACTATCTGCCAGTACAAGTCCCGTCAAAATCGGTCCAGGCGTTCGGAGATTAGCCGTTTGAATCGGATATTGTTAACCATTTTTAAGGGTTTTAATTTTTTTGCACAAAACCTTGATTCTTTAAAAGTAGCCTATGTTAGACATTATAACATCAGCTATCTTCCACCAAAATAGGTCAAGCCGTTTCGGAGATTAGTCGGAATAAACAGACAGACAAAATTGAAAAAAAATGTGTTTTTGTTACCGTATATAATTTCATATGCATTCAGTAAAAAAATGTTATTTTGATATTACAAACAGACACTTCAATTTAATTTATTTGTATAGATGTATAAATTTAGAGTACTTGACATTAATGTATGTTATTTCACAATGTAGTTTATACACTAAACATCATACGTATCTTTCGTTTTTTTATTTATTTTTATGGAATTTACTAATCTGTACACAGCAGATCTTTAGAAAGCGGATGTTTACAGTTGACAAGCTATGCTTCAATACCTATTGTTTTTAATTCTCTGACACAAAGATTCCGTCATCAATGTATGGATACCATTCGTTAATGTATAGTGTTTTATCTCGTTTATTCTCTCTCAAGAAATAAACGTAGACTGCAGTTATTTAACCGAGATTCAGTCTTAGGGGTAATTGCTTAGCAATTGATTTATCTATATTACTCTGATAGTTTATACCTGACATTAAAGCCTCTGCCTACACGGCTACACCAGCATTTAGTGGAAACATTCTCACGATATTTTGTATTGAAATTTATTCTAAAGACCTTTATTTGCGTGTTTGGTAGTCACAGTAGATATGGCTTCTCTTAAAGAATAGGTCAACATCAATATACTTCTTCACTTGTCTTGGTCTGGTGAAACATGAAATAAGTATTTTGTTCAGAAGGTGAGCACTAGCATACATAAAACTTTATTTACCGTGTGGTTAGTGCCTAACTTGGTGTCAGTGTTTTTATGCCGCTCATGAGCTTCTGACTTGATACAAACTGAGGTCATCAATCTGAAATAAGTATTTTGTTCAGAAGGTGAGCACTAGCATACGTGATACTTTTCCTACAAAATACATACTTCTTCTTTATCGTGTGGTTAGTGCCTAACTTGGTGTCAGTGTTTTTATGTCGCCCATGAGCATACATACTGACATACATACTGATGTCATTAATCTGTCGTGACAATGTTCTTCTCAGTTATTTTTAAAAAATCATAACATTACGCCTGTAATCCCCGAAGGGTTAGGCAGAGGTGTACCTAATAGTAGCTACACCCAGATTTCGCCAGTTATGTTTTAAGTCCCATGAATAGGGAGCGAGCCTATTGCCATCAAATCCTGTGGCTGTTACTGAGAAATTACTGATGGAAAAACCCAATAACACTTTGCCCGACCTGGAAATTAAACCCAGGACCTCATGCAAAAATATTCATCCACCTATAAGAAGCTACACTGCTTCCACTGTGTATTTTTTTATGTCAAGGTATTGATAGAAGCTTTTTTTTCCACCATTTAATTCCAATCTCCCAGATTACAATCCAAACACAATTTTACTAAGTGCATCTATTGAAGCCATTAAAAATGTACAATCAATTAAAAGTTAAAACTTTAAAAGCTTTCATCCACCAACCGAAATCCGTTGCGAAACCATCGGAAATAGCATGCAAACACATCATCAAAGTAAACCGAACCGAACGAAAAAGCACGATGAAAAAAGAGAATATTTTTATCCAGTAAAACTAGTGGTTTCCCACTTAGCTTTGATGAAACTTTGATGAACACATAGCCGGCAACACGGATCGCTAGCGTGTCGCAAATTGCTTCGGAAACGATGTCGCGTGTACATATTGGAATGGACTCTTCGAAATTATATATTTACGTACACATCGCGAAAGAGTTGGGTATGCAGGTGAAATTAAAACATCTGCAGTAATACTAGAGCAGGGAAACAGAAAGCAAACCAAATAATTAAAAAATACTATCATTGCAAAACTTATTGCAAAAATTAGAAAGAAGAAAGAAAATACATTTATTTGGCACATGCCACAAGTGCATACAGTACAAAAAAAAAATATATAACAAATAAAAAACAAAAAAATTAAAAAACTTAAAATCTAAACAAAAAATAAAAATAAAATAGTGTGACACTGTGTGCCTCACGGCTGCGCCAAATAGGCCCAGTTCAGCAAAATGCCGGACAACTAGTGCCCGACGCTGGTATTCAACTGGACCTGAAATTAGTGAGGTCCCGGATGTGAAGCAGTTTTATATTTTGTGTCAATGGTGGTGGTGAATAGGTACTTAAATATGAGAAATAGATCTGCATACAAAAAAAAAAAAAAATAATAAAATAAAATAAACTAATTATTAAAACCTAGACACGAACAAAGTTGTTAATAAAGTTGATCTACAAGTAAACAATGGATTAGTCTACGTTTATTTAATCTCAACTAACAATACTATAAATTAGAAGATATACCTACATACCTACTTGATGGATGAGGGTGTTTTTTTTTCCTCTTTAGGACCGTATACTTAGTATACAGGGTGGAAGTGACACCGACATTTCCTACAAAAGTGCAATACCTACACGGTCAAAATGTATAGAATATGATATTCACAGATGTGAATGATATATACTATTTGACTACACGTGTCTGTTGTAGTCAAATAGTATGTAAGCACATTAAAGATATGTACTCCACATATCTTTAATGTGATTTGTCTATAGAATTCTGACTGTGGCATTTTTCAAAGGGAAGCCGGTAGGAATCGAGTTCTATGGAACGTTCGCCACTAATATCTGTTTTTAAAAATTACCCATGAAAAATTTCGATGTGGGGGGTTCAGAAGGATGCACTGAATACGTGGTAACCATTTGTGCGTCATCGTCCCTTACACCCTGTATAGGTTGGTACAGGTAATAATACTCTCAGATCTATTATGCACTGCGCAGACAACGTTCATTGATATGCAGTCAATCAATCAAGACTTACACAAACAATGACAAAACCTTGAAGTCACAGAATACGCATAATTTAACTAGATATATCTAATAAAATTCAATTGTAGGTTCTTACCTAATTAGCTGTCTGTATACTAAATTATTTTGCATACAGTACTTAAATACCAAAGTATACCAGTTCCTTGCTAATCTTGCATTGAAGAATTGTGACAGCTGCTGAGATTCTCAACAAGGTTGTAAAAATAAGAAAGGATTTATAGCCCGTAGGCGCTTTAGCAACGCAACTAGCCTTTTTTTCTTTTTTACTGATACATGCAAAATGTTTCCAAACATCTGTTGCGTGGAGGGAAACAAAAAGCTTTGCTTTAGTTATTTAAAATACACCACGTTTAGAATCTTAATTTGAGGAGGGTGAAAATACAAATGAAAAGGTCACTCGACCAATACCTGAGGAGGCTCTCGTTGTACCTAGGACTCGTCCTCGACAGCCGGTGGAACTTCGTGGAGCACTTCCGACGTTTGGCTCCCAAACTGGAACGGACAGGGGCTGCCTTCAAGCGGCTCTTGCCCAACCTGAGGGGTCCAAACGCCTCCTGCCGGAGGCTATACGCGGGGGTCGTGCGGTCCATGGCCCTTTACGGGGCCCCGGTGTGGGCGCGTTCTTTGAGGCGGCAAGCCGCCCACTACCTGAACGCGCCCCAAAAAGTAATAGCCATAAGGCTAATCCGGGGGTACCGCACGATCTCCGGCGAAGCGGCTAGCCTCCTTGCCGGATTGCCGCCATGGGATCTGGAGGCGATAGTCCTCGCACGCCTGCACGAATGGCGCGCGGAGGCACTACGTCGGGAGGAAACTCCGCTGCCGCGGCAAATTGCTGCTCAGCGGACAGACCTCCGGCGTGATCTCATGGCGACATGGAGAGAGCGACTGTCGCAACCCCGTGCAGGGCACGCCACCATAGTGGCGATAAGTCCCCTCTTTGAGGAGTGGCTAGAGAGGCGCCACGGCGCCCTCACCTACCGCCTGACGCAGGTCCTCACCGGACACGGTTGTTTCGGGAGGTTCCTGCACCGAATCGGGCGGGAGGAAACGCCCGGGTGTTTCCACTGCGAGGATCGTCCGGAGGACACGGTGGAGCACACCGTGGAGGTCTGCCCCGCTTGGGCGGAGCACCGCCGTGTCCTCGTAGCGCGATTGGCGGCGGCGATCTCTCGCGTCAGGCCTTGGTTCAAGCCATGGTCCGGAGCGAGAGGGAATGGGAAGCCGTCACCTCCTTCTGCGAAGCAGTCATGCTAGTGAAGGAGGTGGCGGGACGTGAGAGGGAAAGAACCTCACGTCCCAGTCGCCGCGGGAGACGCCCTGGGCGTCGGGGGTCACGTGGTGGCTCCCGGCCACCGTAGGCGCGGGCCTGTGGATGGCGAGTTATGAGCCAGCTCGCCGTCCGGCCGTCTTATGACGACAGGCCGTGTCGACGGCGCGTTCGTGTTCCACGTGCGCCTCAAAGAGATGTCAGCAAATAAGTAGGGGTCCGCAAGGACCGATGCCTGCCAGGGCTGCGGGACTGTTCGAAAGAGATACCGTGGCCCTGGAACACAAAGGGCAAAGAAGGAACATGGATGGGTTTTAGTCAGTACAAGTCTGACACTCCCTTCCGCTCCGCCCAGAGTGGGGGGGGTCATTTGATGATTTCCCATCCGGAAAAAAAAAAAAAAAAAAAAAAGGAGGCTCTCGTTAGGCAGCAGGATCAAGGAGTTGATTTAGAAAGCGATATTCCTGGACACGGCTCGTATTGTTAGAAGGTTCCTCTCTCTGGAGCCCTGATCGCCGGTAGCTTGGACACTGTTCCTGATACCGGTCGGCTACTCTTTTTTAATATTTCCAAATGTTAATATTTATTTTAGATTTAAAAATATTATTGATAAAAATGTAATTAATTTGTACAGAAATAAATAAAGGAAAAAAATCTCAAGAGTTCAAAATCGAGAAATCGTCATTCATTGTTTTATGTTTTAACATAGCTCGCTTTTCTCATAATCTGTATTGGGTCTCAAGCAATAGGGTAACGACCTTTTCGCTACGGCTCAATTCTATTGTGATGCCACTACGGACTTAACCATACTATTACCATAATGATAATATAATAATACACAACTAGAACAACAACTGTCTTCCTATAATTTGAAGAGATATACTTATTTGCGTCATATTGGACACTAGTGCTACTGCTAATCACAGTTGGGCATAGTGTTATTGGGTTTTTTCATCAGGATTTTTTCTGTCCACTCCAGAGTATAGATTTGTGGTTGATAGCATAAGGGTCGCCCCCTATTACATGGGACATAAACTTAAAAAAAAAACTGGCGAAATTTGAATGCCTACACTGCCTTCTATAAGTACCTACACGTCAGCTTAACCTTTCAACGAAATAAATTCGTGATGTTACGTTTGGACACTACTTAATTAATTACCATAATCATATCATCACTGATTGTGTCGTACTAAATAACGCAAGAAAAAGCCATATTAGACCATTTCCCACCAAATTATGACGTTTGCCAAATATTTTTCTTCCAGTCTAACCAAACACAGTTTAGACTGTACATCTGTTTTCACAAGGATTAATGACCCGTCTGACCCCTTTAGTGTGGCCAGTGGTCTTGCATGCATGAAAGTTATACCAGCAGTTTGGGTCAACTTCAGACGTCCTTGACCTTGACAAAAGTTCTCTGTGCCAACTATAAATAACATTTTATAGACCTGAGCAGTGACTGTTTGAGATTTTGGACCTGTTAGGTAGCAAGCGTGCTGTAAAATCATAAAGATATCGGTATTCTAGGAACTAATGACGAAGTCCAATGGCATTTATAAACTAGATCGTGAAACGATGAGACAATAATAAAATCAATTAGAAATTACCATCACTTAAACAATGACTAGATTAGACCAGTGAGGCCTTCAAAAATGTAAATAACTTCTTGTAGTTTCAGCCGAAAGACGTCCACTGCTGGACATACCCCTCCGTCCCGCTACATTGACCGATCCCGTGCGACTCACATCCAGCGGACCCCCGCAACCATAACCAGGTCATCGGTCCACCTAGTGGGAGGCCTTCCAACGCAACGTCTTCCGGTTCGCGGTCACCATTGTAGAACTTTACGGCTCCATCGGCCATCCGCTCTGCGAGCAATGTGCCCTGCCCACTGCCTCTTAAGTAGCAAATTTTTTTGGCAATTTTTCGGGCTACGTCGGTAACCTTGGTCCTTTTGCGGATATCCTCATTTCTGATTTGATCACGCAAGGAAACTCCGAGCATAGCCCTCTCCATTGACCTTTGGGTGATTTTAAGCCCTCTGATGAGGCCCATTGTGAGCGACCACGTTCAAAACGATACTCTCACTTAATCAAGCAGGACATTAATGTGTTTTAAATTGTGTTTCAGGGCATCATCGCTCGGGATCTCTCCCGGACGGACACAGAAGTGACCGTCACTTCCGGCGGCATAGGCGCCACGAATGTGACACTTCACCTCAAAACCGGCAGAGGAGAGGAACTCAACTATCTAATACTCATATTTAGCAATAATATCAAGTGAAATATACCTATTATAAATTATATGTCTATGTTCTCATATTTAATTGACAATCTTGTCGTTGAGTCTCACAAACAAGTTTATGACAAGGAATTCTAGATATTATCAAATAGGTCACTGTGAAATATTGGTTCACATAGTCGATATTCATATTGAAATTGTTGAAAGTTGATTTATGAATGTTTGACTAGCTAGTTATTATAAACATGAAATCAAAGTCGAAACAATTTGGACTGCCTTAAATAAACAAAAGAAAGACCATTAATTTTTTGCTGAACAACAAAAAATATTAAAGAAAGACATCAACAGAGATAAAATTAAAAAGCAATCACAATTTATGAACATCAGAATGAAAGAAATATTTCATTTTGTTGCGTCAAGATAACTCAAACGACTCGTAACAAACAGAAGAGACAACAAAGTCCTTACAATTCTGATATGATAAGAGCAACTTGACAATCGGAGAATACAATCTTCTAAGAATAGCAAGCTCCGCGAGGAACAATTTTCAACAGATACGTAAACAAATAGAAATAAATAATTTAAAAGTGTAACATTTAATTTTCTGATAACGATGTTTGAGTAATGTAACGAACATTTGATTAATTAAATATTTTTTAGTTTAGTATGCTTCGTAGTAACATCATAACATCACGCCTGTAATACCCGAAGGGTTAGGCAGAGGTGCACCTAATAGTACCTACACCCACATTTTGCCAGTAATGTTTAAGTCCCATGTAATAGGGGCGAGCCTTTTGCCATCAACCGGGCACAAATCCAGAGTCCGTGGCTACTACTGAAAAAATCCTGATGGAAAAACCGAATAACACTTTTGCCGACCCGGGATTCGAACCCAGGACCTCATGCTCAGCAGTCGCGCTTGCGATCACGCAATCAGTATGCTTTGCAATCGAATTCAATAAACAAAACTAAATAGTATATTGAATAACAGATCGGGATTTAAATCTAGTAGTAGTAGTTTAAGCCTTTCTCTTAGCAATTGAATCAAAACAAAGTAGTAAAATAGACACTGTTTTAAGAAGAAAATTCTTCTCCGAAAAACAGATCCGTCTCGCTATCAAAAAAACGAGCAAGAAAATATTTATCCACACACTCGTAAAAAACATGTCCACAGACCAGACCCTTGTTTGCGAATGCAACAGCCAACAAGATAACAACATCAAACAGAGAGCACACTAACGAAGTAGGTCCGTACTGCACACATCTCCCCTAACACAAATCAATTTTAGCGAATTGTCAGTGCACAGGGTGTTTAAACTAAGGGAGAGAGGGGCTAATGGAGACACACGCATTAAACCGGGCCGCGTGCAGCGACAACATTGACATAGACCAGGGGGCCTAATTAGTTTAAGCCTGTGGCCGGCGCCCCGGAGATGGAGGACAAAGATATAGAGATGTAGGAAGTGACCTTTTATGCCCGGCATCTATTGACGCCACGAAGGAATTACACACCATCCTGACGACACACAAAATCTTGCATCGCGCTGTTCAACTTATCCGCGGGATTACAATATATGTTCATTATGTTCCTACTTCTATACTGTCTTGAAGCTTTATTGTATGTGCAGATGGAGCTGTTACACCTTGTAAATGACAGTAGAATGGCTGACCGCTCTCCAGACTTGCCTGGTCAGCATTAATTAACTTAGACGCCCTATTCATGGGCTTGCACGCCAGTTCAATCTGAATCCCGGTACGGGTCGGAAGTCCTGCATCATTTTATTTCCTATTATCTTACTAATTCTAAGTCCGAGTTCTTTAAAGTAATAAATTCTATTCCCAGTTTAATCAAATAGTTTTTTTCAAACAAGAATTCGAACTCTTGTTTAATAGATCGAAGACTTGCCGAAGACGTTTTTGTAATTGGATGACAAACTAGGCGACGATATCTGATAGCCACCGCCACCTACTATAGGCATCACTAATACCAGACAGGACGAGGCATCGCAGATGAGATAAAACTGAAATGTTGCCTGTAATAACACCGGCATCCTTTAAACAGAACATAGCAATGCTGCATAGCATTATGACAGACATAAGTAAAGGTATGGTACTTCTATGAATAAATTCTTTCAATAGATTTCTACTGCAACTAAAAACTAGTGATCAGAGTTGATTGTAATGTGGAAGGTAAAGAACTGGCTGCTTTATTAATTACGGTATTTTATTTATTTTTACTTTAATATAAAACGACAATTACATTCGTTACAGAAAACGCTATCCGTACATTCCGTATCTGCAATTCTGCATCTCACAAACATGATACAATGCATAATACCTATGAGGATTCTTAAAATAATGTAGAATACTTCATAGACCGAAGAATATACAACATTAGTTTTAGTATATGCGAAACCTGAAACACGTGTCTAGTAGTTTTATGTAAAGAATCTATATACAAAATTTCAAAACTGTGTCATGAAAAATCACAAAGTTATAAGCTTGTTCTGATACCTGGTTGTCTGCTCTAAAACGTGGTCACCACGCAGCGCGCCCGTGCACGCGCCTCCAGCGTTGTCTTCAGCTCATAGATAATAATAATTTGGCAGTAGGTACTTAAATGATTGCGATAGGTACTTATTGTCGCTCGGTATCCAACATGTAACTTTTTTTAAATTTTTTTTTTGACAAAATATAACATGGGTTAAAAATTATTGGAATCGATTCAGTTACTTATTCTGAACAAACTATATTTAGGTTTCGCATATACTAAAAATAATGTTGTATAAATGTAGTCCAGGCAATGCAGTTAGTTTTTTAACAATTATTTCTTGGTGTTCTACTTATTCTGTAAAGAATAAGATTATTTATTTATTATTCGCAAAAAGTTCATTGATTCTTAGTTTAGTCATTAAATATCCGTAATAGCCAATAACTTTAGTGCATTGATTAATGAAAGCTCCGCTTTGCAAATGAAAGCAATAACAAACTTTGTATTCATAATAAATCAAGCATATCAATTATAATCATATTAATCAAGCAACTCTGTTATCGAAAGTGTCTCGCAACGCAATAAGTCGTAAACATAAATAAATTAACAAGGAATGTTCGCAGAAATGTAACTCTGAACAAAACATATCTAATGCATATTTATTTACTTTGAAATGGCAGTGAACATTAATCTAGATTCATACCAACAAGGATTTTTGATCCACGGGAGAAAAACATGCCAAGCTTTTACCAAACATTAAAATTAATGCCACATCCAGACAGACGGTTCTATATCTTTGCTCTGTCCAGTAGGGTGCCGTTCCAGCCTTCACATTTTTATCCAGGGATCAAAAAGCGCCCACTATTACAATTTCAACGTATTACCGTAATACAAAAGTAATTCAATTTCGTGTCTGTTGGTGGTTTCAACGTCCAATTCATTACTGCGAGCTTAATTAATTCACAACCACATTATACTATCAGTTCATATAAATTAAACGAATTAAGTACTCCACTGATAACAGAACTGGGACTTGATTATCGAGTTTCGAACGGAAACGCTAATTTTACGAGTTATGTGACGTCTACAATGGGCTGGGTCTCCTGTGTTTTGACGTAAAGTTCGAATAAAGCACTTATTTCACCTCAATTAGCATTAATATCAACATCAAAATTGTCGGCCAGAAATAGTGGGACCACAAAATGAGGACATAACACGAAGATAGTAATAAAACGTGAATTCTAAGCTGTAAAGCAAATGTGCTTAATAAATTCAGAGACCTTATTGGTCATATGCAAATATCTTGTTGCATTTAAATACCAACATAAACGCAAAATGTTCCGATTATGACTCAGGCCTTTGGCAGAGTACTTACACCGACATCCGTTAAAAAAATTAAAAAGTATTAAATATAAAATGCGCACATCAAAGTAAAATGATGCAGGCTCCCTGCAATATTTTTGCCAACGAATCGGTTTTAAAATTGGTCGTTTTTTCCTTTTACGCGGGGCTAGCAGGGAGCGAGAGATGAAAATTTGACAGTAATGTAGGCAACCACTTTCCCGCGCTAGACGCACAGGCATAAATAAAACATGGACACCGGTAATGCACTCTTTGCTTCCCTCGGAATATTTCGCTTCGCTAGAATAAAACGTTATGTGAATCGATACTAGTAAAGCCGTTCCGAATTGATATTTTAGAGACTGTGCTGAATACAGCAAATATTTTTGATAGATCGTTTGACTGGTTATATAAAAGAGTACTTCACTAGATTAAAAACGAAATGCAGTAATTTTTCGATGAGTTTTCTATTGATATTTTGACCACCGTGCAGTGAAACCTAATATGTGGAAGCATGTAATGGGACATCGTTGTACAGCCATCCTGAAGTGCACTCGGGACTCGAAGTTCATTCAATTACTTTTATGGATATCTTCACAGAAACCGCACTACTTTCAAAGAACAAAAATCAAATACAAGCCAAAGACGTCGTCGTGACGAAGTTAATCTTGGATTGACACTAGAGAACAAGAAATGTATTTGTGTATTTAATTCCACGAAGAGCAATGACTCACAATGCTTGTAGGCGACAGACCAACACCCTGTTTATGCACTATTAAAGCATTTATGCACTATTAATGCAATAATGCAGCATTGCTTGCGTATCATTAAATGTTAACAAGCGCAATCGTGTCGGCTGACCAGTAACACACCCTATAAAATCTTGGTCATACAAACTTAAGTGCCGAAATGAAAAAGGAAACGGACACCAGCCCGCTTTACAGTACAAGTGCCGAAATGGCCGGAAGGACTCAAGTAAGCTACAAAATGGAGCAAATATTTCACATAAATCGTTATGATTATGACCCATATAATTCTATATTAAAACCAAAACAAACGGAACCAGTTTAAATTTAATTCTCGTAAATAATTTCGAACATTAACGTTTAAAAGCTAAATGTATCACCCTCTACGCGGTAGGCCCTCGACGGTGTTTTGTCATAATTCTAAACCCGTAAAATTTTCCGAGGACCTACCTAACAATAAAGGTAACTTAATGTTATGATTTAAGCGTGACCAAAGCCCGGGTAGTAAAGTTGTCCCTTCGTTTCCCCTTTACCTAACTCAGGGTGAAACTCAGTGAAATTCGATTTTGATGCGTCCGTAGTCCCATCAAAAAGTAATTTCCCATGAAAACAAAAGCCGCCAAGAAAATTTCTAATTCGATCCAATCTAAATCCAATTACCTATACCCCGTGTTGGTGCTTACACGGTGAACACACGCGTGCCTACAGATTTACCCAAGAATATCGATCGACTACCCTAGACGAAGTATTACTGAAACAGTTCTAATAGAAAAACTTAGTACCTTTCATCAGACCAAAGTGCAACCACATTTTCTTTGAAAAGAATAAGATGTTGATTGATCTTCAAAAAAAATATCGATCAGTAAGTTTCTGTCTAAAGATAACATAAACAACCAACAGCTTGTATGTCAATACAATAATAATTTGATTAATAACTGTTGAAAATGAGTGATTAAAAATATCGTTCAGATAATTTATGTACACTCAACAACATAACACAAAAAACTATAAACAAATATATTCGAGTCAATGAAACTGTTGAAAAATCCACTCACAGAATGAATGATGGCTGGAGGATGTAACATGTTAGCAGAAGTGATGAAAGATAACCCGACTTTGTTTATGAATAAGTCAGATTAAATTGATCTCTGTCAATAAATGCGATAGGTTTTTTTTTCTGTGTATTTCTTGTTACATGCCGAAATTAAATTAATGCGATTGAAATCGACATAACATACATAAACATAACATCATGCCTGTAATCCCCGAAGAGCTAAGCAGAGGTGTACACCCACATTTCGCCAGTTGTTTAAGGCCCATGTTATAGGGGGCGAGTCTATTGCCATTAACCGAGCCCAATTCCAGACTGTGTGGCTGCTACTGAGAAATTCCTGATGGAAAAACCCAATAACACTTTGCCCGATCCAGGTATCGAACCCAGGACCTCATGCTCAGCAGTCGCGCTTGCGACCACTCGACCAACGAGGCAGTAAACAACGCTTGAAAGCAACGCTATTGAAAATCTAAGTAGATGGGTAATTTCAGAGCCGAATTTTTTTAAATGTCCACTGCAACTGCACTGCAGCACACTGCCCAGCTTGCATAACAGAAGTTACGGCCATCAAAATAATATTAACCTCTCAACGCTGCGTGGGTGTATTTTACAATCCCGTATTAAAACTATCAGGTTCTGCAACCTCATTAACCAGGGAGTACCTTACAGACTACTCGTAAATAATGAGGGTTATGACCATAGCTACCACGCAACATGTCGCTAAGCCTCCGCCAGTTGTTATAAACAGCTTAAGCAAATTGTAAAAGTTTTATACCCGATAACAAGGGTTAGTGATTCCGTTATGTTGGCATATAATACCAACAAACAGGATCATAATTTTTGAGCTGATCTTGGTGTTAAAGGAAGGAAATGATAAAAGTTTGGTAAAACCATATATCAATGGATTCAGAATGATACTTCGGAGAGGTATTTGTCTCTTGTCCAGCTGTAGATCTGATGTCTTTTGGCTGAACGATGATCATAAAATTGTTTTTTGGTTCGTGTTCGAGAAACCAACCCTGAATCCATCATTCTCTTTCCCTTATCCCAATTCATTTGGGGTCGGCACAGCATGTCTTCTTCTTCCATACTTCTCTATTACGCCTCATCTCATCAGATACCTCCTTTCTTGCCATAATCGTCCTTTACACAGTCCATCCATTGTTCCTTTGGTCTTCCTCTACTCTTATACCCTGGGTGGGTATAAGAGTAGAGGAAGATTTCACACTCTAAAAAACTAACCCCGAATATAGTAGGAAAATGGCTAGGCATACTTATTACCAATGGAAAAACTAAATATGAAAAATATCAAAGGATAAGAGCTTGGTAATACCAATAAGCAATTCAATAAATTCGCAATGATGCTTGGAAGAGCCCAATGTCCAGCTGTAGATCAGATGCCTTATGGTTAAACGATGATGAAGAATTTGATGAAAAAAAATGGCTAGGCATACTTATTGCCCATAGAAAAAACTAAGTACGAGAAATACGGTACTGAAGTGAGGAAATCAGCACTTGTGCAAAGTTGTCACTTGCCCAACGAAAATACTGCAGATATTTGTGGACCACCAACAAAGCTGATGCCAATACTGCAGCATGTAACTAAGATATGAAAGACATGCCAAAATAAATTTTACGGTATGCTATTTCCAGAAACAAGGTCGTGTTAGTGACGTCTTTCATATCTATAAAATCTAGGCAAATTGTTCACGTGTACGATAAATACGAGGAAATGGAATATTAAATTATTTATAGCGCCCTAACATTGTGTCTAGTTCCAGAGTGTGACACCTTTCGTTGCCATTACTATTCTCCAAGCTATTTCATATTTAGAGGATAAGAAAGGCGTGGAAAGGCCTATACAAGCTGGACTGATGAAATAGCAAACAAAGTGCGGCTGGTTGTAGTAACTATGTAGGTATGCTTGGTAAGTCCTACAAGCGTATGTCCGACCGTAGTGTAGCAGTGGACGAACTCCGGTTGAATTAATTATGAATATAGATAGCATATTTCAACCTATAATATACCCAGTACTGGGACACAGACTAGGTAAAGCTCGTGGCTAAATAATAACAGCCGCTTGGATCAGGTTTAGCCGCGTTGGCCTAAGTTGGTCTGTGGACGGGTCATCAGTGACCACCCATTACATACCGAGTTTCTTCCATGCCTCGGAAAGCACGTTAAGCTGTTGGTCCCGGCTGTCATTTGTAGATTTTTGACAGTCGTTACAGGTTGTCCGTGGCCCGAAAGTCTGACAACCAGTCTTACCAAGGACTTTATCGTATTACCCAGTAATATAAAGGTCGTGGAGGTCAGATAGGCAGCGGTTCCATGTAAAATACTGGTATTCAGCTGCATCCGGTTAGACTGGCAGCCGACCCCAACCTTGTTGGGAAAAGGCTAGGCAGATGATGACTGGGTCACAGCCCTTTTCTCAGTGACAGAAGGTTGCACATAATCGACAACGAGGGTTTAGTGCGGGTTGGTAATTGTCCCGCGTGTCTTCGAATTTTCGGTTCTAGGAGATTTCGGTTTTATCTTGATGTTTTCTTTCACGGTTCTCAGAGCAGTGGTGGTGATTGAATAATTTACTTGCTTGGGTTCGAACCTACAACCGACAACTCCCAAGTCGGAGGTTATACCACTGGACCACCAGTGCTCTCCATCTCTATGATCAGAATTTCAAGAAGATTAAATTTTGTTTCCCTTCTTACTTAACTGAACTACTTTAACGCGATCGCAAAGCTCTAACAAAACAACAAAAAAACCAGTAGCAAACCTCCTTCTGGACGGTAACAAGCGTGCAATTATTAGCGCAGTACGAACGAAGTAACTCAGACAACATTTTGTGTCGAGCGTAAATTTTCTTAGTTGCCAACGTTTAATTACTTTACTGCAGCTAAATCACTTGTTAGACTTGTTCTTGTAAGGTAATTGCGATTATTTAGATTGATTTAAATCGTTTTTATTTACACTGTGGGAGTGAGTAGGAATCGAATCGTCATGCCTGAACGTGCCTCGTTTAAGTGATGTGCCTATTACAATTTATCTACTTGGGATTATCTTGAGAGATTAAAAACTGGACAGGTTACAAATATTTGATAAATGCTTCTTGTCTTTAGCTTGTTCTGTTCAATTTCTAGATTCCAATGCTCATCACTGTCCGACAATTACACAGAAACAAATAATTTAATTAAACCATATAATGCAAACTGTTATAGACGAAATGCAAATGACAAAATATCTACACATTGTCAAATTCCTTTAAAATCTGTTCTAGCGATATTCGCCCGGATGATTTAAATTGTGTACCTCTAGTAGTAATGTCATAAATCAATGACGGAACAAAGGTAATTCCATAAAATACTGATGCAATCGAATAAAATTAATACCTCAACAGCATGCTTGTCTAATCATTACAGCCAAAGGACCAGCTAAGTTCAAAGAAACACGAAGCCCAACAAGAATATTCTTGTCCGACATTTATCTAAAGCATTTCACTCGTAAATCTCCCTCGATACATTTTTAATTGATAACTTTCCTATACAAAAGATATTTCAATATCAAAGGGCTCATTATTTGGGCCCAACAAAACGTAACTGTCACTAATTCATTATGTTCTATCTCATTTTAATGGAATTCTATAAAAAATAGTTGCCGCAATGATTTATGAGTGTTATCGTAACGCTGGCCTGTGTTTTTTTTAACTTGCGATAAGGGAAGTAACAGAGGAAGCAGCCCGTGATTTATTGTTCAGGTCAGTTAATATTTTTTCAATGAACCTCTGTTTATTGGACACGCAGGCATAAAAGAATTTTTGGTTATAAAATTAAAATCAAAGTCATATTTATTTCCACCCACAGCTTACTGATCGCTGCATATTTTATTGTATCTGATAAGGTCTGATTGATTTTTGTTTATAATATTTCCCAATGTTCTTTACATTACTTCGTTGATTTAAGTAGAAGAATAATGCAAAAGTACTCGCGTGGGTTCCCAGATTTTGCGACGGATGTCTCAACATGCTAAAATGGCCGCACAAAAAGACGGATTATGATAATCAACGCCCAAATTGGGCACGTAAAAGGAGAATGTAGCTAATATATTCACAGCTGCGTTTGAGTGCAGGTAAACAATAGGTTCTCGAAGTTGTGCGGCAAGTATTGCAAGTCCATGAATCATCAGAACACCCTCACACTTCCGCACGTATTACTGCTAATTAAAACCCGAAGAGAGACCGGAGTCCCGGCTGTCGTGTCCTAAATAGGGTTACCAGAAGACAAGTTCGAATGTCCGGGGAAGTCTCAATCAACAGAATGTTTCGAAGTTACAAATAAGTGCCTGTCTGTACAAACTTAGAGAGAAATCTGTGTTTGATTTAGAATAGAGGAACTTGATATAAGTCTTGTCAATTTGCCAGAGCAACCTGCTCGATTTGGCGACCATACGGTTGCAAACGTTTTATCAAAAACCAAAACAATTTTGTCAATTTTTTAATATAGTGCAAGTAGTGCTCTTCTTTAAGTAATGGGGCACTTAGACTTAAGTTTGCAATGTTTTACTTTATTATATGTAATAGTGTACTCATTGTTGAAGAGCCAAATAAAATAAATTAATAAATAAATTTCTGGATCCATAAATGACTATAATTCAGCAAAGGCCATCTGGCGACCCTAACAGATAATTAAAATGCAGCAGTTCTGCAGTATCGTATCGCCCCCAAACGTCACTTGCGCCATAAAACTTCACGAACACGCCTGCGATGACGCACGGACAGCTTAATGGAAGCGAGAGAATCCGGAGACGATTTCTGAAGCTCAACGATAAATAATGAGTTGAAAAAAATGAATTCTGTGGCCTATATTTGCATGAGGAGACTGTATTCCGGATAAACTTCGAAGTTGGTAAGAGATTTTGCATTGCGGAATGATTTTGAAATGGAGATGAGTTTTAAATCCAAGGTGCTTCGATAGTTTTGTTAATTGACTGAGATATTTCAGTAACGATTTTGTTATATTTCTTCATGGAAATAGTTTAGTTTTTGATTGTTGCCTTCACATAATATTTCGTCACATTAATAACTTCAAAGTGGAATGTAAGCTTGTGTCGAACTTGCACTCTTCGTGTTTCAAAATTTCAAATTCATCCGTCATTACGATGTTGCAAGTAGCCAATTTGCGATCCAGTCCCTTGCCAGAGTTACCAGTATGTAAATGTGAAGCGGTTTCGAAAATAGACGCATTCTGACGAAGTTCAGACGTTCAGGGAACGAACACATGGCGTCATTAGGCCGTCTGTCACACTGATAGAAGGATACAGTTTCGTACATACATATCCACCCTACAGTAACTAAACTTACTTGAAACTTCCCTAGTAGGGCCGCCAACGATAAAGCTAATAACTTGGGACAATGAGTTTCGAAGTTATGAAGTAGCGATTGGATATTAATTTGTTCTATACTTGAGTAAGTATTATATCGATGGGCCATATATCAAATATATGCGTGCCCCATTTTGCAAACCTAAAGTAAGTTTATAACTTAAGCTATAAATTGTGAAGGGAGAGAAGTTAATATCATTTTATGAAGATATTAAATTTAACCTAATGTGAAAATGATACATAATATTCAATGAGAGGTATGAACCAACATAACACAACATCACGACCGCAATCTTGAAGGGTTAGTCTGAGGTGTACCTATGGGGTGAACCCCATATAATAGGGGAAGAGCCTATTGCCATCAACCGGGCACAAATCCAGACTCCGTGTCTGCTACTGATAAATTCCTAATGGAAACGCCTATAACACTTTGCCCGACCTGGGAATCCAACTCAGGACCTCATCCTCATCAGTCACGCTTGCGATCAATAGACCAACGAAGCAGTCAGCTATTAACCAAGTCTGCTTTAAAAGCGATAGTTTTTGCTTTCCACTAGTCGTAGTCAAAGTAGAGCATCATTTAAAAAAAGAAAAGCTAGACACAACAACGAAATTAGGACAACCGTGTTCTCATAATTCAAAATTATGAAAACAAATAAAAAAGGTTGTTATGGCAGAAAATATGAAATTGCCAACGATTAATAATGCGATGCAAATAGATCCAACTGGAACATTTACATGAAGAAATTCAACAGATGGCAACCGTACTTATAGAATAAAGCCGCCGAACCCGTGGGCGGGCACTACACTTCACTACAGGCACCGCCTGAGTCACTAAGTGCTTCTCCAAACAACGACAATAACGCAAACGCGATGGTTTGCGTAACAGTTACGTGTGAAAGTCCAAATCAGTACACTGATACCGATAACCTAACGTTACTTCACTTAAAAGGACTGGTGATAAATAGTGAGAACATTTTAAGACTAGATAAAGCGCTTTAAGTACTTACTTAACGCTTTCACAAAACATGTAGTTCCAAACTACTATCGCGTAATAAATTCTTCGGAAATAACAGATAAAACGTCTAAAATATTCCTCAATAAATCTTCTTTATTTATTTTCCTGAGTTTTAGTATCTTCTCTATTTATTTTTCTATCTTCAACTAATTCGAATGGAAGATTCGACAGTCGTAAAAGAGCAGTCAAGTTTAAGGCCAGTGTTTACTTTACAAGTTTTATTACTGTTTGAATTTCAATGTAAGGAGCAGACTCGCCATCGAATGTGTATAAGGAAAAGCAGACGAATTTTACTTCGAGACGACAAAGACAATGTAGAGTACACGAATAAATAAAAGACATCGAACATTCTAGAAAACAAACATCTCATCGTAACAAAGTTAAGTCAGTCTGTCAATCGCTCCAATATATTTTATTCATGAAACTGATCCTGCTGAATTCACAACACTTCTTTGAATACGGTTATTCCGTCTCCGTATATTTTGTCTGCAGGACAAGACACATAATCCGGAATAGATAGCGGCTACATTTCCTTTTGTCTCCCAAACATACAATGATTACAATGAAAGATTACCATAAACACCCTTGCCCCGTCGTGGGAAAAAACATGCATTTGTCGCGGCAAATACACTATGTTATACTTACACAACTTTTCATTTTGGACCCCTACACGAACAGACAAAACCCATTAGGTGTGTGATAATGCAAGTTCATCGTGGCCCAGGTATTGTTTAGTGTTGCCAGCGGAACAAAGCCGTTGGGTTGCCGTCTCATCTACGGACCTATTACGATCCATTGTTGAGGAAGCATGTACAAAATTAAAATGCAGCATTGTCTGAGCTCGCACGCCAACCTATTGGTGTTTTGTTTTAGTAAACAGTGAGATAAGTTGCTTCGTTCGGAGACAGTGTTGTTGTTCATGCCATGGGTTGTTGGTAAGTTATGGACAAATGCTTATAATGGGTATTAAAAAGACCCTTAAATAAGCCGAAACGCACATGTTCTCCCCGTCATTGCGTTTTTTTTTTTGTTCTGAACCATGCCCGGGAACCTTCTAGTTACGGAGGTCAAAATACTTAAAAGTTTTTTTCCAATTTTTATTTAAAATACAGTTTTTCTACGTTATGATTTTACTTTAAACACATCCATGACCCCTGAATGTATCCACCAGCACAATGTTTTGAGTGCGATACATCGAGTCCTAACGTAAAAACTGATTTTTCAACCCAAAAAAACACTCGTTTCCCAGCAATAACTTTTGCCTAGAGTTACTTAGTTTGATGTACAGAATGCTTGGTTCACGGATTCGTGAATGTTTCGTTTACATTTTGTATAGTGTTCAGTTCACTGAAGATATATGTTACTGACTTCGTAAAGCCACATTAGAATACTCTTAGAATTAATAAGTTGCATACGAATACTCTTAGAAATAATAGGTCGTCACAGATGAACTTTTGGACACCGCTGTTGTTGCCTGTCAAACTTAGTGAGCATCCATAGAAAACACGTAGCTATAAACCTCAAAGCCACGAAGAAGGCACGGCTACAAAATATACAAGTATTAAATCCACGTCCACAAGTTAGCATACAAGAACTTAACAATCAATACACAATTTAAATTTTAAGTGCGAAAAGTTCCCGAGGTAACGGCATCGTGCAATTTTCTTTCGAGCAACTTATAAAATGTGAACTCCCCTCGGCCGGTCGAGCAAGTTTAAATTGCCCTCTTCTTTTTTCACTATCTTTCCCTCACTTTTTCCTATTTAAACTTTTCCGTTTTATTTTAAAACCGACCACGAGTTGTAACAACGTACGATTTTTATCGCATTTTGTGTTCGAAACTAGATGTTTATAGAATATTCAACAGTATCGTTTGTCCCTATTATGGAGTTGAAATAGTGCTGGTGCTACAACGATTGGGCTGAGGCTTTGAGTTTTGCTGTTTGTTTCTATAGATTTAAGGCATTCGTTAAAATAACTTTGTCTGTTTGGGATCTGGCTTATGGCAAACATTTTCAAATCTTCATCTTCCTGCTCTTGTCCAATGTTACTAGAGGCCGGCGAACACGTTTTTTTCTTCCATTCTCCCCTGTCAACCGTCAAGGTATCATTTTTTCCTTTTTCTTCACATCATTCCTCACGTAATCCGTCCATCGTTTCCTTGGTCTTCCTCTCCCTCTCCATCCATCAACATTTATATTAATAAACATTATCAGATGCCTGTTTTTTTTCCTGTATAATAATCTAATCTTATTTAAAAATTATATTAAGAAGATGGACACCATAATGGCATGACCATGACGAGAAACTAATTACTAATTATTTTATACGTTGGCCAAGGTACTTAATAACAAAAAGCCTTTTCCAAACAACAATTCAATACTTTACCAGAAATCAAATACTTATTAGCAAAGTAAAGTAAACAGCTTTACAGTTCCTATAGCCACACTCGTCCCGTGTAGACTATTCGTTAGATTTCGATTGCTCTCTTCTCGAGCACTCTTGATTTAATCGTCGAGATTCGAGCATTAACACCGAGTAAGGTGCTTGAAGAGCACTTGCGAATATGTTCCGTTAGTCTTTTTGTACGACGCTGTGGTTCTTCTTAGAAATACTTTAATGAGACATGTGGATTTTGTGAGAGAAACATTATTACCATACAGAGCTAGTGAGATATGATAATTGTTATTAATGTTGGTTGTGTATGTACAGACACGTTTGTATATTTTTGGTCAATATGGTGCTGACTAACATGGAAAAGAAAGCGCTAATATTTTACGGATATGTAAAGAAACGTTATGAATAAATAAAAAGTAGCATTCTGGAAAATTATGATGCTATGGATGTACCTATAGCATCACGCAAGCTTAAGAAGGCATCTGACTAAGAAATTATGAAGAAATATACAATACAAATTATTTGTACAACATCCACTTAAAGCAGTTTAACTTAAAATCAACATGCTGTCAGTATCTACCCACACTCGCATAAATACACTACAGTAATGCTCTTCACTTAGTCAAAACAAAGATGGGTATAATTTGTTCGATGCGTCTGCTAAATGGACGCAAACTGCCCGAGGTATGGACAGTATATTTTAAGGGAGAAAATAAAATTTAAAACAAAGACTCGTAATGCTAACCCTTTCTGACCCCACACGGGTACAGTTTGGCACCATAACATAACATGAGCTATAAAACGTGTGTATGAAATCGGTAGGATGGTGTTACCCCTTCTGTAACGCAGTTTTCCCCTAAAATAAGGGTTGGAGTTAAAGAATGGTCTCTTAAAGATGTTGTACTTCCTTCGTTTCATCTTTATCCTCAGAAAGAAATATGTCTGTTTACAACAACATATTTATTGGGAATAGAATATTCTGTATATTACGAGCCTTAACACTTGAACCTATCAAATGCACGTTTTAGGCTCGTAAATTTCCTCTCAACACTGTTTTTTGAATGTCCTCTTTTTTCGAATAAAATTGGGTATGTATTTAGGTATATCGCAATGTTTTCCTTATTGATTTTAAAAACTTTAAATCACCTGAAAGAAATTAGGTAGGTACTAAAATCTGATTCTGATTTTTTTACTAGATTTTTTCCTGTTTCTAGCTCCCATTTCTCCAAATTAAGAATACTTGGGGAAACTTTTCGGCATGGCAACTCAGCGTATATTGTACCGAGTGGCACCACAATTTGCGTATCCACCTTGCCGTCAAAACTCGCCGGTTGCCATGGCAACCCCCTCTGCGGTCCGCGCCGTGCATTCAGCACTGTTTTGAAATTTTCCCTGAACTCGTTGTTTAATCCGTATTAAAATAATAAAACGGCCCAATGTTTTGCCTGTCTGTATACTGGCCAACGATATTAAATTGTTAAAATATCTGCCATATATCCGGGACGTCGGAGTGAAAAACAGGTTTTATTGGTTTGCTATTTTTAAAATGAGTCAACAAACGAACGTGTATTTTATTCATTTCGCTTTGTTTGTGTCATACACAACACAATGTAGAATTTATACTTTTTTAATTTAAAATTCTACCAAAAGAAACAAAGGTTGTATTTAAATTGCATTCACTACAGACAATTTTACACACGCAAAAATATTTTTATTACCGTCGTCTCCATACATTTGCCTGCTGGACTGCAGCTTAGAACTTTGTACTCCAACAACTCCGATTACTTTGGATAAAGGTAAAGTCATTTCCTCGACAACACATGGAGCATAACAATTGGTGTTGGAGAACAACATGAACGCTAATACGACGGTACAGTCGAAATAGACCGTTAAACTCCACGGTTCGAGACGAATACGACTCCAAAATACGCCAGGCGGTAATAGAAATGGTACAAGTAAATTGTTATTGACGTGTATTCTAGAACGTGCAGGTGATTTCGAGAATTAGTGCTCTGTTATTTGAAAAGTTATTTCGGTTAAGGGTGAAATATGTACTTATATTCAGCTGTTCAGATGCCGAGGATTGTGCAGAATTTCAGTGACGAGTATAAAATTAACAACTATCACAAAAACAATGATATCTTGATGATAAAATTTTATATTAAACTACATTTAATTCGAGGTAAGAGCCAGGGGATCCGTCACACAGGGTATCCTAGTATGGATGTCAGTCTCTCACAAGGGAACATATATTATGCATTTTGTTAAAATGTTTTTCTTACAATTATATTTATTGTAACTATGTGAAGCTTTGTGAAGAGAGAAAATAAAGATTTTATATATTGTATAAAAAAAAACTTTAAAAAAATATACGTCGTCTATCAGTAACAATCTACGAAACCAACTAGATTGGGGATTCATCTTCATAAAAAAGTAAATTATGTTACCTGACTTCTTCAATATTTCAGCAAGTAGCCTCTTTTATGACACGTAGGGGAAGAGCAAGCAGGGGAGTCTTATTCGTAGTCGGGATTACAGGATCAAGTGGCTGAAATTGCATTTGGAAAAGTTAGTGTACGCTGCAAAATTCAGCTTTCAACAGTTTCTATGGAATTTCAGAAGAAGTTCCTCTGTCACTAGGTCTATTCGTCATGTTAGATCAATGCGACAGGCAAAGCATTAAATATTTTGAAAAATATTGCAGTGGTGCACTAACTACATGCCATATTTACTGGTGATAAGTACTCGTATCGTATCTATATCAGGAATTATTGTTTCATTATGTGTTATAGACAGTAAAATCACGATCAACGAGACCAATTTCATTCAATTGATTGTCTTCTTACTGATGATGATTTTTTACTGATAATGTTTTCTTGTTTATTTTGCAAATAAGTTTTTACAAACACTTTAACATCTAGCTGTTTTGACATGGAAAGAAAAATTCTAGTGCCAGCAGGGTTTGAACCTGCGACCTTCCGATTCAGTACACTGGATGTCTTAACCAATTAGACCATCGCACCGTAGCTCTCGAAATTTTTCGTTCCATTAATAACGTCTTACGGTGACGTTAGCGCCATCTATTTAAGAAAGTATCGAACTAACTTAAACCAACACGTTGACTATTTAAGAAAGTATTAATGGAACGAAAAATTTCGAGAGCTGTGAGCAGGGTGCGTTGGTCTAATTGGTTAAGACATCCGGTGTACTGAATCGGAAGGTCGCAGGTTCAAACCCTGCTCGCACTAGAATTTTTCTTTCTATGTCAAAACAGCTATAGTTCCCTACGCAGGGTTTGCGTATAAAAATACTTTAACATCTGTTTTTTTTTTAACTAATTGGGCCCGTTATTTTGTTTCAGACTACTCTGAAAAGAAACAGCCGAAACAAACTCAGAGGTCATATCTTTTAAGGTCCAGACATCTTAGCCAACTCACATGAGGTCTATACGGATTGGTGTCTGAGATGGTCTTCTGAAGAAAGAACCACACAGATTTGAGTGGACCTATCCATCCAGTGCAAGCATTTGTCAGTTACTGTGTAATGTAATTAATGACGATGAAACGCGTGTGTATCAACGGCTCCATATTTCGTCTACCAACGGCTTATATTTTGTCTCTTGCTTTCTGGTGAACGGTGATGCAAGATGGCAACAATTTGACGTTGATATTGACATTTTGTTAACAAGACGTTCATCAAAATATTTAGTTACCGAGAATGGATGTTGACTTCCTCAGACCATACACGTGTTTCTGAAATAATGCATAATTTCATGCTCAAAACATGTTTTAGCTATTACGGTTTTAAAGATGACGGACCCTGTGACAGATAGACTGACGAACGAATATTAGGAGTTTCTCAGTATCAGGTCGGAGTTTGGAAAGTAGTGGTGTGACATCCTAGTGTCTTGGAAATCACATAAAACGGTGACGATCCTACGCCTGGGGGCCTAAAATTGCCGCTTTAGCAGAACCATAATATTAATTACGTTAAAATTCAAAAAATAGTCACAGACGCAGTTAATATTATGAATTGTCATTTTGTGACCATTTTACGAATTACAACGTAATTCATATAATTATCCTGAATGATTCTGCTAAAGTGGTCATTTTAGGCCCCCTGATTTCTACTCAGTCGTGTCGGATTGCCGTCCCATAAGACAATGGGATTAAAGGAACAGAGAGCGCACGAGTGTTTGCAAACACACGTGCACTATAATATCTCCTGCGTTCATTAGTAACCTGTTTGTCTAGGCTAGTAAGGTACCCGAAAAAACAAATTGAGTGATTTCCTTATCCCGTTCGGAATCACACACAATTGTGACGCAGTGAGTATATGGCTACATGGCGTTAATGCATGTGCTTTCAAGTGGGTTCGACGCACTGAGTATCAACTCTGCGTCATTAGGAACCACATACTTATCAATCGTGTTAAAAAAAGATTTTCTAAAAAATAAAGAAAAAAAAAGAAATATCGCGACCACAAATAATGAACAATCACGGAAGATATCCCGTAAGAAACAGTATAAGTTTTTTTCCTAAAAAATAATTGTCAAAAAGTAGAAAAACCCTCGTAACTAAATTGAAAACCAAGCACAATTTTTTAGCTTAAATTAATTCAATATTTAGTCTGGACAAAAAAACTTTTGTTGGGCGTGTAAGGTGAATGTTTACGCGCAAATTGACCACCCATAACTTAACAGCATAGCACCAATCTTATGTACGGCATACCTACATCTAGTTAACCTTTAGCAGCAAAGCCACACCTTAGCGCAACGAAATCAAAATATATGCGCATTGTTCAATACAATGCAGAGTTCATACAATAACAGACATATATGTACCTGCCTACGCAGGCAAGAGACATTTGTCCGCAGAAAACCAAATTCCAAAAAAAATATCTCTGGAATTGGGAGTACTAACGGTACATTAATGCCTACCCCTTCGCGGAATACAGATGTGATGGTGTGATGTTATAAAGTTTAAGTAATATTCATCTACAAAATGCATACATAACGCAAAAAATCAGAACACATGCATCCTGCAAAAGCTGTTAAACCGACAAAAGATAATAATCTGCACAGGCTTTTGCCAATATTTCCATTATAAAATGTATCGATATAGACACGTAATTAGGTAGACGAGACAGCCGGCGGCAAATGCCAAAATACCACAGTAAAATGGTACCCATACATATATCTACAGAACTTTCTGTGGTTTCATCCAGTCGTCGAAATGTTATTCATTTGTTTCGAACAGAGCTGCTGAACAGAAAATTTAAATTGACACAGCAAATTGATACGAAAATATCATATAGACTCAAATACGACTTGTGATAGTGAAGAGGAAATGAGATAACACTATGATATTTCATAATGAAGTACTTTCTAAATCTAGCGTAGACATCGGAAATATAAATTTTGTGGAGGCCTGGAATATTGACGTTCTAAACTCGCCCGTCCATAAAACTGATGATAGGAGTAAGGGACCTCGCGCATCTGGCTGCGTAGTTCCCGAGGTCCCAAGGCGTGAAAAACCTGTACCAGTGAAAATGTCCGAAGAAAATTATTAAAAATTGCCTATTCTATCTAAACACTCCAAACAATGAACCAATAGGCACTGTACTTCAAAATTTAACTTACCTGAATGCAATCAAGAAAGCAACAATTCTAACTATTTATTTACACGTTACAACATTAAGCCAAAGCCTGGGAATCATAGCTATAAAGCACATTACATACCAACCCTACAGCACACTGCAGTATATGTACTGCAATCGACAACTGAGCTGTGATGGGTCGTTAAACTTCACGAGGCTATCCGTGGTGCAACCGTCAATCCGGAACTAGTCTCGCCGTGTAATGGTGCATTAGGTTTAAAATGTGCTACATAGTGTATTAATTGGTGGGCGTTTATTTGATTTATTGCGATTAGAATTTAGAAGAGCCCGACAAAATGGACAAGCGAATAACACTAAAGAATATGAATGTGGCAGGATATTCCGGGAACTGTAGCGCAGAATGTTAATCCACCAATGGCATAAACAAAACTAAAGACACGAAAAATAAACATCAGAAATCGTTTCATCTTTGATCAACAGCCGACAAAATTAAATCTCATTAGACTAATGCATTACTAACTATATTTTTCATAACACGCTTCAAATCTTAGACAGCAATAATTTCAAGAAAGCCTTGAGGATAAAAGCGCTAAAAATAACAACACCACATCCTCCAATCACTGCCAACGCTGAAAACATCAATGAAAACAAAAACATTTTGTTACAAAACTTTAATCGAGACCTTGAGGTTCGCAAGAGGCAAGAGGCAGACTTCAACCGACCACTCGACGAGGCAGAGAACCTCAAGTGGTCTTCACATCGAGCAGCTGTTACGACCGGCTGCGCCCCATCACACGGAGAAAATATACGAACTGTTCAAACAAATGTCTCTAAAATATACGGCCGCACCGACCGATAGAAAAATAATATTGGCTGTTTACACTGACTTGTACAAACATTTTTATAAGCGGTTTGTTAAATTAAAAACACATTTTTGGATGCGTTTCCAGATTTGAATGGCTGTGTGATTCTGTTACGTGGGAACAGTTTTGGTTAATATTGAAACAGTACAAATAAAGATAGCCAGCATCTTGTATGAAGGAATAACACTAATTTTATGAGTCAACAAAGTTTTTCATTTGTTGAGAAATATAACTTAAAGATTTCAACATTCCGGTCGATGACGAAAACAATGTAAGTCAGTCTATGAAGAATGACGAAACTAAAACTATGCATGAATAAGGGGAACCTTTGAACCGCCATCTTAAAGAATTCTTTTGTGAACCCAACGATCATAATAAGTTACGAGAGTGCAGAGATAAAAACACACATGTATGTGATAAACCAAATGATAAACATTAAGAAATTACGACACTGGAGCTGACAAGCAAATGTCGCGATTAGGTATAACACAATGACATTTCAAGATGTTGTAGTGAAAATAAGGAATTTTGGATGCATGCCTAGTAAATTCAGAAATTCTCTGAAAAACGTTGCCAATAGGACATTTCTATCGTGATTGAATGACACAACATAACATACCATGACGTCTTGTAATCCCTGAAGGGTAGTCTTTGTTATGCAGAGGTGTACCTTATAGCATATCCACATTTCGCCAGTTATGTTTAAGCCCCGTGTAATAGGGAGCGAGCTTATTGCCAGCATCCGGGCACAAATCTAAGCTCCGTGGCTGCAACTGAGAATGATAGGAAAATCCAATAACACTTGGCCCGACTGGACGTCTAACTCAGGACGTCATGCTCAGCTGTAGAAAAAAGACAACTGTCAGTGAAACAGAGGTAGGTAGCTATAATCAAATAAGTACATTCGTCTCCGCAGTCGCAAAAAACATAACTACCCTACTCAGTCAGGTCGCTGTATCTGCGAGTCAGGTCCATACCGACTTCGGACATTGGTAAACAAAAGGCCCTTCAAAATATTGTTTGCAATAGGGGTTCTCCTTGTCATAATATTTGTATTAATTTTGTTGCAACTCTCAAAAATACTGAGAATAAGCCAATACAAGTTTGGTAAGGACCAAACTATCATTGTACAGAAACAGACATAAAGATGTCACTAGTTAAAACTAAAGAAGGTCTTAAGTAATGTCCATGTTCACCTGTTTCTCTTATGGCCTTAAAAATTCCCATAGACGTATCCTTTAAGAGCAGTGCAAAAATAAAACCAACCATCTTACAGCGCTCTCAAAGTAATGTTGCACTTGCATACTAGGCACGTTCGAGCAAAACGAAACTTGAAACTTGAACTTGGTGTATCAGTACTTTCGTGAACTCGTAGTAAATTCCTTGTACTGCACTGTGTACCCATTACTTGTTTGCTTAAATTGCTTGTTTGAATGTCTTGGGACAATGTTTACGATTCCAACAGGTGACAATCAACAGAGGTTTGTAGCGGACGTCGAGCCAACACACCTGTTTAGTAATGTTGGGATTAATCTTATGCATTTCGACCTGACTGCGAAGCGAATATGCTTTTGTTGAAAATATTTTTCGAGTTTTATTTTTTATACGCAACAAGAGGACAGGATAAACAGCATTGAGTGCAAATATAGGGTCTAACTATTCATACACGAATTATTTTCAGGGAATCATCTTACGGCTATAACAAAGCCATTTCAAGGGTTTTTTTTTTATCTGAGTATATTTAAAAAAAATAAACGAAAATTAAAATTACTTGCCCCACAACCATTACGCTAGTTTACTACGTCGTATTTACCTACTGTCATTGTTAGAATATGGGAGTAAAGGTTTTATGCAAAAAGTCTCAAAAATTTTTTGAATTATAATAATTTTGTAAAAAAAAAAACACTGAGATATTTTTTTTTTGTTGCGATGGCCTCTTTACTACTTATAGAAGTTACTCTTAAAATATTTCGTGTCTGGTTTTCAGCTGCATCCGGATAGACTAGAAGCCGACCCCAATACAGTTGGGAAAAGGCTAGGCAGATGATGACGTAGTTTCAGTCATTAATTTTAAAGAGTACTAATTTGTATGAGCAACACAGTCTTAGCAAGAGTGTTACTTACTACCTTCATTATTCTCATGGGTGTTTCTTGAATAGAAATAATATTATTCAATTTCGTAAATGTACGCGTGTACAACATTTTATGGTTTAAATAATGTTAACAAAAGTAAATCTTTGCATGAATACGTTTGGAATGCTCTATGGCGGCATCTGAAATAATCAAAGACGTGACGGGTGACACTACGGACAGTCAAATACTCTTTACGTATGCACACTATGAAGTGTATGAACCATCATCATCAACATTTATGGCTACTATTTCTGAAGCGCCATCGAATCCATAACAATTTTAATAAAGCATTTCTGATGAAAACTTTAATGTAAGAGATGCCTTGAGAATGCATTAGCTTAAAATTTAAATCAACTGAATTCTTGGTCGTACTGACACATGACAAATGACGAGGAGATCTCTTCAAAGCTTATATTAAATTAAATCAAAATTCTCCATGCTGATCGTTTACATATGGGACGACGGATTTAGAACGTAATAGATTAAAATAATAGCGCTGTGCTAAGAGCATTTTCAACACTTACAATAATAAAAGCTATAACATTAAGAACATTTTTAAATCCGAATACAGTTTATGGATCATGTGCAACTCGTAAAAACCTTCATGAATTACAAGGGATTAAGCCGAAAGTTATAGTTCTGCGGTAGGTCGTACACCCGGCCAATAGGAATCACTCAAAAGAAGAAACGTACATGCAAATGTCTCCCTTATTTTCTTAGAAATATAGCATTAAATGTCGTGAAATGTTTAGTTTAATGTGAATGTATACGACAAATCGAAACAACGTTCCGTGAAGTGCTAATCCGAAACATATGTGACAAAAAAAAATCACTCGAGATAAGGGTCCGTTTCAAGAACACGCCTTGCAGCGTATACATCGCGCTATAAAAAGAGCATCGGATCAACGGATTGACAATGACAAGCGTTTAAGGGCCGCGTTTATTTATTTGTACAAGTATTTCCTTTTAGCGACGCCGTAGAGACAAAACAAGGAACTTTTAGATAAGCATTGTACGCTTGACAAGACAAGCCAAGCTATATTATGGTAATAACTTTGGCTCTAAGCGGAACGTCGAGTCAGACGGTTAGTTACGAATGAAACAGGATGTATTAAATTAGAAAATATATCTCTTACACGAGCATTCTTAAATCTAAAACGAAATGTATGAAAGTAGTAAAGTTTGGCGATAAATTCAAGTCAATGTGTCGGGCTGCGCTTGTAAAACTTGAGTTACTTGTAAAACATCATGTAGGTATTAACATCTTGTTTCGTGTTGCTTTATTTTATGGTACGAGTTTCTTATTTTATGCCAATAAAGTGCGAGGAAACTATGAAAATTAATTTTAAAATAAGACAACTGTCTGCGGAGAAAGTTTGTTAGAAACTGAAATATTTAACTGCAAGAAAATGGTGGCTTGGTTTTAAATTACACGATTTGTAGTTCGGCATTATACAGTCAGATTTGTACGCACCAAATGTCTTAATCTGCCTTTATCAGCCGTAAAATTTAAATTAAAAACACACATACATAGTTGAATGTCCTCATAAAGGCGCACTCATGTATTGGGAGTCGGGACAGAACACAAAAACTATCGAATGTGTAATTGAGTCGTCGTGAGTCACCCGGGGCGGGTACACATCTGCCGTGTTACGTGGCTGCGGAAGGGTAAGCTACTGGGTGAACTATTCATTTACGATTCATAGACAAAAAATGTGCAGCAACAGGCTAGTAATTATAGATAGATACTGGAGATTAAGGCTTGGCACAAAATAAATCTAGAAGTTTATGGTTAAACTCACGGAACAGAAAAAACAGTTGTTGAAAGTAGATGTTTTTTTCTGTGCCGGTTAACCGAAACCGTGGTTTCTTCATTCATATTATCTGCCTCATTGCAGTCCACCACTGGACAAGTGAGCATAGGCATTACCTATTGCAGGTAATACAAGTAATAGGTAATTTGACTGGATCTTCCGTTACTGTCATAGTCAAAGTCAAAACGTTTATAGCGAACGAAGTGGACAATGTAGTGTCGTAAAAGATTTTACCAGGCCTGAAGATTTCTCACAGTTACTTAATTATTTTAAGTTACTCAGTAATTTGCAGAGCAACCAAAATCAAAAGCGGATTAATTACAAATCGCACTTTTATAATTATGACAAAAAATACAAATTCAACCATCCATTCAGACGCTGCAGCTTTACGTTCAAAAGTACCTGTTAGATTTTACTGAGTTACCTAGAGACACTAAATAATGCATAGGCACAAGCAGTCATAGAGGACCTCGTGGCTAAATAATAACAGCCGTCAGGGTCGATCTTTAGGTTAAGCCGTGCTTGCCTAGGTTGGTCTGTGGATGGGTGACCACCCATTACTTACCGAGTTTCCTCCGTGCCTCGGAAAGCACGTTAAGCCGTTGGTCCCGGGTGTCATTTGTAGATCTTTGACAGTCGTTACTGGTAGTCAGTGGCCCGAAAAGTCTGACAACCAGTCTTTCCAAGGGGTATCGTATTACCCCTTGGAAACTGGGTTGTGGAGGTCAGATAGGCAGTCGCTTCATGTAAAATACTGGTATTCAGCTGCATCCGGTTAGACTGGAAGCCGACCCCAACATAGTTGGGAAAAGGCTAGGCAGATGATGATACTAGCAGTCATACCATCAAAGTACCTACACCTTATTCTAATAAATTAACGAAATAAAAACACGCCAGTAATCCCGGTATACTACCACAACCCGACCTCGGCTATTCCCCGAGGTACACTACCGTGGTTTAGTTCCGGTACTTGCGTAGTCTTTTGTTTTGCGCCCTAACCGCCCACCGCGTATTATTTAGCTAAAACCAGGGGACCGTTTTAATGGACTACACAAAACTAGAAAACCGAGGGGCCCGGAAAGATTAGATTTCTTATCAACGTAAAAAATCTTAGCACAAAAGTGTACCCTAATACAAATTGTATTGGCTGTTTGGTCACCAAATATTATTAAATAAATAGGGGAGATTCTTCGTGGAAGCATTGTTTTTTTTATTTCTTTCGTGAGTTTTTTCTCGTGTTCTCATAATTTAAGGTTCACTCATGTGTATGATATCTACAATAGTTTCGGCCTCCAGAGTCAATTAACAGCCTATTAAAATATTAATAAGGTGATCGTGGGCTAAATAATAACAGCCGCTCGGGTCGATCTTTAAGTTAAGCCGCGCTTGCCTAGGTTGGTCTGTGGATAACCCATCACATACTGAGTCTCGGAAAGCAGCTTAAGCAGTTGGTTCCGGCTGTCATTTGTAGATCTTTGACAGTCGTTACACGTAGTCAGTGGCCCGAAAGTCTGACAACCAACCAAGAGGTATGGTCCAAGTAATACCCCTTGGTAAGACTGGTTGTAAGACTACGATACGAGGGCGGGTCAATAAGTCCGTGACTTTTGGAATAAAACACAGAGTTTTTGATAAAAAAATAATTTTATTTTTCAACGTAGTCTCCCTTGAGCTCTATACACTTTGTCCAACGCTTCTCCAATTTTTTTATCCCTTCCAAAAAAAATGATTTGTCGAGGTCCTCAAAATAGGCCTTTGTTTGCGAGATGACTTCATCATTGGAGTCAAATCTTTTTCCACCAAGCCATTTCTTCAGGTTTGGGAACAAGAAGTAGTCGCTCGGAGCCAAATCTGGAGAATAGGGCGGATGAGGGAGCAATTCATAGCCCAATTCATGGATTTTTGCCATGGCAACTGCACATGTGTGCACCCTTGCATTGTCTTGGTGGAAAAGAACTTTTTTCTTGGCCAAATGAGGTCGGTTTTTTTTCAAATCGTCATTGAATCGGTCCAATAAGTTGGCATAATATTCCCCATTGATTGTTCTTCCCTTTTGAAGGTAGTCAATGTGGATTATCCCGCGTGCATCCCAAAAAACAGTCGCCATAACTTTATTGGCTGACAAACCCACCTTGGCCTTCTTTGGCGCCGATTCACCCTTAGAAACCCACTGTTTTGACTGTTGTTTGGTTTCTGGTGTGTTGTGATGGATCCATGTTTCGTCCACGGTTACAAAACGGCGCAAAAACTCCTCCATATTGCGATTAAACAACGCCAAAGCTTCCTGTGAAGTTGTTACACAATTGCGTTTGTGGTCGACTGTGAGCAAACGCGGCACCCATCTTGCGGAAAGCTTTCTCATGCCCAAGTGATCATTCAAAATTGAAACCACTGAGCCATGCGAGATCCCTACGGCTTCCACAATCTCTCGCACTTTCAATCTTCGGTCGGTCAACACCATATCGTGAATTTTTTCGATTGTTTCGGGTGTAGAGACCTCAACTGGGCGTCCAGGACGTTCGGCATCTTCAGTGCTTGTACGGCCACAACGAAATTCAGTAAACCACTTTTTTACCATTGAAATCGATGGTGCAGAGTCCCCATAGTATTTATCAAGCTTAGCCTTGGTCTCGGTAATGGTTTTTTTTCGCAAGAAATAATGCTTAATAAGCACACGAAATTCACTTTTTTCCATTTTCTCCTCAAATTAGTGGGTAGTCTGATAAAAATAGCTGTCAAACACAAACTAACTGACGCAGCAAGTTTAAATTTTGACAGGAGCCAACTGACAGATGCCTGTTGACAGGAGCAGTGTTGCTGTTTCAGTAAAGAGGTCAGAAATTCAAAAAGTCACGGACTTATTGACCCGCCCTCGTACCTTATGGTAATGGTTGTAAGACTACGATACCTTATGGTATGTCCAGTCTCATAGTTGGGATTAGGTTAGGCAGATGATAAAAATATTAATAGGTATGGCATCTTTTCTAGACCTGTTCTAGTTGACCAATCCTGCAACAAGCCAGTAGTCTTTGTCACCATAGGAAATACTTGTACCTAGGTTTCATATTACTAAGGAAATGAATAAAATAGCGTTTCCATGAATAATCTGTTTTATAACGACATTGTTGGCAACTGTTACAATAGGTATTTAAACCAATTAGACACTCGTCAACGGACGTAAACTATTAAAGATTGCTTGACTTGTGGCCATTGTATGAAGGCGTCATAATCTTAAGCTTATGAGGGCATTGTACGCAAATAAAAGTTTTAAAATATTACCATTGCCATTTTATTTTATTTACAATCTTTAGAAAACGTCTTCCTTAGAATAAAAATATTTAACGAAACCTGACCTTTAACCAAATAGGTTTATAATTTTATTATAATAAGTGCATAATTAAGTCAATAACGAATGTTGCTGTATAACTAATTTAAACTATCTCCAAAATTATTGTTGAACGAACTAACATCTATTTAATTTTGGAAATAGCCAATAAAATTCAAAAATAGAACAAATTGTTTTACTGCCAGCCGTAAAATTGCGCCCACATAATAAATTAACCACAGAATATAAAAATTAACGCGAAACGCGAGAATGTCATTCGTTGTAATATCATTGTACGTTATCCCATATGCGGGTAGGGATGACGATATTATAATTAACGCGATTATGGTGCGCCCACCTCCCTATTGTTAAACTTTAATGTGATGTAACTAATCGATGCATTAAAGCTCAAAGTGATAATTAAGTTATCGAGTGTTACAAGCTGGAAATAAAATAAACTTGCTTTTACAACGATGAGTCACTTTTAATTAAGCAAAAAGTAAAACACTCTAGCAAAAAGATAAGATGATTAATGGTTTACAGCACACGTTAACTGCTGCGTAGGACTTTTTGACGTAGGTTAAAACGCTTATCTTAACTTTACGCCCATTTTACCTTACGAAATGGCGCTGAATAAATCTTGTTGATTGACACCATGTTCAATTTTACGATTCGGTAAAAAGTGTTTAAAACTTTTATAGCTAAGCAAACCAATCTGAAAATAATGTAGGTAACGCTTTATATAAACTTAAATCGTTGACGTGACAAAAAAACACAAAATACTCTGTCTAGAAAATGATAAAAAATGTATTCTGTTGTAACATGAACAGGTGACATAATGCTATGAACCACCCAAAAACTGAACCCTGCTTATTAAAAATAACAAGATAAGGTAGCAAATAATAGAAATCCCAACGGTATATAATATTGTGTGATAAACATCTTTGGCTCCCGCACAGTTGGACCCGCAGATTGTCCCCGAAATAAGTGTGACAATATTAATAAATGGTGCTGCCATGGCAAAAAAAAAACAATTAGGAATGCTTTAATGACGGTTCTGTATTGACGGATGATGTTAAAGGTGAGTCCTTTGATAGAAAAATAAAATGAAATAGGAATCCGAACATAAAAATAATAAAGGCCTATCGATTTCCCTACAACACATAAATGTAAGAACAATTTGAATACGTTGTGTTTATTTTCTTTATGTTTCTGGGACAGTCATCGTTCTGACTTTAAATTATACCATATTCACCCTGTAGCGAAAAAATATGCGAAGTTTTTACAGAATTAATTACAATGCATGCATAAACTGACAAACTCCAAAGAAAGAGCACAATACACTACAAAAAAGTATTCCCAACATTCCAGAAAACACCGATTGCCCTAGCATAAGAGTCACTTAATAAAATTTAAGCGCTGAACAGTTTAACCGGAGAGCCCATAAAGAAGTCGATGGGCCGGAGGAGCGCAACAATGACGGCGGTCGTCCCAGGACATTCGGACCAAGTTTATTTTACTGTTCCCACTAAAATGTGCAGTAAAAACCCGCCCACGCGATGTAACACCCATGATATTCCTACTGACCTTTGCCCTCGTATAAAGAATATCCCAGACGCATAATCCCAAGGAAACTTTATTGTCACCCGATAATTTAATACCGATTCGAATGTAAGAATAAAAATGTTCATGCTTTTCAAGTATAGAAAAGTAAATAACGAGGATTTTAATGATCTCCCGGCTTTTAATACGGTGTCCCTCGTATATCTTCCCCTTTATAATTGTGTATCCTTTTTCGAATACAGGGATGTCTGAAGAGTGATTCAATAAAAAGTTTTTATTGTAGTTGCGCGCACTGCAGCGGTTATGAGCTGGCCACACTCCAGTTTACAGATTGTGTCGAATTATACAGGCATCTTATAACAGCTGTTCCATTTTGTGGGCCATACGGTGGACGTCAATTTTGTCTACAAAACGACTAAGGAAATTCGTTGTAGGTACTAGCCAGTGTTATTTTAAAATTGAATCCAATTTAAGATTAAAATTTTCACATTTTTACGTTGGCAAGAACACAAAAGTTAATAAACCGAATGCGAGCGTCGTAGCTGCATTCTAAAAGATAGAAGATAGCAGAAATATATTGTGTTCCTCAACAACAATTCATAAAGGGAAAAGATTGTAATAACTATAATTTATTGGTTGCATGTATTCTTATGTCAATTACTTGATACATCTGGCGCATTACTCATCGTAACATGACTGTCCTCCAGCTCCGACTGACAAAGTAGGTAACTCAGATATGGTTATTGGTGCATCTTTAGGGCGGGAGCTTTATTGGCCTGAGTCGTTTAACTTATTTAGTTTTATTGGCCTTACACCGTTTATTGTATTAAGACAATCCAGTTATGTCATCTCACATTCCGTGGGGTGTTTTGATAAACCGTTCAATTTACTAAAGGATGATACTTGTTTCTAAATGGATACTATTTCCTCTAGATGATGATAGTGGGCGGTTCTATTGCGGTGTAGATTGAAAGTTAGGTAATCCTGTGGCTTTCGCTTATTATAGCTCAGGTTAGAGAAAGGCATTGATCGCTATCGAATAGATATCTATTTCGATTATAAAATCTGAGAAATTCTATGTAATTTTGTACGTATTGTGCCTCGGTCTATTGTGGCCCTTAATCATAATTATTTGCGTGCGAGCCTTCGCTGGTCTTGCAGTGTAATTGTAACTAATGAGTGTGTATGGCTAGCTTCTAAGGTAGGTACTAACGAACCCCGTGCTGTGCGGCTAAGTAACATGTCTACACCGCACTTACAACTAGAAGGAAACCAGATGAGTCTTACTTCTTGGCTTTTACAGTAACTGCTTTCATAAGTACTTTCCTTCCATATAGCAGAAGATATCTACTGCTACGATCTAAGAAACTTTTCTATATTTCATGAACCTGCCAAATATCTACCAAAAAAGAGGATGCTGCTGTCCATCATTATTTAAATATCTGAATTGGAATCATCTCTTACGAAATCCACAGAAAGACAGTAGCGTACGGTCTATTGTCTGTACAGCATGGGCGTTGCTTGTGGGTTGGTATTTCCTGAACCCACAAAGCTCTAACAAAACATTGGACTATTAAGTAATGATCATCACCCGGTTTCTGAAAGGCTAATCAACTCTATTTACTACAGATTTGTCATCCACCCATGTCAAGGGATTTGATTAGTCGTTGTTATTTCAGTCAATCTCATTAAGTCCCATTTAATTGGGGGCGAGTCTATTGCCAAACAACCGAGCACAAATCCAGACTCTGTGGCTGCTACTGAGAAATTCCTGATGGAAAAACCCAATAATACTTTGACCGACCTGGGAATCGAACCCAGGACCTCATGCCATAGAGTCGCGTTTGGACAGTCTCTGTCTGTCTCTCTCTTTCAAAAACCGAAAAGACCAAATTTTCGAACACCACTCATTTCCTGTCTGATTTTCCAACGTTTCACTCTGATATTCAAACACTAAAATACTTCTGTTTTTAAACAACAAAAAAAACAGCTGTAGTTCCCTACGCAGGGTTTGCGTATAAAAATACTAAAATACTTCTTTATCTAAACCAACTCCATCTGAAATCCTTATTCCCGTCAAACGATCATGGCTAATTGATAACGGACGAACGCAGCAAATGCACGTGACACAAAATCAATATGGCTGTGATGGATGGTGCTGAATTTTAATTAAACCTACATCAACCTGTTAGCTGACAAAATGAGAAAATGAGCTTATAATGGCAACGCAGCGTACGTAGCACGTGTCTAGCCATTAATCTACGCGTAAATATTGAATGTTTGTCATATGATTTTTCTGGTAACGAGTCTGTTTTTTGTAAAAATATATTTGTTTCGGATCGAAGACCTAAAAAAGCATCGTGAGTCTGCTACAGTTCTTTCACAGTTATTTTCACTCCAAGTCTATCAAAATGATCTTTACCCTCGATGCAATAAGGTTGCCAGTACGACGCTGCTACGGTTGTTGTCAAAGTTAACTGGACGCTGTTTTTCTTCAAACTTCCAAAGGAGGCCTGCAATGAGTTGAAGTCTGGAGTGGAAAATAAGTTCAACCTGTTTCTGTAAACAATTAGACTTATAGCCCTAAAAATACACGTAAAAAAGTCATACGAAGAAAAAATAAAAAAAGCCCAGGCATATACCGAAACAAAATATTTTTAACAACCTGCCAAGAACTTAACGTCAACAGCCATTAACTAAAGACAGTAAAGTATTCATTACGATCACAATACGAGCATCCGATACAAAGTATCTAAGGGACTGACCGACAGCGGTGCCCCCTGCCGTGGCGGAATGAGCAACCGTGAAATTACTCGTAAAACTTGCATTAGTGAGGCAGTTAATAAAGCCAATGAACCATGTGGTCCTCTCATAAACCCACACAAAAATTATTAAGTCCTTAAGACACTTCTACCCCGCAGTTATAAAAGTCTAAATGGGGATTATTAATAGCTATTACTTTAATATTGTCATTAAAGTTTATGAATCGAAGCTCTCTGGCTCTGGCGTTCATTGATCAGTAAAATATAAAATTAATTATTATTAAACGTCTATTAATTAATTGTGAACAGGTATAAACACAGCACGGTATTAGCCAATCGGCTTCGTAAGCATTTCTTGTAATGAAACATGTAAAATTCTAATAAAATATCAATTAAAAAGAGATTTTAATGAGGATATATCTTTCATCAACATTTAAAATGTCTATGGTAACCGGTTTATGACACACTGCTTGTTGGAAAAGGTTTAATGAGCAGGCGAGCTTTTTGCGCGAAAGAAACGAATTACGCAGCTGATTGAATTATTTCTTTATCATTTCAGTTGTCATCATCATCATGAGCTTGGATAGCGGTCACAACTTTTATAGGTGGTTTAGTTTTGGTACTTAACTAGTTAGACCTATTTACGAAATAATATAGGCTCTCACTGTTGTACCTACCAATAACAATACTTGCACCAATACCACTTCCAATCACTCGTTATAAGCTGACACGACTATAATTACAGCCCATTATTTCACATATTCCACAATTACACACTCCTTACTAGCTGCCAGCCGTCTCACAGTCCAATAGCTCCACAAAGGGGGCCTGGACACCATGACATGATGAAGTGTCACCTCTCCATGATAAACGATATACCTCGGGCGTCAAATGAGAAATTCAATTTCTCGCTCCCGTTACTTCGCTTAGCTGCCGGCGTGATATTTAAGATCAATCAGAAGTTACAGTGATTTTATTTATGTTATTTTGTTACGTGAAAGGCGTGGATAAAGGGCTTGGAGCTTAGAAAGAGAAATGGTTTTGTAAGTGCTGCTGTACTTGGAGTTGGTCTTGTTCCGTTTACGGAGGAATTCCTAGGTTGCCGACTTGAATTTATTTCAATTGCTAGAAATGCTTTTGGCGTTTTTGAATTTAATTTTGAATGTAAATGAATTTTAAAATATTCAAATTGATTAATTATTGCAGACGATGATGATGTTGATATTGTCATCGACGCAGAGCAGGAACGTTGTGTCTACTACCTACTCATAATTTGAAACAAAGGAAGATTTTAAAAAAAGAAATACAGGCTATCTAAATACATAGTAAGTTCTACCATTTTTTTATTGAAATACTTGATACGTAAACAATACTAAGCAACTTTTTGAACCAAAACAATGAGAGCTGAAAACACGAGGTAGATAGGTAGGTAACCACATAAACTACAGACGACAATGAAACCCAATTAATTTGGCACTGCCTGCATAACACAAGCAAAACCACATGCAACGTGTATTCAATCAGCGGATCCAAATGCAAATTAACTAGCAACAGAGGAGAGGAGGAAATATGCGAAACATTTCATTACGAGCGAGGCACTAAACAACTAAAAACATGGTAAATAAGGTTGGAAGATAGTAATGGAAAAGATTCTTAGCGCTTGTTTCCACTGCACATAGGACATCAGTAGTTAGAGGTCCTATGTTCTTTATTTAGTTACTTATAACATAGAAACTTGCAAGCACTTGTGGAGCACGTAAGTTATTTTTTTCTGCTCACTCCGTAACCCAGTAACTCAACTAAAGTGTTTCTTTGAAAAATGCACTAGCGAGTAGATTTTTAACCCACTTCTGATGTCTAGAAATTTCAATGAGCAACTTTCTCAGTAAATACATGAAAACTCACTTGTAGACGATTCACTTTCTTTCATCACACCTGAGTTTACAAATTAATGTTGACGAAGAAACACCTTGAACCAACACAAGGTATTAAAACGAAGAGTCCATTGATTTATATGAGACCCCCAGGGTTGAGTAGCGTTTGTTTGTTAACATTATAACACCGAAACCCGACTACCGATGTATTCATAACTTCCTTTGTGGACGCCATAAAGCATCGTAAACGCGTATTGTTCAAGAATGCGATTATATTAAAGAAACTTTATCGAGGCTTGTGCCATAAAATGTGGAATGTAGGAGTCGCCTAGTTCCACTCCATAGGAACTGCGGCTATTGAGATAAAAAGTAAAACTGCACTTATTCCAAGTAAATGGTCATTCAATCTACTGGGAATAAGTGCAGTTGTTTTAAAGTTGAACGGTTACAAAAGAGTGTCGATCGTTTCTTTGAACACTTTCTTTTAATTTTTACAGAATTTGTTCTGCTTCGATAAAGTAGAGTCAGCAATGCTAAGTCTAATTTTAACTAACAATACTCGCCATGAGCGGTTGAAATGTTTAGGACTAAAGTATTTAGCATTCGTCTGCCCTTCATCTTTCATGATGATGACTAATGATGAGGAACCATCATCATTTTAGTCATCCCTCAAATAGCTTTCTCAAGCATCGGGGCATCCTCCTCGTATCTACCGGATTATCTTCTGCCCTTATCTCAATTTAATCTTTGATCATCATAAAAAATACACTAGATTTAATTTTATAAATTCTACTGTAATTTTCAGTAAGACAGCTTGCTGTGTTTGCCAGTAAATCTCACAAACTACAACAAAAAAGCGGACCCGACGCGCATCCGTCAGCACAGGAGTGAGTAATCTGCGGCAAGAGCTAGAGTGCAATAAGATTTATGATTATGATCCACAGCCGTGTACACGGGGACATCACAATTTATGCGATAACACTGTTTTGTCTTCACGATAAATTAATAGTCCACTTGCGACGCTACACAACTTTTCCATCCACGGCCGTCAAATTGCGGGACAAAGCCATAAACTGTGTCAAATTAAAAAACCCTTTGAACTCGCCGTAAACATAATCGTATAGTACTAAAATAAAAAGATCGTTCTGAATGCAAGACATGTGTCCACATGTTGGTAAGACTAAGAGACAAACCGTGTATAATGTGATAAAGTGGCTGGCTGGATACCGTTTGGGTGACGAACTAACATTTAATTGTGTTGAAAGAAAAAGTTTTTATTTTTAAATTCAGGGTGCCGACGCCGCCGTCTCTAGCTCAGGGTGTTTTCGTTTCGTCACAGTCGTGATTGTTTTTCTCATTAAATCTCATAGCTTTTTTAAATGGGTGTTTATTTTTTGTATCATGATTATTTTTGGCGAGCTTTCAGAATTGGTGCTCGAAAAATTAAAAGTTATAAATTGAGGTTTCAGTCTTTCTTAGCATTAGATTGTTGTCTCAGCAATCAATTTTACGGACAGATTGATGATCGCTTGACGTGAATCTTTTAGTAGCATGTTTGCTAGGTTAGCTAACAAAAATGTAAAAATGTCTCCCTAACACTTAAGTAAGTCGATGCTATAATCCTCACCCACATCGTTAACCACATAGGTAGGTACCAAGTTGGCTTAGCATCAGCAGAGTCCTTATCCTAGATCTATCCTGCAAAATATTCACAAAACAGAATATTATCAGTAGATAGGTACATACAGGCTGTTTACTTTAATGATGCGCCTCCTCGTCGCCGGGACGAGATAAATCGAGACACTTGAGTTTGAGACTCTCCCACGACGTGACACGCGCACCCACCCTGACACCAGTGTCAACAAGGATATCATATCTGTTTTCTTTGTCCGTTTAATGCTTTTTTGTTGGGACATTATCGCTATGGAGGGTGAATTATTATGAACGTTAATTATGTGGAGCGCAGTTGATCGTTTACAGATTGCAATTGCAGATGGTTTACCCTGGATTCGAGAAGCACAGGCCTGGTCGTTTTCAAAATACTTGCGGGACGTCTATATGCAGCAGTGGGTGGATTAGCTTTCGATTGAATGATGATGAACGTGAACGCTTACAAAAAAAATGTTAATCAATTTCGTGCGGGTAGATAGATTTAGATTTTAAAAACTTTAAAAACTTATTTGTTTGGTACCTTCATAAGGATAAGATGAGGGCACAAAGGGCGCTTAGATCGATACACATAAACTTGAACCGCAACCGAAATTGTATCATGTAAAGTAAACCATATTCAGTTTGATGTTAACCAAATGTTGTAAACAAACAGAAGGGGGTGTTTGCTCTCACATCGGTCGGCAGCTAATCTGTAAACGGTTATGATTATGAATTTATGAGAACCCAGCTATCGTCACCGTTCAACACACGGTTTATTATTTTTAAGCTTACGAAGAAGTAACAAGCAATGACAGAAATAAGAGTGCAGTTCGTTTGTTATGACAGGTTCGGTTTTACTATAGATCAAAGTGATTGTAGTCCAGCATAACAAGATAGAAGTTAAATAAATAGCAATAAAAGTCATGCATGAAACTGTTTTCTACGCCTTCATATTTTGTTTACCAAGAAATTTGCAGTTTCTGAACTTAAACTAACTTTCCATTACGTGCAAGATCGCAAGGTAGTTTTGACGACGTAATTCTTCTATTTTCTTTGAGTTGAGCTTTTGTCAAATAGTCCGTGTTTCCAAGAGCATCCTAAAATAATAAAAAAGTGATCAAAGGTTGGTGGTTTGGTTAGTTCTTTCTGCAAACTTTTTATTTCTAAACAAATATGCAAATAAAGAACTGTAACACTAATTTGACATTGACAGTAGGTAGACATTTGCTGTTACGTATAATGGAATGTCTTGTTTTATAATCCTTCTTTTGAAGTAAATTCTCACAAATTTTATTATAACAATTTGAAATAATGAGTCTTTTGCGGCGAATTACATCGCCAGCCCTTGTTTGCCGTGTGTTAAGACAAGAAATAAGCAAGAACTCGATACATTGTTGTGTATATAAAAATGTAAACATAACCTCAAGACTTGTGAATGTTTATCCTAATAACACAAGTTTTAATGCAGTCCGTTGGAAGTCAAAAAAGGTTTGTAAAATTACATAACTTGTAGGCTTATATTAAGTGACAAAATCCAAATGGAACAAAACCTTATAACCTTTTTCTTAACTTTAAAGGTCATCAATATCTTCTAGTAATGTTTTTTTCAGGCCCAATATGATTCAGATGATGAAGAAACAGACTTTGATGGAGATTCTTCATTATCAAAAGATTCAAAAGTAGTCAAATTCTCTACAACATCAATGAGAACTGATGTAGTACTCAAATCAGCGCTTAGTATATCAAGAAAGTGAGTCCACTTTGTATATACCATAATTTATTTCGTTATTTAATCATTTTTTGTATAATAACTTGTCTGTGCTTTTCAGTAAAGTAGAACAACTGTTTTATGAAAGTAAAATAAGAGTTAACGGAAATAAAATCATGAAGAAAAGTGCTTCTGTAAGTATTATTAGTGCATTGTTCAATAATTTCGCAAGATAAGCATTCAAGGAACTGCTGTACCATTTTCACAGTTTCCTAGAAATTATAAAGTACCAAACATTAATTTTATTCCTCAGGTTAAAGTAGGTGATGAAGTAGATGTCATCAAAATGGTCAGCCCAAAGAATCCACAGCACATTTTTGTGTCCAGAGTAGAGATATTGAATGTTACCCCCAAAGAAGAAAGCATCCAAGTTACAGCAAGGAGGTTTAAACACTTACTCATAGACAACTATGAGTCTGATCCACACAAGATGGAAAGTGAAGCTTGATCTTTTTTGAGTCTATGGAAATAAGTAGTAAAAATTTATTTAAATTCTTAGTACCAACTTACTTTACTGCAAGTCAATGCAATACCATAAGTAGGTAATGAGTTCAGTCTTGCAATTACTACTTGAAACCAGTTCAAAAATTGTTATACATAAACTGATTTTTTGATGCAACAAAATAATGGAAGTGTCTGCAATGATTTATTTTCTTATTTGTAAATATTATGTAGATATAATAAAAGTTGAAAATTAAAACTACAAAGAGAACAGTGTTATTATTTGATTTATTTAAAAAATATTCTTGTAACATGATTATAAATCTAAATCTAGATCACAGTCTGAACTTTCAAACATTGATATTTGTGAACTAGGAGGTACTAGGCTTTGATTTGAGGAATTTGATTGGTTCTCTTTTCCTTTCACATCTGCCATAGCTGTAACATGCTTTGTGGCTGAGTGAGACTTTTCTGTTTCTGAACCTTCAAATATTGATATATGACCTTTTGATGTGGATGGCTTACTGTAAATATTGGCACTTGTATTGTGATCTTTTAATTTCGATTTTTCAGGAGTATTACTATTTGATGATGTATTTAATGACTTTTCAGGCTTTTCATCATATTTATCCAAGTCATGTTTACTTACAAACTGGAACTGTTTTAGTTTACTGACGGTTCTTTCTTTTACTTCAATTTTCTTTTTATTATCACCTCCAATACTTATATCTAACATACTATCATAATTTTCTATAGATATATCAAGCACCTCTTTGGATGTTTCTAATTCTTTAGGTTCTGATTTTACAATATCGTTTTCACCAGGTGTTTCTCCACTATCCTTTTCAAAATGAAAATCTATTCCTAAATCAGCTAATGCATCATTCACACTGGGTACAGCATCTAAGACGCTTCTATCTTCAATAAATTCTTCATCACTGTTTGATTTTTCATCTTCAGCGACAGGAGCTTTTCCTTTAGATTTTTTGCCCATTTTAAGCAGTTTATTTTTAACTCCACTAATGCCTACAGTGACTTCTTTTCGCTTCCGTTTACCTCCTTTCTTTTGAGCACTAGGTGGTTCTTTAGCCACATTATTCAGTGTCTTATGTTTCTTCAATGTAACTGCAAACCTTTCATTAATACCATCATCTTTAAAGTCTTTATCCGTTCTTGGATTCTCCATGACATCTATAATTTCTAAATCATGATTTTTCTTAGATTTTTTATTATTAAAATAAGAACTTGTTATAAGAGTTGCTGAAAGTTGGATATTGTCATCAGTGACATCTTCATGTTTTGCGAACAATTTACAATTTCCTGATTCTATATCAGTTTCTAAGGTTTTGTGGTCAACTTGCATTAATTTTGCATAGTACAACAGTTCATTTCGCCATACATCTATTAAGTTTAATCTTGTTAGGAGTTTCTTAGCTGTACATAAATAGTCGTAGTCTGGGTATTTGGGTACAGTGGAATGTAAGGCGTCTACAGTGTCATTTAAGGTGCAGTCTTGCATGGACAAGTCGACAAGGGACACGGCTACAACTGCATCCATTGGTAAAATTGTTTTACGGTACATAAGTCGACAGTGCGCTTGAGATAATCTGCAATAATGGATGGATTTATAAATGAAGTTCGTCAAACTGATATAAAATACTTGATGAAATTATTTTGCAATACGTACCAGTAGGTCTGTACCCATTTTTTTAATTAAAAGTTGTGATTTGAAACTTTTGACTAGTAAAAAGTTTCAATAACTACAATATAATATGCATGTCTTACCTTACTAAACTGTCCAACATTCTTACAGTGGTACGGGAGGCATCCCTGTGTTCAGACTTCCTTTGAGCCATATAGTACTTTTGTAGTATTATGTTCGCTGATTTCGTCATTTCAGAATACTTAGGCCCAACTAAACTAATATACATCTGAAAACAATAAAAATAAACAGTGATCCAAAAACCATTTAAAAGATTTTCAGTACTGAGGCCTAATGTAGTTGAAATCTATACTAATATTATAAAGCTGAAGAGTTTGTTGTTTGGTTGAATGCGCTAATCTCAGGAACTACTGGTTAGAATCCGAAAATTCTTATAGTGTTCGATAGTACAATTATCAAGGAAGGCTAAAGGCTATATAACGACCAATAGGAGCCGAGCAAAAAGAAAACAAGCCAGAAGCGGCGGGTGACACCGCGGGGCACAGCTAGTAATATTTATATTTTACCTGTAATTTTTCAAGATTCCATTTTGTCTTAGATTCTATTGGATTTGAATCTCCATAAAGTATGTAAGATGACACGAGTTTGTCCCAGGTTTTGTTCTTTGAGTCCAGCAATATAAATATTAAATCGAACCTGAAATTCCAGAACATGATGATAATAATTGAGTATTTTTTCCGAAAATTCATATTGTAAGTACCAGTAGTGAAGGGTCAATTTTTGTAAGAGGTAAGCCGGAGTACATATCTCAAATGTGATTATATTATTTGTCTATAGCATACTGACTGCCATTTTTCAAAAGGGAATCCGGAAGCAATCGAGTTGTATGGAACCTTCGCCACTGGTAAGTACAAAAACCCTTACGCAGTTTACAGTAAACTAAGCAAGTGCGTTTATTGGTTTGTTTGTCCTTTGTATGGGCCGGAAAGGGTCGTGCACGGTTCCTTGAGTTACACCACGGGAGCGAAGTCTCAGAAAAAAACTCATAATATTAATAAAGAATGAACATTACCTACTTAACAGAGGAGTTCCAAGAGATACATTGACGCTGAGCGGTTGATCCTGATCATAATGTCCTTTAGGATTGCAAGCAGCTATTATTGCACAACGCGTGTTCAATTTACATACTATACCAGCCTGAAAAATGGAAAAAGTTACTCTCTTATATCAAAGCAGATCTTATAGTAGAGAAAATAAAGTCGAAATTAGCTTTTATCGTACTTTAGCAACTGAAATGGTCTGCTGTTCCATGGCCTCATGTATAGCAGTGCGATCATGTTCACGAAGTTGTGAGATCTCGTCTATACAGCATACTCCACCATCAGATAAGACGAGGGCACCAGCTTCTAACTGCCACTCACCATCTTCCTTGAAAAACAAAAATGCATCATTAAGTATTTAAAATCTTGTAGAAAGTATTTTTAAGAGTTACTTATAAAAATGTCTGCAGACCGACTTCTAAAAAAAGAGGAGATTAGAAAACATTTTTGCAAAAAAAATCGCTAAAAAGGTGAAAAATAACTTCTTTCGGAAATCGGTGGCAATAAAGTCAATGTAACAAACAAAGTCACCGACTTCCGGAAGCAAATTTGATCGCAGTATAGATCGTAGATGCGTTGTCAGGAGCTCGTCGCTTATCTCGAGCTCGAAAGCGTGCTATCAGCATGATACCTGTTTCTGCCGCCAAGTAGCGATGCTTTGTTTTGGTTTGAAGGATAGGGGTGCCAGAACTGCCAAATTAGTTACATGCACATGAGACATTTCAGTTGTACTCTGTCTGGGATGGCAACATAGGCTTGTTTGTCATCTAATAATCACTACATAGTATAAAACTAAATCGCTTCCCGCTGTCTGTCTGTCCCTATGTATGCTTAGATCTTTAAAACTACGCAATGGATTTTGATGCCGTTTTCAGTAATAGATAGAGTGATTCAAGAGGTAGGTTTATATATATTGCAAACGTGCAAAGCCGGGGCGGGTCGTTAGTATTTAATAAGACATACCCTTAGTGCTGCGCATGTAAGCCCTGCCCGTGTACTGCCGGCTCCTGACGTGAATACAGAGCGTGCCGTCAACTCAGCACCCGTACGAAGTAGCTGTGATTTGCCGGTGCCTGAAAAGCGTTAAATTGACACATCATTAATTAAAGAATAATCATTTTGAATCTATTAAGTAACAAGACTTGAATTAAGTATAGGTTTAGTAGATGGTTTGGTCAGTTGAGAGGACGAATGAATAGTGATTAACAAAAGTTACCTGCATGATAGATGTAAGTGGAAACAATACAGATTTTTCGAGAGGGTTGTATTGGTGATTTTAATTCTGTAAATACATACGTATTATGGCCGCGAATCATATTTTATTCAACATACAGCGTGACACAGACCAGTAAATTGGAAAAAAACCTAAGAATATTTGAATTTCGCGGGCTATTCTGGCACTTACACCTTACAACTACACTACTAGGACTGCCTCGTGGATTTGTACCCGGTTGATGGCAATAGGCTCACCCCCTATTACATGAGACTTAAAAACATAACTGGCGAAATGTGGGTGTACTTATTAGGCATACCTCTGCCTAAGCCTTCGGGGATTACAGGCGTAATGTTATGAAGTATACCACTCTAGGTTACTATTAATACGTTCCCATCTAATACATGTCCACAAGTTTACCTGGATCTCCCACTAGAAGTAAATGGCATTGCCCTCGCACACGGGTTGCATGTTTTTCATCTTGCCCATTTTTCTTGCTATCATTCTCTGCAACATGATTCGACCCAGTTATCACTGTCAGCAGCACTGCCAACTTCACCAAATGAAGACCATAAACCTGGAATATAAAAAATAAAGATATTTCATGTAGAAGGAACATTATTATTTTAAGAAGTAACTCAAGCAGAAGGAACAACATGCATAACTGTTAACATTCTCATAATTTTATACTTCTAAGTATCTTGTTCTGAGTTCCTTCTCTATATGAGAAGTGGCCTTGCCCGATATTCGGGACATTACAGGCAACAAAGTATCTTGAACATCTATGACAGTTTTTCATTAAAGGTAAACACAATACTGGAATGAAAACCTGTACTTTATATCTGTAATAAATAACTGTGGTAATAACGAATGCACCCTGAGCAAGAATGGTGATCACTGCTCATATAGTTCTGTTCAAACTTTATGTTGGCTCGGAAGTTAGATACGAGTGACGGTCTGTGCATTACACAGTCAAGACGATTCGTCCTCTGCGCGCCGCTGATACCTAAAATTGTGTTCTGCGCAGCTTTACGTTAGATGTTCCGAGCTGCCATAAAGTTTGAACCGTTCCGTCACTCGCAGCTAACTTCCGAGCCGCCATAAAGTTTGAACAGACCCATACTTTCTCTGGATGAGAAGAGGCCTTTGCACTGCAGTTCAGTGGGGGGATAGGCTGGTATTTTTATTAACTAACTACATACATTTAACAAAAATGATGACTCTATCTCTAAAATTGTTAGGTTTCATGAAAATCTCACCTGAGGACAAACAGATGCCAAGATTCTATCCCTGCCTTTGATGGGACAGGCTTCATACTTTGCCCAGAATTCATCAAAGCAGTCCTTTATATCTGGAGATGTTGACACAACCTCTGACCTCTGAGCATTGCACACTTCTATGAAGTTAGATTGTAGAACCAGTTCCACTTCAGATTTTTTATTATGAACTGATGGACGCCACCTGCGTCTTAATGTGCCACTGGAATTAGAAGATACAAAAGTGAAAAAAAATATTTTCAGTGACAAAATTGTTAAAACAATACCAGGTATGTATAAAATGGGCAATTCTTTTTATAGCATAGAGTATATTAATTTTGGTTGTATGTGTACTTGTGTGTGTGCCTGTGTACATTTATAATATGCATAGAACCTGCCATGATATCTCTCCACCACCCTTGCTTGGCTGGTAGAGAATGCCTAAGGTATTAAGTATACTTTTTACTTTTTTTGTGTGCAAATAGAATAAATAAATAAACAAATGAGGAACCAAATGGATTAAGCCATTATTTTCATAAGAAAGCAGGCCAGTTTTAGATACCCTTTTAATTTACTGTTTCAAAAAACACAGATGTAATTGTTATCTTAAGAAATTGTAATTGCTATCTTAGGAAATTCAAGCTTAACCCTGGAACAAAGTTTCTTTACACACCATATAATAACATCATCCCCAGGTTTGCAGCAGTCCACCAGATCATCCTCTAACACTACCCACATGGAGCCAGGTATTGTTCCTATACTTAGCTTGTTTACTTGCTCCTGAAACATAATAAAATAACTTATCTCAACAATAAAAATATAATTAAAAAAGTGTGCTGTGGGATTTTCAACAGTTGGTTGAGTGGACAAAGTTGACAATCCAAAAGAGCATGCAGTAAAAACACAGGACATAAATTAAACTACTACAAAATTGTAAGCATCCAAGAATAGGACTCCTGATAAATAATTGACTACTGCTCCAACAAGATGTCATTGTTTTAAGCTTTCACGGTTTACAACTAAACATATACTGTCACTTACGGTATATCTTCTGTAATTTTCAACCCGCGATCATGGAGCTTGCAATAGCGTCGAAATATCAGGAGCTTAAAACAATAAACATTCACAGAAGATATCCCGTTAGTGACAGCATAAGTTTAAGATATCACTGATATTAATTACGCTTTAGCCTTTTTCAAATGAAACAACTTGTGACTTTTGGAGAAAAATGACCAAAACATTACAGTAACTTGAAATAAAATGTCTTATTTGGACCATCTACCTACCTGTATCTTAATTTCCTGATAATCCTTGCAATGTTCTCTGGACACCATAGGCACTTGTGAGAATGTAGAACTTCTACACGCTTTGACGTCATTGCCACATTTTGAAGGGGCCCTCAAAATGTATCTGTTCTCAAACTCAGCTTTAATACAATTCTCAAATTTGCATTTCATACAAACATATTTTCTCTGATATTCTAACATTTTTGATTGTGTTACTCTTACAACAGTACCTGGAAAAACCAATACACGGTTATTGAAATTTAGTTCATTAATTAGTCTAAAAAGTTTTGTGTTCTACAATAAAATGCAGACATGTTCTAACCTGTAACTTTTAGAAAACATCCCACATCCACATTTTTCGGGAAAACGGTACGATGTAGCTCAGGACAGACTGGCAAACCAAAGAACCTTGCATGGATATTACGTTTTAAAAAGTAATAGTCCAACTTTGAAACAGCTATTTTGTATTCTTCGCGCTCAAGGATAGTTTGTTGGGCTTTTATTAAATCTTTATCGCAGGCCGGCAAACTCTCCACAGGACTACATAATACTTTATCTCCGACATCCGGGTATGTTTCAAATAATTTCAAGAAGCTAAAACAAGACACAAAGCTGTAAGGCAATTCATGATGTAAATATTATCTTGAAACTTGGATAACTTTGTATATTTACTCGATTTTGATGCTATAATAACCTAAGTTATCCCGCTCCGATAGAATGTTTAAACATTCTTCCAAATGGAACTTGATAACGTAGTCTAAAATCATATTGTTGTCATTTATTCCAAAAAAAACAATTCGCGAACTTCGCGGTCTCCGGTTCACTTTTTCGCCATAACTGTCAATGTCATAAATGACACAACCATAAACCAAAACTAAAAAATGATTGACTATGGACTACACAATTTTTTTTCAATCCCGATGTCCACGCAATATTTTCCTTCAACTTCGTTTCTTATTTTAGTAAAATTCAAATCAAAACAATATTTTCTTGTACTTTAAAATCATACAATCGGTATAAAGTAGCCTCATCTTTAACTTACAGAATGGCACTGATTCGTAACTCAGGCCATGAGGTTCCAAAAAAGGCGTATTTTGTCACTGATTGTGTTCGGTTCTAAACTTATTTTGCTAATATTTTTTTTACAGACATAGTGATTATTTTCAGTGGCCCTCCCCGCTCTACTTTTACTGTTTTTAAAACTTACTGCACCGCATAACCATCCGAACAAATATGTAAAAAAGAAATTTTATCACAAATCACTGAATTGTCGATAATAATCCAAGTAATTCGGATAGGTACCGACAGGTTTTATGCTTTCTGAAACCAAAATTAAGCATATTTTACGCCTTTTGCAATCTACAGCCCCCTTGAACGCCTCCAGGGTCTACAGGGGGCGACATCATCCACTTCATTATAAAATATTGGTTTGCAATTCCAGAATGAGCGGGCTGTCCATGAATGCGTCAGACATTTCATTGGAAATTTTATACAAATTGAGTAGGTAGGTACCTATTTTAATATTATTTTGCGAAACTTGGCTTTGTGTCGAAAAGTTAAAGGGCTATTCATGCCTTTGCTTAAACTATTCTAAATGGGCGATCTTCTCAACTGTGGCTCCCGTTTTCATGGTTTTCCATTTAAATACTACGAATAGTACGACCAGGGTTTTTACCCTTGCTAGGTAGGTAGGTAACTAAGGATAGATAGGAAGGTAGGTATAAGTAGTTGTGGTGAACGGAGAACGGTGGTTTGCTTTTCTCAGTATAATAAAAGTGGGATTATTATGGAATAGAAAACACAATTCGTGAAAAGAATTTTATTATCTAGTCGTAGTATATTCCACACATCTTGAAGGATCTGTTGGGAAATATTCTTGGCATTTTGTCATTAGTCTCTTCAATGCTTGGATGTATTTTCTTTGGGTTTCGTCGTTCATCACGTGGGCCACGTTTTTGGAAAAGATTTTTTCTCGTCCAGTACGAGCGTGAATGCCGACCATAGTGACACCAATGGGCCACGGGGCGTTGCCTATAGCCATCTGTAGATATGCATCACTAGCCTGTAAGAGAGAATATAAGTATAAAATTCACAAACAAAACAAATGAAAACAAACTACAAGTGGGCAAGAATTTTTTGCTATAGCGAAAAATTGTTGACAGGCGCAGAAAGTTATGATGGCATGTGATGAGCTAGACATCAAAGATTGTTCCTTGCTAGTTCTGCACGCGTAGCATGACCACCGTAGAAACGAGTGTCGATGGATGAATCTACAAAATGACAAATTTCTTTTGATGATCCTTCGTAGCATGAGCACCGTAGACAAGGATTTCTTTAATGGAAGAATCAACAAAATGATAAATAGTGCAAAGAAATCTGTCATTGTGTTGATACAATAGAAATCCTTGTCTACGGTGGTCATGCTACGGAGGCTGTCATGCTACGCATACTGGACAGAGATAGGTGCAAGGAGTGTTTTGTTCAAGTCAGGCCCAATGCATTGGCCTCATCAGTAAATGTATTTAACACAAAAATCTCACCAGTATGCCTTCTTCAAACAGTTGACAGACACAGAACAATGTTTTAAACATGAAATACATTCAATGATTCCTGGTGCTTTACAAGTGGGCCTTACAGTGATTACCTTTTTAAGAGAAAAGAAAGTAAATACAAACCATAATATAATTCCTTTCAAGTAAATGTTTTGTAATTTCACAGAGACTTTCACAAATATCATCTGGAAGGTTTTTCTTTTTCAGTTTTCGCACCAGGGGTTTTAAATACACTTGAGTTTGAGTGAAAGTTGCTCTCGTCATTTTATGTTTTACGGCTGTTTTTTCTGCTCCTGTTGCAGAGTTCAGCTGCTGTCCCCATAGTTTCAGAAGAAACTAGAAAGAAAAATTGGTTTGTGTTAATAACATTGGATGAACTGGACAAAATCAACCAGGTGCTTTACATAGCCCGAAAGAACTGGAAGTCACGGGTCATGTGTTGATGGACCCCTTTATTAGGTTCATGTTTAGCTTTAACTGGAACTCTGCCATCTCAACAGTGTTGGTAGTGGTTTCGGAGAGGTCCCTCAAACTGCATGTGGAATTACACATAGAGCAGGACAGGAGTTGATCTGTAGTTTGTGTTTGTGGGTGTAGTTGCACCCTACTTCATCAGAATACCCACACCGGACCAAGTTGTATCTGCAGCAGCTGGCTTCACAATCGGTTTAGGGTCTTCCAGGTGGACAATGACCATTTCCTATTTTATTAAATTTTTTGTATAATGCGTCATTACAGTTGGGCCAGAGTCGTCACGCAGTGGGTGCCAGAAGACCGGCGTCGTCGCCGAGGGAGGCCTGTAAAACTCTGGTGTGACGACTTAAAGGCGTTTGCGAGAGATTGGCCAGACAAAACAGGAGGTTATTGGGGAAGCCTTTGCCCAGCAGAGGGACAAAATAGGCAAAAAACAAATTTGTTAAAGATATGCTTACTTGTAACAAAGTCATGATAACATTCATATCATGGTTTTTATCACCCTGTCCCATAGTCTTTGCCATCTCTTGAATGAACTCATATGTGATACAATCATCAAGAGCATCTTCCTTTAGTTGTTTATCAGTAATATTCTGAAATAAATAACAATTTATTTAAATACAACAAAAATATATTAGAAGTGCAATACAAGGTGTAAACAAAAATTATTGCAGGAAACTGACTTCTTGATCTTATGAATCGCATCAGTAATTGGAGTTTGAGTAGCTTAATATTTTGAACCAATCATATTTTTGAAAAATTGCCATCAACACACTAAAAAGAAGAATCAATGGGAATGACCAATAATTGGACTCGGGCTTCCTCTCTGGACTCTGGACTCTCTGGGACTGGGCCATAATCCACCATGTAGCCCAGTGCAGTCTGGTGGATGTCATGTGCCTTTGAATTTTTCGATATAGGACATTCAGGTAACCTCATGATATTTTGCTTCACTGACGGTATTATAATTGTGATAAATAAAGAGTTCTTATGTAAAACAGAGTTTCTATTTACCTGTGTTCCTAATGCTAAGATTTCATTTAAATAAGCTTCGTCTACTTTCTCCATAGCTTCTTGGAAGTCATTCCTCAGACCCTGAAAAATACATTAAAATGATTTTGTTTCAATTAATCATTGAAACAAAATTGTTTACTGATGAAGTTACTTTTTGTTTTAGCAAAAATTTAACTTGAAAATTGAATAAACACAACTCCCAGATTGGGATATAATAAAACATTTGATGAAGGCCAACCTCTATCTGTTTACAAGTACATAATAAGATTGGGCTTTTCCATCAATAAAGGTAGGTCAAAAGTCATGCTATTTATAGCAATTTTGTGACATGAATAAAAATGGTTACAGTGCTTGTATCTAATTGCATTGACAGGAAGGGTGCTGTTGGTTAACATTTGTGAAATTGTGTTTGAAAATCAAGATGGCTATAGAAGTTGAGATGTTGCGACATAACCAACTTTCAGGATCTACCAACTTCAGACAACACACCAAATTATCCATGTATATAAGGATACTTGAGAATTACTTACTCTATTTGCCTCTGGTTCCTGAATCTCAATTCTTCTCAATCTTTTAAAGGAATTCAGTTCATTTTCACCATACAACCAAATAGGATGTCCTCGCTCTCTCAACCTTTTGATAACTTCTTGTCTTGGGAGGCCAACTATTTCAGTGTTCTCAGCATCATTGGTTGCTTGTCTTAAACTTGCTAAAAAAAAACAGTGGTAATAGTCTCAGGAAGGAAACTTATTCAGCTGTATTCAGGATCCCAAAAGACTAGGAAAACACTAGGCAAATGTCTTATCACGGAAACTCAAGTAAAATACTGAAAACATTTAAAACATAGCATCAAACCTCTTTCATTCTTATCTTCTTGTGATTCTTCTTGTACTTCTGGTTCCTTGATTTGTGGTCCATATTTTTTCAAATATTCTTCCTGTTCCTTTGCCAGAAGCTCACCTCTCTTAAAATATTTCCTGTTGTTTGTAGGGTCCTGCAAAATAACAACGTTTTAAAAGATGCAAAGTAAGTGCATTGTGTAACTCTGGTTTGTATGTTAGAAAGTTTACTTACAAATAAATTCTTTTCCTCAAGCTGCTTACGTTTCTTTGCGATTTCAGCTTTTAAGATATCCATAGTTGTTTGTAAATTTTTTGATAACCAAATAATACAGCAACGCAACAACACGAGACACGAAACAATAAAAACAGTGGAAGTGTCACTGTCAGGGTCTCCCTTATTAATATTATTCATAAACTCTTTGGCACTTCCACTGTTCAACGTCAAGACAATGACGTTTGACATTGACATATTAATGACATAATGGCATAGCTAAGGCGTTCTCTTTTAGTCTCTGGATGGTAAGAGCTTAGGGGGCCCAGCTTTAGCGATTTATTTTTGAAACAGATTACAAACTGTAAACAACGTATGATTATTTTAACATTATACGGCTAATTTAAATGGTAAATGCTTCATTTAGCCCTGGCAACCTAGTTTAGTAGGCCTGCAAAATTCCGCTTAGAGTTTTATGTATGCCATGTTCATTTTTGGAATTAATTATTGTTACTCTTTTGTATAGTCCCACCAACTTATCTATCTGTTCGTGACAGCGTCGCTAGTGAAGAATTAGGTATTGCCATACAAAAAACTCACCAGGAAAAAAAGGGAAGTACAGACGCCAAGCTACCCGAAACTCAAATTTTCTCAAACAACCTTGAACCTAACCCTTTAGTAATAAGGTTGAAAATCTATTATGTAAAGAAATATGACAGATTGTAGTAGCTTGATGAGCTGGCGTCTGTACCTACAACATAAGGCAGTCTTTCAAGTCCGTCTTTAAATTATAATATTATGAAAGTATTTATTAATACAAAAAAATGTAAATTAGTATGTAAGAAAAGTAAATGACGGGAGTACGAAACTAAATAAATATCAATCATACAACTAGCACAGTGAAGAGTAAATATTCCAAAACTTACAAAAATTAAAAAAAAATACAATTATAAAATATAGCTATGAAATTTTTGAAAGTGATTAAATAAAACAAAAATTGCGGAATAATTGGATGTTTATTTATATTTTGTAAAAATAATATATTACGGTCATGGTCTCTAAGTTCGAGCGGCCGCATTAAAAGGATTCCGGCCGTAATCAATATTCCAGAGCCATCTGCTGATTGCCAAATTCATCTTCTGAGTCACTCGAATCGCTTTCACTGTCACTCTGTAATTGAATGATACAAGGTTGATCTAAATATGCAGCTTTTAGTCTGTATTAATTTTCAATTTTTTTTTCAGGTTTATCCACGCCCGTGTGATTTTGCGGAATGCATCTTCAATTCAGGTACTTCGGTATAGTTGGAAGTTCTTTTCTTACTGAATAACTACTGATAATTTTAATGTATCTTTCTTCTTATAACACCAATTATTACAAGGATATTAAAATATTTTCCGTGTTTTATGATTCAACTTAAAGTTCTCCGTCAATAAAATTCCTTTTATATTTTGTAATTGCCTTTGCTGAAAAGGTGAGGAGCTTGTGGCAAAGCCGTGCTTGCCTAGGTTGATCTGTGGATGGGTGACCACCAATTTCATACCGAGTTTCCTCCGTGCCTAGGAAACAGCTGTCATTTGTAGATCTTTGACAGTCGTTACAGGTAGTCAGTGGCCCAAAAAGTCTGACAACCAGTCTTACCAAGGCGTATCGTACTACCCACTACTAACAGGGTTGTGAGGGTCAGATAGGCAGTTGTTCCATGTAAAATACTGGTATTAAGCTGCATCCGGTTAGACTGGAAGCCGACCCCAACATAGTTGGGAAAAGGCTAGGCAGATGATGATGATTTTTGCTGAAGAGCTAGAGCTAGAGATGCAAAAAGGAGCGAAGCGATTGGTAGTTTTCGTAGTTCAAGTGACGTGCGGCTGAGGCGACCGAGCAGCGTTGCTGTATTCCGGTTTGTAGGATGCTGAGTCCTTAGGACACCGAGACTTGAAGGTCTGACTCCGCAATTCCTTGTCGTGATGTATGTGTACATGTTACCTACCTATTACCTATACTTACATATGACATAGATAAAGAACACTAATCTAGCTAATTGTCCGAGGGCCTGGATTAACCGCATTTTATTATTGTCGGTCCCTATTCAGTTTGATTTTAAAATGATTTGTAGATAAAAAACTGAGATTATCAATAAGATAAATAACGGGGTTGATACAATGAATAATGATTGATATCGCAGATAACAGTCTCGACGTTTAGCAAAATAATTTGATTTATTTTCAGTTTCAACAAATTCTTTGAGTAATGTTGTTGTTAAAATGAACATTTTGTATAAAGTTTTCTTCGTAATTTTAAGTTTTATTTTAGTTGTAAAAGGTGCGCAATTATTTTTAATTAATTCCTGTATTTTATTTTCAAAGTTCTGTACCTTCTTACGGCTGTGTAAATAGTTTCAGCAATCGACTTCAGGATAGTGGGAGGAATCAAGGCTCCTGAAGAATATGGAAAGTTTCATGCGTCTATTCAGAATTTAACTGGACATCATGTATGTGGGGGTGCTGTAGTTTCGCAGTGGTTCATAGTCACTGCCGCCCATTGTGTGAAAGGGTAAGTTTCATAAAACATGTTCAGTAAAGTATTGAAACATCATGATGACGACGTCGGTATTCTAGTCCAATCATGCCATGAGGGATCGATCTTATCTATACTAATATTATAAATAGGTAAAATTTGTTTGTTTGTATGTAGAGGATAATCTTCGGAACTAATAATTCAATTCTTTAAATTCTTTCACTGGCAGAAAGCTACATTATTCGTGGTTGCTATAGGCTATAAATTATATTTATATCATGCATATTAGCCAAGCTATCACAATTTTTGCGGACGAAGGCGTGGGCGAAGTGTTAGTCATCAATAAGACACAAGTTAAGTTAAGTAAATATAATACTTGCATTTTTATTAGAAAAATCCTAACTAAAGATATCCACTCACAAATTACATTTACAAAAAGGATAGATCACTATAAACGCATGACAAGGCAGGCTAATAACCTGTGCTTAAGGAGCCATAGAACAAATTACGGAAAAAAGAGTATTCTATATGATGGGGCCCAACTCTATAACGAATTACCTAAATCTATAAAAGAAGCAAAATCTCTGTTTACATTTAAAAAACTATTAAAAAGTTACATTTTAAAGGATTTTTTGTTCATTAATAAAAGCTTAATATTAAGTTAAGTGGTACCGATCACTAATTTACATTGTATCACACAATTCAAAATAATATATCTTACTCACACGTCAGTTATTCATATATGAATATATTGCACTACATTATTATAGAATATTATAGTATAACATATAAAAACCACACTCTAACACACAAAATTGTTTACACAAATAAAACAGAATATATACATACATACACTATATTTTAATCTAATATATCTTACCCTACGTATTTGACACTACCTACTTACTACTATATACATGAATAAATAAAAATTGAAAATTATTATAGTACAGCATATACAAACCACACTCCTTACCTAACACATAATTATATACATAAATACATAAGCAAACTCAAGTAATCAAAATATATAAATTCAATGTACCTAGTTCTAATTATAACATCCATATTACTAATAAGATATAACAACCATATGCCTACTTTAAACGCGGTGAAACAATCACTGTGTCATGGGCTTTAATAAACATGTATTGTATTTTTCTAAGACTGTACTCCTCAGCTCATGCACACCTACCCGCATTAGCGATGCGCATAAGATGTCGTGCACTTAGTTCTAATATTTTCTACAATTACCCTTTTACGGGTTTACTAAAACTGTTACGAAATTTTAATGTCATTCTTGTTATTGACTTATTGTACCAACCCACTACGCAAATCGGCCTCATGTATTTATAAGTTATAATATTGTATTTTCTCTGTAAGTGATTGTAAATCTTTTGAGAAAATAAATGTCTAAAACCGTAAGTTCAATAGCGGGCTTGCCTCTTAATAAATATAATAGAAATTCTTGTCCAACCTGGGGGTCGAACCCAGGATCCCACGTTGAGCTGTCGCCTAAACGAAAACTAAATCAACGATAGATAAAGCATAATACTTCATCCTGCCGCTATTATGTTTGGCTCACATTATGCAGCTTGATAGCGGAACGATGAGAGACGAGTAATAGACTGAGAATGTTCTAGGTAAATAGGTATGCTGAAGATTTAGTACTAAAGAAAATAATGCTCTCATCTGCCCTAGACTGTGATTTTGAACCTTTTAGGTTATAAATTAAAGGTAAAGTACCTATAGTAGGAACAATTTGCGAATGAATTAAATTATTTCCTTACAGCGCAAGACCTCGGTATATGAACATAGTAGCGGGTACCAATAATTTAGACGTTGGAGGGAAACGATGCAACGTTGCATCTATAATTGTCTATGACAGATATAACGCCACCAGCAGAGAGCACGACATTGCACTTCTTAAAACAAAGACTCCATTTAATTTACGATTAATTCAAATCTTAGGACTGAAAAGACAAAAACTGAAAGAAGGAGATGATGTCATTTTAGTAGGATTTGGAGCACAAGAGGTTGGTAAATATTGTTTTAAGGTACCTAGTACCTTCTCTTACGGTGTTACCACACCAATCGATCGATGGCATCGAACGACGATCGATCGATTGGTGTGGTTACACCCTTATAATAATATAGCCGCCAGCGCAATTTAATACAAACTGTCAAATTTTCTCATTCGACTTTGAATTTAACCTTCAACATTTTATGGTTTGAAATCATTTGGAGAAATTTGACAGTTTGTGGTAACTTGATGTGCTGTACGTACTGTATATTCGATTCCCAATAAATAGCGACTGCTCCGCACTGCACGTTTTTTGGAAAATAATGATCTATGAGGAAAATTGGAATGAAAATGTAACGCTACATCGTTATCTGTCTTACCAATGATGATGAATGAAAAAAAACCATGAGTAGATACTCATCATCATCTGCCTAGCCTTTTTCCAACTATGTTGGGGTCGGCTTCAATCAGTTCAGGCTTCCAAACTATCCAGATGCAGCTGAATACCAGTAGTTTAGGTACATAGACTGCCTATCCTTATATATATCATATATCATTGGTATTCAGCTGCATCCGGTTAGACTGGAAGCCGACCCCAACCTAGTTGGGAAAAGGCTAGGCAGATGATGAGAGCGACTGCCTATCCGACCCCCACAACCCAGTTATTACTGGGTAATACGGTACCCATGAGTAGATACTCATTAATTTATTCTATTTATGATTATTAAACTTTTTTATTTTTCAGCCACATGGTTCATCGACTCGCAATATGTACGCATTGGAATTACCAGTATTTAATCAGGCAATATGCGAGTACGCTATGAGATACTCCACTCGGGCGATCACCAGCGGAATGTTTTGCACATTTACGAAGTATGGCGAAGGAACTTGTCACGTAAGAACTTTTTATAGTATCTACCTATTTGATACTACAATTACATGGCACCTACATATTAATCGTTTATATTAAGGATGAGGCCAAACGAGCGTATTATTTGGTGGTATGAGTCGCGTAAAATGAGTCGCGGAATTTACGCTGCATTCGGTTTCATTCTAAAGTTCTGTTTGTTACAAACAAAAAAATCCGCTATTCATTTTACGCGACTCATACCTCCAAATAATACGCTCGTTTGGCCTCAGCCTAAGAAAGAAGCGCTTTGTCTGCTAGTCAAAATAAGTTTTAGATCAGTTTGCTTACGTTTACACGGTGTCCAACTGTACGTATTTTGCAGTGTACTTAACGTTCGGATCACACGTCATTTTCATACAGCATTTGTTTTTAATCGTTTGATCAAAACATATTACTTAGTAAGAATTTGTGTGGTATACTACAACTAAAAAACCCGACTACTGAATAAAATATAGAGTATGTTTACCGGGCCATAATAACGAATCGATTGACACCTTATTCATCAAAATCTGAAGAATAGTTTAGGCGCTACGGAGCGCGGAGGAACATACGTAAATATAAACATACATACATTCACTGATATAATCATAACCCTTCCTTTTAGCTTCGCAGTAATCGGGTAAAAATATATACAAAACAGCGCCGTGTGAACGGCCGTTTTGTGTGTTACTAGAGCAATAGACTGAAATTTGGCCAACATTGCTATTAGATGTAAGGACACAAAAAAATAATCATAGTCTTTGTTTTCAGGGAGATTCTGGCAGTCCATTAATAAAAGGCAACGATCTGGTTGGTATCGTGTCTTGGGGAATTCCTTGTGCTGCCGGCTTCCCAGACGTGCACACTAGAATAGCTCCCTATATCGAATGGATTAGGAGCCATATTCGACAGGGTTATTGTCCCGCGTAACAGATACGGCCTGAAATAATAGTTTTCAGCATATTTCTTGAAGTACTTACTAACTTGAATCATCTTGATTCATGTGTTATGAATTTCTGTTAATGTTGGTAAAATGTTAAAACTAGAAAGTCGTTGATAACCCTGTATGATATTTAACTAGTTTTTATTAATTCATTTCTGTAAAATGTAAGGAATATTGTTCTCTAAAATAAAAAATCTGTTGTTCAAAAAGTACCTATTTTATTATTCAAACAAAAAAACAAAACAATAAATGCAACTTGCTCAAACTCGTCTTGTATTTCTTTGTCTGAATCGACGCAAAGATTCCTTGTTTATCTGAAAAGTACACAAACAGCTTATCTTTCGACATTATTATCGGTAGACAACTGAAATGAATCATTAATGGTAATTAAATCATCTCCTTAAATTCTTTTTTTTATTAAAACAAAATACTTATTCATCATCAGCCTAGCCTTTTCCCAACTATGTTGCCGTCTAACCGGATGCAGCTGAATACCAGTATTTTACATGGAACGACTGCCTATCTGACCTCCACAACCCAGTTAGTACTAATACGCTACCCCTTGGTAAGACTGGTTGTCAGACTTTTTGGGCCACTGACTGCCTAACGACTGTCAAAGATCTAAAAATGACACCCGGGACCAACGACTTAACGTGCTTTCCGAGGCACGGAGGAAACTGGGTAAGTAATGGGTGGTCACCAATCCACAGATCAACCTTGGCAATCGCGGCTTAACCTAAAGATCGACCCGAGCGGCTGTTATTATTAAGCCACGATAATACAAAATACTAATTAAAGTACCTAATTAGTTTACAAACAGGATATTAGCAATTCATCATCACACAGACTGATAACATTACCGGAAAAAACAATTTATCATCTAAGTTTGTCATCCATTGCAGTACATAAACATTTGTTTACCTTATATTCACGTTTATCAGCTACAATATCCATTATCACAGCCATTACTGGTCTTCCATGAGCACATTGAAATGGTGTCTTGCAGTTGGACAGCGCGTTCAACATTTCAACACAATTATTTTTGGAAAGTCGATCACCAAACTTGATAGCGTATCTGCAAGACTGATAAAAGGGCGTTTTATAACATCACGCCTGTAATCCCCGAAGGGTTGGGCAATCATCATCATCAGCCTACAACAGTCCACTGCTGGACATAGGCTTCTTCAATCGCACGCCACTCAACTCGATTCTCGGCAACTCTCATCCAGTTGCTACCAGCCACCCTACGAAAACCGTCGCTCCACCGAGCCTGAGGGCGTCTCCTCTCAAGAACACAGCAGATGCGATGTGATGCGATGTGTGATGTATCTAATAGTACACCCAAATTTCGCCAGATATGTTGAGTTGAGTTCCATGTAATAGGTGATGGAAACACTCAATAACACTTTCGTCGATCCGGGAATCGAACCCAGGACCTCATGCTCAGCAGTTGCGCTTGCGACCACTAGACGAACGAGACATTTTTTAGTTCCAATGATATTCAATTTTCATAAATTTTCTCTATTGGGTAACAGTACAGATAACTTGCCTCACTGAAAACTAAATCCATGATTGATTTCGGATATAACGACACGTTTCCTTTTTGCAATTTCATGACATTTATTTCTTCTACTATCAGATTTCTAACAGCTTTTATTACCTTTTCAACCTGAGAACATAGTGAAAGTTATAAATATCGTTCTTCCATTGACTGTTACAACAAATTTCTTTCAAATTCTCGAGACGGCTTAGATCAGGGGGCCTAAAAAGACCGCTTTAGCAGAATCATAATAGGATAATAATATGAATTGCGTTACAATTCGTAAAATGGTCAGGGGTCACAAAGTGACAATTCATAATTATAATATTCATTTAATATCTGCATCTGTGACCATTTTAAGGATTTTACGTGCGGCCATTTTAGACCCCCAATTTTGTATATGTCACCGTAAAATTGAAAATACCGTTAGATTATAATCTATTTCGCGAGAAAAAAATTTTAGACTTTCGAAAGATTGTGAACATTAAACAATGCTCATTACCTCTCTTGGATTTTTACCAAGAATAGCTTCAGGTATAGAAAGTACGGCTACTTCATTATTATTCAAAATATTCCATTGTAGACCAAGTTGAGTAAACTTATCCTTATAGTTATGCAGGTAAAGAATCTCGTCTTTAGACATCTTCAAAGTAATGTTATCTACTGGGACACTTGTCCATCTTTCTTCGTTTAAGTAATCTGGAATTAACAAACTATCGTTATTAAATCGCTTTGGTCAAATCGAAAATCTTTATACTTATTTATACTTCGTTTTTCATCTGTATAAGGATGGGATTGTACTGATGGATTCTTAACCTCACAATTCATTACATCACCAGCATAAGTTATCTTAGCAAGTTAAGTTAGTAGCAGTCCTTACAGGTAGTCAGTGGTCCGAAAGTCTGACAACCAGTCTTACCAAGGGGTATCGTATTACCCAGTACTGAGGGGAAATGGAGGTCAGATAGGCAGTGGCTCCATGTAAAATTACGTGTCTTAGTTGTGCAGCTGCATCCGGTTAGACTGGAAGCCGACCTCTATATAGTTGGGAAAAGGCTAGAAAAATGAATCATCATTTGCCTAACCTTGATCTAAGTTATGCTGGTCTGGTGGCCTACCATGACGTCTCTGACGTCTAAAAGCAGGATTCATTCCAGTGTGGGAAAGAGATGGTGCTAGACGACCTGTATAGCTCTGTCTCTTTTCCACACTGGAATTACTTCTACTTTAAGACATCATAGGGGGGTTCCCCTGATCTCTTCTTCTAGTCATTTTATAAATCAAAATGCTTTTCTCTCATTTTCCGTTTTTGCTAATACTGACTGGAGAATATCCGCGTATTACGGCACTGTTAGAATTTCAACTCTAAGCACTAAGCCGACCGTTGAAAATCCAACAATGCGCACTTTATTTTAGGGAATCTTTAAGGTATCACCTAGTGTGAGCGAAAACAGGCGTTAGTCTCTTTAGCAGAAGGTGCCTTACCGAACGCACTTTTGAAGGTTACCTGATAAGTTCTTCTCTAATCGTATTCGTTCATGTACTGCGTGTTGATCAAATAATATTAAATACTCTGACGCTTCTGTTAAATGCTCACATCGCTTCTTCATAATCGCTACGATGAATTTACAATCAGCTTGACCCAGCACCTGAAATAACATAGTTATTATTACACAGACCATAATTATAGTTTCTTTAAAAGGTTTCGTTGATCTACTTTACAGGGTAGGGTTATTTGGATGACAAAATCTTGCAATATTACCTTAACATCTTTCAGTGATGTTTCATCAAAAACCAAAGAAGCGTTGTCTTTCTTAACTTTATTTTGAAACTTGTTAATATTCTTAGTTGTAAGATCATCAACGTTTTGTATTATCGGTTCATATATTTCAGTATTAAGTTGAACATCGTTGGCAAAATTATTATAGATGCTCTGAAAACAAAGAAATTATAAAATGAAAATTATCTTCATGTTGAAAAAAAAGTGACTCAGTAACATACTTACATCTTCATAATATTCTTTGTCCATGTCATAGTCGCAAGCAGTTTTAGTGCGACAATTTTCAAAGATTTGAGACATGCCTGAAAGGATTTTACTGAGTGTATTCGTCATAAAATTACGAAAAAAAAGCACTACTGAAATCATCTTTACCTTTGGGCACAAAACGAGGTCTAGTTTTGAAATTAAAGTTGATTTCAAAGTTACAATCAATGCTCTTAGGGTTGTAGTTACCTACAGTGTCCGGAACTTCTGTTATATTAATTTTATTTGCTATTTCGTTATGGTTCTTTTCTGCAGGATCTTGTAAGTTATCGATAGTAATATTTTCTACTAAGTTAGGCTGTTTTGTTTTTAATGCGCAGCTAAAGTGATGTGAGACTCTTTCGGTTAAATTAGCATTGACCTCAGTTCTTGTGACATGTTCATTATGAACATATTCGTCTCTACCATTTTTGATTTTACCATATAAAGAGTCATTCAGTTGGTTGTTTTCATTAAAGCTAACACCGAACTCCTTTTCACCGGATCCAATTTCATAGAAAACTGTTTCACAAACGTTTAATGGTTCTATAGCTATATTGTTATCCAGCGAAGGCACCGTTTCAGAGCGGTGTGACTTAGAAACGAATACTATGTTGAAATTATTACTATTATGAGCGAAATCATCTTCAGTTCTTTTAGGCCCATTATTTTCAGGATGAGAATGTACAGAGATTACATCAGGTTCAGGAGACTGAATTTCATTTATTCTCTTTATTTGAGGTTCTGTCGTAAAATTTACATCAAATGAGAAATTTGGTGGGTGTATTGTGTAAGTATTTCCAAAAACTGGATTGACACCATTGACTGGTGATACAGGTTCATACTTTTCATAGGCATGTTTGTTATGAATAGTATCTTCAATAAAATCTAAGCTGATTGGAGGTATATTATCACGTGCCATATTACAATTATTTTCGTTACTCTTAGTATACTCAATTGTATACGATTCATCTATGGTTTGTTTCATATGTATATCAAAGGTTTTTTTTTTTTTCTTAGACGTAGGTTCAAGGTGTTTTATAAATCGATTTTTAAAATCATTAGAAGTAACAAAGTTATCTCTAGATTCTTTAGAGATGAACTTTATATTTTGCCCTTTATTACTTGAATAACAGTTTTCAGTATCGTTTCTGTTAAATTCATCAGTGTTATTGTATTGATGACTGTCATATGTAAGAACCACTGGGCCACTTAATGTACGATAAGATGTTTCTTTTTGGGTACAATAAATATTTTGGTTTTGCCTATAAATATTTTCTTCTTTATCTACAAATTTAAATCTTTCGGAAAGGTTAGTCATCTTATCCGATATTTCTTTGTGCTCATAAAGACTATGATATTCATTAAAATTATCTTCATACTCGCTGTAAGTTTTATATTGTGCATAAATATCGGTTGTGTACTGTGAAACTCTTTCTGTTTTGCCAATATTATTTGAGTATTTACTACAAATGTACTTATTGGTCCATGTATATCCTTTTGGGGCCTTGGTATAACACGATGTATCATTTCGTTTATGAAATGTATTGTAAAGTTCTTCACTCATGTTGTTTTCCGCAACGTTGAATACTTCTTGTTGACTTTTCAGAACTGTTTGTACTAGGTCATACGTTGTTTGGTACGGCTTTGTTTTGATCTTATTCATTATATACTTTTCAATTATATTTTTGTTTGTTTTTGGTGGTTGAGGTTTATTATATACTGCACCATGTTTCCTTTGCAAAAACATAGTGTTTCGCATATAATTCCTGTTTGTATTTTCCAATTGATTTATGTAAATGTTTCTTTTCTTTGTATGGTACAAAAAGTCTTCTACCTTTTGAGCCACTTTTTTGCTTCTTTTACAGACTGAGTGTATATTATCTTTGAAATACTGATATTCATTCTCGTTAAGATTAACTTTTTTATTTTTATTTAATTTATGTTTTTGCTTCTTTTTTGTTTTATTCCTTTTCTTTTCTGGTGATAAGATATTGGATTTCAACTCCTTTTTCTTTTTGCGCATCGATATCTCTTTCGTTTTATACTTCTTTGGACCAGGAATCTTGGTATTTTCATTATGATTTGTGGAATTTACAAGCGTTTCATGTTGCTTCTTTATATTTATGTCTTCGACTGCCTGCTCGTGTTGTTCAATATTATGTTCAGATATAATCTCTGCGTTACTTTTTGGTGAAGCGTGTTCATCATTATTGTGTTTGTTGTCATTTTGAAGAAAGAATTTTGGCAAAGAAATTTGATCACTACGATTTTTCGTCTTCTTTTTAACTTTTCTTTTTACCATTTTTCCTAAAGGTAATGTTAAAAATATCAAAACTTTTTGTTAACATAACGTCAAATTGATTTTTTCTAGGTGAGGCTTGTACAATGTACAGATGGCAGCACATCAAGCTACTACAATCTTTCAAATTTTAATACATTTTCAACTTTATCGCTAAAGCTTTAAGTTCAAGGTTGACTGGGAAAATTTAACAGTTTCAGGTGGCTTGATGTGCAGCTGGCGTCTGTGCACAAACACACAAACACCTTCTTTGTGTGTTGACTGTTCTTGTTTAGCTGCAGAATTAGAATGTATGGTTAAACGAACTTATTTACAAAACGTATTTACCTTTGACTCCATTCTGAAACTGCGAAACTCCTAACTTTTTTGAATTATTTCCTAATATTTTATCCATGATTTTTTTAACTTGATCCCGAGTATCTTGATGAACCGTATTTGTCTGTTCTTTATTCATTACTTTATCTTTAATTTTCTTAATTTCTTTTAGATTAACGTCACCAGCGTAAAATTTAATCAATTTGTCTAATAGTTTATTAACTTGATTCCAGTTTTTAAATTCTAAAACTGATTGTTTTGGTGTAGAACTGATATCATAATCTATGTAGGGACACTTAACGAAAATGAAATAATAAGGAATATTTTGATTAAATAATCGATGTTCGTCATTATTTTTCTGTGAAAAGAAACTCAATAAGCTTAAAATAACTAGATGTTCCAATTCTACATTTATTTCTGAAAAACCAGTATAACCCTACCTTAGATTTTAGTGTTCTCTGGTCCTTAATGTGCAGAGAATTTTTGAAATACTCTTTCAATACCTTATGTAACTTGCTACTACTTTGCACAAACTTTCCGTTTAAAAAAATCCAATGCAAGTCAAGATCCGTATCCATCTTACCAATGTAACCTTTAACTTTGTACTCATGCTTCTCTACTTGAAGCTCCTGTACATCAACTTTGTTGATATTAAATAAATTCTTAAATGTTTGATATACATCCCTTTTCTTATGAACTTTAAAGACAATTTCGTTTTGAGAGTCATCTCGTAAACTTAATGATACGTGGTTGTGGACTAAAGATAATTGTTCTAGAAATGACTTAATGTTTTGTAGCTCGTTTATATAATCAATTCCTTTTTTCTGTATATTTAAATTGTAAAGAAAACCTTTGACGTCAACCTGTAAATGAACATCATTTTTTAAGTTGATTTGTTAACCTTTCGTACAACTAAGTTCAGATATAGTACTTACAGTTGTTCCTTTTGTGGGCCTAGCTGTCATTTGAGCAAACTTTTTCTCTTTACTATTGTAAAAAGTCTTGGCCCAAGTTTCTTCCGTACTTCCATGCCTCGAAGTTATTTTGACCATTCGTGAAACTGTTTTCATGTTAGCTAGAAATTCTCCACGATATCCGTAATTCTTTGGGGCTGCTTTTAACGTTGCAGCATCTGTTACTTTACTTGTCATATACCTTTGACCAATTGCACTAAAGTCATGTTTTGTAATTCCATAACCATTGTCAATAACTTGTATTGTACTTTCTTGAATATGTATTCTTATCGCAATAGATGTAGATTCCGCATCTAACGAATTGTAGATCTAAAACCAAGATTGCTAATAATATCATTCTATTATCGTCAAATACGTAAAAGCGGTAGCAGTGTTTGATATCAGCATTAGGAACAGTTAATTTGATTTTGCTTGATTACAATCAGGATTCGTACAAGTAGGTACGAAGTACTTACATTAAAGCATTGACTTAGGACCTTATCATACTAGCGGTTTGCGAACGGCTGGGGCGGGGCGGGCGCGCAGCGAATGCGTCACGAATACGCTACGGATGAACAGCGAGGACGTCGCGGACGCGTGGCAAATACGCAACGTATTCGTAGCGTGTTTGTAGCGCGTTAACGACGCGCAATACACTCAGTAAAAAATGGATTCCGACGAGGAAACACTGCTGTTGACTTTGTTACTTCGAAGACGCCGGAGACAAAAACGAAAGCATCGAAGAATTTGAGAAGGTCCATTATCCGCAACGAATTCGCTGCGTTTGCCCGGCGCGTTCGTTGCGCGTCCGCTCCGCTTTAAGGACGCTCGCAATCTGCTAGTATGATAAGGCCCTAAAGTATATATTACTAGCGTATTCAAGTAACTTAACATTAGGCACTTATTAATTTACCCTTGTGTCGAAGATGATTGCTTATTAGTCGAAGTTTGACGTTATACAGACTAATTGTTGATTTTGACATCAATAAAATGTTATTGAACGCTACATATACGTATGGATTAAAAAGAATGGAATAATAAATAACAAAAGCTTGCGCAACTCACTAATTCTTCAATAGCTCTCTTGAAACTGTTAACTTGGGCAGAGGCACATAACAAAGATTGAACATCGTTAGGTAATCTTTTCAAAGCCATTTTAATGGTTTCTTAAAAATAACAGTTGAGCCCATTTTGACATTAGTAAACATAAAATTTATTCGTTGAATTTGGAACACTTCAAAATATTAAGAAGCAAAGAGGATTTGAATAGCAAACTCTTTGACGAATCCATTAAATTACACCATGAAGTTTACATATTGTTCATGACCTTGTGAAGTATAAATAGGAATTAGACTGAAAGTCAATAGAAAATATTTTAAACTATTGTAAGCTAAAAATCTGGAATCCGTATGCTGTGCACAAAAACATGCAAGCAACATTCGAGTGGACGTTACTTAGTATTTATAATTAAACTAGCTAGCTTTTGCTTGCGGCATCACTTCTGTTATGTACGGAATTTAACCAACGGGAACGTTCTGACACTCAGGGATAATGTAGCTATCTGTTAGTGAAATTTTCGGAATCGGATCAGTAGTTCCTAAGATTACCGCCTACATACAAACTTACAAAAAAAATATTGTATAGATTAGCACTCGCTTACGGATAGAGACAAAGATACTTTTAATAGCATACTGTTTTATAAATCATCTATAAAATAGAACAACATAATTACCATTTATGGAGGCGCTTACTAAATAAACTCACAGCTGTGACTAAAAAACTGCAATTAGCAACTCGCGTTTACATACCATCGACCTAATATTTACTTTTGTTTTCGATGGCCTATTCTAGAGGTATTTAATGGAAACTACTTTTTAATGAATGGGAATCGATTGGTATTTAACCCTGAACTCTATTTGAATTGTACTACCTACTACAGGGCCGACTGGCGAGTAGTCGTAGTACGGGCCCCCATATGACTGACCGTGTGAAACTGAATCGATGAAGTTTATATTTTGGACGATAAAACCGATATTCGAGAATGTACTGCTTTATCTAATGTGAAAATATCACCTCAACTGTGTGATTAATTAGGTTTCAATGTTCCTTCCTACCGCTAATATTTGTCAAAAAATTCGGTAGCCACAAAGGTAATCTTATAATTGATTAGATCTAAATTACAATCGCCAACATGTTTGCATGATAGTTATCAAAGTTCGTTGCTTGTGGAATCATGAGTGAATTCGTTGAAAAGGAAATATTGTTGTTTTGGGAATATGTCAAACGGTAAGTCGTAACAAACCTTTTTTCTTCGTTGCACGCACCTGTTGTTTTTCATACGAGGTTCATAGACAACCTCTTTATTGCTACCATAGATACAAACTGTTGTTTGTGCTAGCTATGTAAATGAAACAAATGCATGACTTTTCAAGCTTAGGTACCTTTTTATCAAAATTAGAAACACATTCTCTGTCAGGGTTCATTATCTTGATGCTCTGTGGTTCATTGGTTCAGTTCGATCCAGTTCTTTATCAGTAAATCTAGACAACTGTCATTCGAGGACAAAATACAATCTTTTCAAGACTCCGTTTTCATGAACATTAGTCGTCACCTAATTGAATGCTTAAATAGAAGCTCACTATTTTTTATAAAAGCAAATTGTAATTCAAACAGTGCTATAAAATTTAGGCATCCTTTAATGTGGGAATGTCAGTTTAATTGGTAACTAGCGACCCGCCCCAGCAACGCACGGGTGCAATATACAAATAAACCTTCCTCTTGAATCACTCTATCTATTGCATTAAAATCCGTAGCCTAGTTTAAAAGATCTAAGCTTATAAACAGCGGGAGCGACTTGGTTTTATACTATGTAAAAAAAAAAAAGAAAGAAAGAAAAAATATTTATTTGTCGCAGGGACATGACATGCATCATACAAAATTACAAAAAATAAACAATAAACTATAAATTCAACAGGACGAACGAAGAAGTAAGTTCATAGACAATGAACAATCCCTGCTTATCAATTGATCTATCAACTTACTCGTAAGCTTAACATTATGTCAGAATTTCCTGGAAATTGACTAAACTCTCGATTATGTCAGAAATAGATACGTTGATGCGGCAATATGGGTCACTCACTCGTTTCCTGATAGTATTCACTTTCTCAGAACTGTATCAGTATAGGGATATTGTTCCACACTACTTGACGGGAGACAGTACTCTGACTCATGATTATGATTCATCCAAACTGCATCGTTTACCTTCTTTTTAAGTAGGTGGTACTAATATGTTTGTACCTATGATATTTTCAGAAATCATGTCAGTTAGGAACTGTTATTTCGTCACTCGAGTCTTCGTAAATAAAATGTTAGGAATTATACAGTGTGTAAACAGACCCTCACATAGTCGTCAACCAAGCATTCTGTACATCAAACCAAGTAACTTTATTTTTATATTTTTTTTTTTCGGATGGATAATCATCAAATGACGCCCCCCCCCCCCCCCACTCTAGGCGGAGCGGAAGGGAGTGTCAGACTTGTACTTAATAAAACCCATCCATGTTCCTTCTTTGCCCTTTGTGTACCAGGGCCACGGTATCTCTTTCGAACAGTCCCGCAGCCCTGGCAGAAACTAAGTAACTTTACGCAAAAATTATTGCAGGGAATCGACTTTTTTTGGGGTAAAACATCACGTTTTACGATAGGACTCGATGGAACGCACTCAAAGCATTGTGCTGATGGATGGATTGATAGTACGGGGATCGCGGAGGTGTATAAACTAAAAAACTTACATTAAAAACATGTATTTAAAAAAAAAACTTGTGAAGAAGTTGGAACTTTGACCCCTATTATCTCCGTAACTAGAAGGTTCCCAGGTATGGTCTAGAACAAAAAAATGATCGCAAAGACGGGGAGAACAAGTGCCTTTCGGATATGTTAAGGGTCTATTTACACCCTTCATAAACATTTTTAAATAAGATTAATTATGAATCATCTTTAAGACAAAGATACGGCAACTTTGTCTTCTTTAGTACCAAATACACCTGTCCAGTATAACTTATTCAAAATGGATTGCCTGTTACCATAATCAGCCTATAATGTGTCCACTGCTAGGACACAACACAAGCCTCATCTCTATGAGTGCGAGTAGACCGCTCCACCACGAGGGCCTATTGTGGCTTGGTAGATGTCACATGTCTTTCAATTCACTGTTCTAGGACATGCCAGTTTCCATGTTTTCCTTCATCGTTTTGAGAGCAGTGATGAATTAATTTACACAAAGTAGTCGTCTAGGTTTATACCTGTGACCTACAACCTGCAAGTCACTGTCAATTCCATATGTCACCCATGATCCTTATACCAACACAAATGATATACCTACGATTATATCACCATTAAAGTCAGGAATCGATACATAGAAAACGGGGTCACTAACGATGTCAAATTGCCTCAAAGTATAGGGCTTTGAAAAGAACTGTTCACTGTTAGCGGCCAGTTGCATCATTTATTCATAGACTAGGCAGTAACGACCTATTATTTTCTGTACTCTTTGGAAATGAATGATAGATGATATCGATTTGTAACAATTTACTTGCCAGTGTTGCTTATGAGGCTTCCGATTCTATACGAGGGCGGGTCAATAAGTCCGTGACTTTTTGAATTTCTGACCTCTTTACTGAAACAGCAACACTGCTCCTGTCAACAGGCATCTGTCAGTTGACTCCTGTCAAAATTTAAACTTGCTGCGTCAGTTAGTTTGTGTTTGACAGCTATTTTTATCAGACTACCCACTAATTTGAGGAGAAAATGGAAAAAAGTGAATTTCGTGTGCTTATTAAGCATTATTTCTTGCGAAAAAAAACCATTACCGAGACCAAGGCTAAGCTTGATAAATACTATGGGGACTCTGCACCATCGATTTCAATGGTAAAAAAGTGGTTTACTGAATTTCGTTGTGGCCGTACAAGCACTGAAGATGCCGAACGTCCTGGACGCCCAGTTGAGGTCTCTACACCCGAAACAATCGAAAAAATTCACGATATGGTGTTGACCGACCGAAGATTGAAAGTGCGAGAGATTGTGGAAGCCGTAGGGATCTCGCATGGCTCAGTGGTTTCAATTTTGAATGATCACTTGGGCATGAGAAAGCTTTCCGCAAGATGGGTGCCGCGTTTGCTCACAGTCGACCACAAACGCAATCGTGTAACAACTTCACAGGAAGCTTTGGCGTTGTTTAATCGCAATATGGAGGAGTTTTTGCGCCGTTTTGTAACCGTGGACGAAACATGGATCCATCACAACACACCAGAAACCAAACAACAGTCAAAACAGTGGGTTTCTAAGGGTGAATCGGCGCCAAAGAAGGCCAAGGTGGGTTTGTCAGCCAATAAAGTTATGGCGACTGTTTTTTGGGATGCACGCCGGATAATCCACATTGACTACCTTCAAAAGGGAAGAACAATCAATGGGGAATATTATGCCAACTTATTGGACCGATTCAATGACGATTTGAAAAAAAACCGACCTCATTTGGCCAAGAAAAAAGTTCTTTTCCACCAAGACAATGCAAGGGTGCACACATGTGCAGTTGCCATGGCAAAAATCCATGAATTGGGCTATGAATTGCTCCCTCATCCGCCCTATTCTCCAGATTTGGCTCCGAGCGACTACTTCTTGTTCCCAAACCTGAAGAAATGGCTTGGTGGAAAAAGATTTGACTTCAATGATGAAGTCATCTCGCAAACAAAGGCCTATTTTGAGGACCTCGACAAATCATTTTTTTTTGAAGGGATAAAAAAATTGGAGAAGCGTTGGACAAAGTGTATAGAGCTCAAGGGAGACTACGTTGAAATATAAAATTATTTTTTTATCAAAAAATCTGTGTTTTATTCCAAAAGTCACGGACTTATTGACCCGCCCTCGTACCTTACAGTAATGGCCATGAGGTACCTACAGTTATTAATGTACTACTTCGTAGGTAATTTTTATGGTCGTACCAACATAATTAAACATCTTTTTACAGTTATTAATGTACTACTTCGTAGGTAATTTTTATGGTCGTACCAACATAATTAAACATCTTTCTCTATTTTTTTTGGATTTTAATAATGTACAGCCAGTTGGTTCTTGCAGTATATTTTTATGTAAGAAAAAGCAGCTATGAAAGTCATATTTGAACTTTAAGATGCTGGACAAAGATGGCTCCAGACAAATTACTTTAACCACATCGAACTTGTTAAGATTCAAGTACTATGTTTCTGATATTGGACAATACTGCACTTTGAACAAAATTATATTTTACATCAGTATGAGTCACTTTACTGAATATTCGTGTTTTAAAGAGTTTTCTTTGTTAAATCGGGACTTATTATAACGTTGGTCATGGCGCCGTCGAAATCTTTGAATATAAAACAAAGCTTTCTGATAAGGGGCATTGCCAAAAATGTAAGCTATTGAAATCTGTGGGTACCACGGTCTAACATTCCAATGGTTTGACAAATCCTTATCTTTCGTCTCAACCCTGCCATTATGCAAAACAATACGAAGATAACAGAAGTAACTTTCTGGGGTGATTTGTCTTCGGGAAATCTTATAAATAGGACAAACAGGAAGAAGGAGACATCAGTTCCTTCAAGGGTTTCGTCGAGATAGGATCAATACATCCAGACCATCAAGGTAAGCGTGCAATTCCTATCTTCATTAATACTGCAACAAGTTTCATTACACTAACAGTTTTTCAAAATATTCCAGATGTTCAAAGCAGTACCAGTGCTCCTGGCTTTAGCCACCTCAGCATTTACAGCTGAAATATCTTCATCATACGCCATGTTAGAAAAACAGGCTGTATTTAAACCTGAACTCAAAACGGAACCTGTAGAACACCACATCATGAAGGAAGTTGGTCCTGAAGGTGAACACCCCGTGTATACAGCTGATCTTAGGAATCAAGGCAGAGCAAGAATTGAACCAGTGAGATCTTTCGGGCCAGTGATCAAACATGATGCTATGTTATCAGATCAACCAGTTGTCTCCACTGAAGTTAATAGAAATGTAAGTACAATCAAATAATGTTGGTACGCAGGCGTTTTTTGGTAACGTAAAGCACATTGTGGTCATCAAATACCTGCCCACTGCGCCATTTTGGCCAGTATTCCTTAGGTTCATTAAACATAGCAGTTTTACGAAGGCCTTTCTGCAGCCAGTGAACGTTTACGTAAACACTGTTTTAAGCTTTCACGGTTTACAACTAAACTTATACTGTCACTTACGGGATATCTTCCGTGATTGATTTTTTTTTTTTGAACGTTTACGTGTTCCTTTTTAATTTCAGATCTCTCAAGTTCTGAGCATAGTTAGGTCTTGGTAGATTCGATACTACTCGATGTTATAAATATTTGAGAGTTCATAAAAAGGTACTAATTATTCTCATTTCTGTTTCTAGGATGAAGTTGGTATTCTTGAAAATGGATACATCCCTGGCACCGCCGAAGTGGCGTATCCTGACATCCCCTATGCTCCAGGTTACGTCTATGACAATGGCTACTCCGCGTCTAACAAGTATATATGACTTTTCTAGTTATTTTCAAGTTGATCGAATGTTAGTGCATTATTTGATGACGATTTCGATTAATTTAACCTATCGCAGTCCATTGGTAGACAGAGGTTCCTTTTGAGTTGCATCAACACCATACGATTCTCCGCGTTCTGTTTCATGTTCTTCTAATTCGCAATGTACTTCTACGATTACACACTGGTCTGCGTTTTTGTGATTCTCTTGATTTTCGTTCTAACACTAGAGTAGGTTGATTTCTGAGACATCCAAACTGTCTGATCATGTGTTGTATTAATTCATTGTCTATTTCAGCTACGACATGTACAATTCGAACAACTACTTGATGGAACCTGATACGTCCACGTTTGGTTTGTTGTGGAGCCAAGTGCCTGCTGCCAGGGTATGTATTGCAAATATTTTACTACATTTTATTAGTAGGTGGATAACTTTTCAAATCGACTTCTTCTTCTTCGTGTCGCTGAAACGATAGTGCATTATATTTTGTTGGCCCAAAGTGTGCGTTGAATAAGTTCAGCTAACATAAAAGAACATTGCGAAAGAGCGGCTCATTTTTACTGGTATAGTGCGTTGCATTAGGGAGTTTCAAAGAAACAATCGGATCGAGTTGAATCGATGCTGGTCCCGTCCCGATATACACACTCGAATTCCAAAAAAGTAGTCGTATTGTTTTTTCTTTTAATTGCCTCATGTATAAATCATAAGTTTCCCGGCACTGACAGTTACATTTCAGTAACCTTAGTCATTTTCTATCAAAATACCAGCGTAATGTTACAGCACTCTGCTGAGAGGCCTTTTGATCTCGTACAGTACCACTTTAGTTATTTTTTTTTTTTCATATCTTTTCTTTTAATATAATATTGTTTCATTGTACATTTAATCATTTTGTTTGAAACAAATAATGCATTTTCTTTCTTTCTTTCTTCCACTTACATCTTTTTTTCTTTTCAGACCATGGTTGGCTTCGTGGGCCGTACTATTGCCTGGGTTTTCAACAGCATATTCGTTCTGATTCTCGGCTCTCTACTAACAGTCGGCGTTTGCACCTACACAAACTTGTGCTCCATTGCTTTTCACGGTGTGGGACCGATCCACGAAGAAATGAGGGCTCTGATGACCCCGGACAGATTGGAGAAGATCAGCCATGCTGCCGATTTTGTGAAGACAGCTATAGATAAATATCAGACGATACAGAAAGTAACTGATGCCACTGGGATGAGAAGACGTCGAACCATTTTTAATTACTGAGTTTATTTTAAAGTTTTATGTTGATTTTACATTTTATGAAAATATTTATATTATAACTATAATAAATATTGAATTGAGTTTGAATAGTATCAATTTTGTTAATAGGAGGAGCTCGTGGCTAAATAATAACAGCCGCTCGGGTCACCTTTAAGTTAAGCCGTGCTTGCCTAGGTTGTTAGTAGGTAGGAAAGTACGTGAAGCCGTTGGTCCCGGCTGTCATTTGTAGATCTTTGACAGTCGTTAGGTAGTCAGTGGCCCAAAATGTCTTACCAAGGGGTATCGTATTACCCAGTACTAACTGGGATGTGGAGGTCAGATAGGCAGTCGCTCCATGTAAAATACTGGTATTCAGCTGCACCCGGTTAGACTGGAAGCCGACTCCAACATAGTTAGGAAAAGGCTAGGCAGATGATGATGACTATCAGTTTTGTTAATAATCGTTGAGCTCTTCGATACCATAAAGCACTCGCATTAGACTAATTTTGAGATACTTTTTTTTCGGATGGGAAATCATCAAATGACCCCCCCCCCCCACTCTGGGCGGAGCGGAGGGGAGGTGTGTCAGACCTGTACTGACTAAAACCCATCCATGTTCCTTCTTTGCCCTTTGTGTTCCAGGGCCACGGTATCTCTTTCGAACAGTTTCGCAGCCCTGGCAGACATCGGCCCATGCGAACCCCTACTTGGTTGCTGACATCTCTTTGAGGCGCGCGTGGAACACGAACGCGCCGTCGACACGGCCTGTCGTCATAAGACGGCCGGACGGCGAGCTAGCCCAATACATATCAGTTTTTGCATGTATGCATGCATTTTGATGTAGCTCAGCGAAGTCTTATTATGTCCGGTTGATGGCAAAAAATTTATGAAAGTATTGATGAAAATGTAGGGGAATAAACAATTCAAAATGTAAACCTCATCACAGTCATTCAATTAGTGTTCTATTCGTTTGTAATCCTTACAAAGCAATATTTGACGTAAGCCTGTGACTATGTGATTATGAATCATAGTTTAAAACCATGTATAATATGCTCATGAGTTGGATGACAGGTGGTACTTAGGTCAAGGCTCATTATAGTAACGTGTAATTTTGTCCTCATTAGGTAATTATGGAAGCTAGGAGACATTACGACTCTGGTAGGTTTATTTTAAATGATAGAATATTATCCACTACTTATTACGGATATCATACATACAGGTATGATGAAGGTTTTTGCCAAGAACCGTGGACATCTTCTCCCAACCAAGCGTTCTATGGAATTGCCCAAAACTAGAGCCGTATTGTCAGGATAATACTTATTCGTGTCATGGCTACTTAGTAGTATTGTGATAATTTAAAAATGTAACGAGTTTTAGGGTAATTAGCAATTTACATTGATACAATATACTAATCAACTCGATCAGTTCATATTTTATTATCCACGAGAATAATTACTTCTTAACAATTTTAAATATTAAGTAGTCCTTAGAGCACAGATTACAAGTGAAGGTCAGCTACAATAGGGCACGCCACCATAGTGGTGATAAGTCCCCTCTTTGAGGAGTGGCTAGAGAGGCCCCACGGAGCCCTCACCTACCGCCTAACGCAGGTCCTCACCGGACACGCTTGTTTCGGGAGGTTCCTGCACCGAATCGGGCGGGAGGAAACGCCCGGGTGTTTCCACTGCGAGGATGGTCCGGAGGACACGGTGGAGCACACCTTGGAGGTCTGCCCCGCTTGGGCGGAGTACCGCCGTGTCCTCGTAGCGGCGATAGGCGGCGGCGATCTCTCGCGTCCGGCCCTGGTCCAAGCCATGTTCTGGAGCGAGAGGGAATGGGAAGCCGTAACCTCCTTCTGCGAAGCAGTCATGCCTGTGGACGGCGAGTTATGGGCTAGCTCGCCGTCCGGCCGTCTTATGACGACAGGCCGTGTCGACGGCGCGTTCGTGTTTCACGTGCGCCTCAAAGAGATGTCAGCAAATAAGTAGGGGTCCGCATGGGCCAATGCCTGCCAGGGCTGCGGGACTGTTCGAAAGAGATACCGTGGCCCTGGAACACAAAAGGCAAAGAAGGAACATGAATGGGTTTTCGTCAGTACAAGTCTGACACTCTGACACTCCGAAAAGAGTGGGGGGGGGGGGGGGGTGTCATTTGATGATTTCCCGTCCGGAAAAAAAAGGTCGGCTACAATCGGGGGTTCTTTTCAACATTTTCAAGGTAAGTCTCGTAAACACTAAAGCATACCTAATTAACTAGAATCCAGAGGTCCTACACCACTGGCAATCGCTTTCAAAGAATTTCGTAATTCTACAACTACGTTCATAAGATGCTTTTGTAGATCTAATTTTCTTATTAGTCATGTCTTCAAATATTATCTAGATACTGTTGTATTTCTTCTTTCTGAGTATGAGTATCATCGTCGGCGTCAGCGAACCCTGTTGCAATTACTTTACAATCGTCCAACGTACGTGTTGCTATGATCATTTCATTATTTAACAATATTTCAGTTTCAGTTTTCTGTTTCTATAAAACACTTTTTTATTTTTGGGATGTGATCGACTATTCGATGGATTTGTTTTTAAAGAAAATCCGTTACCGGTACTTCTTCCAGGCATTGGTGCTCTGACAGGACTTCAAAACTTATGTTTGTTTGTTGACGGTAAATTGAGGAATTTAAATGTTATTCGATAACGTTGCGGTTCAAATAATTAATTGAGTATGCTAAGATGGTTTGGTCATGTTAAAAGGATGGGTCAAAGAAGACTGATGAAAGGTACTTACAGGGCCGATGTGAGTAGCAACTCCGGACGGAGATGCCCTAGAAGGATATACACTGACCTTATTGGTGATGTTCTTCAGAAATACAGGCGTGTAGTACTCTTAACTGTAAACCTTATCTCATCATATCTGGTCAAACACGCATGCCGCGGCGTGCGTGAATGACCAGATGTATGAACGTGAAAGAAGTACGTACCTATGTAAGAATCGTATCAGCTTGAGTTCCGTAGTTTCTGCTTAAGTCATGGGAAGATGAGAGGCGAGGCCAATTTTTCAATTTCCTAGGGAATAAATATGGCATTTTGACTATAATTTCCAATACAAAAGCTGTCAAACCGCAATTCTGTTCTGTCGGCGCCAGATCCTTGAACAGAGAGGCCAGGAGCCCCCAATATCTTATCTTACATTAAAACAAATGTTTGTTTTTCATATTTTATGCGCTGTCATTCCGTTCTTTCGATTTCGATAAAACTTTTGTCAACTTTTTAAAAGCAAAGATAATTGTGCTGGCAAAGCCGCGGGTGGAAGCTAGTTAGAGAACAAAGTAGTTGAAATTATAATAATAAAAAAATACTTTTAGTGTTCAGAAATCTTGTTAAATGCTTGCATGCCTAAAGAATCCTTCTTTTATTAGTTTAATATTATCAACTGGCTGGTTTCAAATTTTTCCTACCTCGTTACGGCAGCCGTTTTCTGCTTCTGCAGATTGTCCAGCCTATGTACAGGCTTTGTGCACTATTTGCCGATAACTCGTCTTATAACAAGCATGGTGCCACAAGGGTGAACACCCGAGTATTTGGAAACCGTCGAGGGGGTCTTAGTAAATGTCATGGGAAAGTATTTTGAATGAAGAAGGTGAATTAGTTTTAAGTTAGTAATTTTAGTTATTGTTACAAATAAAAGTATCAAATGTTACGAGGCCCTTTTTTCAAATTCTGTTTAGAAATTAACCTTTGCTTTAGGTGGAAGCGCTGGGGTAGCCCGCGATATTCAGTTTTTTTTTTCGTTTTTTGCAATTCGCTTGCGAATCATATTTTGTTCGACATATAGCCCGACACTGACCTTCACAAAATAAAAGAAAAACTGGAATTTAGCTGGCTACCCTGGCACTTCCCCCTTAAGAGAATGAGAATACGATTACGTTTTCTTTCAATTAGCTTGAAAAGTCCCTAAATCTTAGTACAGGACCTACTTTTTGACGTATGTGTGTCTGTTGTGTTAGTTGGTATTATTGTGAATCGCAATTCTACTAATCGCAGTAAACTGCTATCTGTCTCATACTTTATCAATCACAAAGGAAACCAAACTATAAAGTAACTAAACGATACGACCCAAGATAATTCTTTTATCAAGTCATTAAACTTATCACAATTGTATTTATCACTGAATTGAATCTTTGTTATTAATGTTTGAGAGGATTTGGATGTAAACAGATCCATAACGAAGCTGAAGGGATCTTGTTCTTCCCGCTATTGCGATATTTTTTCGGCTGTGGACCATACCTGAGAACCTTCTTATTACGGGAATATTATTATAGGTCAAAGTTCCAACTTTTTCAGGTTTTTTTTAATACAAGTTTTATGTAATAACTTTACATGAAATACAACCTGACCCCTGATAAAAATGAACAATTAAGAATATAAAATGATATTTGTGCTATTCAATGCATCTATCAGCAAAATGTTTTGAGTGCGTTGAGCGTACATTGAGTTAGGACTTTTTTAGGGCAAAGTCGTTTTCTAGCGTTTTCGCGTACAGTATTTGGCTTGATGTACAGAACGCTTGGTTGATAGCTTCGTAGAATGCCGCTTTATAGAATGCCATTATGCCAGAATTGGCTCTTAATCAGCCTATAACAGTTCCTACGGCTGGAACTCAAGAATCTGATCTGTAAGAGGGAGCGGGCCGTATAACACCAAGCGAGCCCAGTGTGGGTTAGTGGATTAGCCCCGAGACCCGCGTGCACTGAGTTACTATGCTTGTGCTTATTAGCCTATGACTAAGCAAAGATCTTTTACTGATAAGTTCCTCTATAATTTTCAACACAAAAGCTCACCTTGATTTGCTTTTAAAGGATCACGTTGCGTGACTGGTCAGGTAAAAAAATGTGCACGAATTATAATCTGTCCAGACCAACTTTCATTGAAGGTTACCCCAAGAGTGATTAAAAATGTATCAAGCAAAATTTGCAGTATTTGACGATGGATGGAAAGGTTTGAATTATAATATATACTGTTACATAAATTGTGTGTCTATGAATTTTAAAAACATGAAGCACTTGTATTTGCTTTGAACGCTGTCTAATTAAACACCATAGTTTTGACCTAATATTTTGTCTTTTATCCCAAATCTGTACCTACTGTCTATACTTTTACTTGATTTAGGCATAGAACCATAATAATGATATGTGAGTTTACTTGTATCAGAAGATTTCCGATGTACACCACCCTATCCAAGGTCGCTAGAATAGTAAAGGCGTCGCCCCACACTAGCACTTGGCTAAGCTACTCACATGTGCATTAGTTTCGGCGTCCACTGCCGTCCACTAAAACAAATGTTAGCAAACAAATGAACAACGCAGCTAATGTGGCATACTCCTCCGAGCTCATTCTACGTAGTATGTAGCAGTGTTTTCTTTTCTTTTGTAATGGCATCTCTCAGGTCAACCTAGGAGGTGGTCGTCTGCTTAACCGGACTATCCTGTGGGTGCCTTGAGTTTAAGGCCTCCAGCCTACTAGACACTAAGGGCTGTGGAGTACGAGCCTCGGCTTAGGGTGTCGCTAGAGGACAGCAAAGAGACAGGCTGGATCTGAATGATATCATTTTTAGGTCGTGGTTTAAAACTACAGGCTCAGCATCGCGGGCTGGCTCGAGGAAGGGTCGGGGGGGGGGGGGGGGGGGTGTAGCAGTGGATTGTCGCCTTTATTAAAAATGTTGAAGCTGTGACGTATATGACAGGGCAATCTATTTCTAGAAATGACGTACCCCATTTTTTAATTCTTAAAAATGTGCTCACTTCCAGATGTTTTGGTTGCACTGTTTGTTTTATGTAGTCATTTTATAGACACGCTACTCTTGAGTGCTTAAAAACAAAGATAGTGATTACAAGTGCATGTATGTATAGTTACTAGCTTTATCTTGTTGACATACACCGCTCATTGTTTTTAATAATGGTTTATCAAGTAAATGAATGACAACGTGGTGAATCATTTTATTGTTCCAAACATAAACGGAATAAATTGTCAAGTTTAGAAAAATCCTCCATTTTTCTTTGACAGTAAATGCTTCCATTGCCTATCGATTTGTTTTACGGTATTTGGTACTTGTGTCGCTAATGGTATCATTATCAATACAAAATCTGAAGGTATTAGCTTACAGGCCTTGAAACACCTCAGGTATACTTGGAAACAATATGTTTAGGAGTGTGATTCTCAGATTCTTAGTGTCACCCGAGGAAAACTGATTATCTTTATCTATGTTACTCATGAAGACCTAGTACTGTAGGTACTCTTACCGAGACTGAGATAATTACTGGAAAGATAAAATAGAATGTACAAAACACACAATGATAAAAGTACAATAAAAATTCCTTTATTAGCACAAACATCACATTTTATTGTTTGAAATGACATACAAACATCCGGTCAAAAGGAACATAATGTAGGTACGGACGATGTGTAATTGTCGACTTATCTCGAATGTATTTATATCAGTACTTATGTTTTGACTGCAGAAATATCTTTCACTAACACTGCCAACTGCAGTTTCATTTTCACTTTATTTGGAATTACACTTATCAGCGGGAGTGCTAGTACATTTAATTACGGAGATTCTCTTATCAGCATTTTTATCTTCGTTGAAGTGAGGATCATAATATTTGATACCGTCACTCGTGCATGTGAACCCGTGGATCTCAGACACAAAATGGGGAACACTAAAAGTAAGAAGGTGAAAATAAGCGATGAACAAACACAACATGTTCCGAAGAACAAAGCTGAAAGCCGTGAAAGGATAAACTCGTTGAAGACTGATATATCAGATGCTGGATCGAAGAATGCTAATGAAGGATTCGATAATGGAGAAAATAAAGACAAGGATAATGCCAGTAGTGCATCTACAGTGGAAGTGCTCGATGACAAGTGAACATTTCATAAACTTATTATAATTTTAAGAGTAATATCCAAATCAAAATGTGAAGAAGTAAAGTACATTGTTCCAGTACAAGTGCGATAAATAAAACAGTTTTTTTATTAAGTTGTTTATGTAATGTTGTGTTTTATTTCGAATGTGGAATTTCTAGCGTTTTTTTATGGGTGTCGATAAAAAAGTAAAAACTAAATAAGTTATAAAACTGGTGACGCATACGTCGTGCTTGTTTGAAGATTATTGGTTTATGCAGATTATACGCCATAAACAAAAACGAAAGCCTAAATTAGTACCTTCAAATAGACGTCTGAGGTCACTTTATTTAGCGCTGCTGTAATTAGGGTATGAGATAATTTTAGGCTGCAGTTATTTAGGTTTTTTGCCTAGGTATGACGTAAAAAATCAGATTACACGGTAAGCAAGTTATTGATAGTTGCTTAGTAACAATACTGCTGCTCTAAAATCATATTGATCCATGTTAACTCTTAATTCTCTTTTACTGATACTGTTAGCCTGTGTCATCCCACTGCTGGGCAAAGGACTCTCTCCATGACTTCCAAATTCTTCGATCCAGGGCCAATGTGGAACTGGATCTAATGGACTGGTCGTTAGTTTTTTCCAGCTCGTCCCACCATCTCCTGCGAGGTCTACTTAGGTCTTAATTCACTATTGAATGTTGTAAAAAAAAAAATTTGCGATCCTAGTTTTAAACGGTCTAACTCTCTATATTTTACAAGTTAAATAACTGTATTAATATCTTTCTCTTAGTTATTTCTTCACATTGTTTTTGTAGTCTAAAACCAACCATTCCAAGGTAATGCTAATGCACTAGTATCAACTAGTGCAGAGCAACACGATGACTCACTAGTGTCTTTCATATTATTCCTCACACAAGTCATGACACACAGCATTGTAATCTTCTATAATTATAATATGGAAATTATTTCAGACAAAGGATATGTTTATGAAATAAATCAGATGTTTCCGTGAGCAGGAATGTAATTTCTTTTAATTTTTATTTTATTTATATTCACTAAATGGTAAGTAAATAACTTATAAACTAAGCCCCACAAAACCGTAGTAATCGTTTGACTGTGGGGTTGGTGAGTGGTAACATTTCTAAATAGTTTCTTATTAATTTATTTTTAAAACTATTTTTATTCGTTTCACTCCTTATGTCTGCTGGCAGACTGTTCAATAGATATAGTATTCGATGTTTTAGTGTTCTGTCAAAGTAATTAGTAACTCTGGGTACATTGAATCTGCCAGCAGCCATAGATTGTGTGTTTTTTATTACGTGAGTTAAGTTATGCTCTTGGGATGGTGCCCAAGAGCATAACTTAACTGGTGCACTGCTAAAAGATACTTATGTTTGTAACTAATCGGTAGCATTTTACATATTTTAAATAGTTAGCTGTTTTTGACATGGAAAGAAAAATTCTAGTGCGAGCAGGGTTTGAACCTGCGACCTTCCGATTCAGTACACCGGATGTCTTAACCAATTAGACCATCGCAAAAAGAAAAAAAAAATATAAATAGTTATAACAGTGACAGTGACAGTTGTTTTTAAATAGTTTCTTATAACCTCCTTTACAACTGTGTTTAGTTTTTTGAGTAACAAGTAGTTTTAAGAATCGAATCAAATTTAAAGAGCTTCTAATTAAGCCAAGTTAGTTTTGAATGTTAATCCATAGCTGTCATAGCATAACTCATAATAGAATCTACGTCTAGTATATTCGGCTAAAAGCCGAAGTAAGGTTACAACTAGTTCTAGCCGGCTATACCTAGGTGCGGCCGGTAACAGTTGTGTATCCTTTTTGTTGCTAGGACACACCGACCCGATGGATTAGGTTAGGTTAGGGTAGAACTGTAACAAAACGCGCGCGAGCCGAGCGAGCGCTACATCTAAATTGGTTGTATGTTCCAACCGAAGATAAGTAGGATACATCTAAGTTTAACAGGCTGTGCCTAGTTGTACCCGGCTAAAACTAGGGGTAGCCGCAATTCGGCTATTAGCCGTACTATATATATTATATTTCTCCTAAATACAGATTGCTCAGCAATCTAGCTAGGAGAGCAGCGATTCACCCATCAATTGGTTGTACCTACAACATGTAGTTATTAATGCATACTTTGTAAGTCCCTCATGTACTACAAAACTTTTTATGTAACTTAAATAAATTAAATTATATATATATATATATATCTTAATATGCTAATAGGAACTTATGCTTAGCTTATGTTGTACATTTTACTTAATAATATTCTTAATTTACTATAAATGTAGTCTATGGTCAATAGGTTTACATTTACAGTTCAGTAAGTTATTATGGTGGCATATATAATCATGGGTAAATAAAGGTGGAGTCGCACTATGAGGTCGTAAATATGGCGAATGTATTAAAAATAATTTAGTTTAATCAGCGTTTAATATAATGCCATTGTCGTGCGACCATTTAACAACAGCGGCTATATCTTGTTGAACTAGCTGGTAGGTATATTTCTATGTTAGTTGCGGAGCGAAGAATGCAAAAGTCATCATATACGCTGAACAATGCTGTAGCACTCGGCACAATCTGTTAACATGCATAAGATAACAAATTGGTCTACATCCCGAGCCCTGGGCCACCCCACACCGCACCTCGACTCTGTCAAGCGCGTCCTCCATCTGCACAGGGTAGGAGCGTGCGGTGAGGTAATCACGGAACCATGTGTTCAGTGGTTCTCTCACCCCGCACTCCTCCATTGCATTTAGGATGGTTTGGATTGCAAAGTGTTGAAATTTTTATAGAAAAAAAATATCGTAATAATAAATTATCATCTAGGTAAGTTCGTCTGTGAATTTTGTTAGCAATGTATTTGGAATTTTTTCTTTTTAAAAACCGTGTTGACACTCGTTAATAATGTAATTTTTTTTTGTAGAGAGTTATTTAAATGGTTGACGATGCACTTTTATATAATTTTATCTATACTAGATAAAATTGAAATTGGTCTGAAGTTTGATACATTTTTGCGATCACCTTTTTTGTGAATAGGGCGGACTATTGCCTCTGTAAGTCGTGTCGTGTACTTGTAACTGCGTGAAGATACTGTGTATGTGTGGTAGCTCGTGGATTCGAACTCAAGCAGGCATTTAACTTTTTGTAATTTATGTCATCACCGCTATTCTTAAAACGGTGGAGGAAGACATCGTAAGGAAACCAGCATGTCCTAGAACCAAATATTCTAATACATATTAAACATCCGTGGTCCCACTTGGCGGATGCTGGCCCACCCCCTCTCGCGCAGAGGAAACATGTATCCCAACAGTGGCAAAGAGAGACTATGCTTAGCAGTTCGCGAAATCGGGCTGTTGATGATGATACTAGTAATTTCAGATACTAATATGCAAAGACATAAAAACGGGTAAATCAGCAGTTGTCTTTGTTAACACAAACAAAAAGAAAGATAGGAAAGGCTCACTATCTTCGTGTGAAAGATAGGTATTTAAAGTCATTTAAAGTACGTAAAGAGTTAATAGGTCACTGACAGGCCCTCTGATAAGTTGGTCCCTGACGTATGACGTAGGAGAGCGTAATCACCTTCACCTCACAACCTTCAGAGCAGTCCTTTCTTTGTGCATCTCTCAATGACAGCTGTGGGATTATTTACGGGTTTTACTTCAGGTTTAAGCAAGAGTGACAAGAATATATAGAGTAAGGAATGGGTATACATAAGGCCCCATTAAAATAATAGCAATCATTCAGACCACCAAAATAAGGACTGACTATAATGAAGACTTAATACTTAGCGTATAAGGGGGAAAAAGTACATTGTTCTGTTGCATGTTACGTTGACAAAAAACTTAAAATAAGGCTCGATTATTCATTGTCTACACAATATTTAATCGATTAATGGTTATTTATTGTTCGATGTTGACCTTTTCCATTTCAGGATTTTTAGGTAAGAAAGATGAACACGCACTTGGCAGCACTCTTCGCACTTAGGGTAGATTATGGCAATAAAACTAATCGCTTTCAACATAATTAAACCACGATAACAAGCTTCAAATTCATAATTTTAGTAGAATTACGATACTGACAGATCTTGAACACGAAATAATCCACGCCTTATGTAAACATTAGTAAGTAAGCATTGGTTCCATAATTTGTCGCTGATACAGTAATTACCTTAGCAAAACACCTCTTCACTTATAAAAGTAGGTACATAAGTACGATCAGTACATAACACGAATGATATCAATGATATAATCAATCGTTATCAGAAATTAAATATATAACGCGTTCGTAAATAATCTAGATTGTAAACAGAGAAAGTTTTTTGATTGAAATGGAGTCTCGTTAAAATAGCTAATCCGTATTATGACAAAGTCCATTTGTTATGATGATCGTCATTTATTTTGTTGCACGAAATAAATGACGCTCATTTTGCGTTTTTGTTTTTGTTAAGCAATTTTAGGCGTTAAATGCTTCCTTGGTTTAGTGGTGAAAAGCACTACTGCTGATCATGAGGTTCTAAGGTCGGACCAAGGAATATTGGATTTTTGAATCAAGCATTTCTCAGTAGTACCTCAGAGTCTGGATCTGCGGTCAGTGCAAGAGCGCGGAGATAGGCAGAAACAAAAAGGCTGCCTATACCTAGCAGTGATGATGATGAATGTATTGACATTCAGACAGGCTGGCCCTCATAAAAAACGAATATTACAAGAAACTTCGGGGATTACAGGTCATGTGGCAAGCGGTCGGGAAAAGATTTAAGCCTGGGTTGGGTTATCTTTAAGTCAAAAATAGAATGTTTTTTTTTCGATGGGAGTAGGTAGTACACTACCTGCTGCGAGCATTACATACTCATATTTACGTTATACGAGAACACGCCAGTTACGAGTACTTCGGACTTCTAAAGACATCACCAATAAGGTCAGCGTGTGTGCTTTTAGAGCGTTTTCAATGACTGACTGACTGTCGCCTTTCAACATGACTAAACCATTATTTCCAACAAGAATTTATTGATAAAAATGTAAATATTGATGCTACATTTCAGAGTTTGGTTCCCATAATACATTTCTTGCATACAACAACGATTGCAAGGCATAAATCTGTGTGAAACAACACACAGTTTATTCCATTAGTCTGGAAGCGACCTTGACAAGCGAGTATCGCAGTCACATCGGTTCATAACAACTAATAACATGTTTCAAGTTATCTGTGGGACAAAAATAACACGCAATTCATGTGTCATCCGTTTGCATTGTGGAATGTTTTCTTTACATGGTGTTTAAGGTATACTGGGCACTGAAGTGTAATTTTTTCTGAGAATTGGCCACAGATCCTAGTTTACTAATTTTTAAGATATAGACGACGACTCACGTATACTCATGTATTCTCATGTATACGTGTGTATACCCATGTAAACATGGATGGTGGTGGACGGAGAGCAGTAGTGGTCCGGTGGTAATGTCCCCGACTTCGAACCCAGGCAGGCAGGTTCTTTGTGTAATTTATTTCATCAACACACACTCTCAAAACGGTGATAGAAAACATTGTGAGGAAACCAGCATGTCCTAGAACTAAAAAATCGAAGACATGATTCGATATCCACCAGGCCGCATTGTGCCCGTGTTGTGAATTACAGCCTACTCCTTCTTATGGAGAGGAGGCCTGTGTCCCAATCTCAACAGTGTGACATTCTAGGCTGATTGTATTATTATTTCAAAACGTTTCTCCACGCTGTGCTGCCACTAATAGAAACGCAACATAATAAATATAGAATAATCAGATTCTCTATTTCACTGAGCAAACTGTTGATGCGTCAAGCTTTCGATAAAAAACTTGCAGGCATTTGAAGATTCAAATCCCAATTCTTCCAGTGATCAGAAAATTCTGTTTTAAATAAAGCCAATTCAAAAAAATATCAAAATGGTGTTTTTAAAATAATTTATGTGCCTATTGTCATACGTGATTGTAAAAATAGATACTATTAAAGTGCAACCAATGCAATTTTGTAATGGATTTTCACTAACAATTTAACTAGAATGACGAGTGATTAGATGCCTTTGCGTAAAGATAAACAGCTATTTTAAGCGTAAATGTCACTAATTATAACGTTTATAACAACATCATCGTATGCGTCATGCATTTGCATGATGAATCAAGAAACTCAGATCAAATACTGAAGTATGAATGAGTACGCAAACAGTTTTCGGTTAGCATAATCTTCGTGATTGATTCTAAGGATAAAAAACCTATGCTGAAATGTGGGACTTGCCTACTATGCACTACTATGAACTATGACCAATTTTAGCTAGACCAAAACTGTACCTGTTATACAGATAATATATACAACAATACGAATAAAATTGTTTGTAATAAAAAAATAACAGATTTTAAAAATATATACGAGACTTATAACAAAAACATTTCTTTTCAACTTTTGTCTGTCTGTTTGTTCCGGATAAACTCCGAAACGGATGGACCGATTTTGACGGGCACGTAGCTGATGTTATAAGGAGTAACTTAGGGTACTTTATTTTAGAATAAGAATTAGGGTTCTGTAAATTAAAACCCTTGAAATTGGTAACAAAGAAAAGCTAAAAAGGGAAGTGATATTTAAAAAAAAAATAATTTCACTCGAAGGTACAAAATACATAACAACAAAATAATCAAGCCGTGTCAAAAACAGCTCTTTTTTCGGTATCGAATCATTTCTGAAAATAAACATTGAACAATGCTATCTTCTACATAGCTCATTTGTAGGTGCAGGGAGACATGATGTCCCATTTCAGACTATTTGATTCTCATAATGACTCGACATAAAATATGCTGACAGGCTAATCTAACTTAGCTAAATAATATTCCATGACCTAGTCAATACTAATCACATGATTTATAACTCGCCTTTGTCGCAGCCTACGTATTCCCTTTTCAGTAAGCCTTCGAAGCAATATAATAAGTAGATAGATAGGTAACTATTATTTCGATCGTAATTTGATGGTCACCATGACTTGTGGTTATGATGGCTCCGCCCAACGTTGCTATGGGTACCATGGCCATAACAGGCTCTGTTCACAATCATAACAGACTACTTATAAATCAGTATTTCAGTCGAACGTAGTTGACGCGCCGACTTTCGCTCAACGCCTGACGAAAGCTTTTTCGAAAAACCGAGTCAAATTTTCGCTGGATTCTTTCGGTTATACGTAGGTTTCTTTTCAAAATAAATAAAATAAAATTGTGTGTTATTCTGTTTGTAATATTTGTTTCGAAAGTGTCACATAAATAATTCAAACTGGGCCAATGTATGGACAAAACTGTTGTAGAAAAAATAGAAAAAGCGAAGTGAGTTTCGGGTGAATTTTAAATCAAAAGTTATGCATTTATAAAATATTGGTTATTTGAATTTCCTTGTTCGTAAAGTTTTCTATTATTTTTTATTAGCATAAACGCAATAAAAAATGGTTTTATTATATAATACTCGATTATTTATTTTTAACAGTAGTGTGTTGAATTAAAACGAAAATGATAATTTATTATTGAGTATAATTAAATAATGCATGCTTGTTTTTCGTTTTTTAGAGGCCTACTTTCATCAAAAAACAGCGCTTGGCCAGTAATTGTGAACTAACTGATCAGATCCAAACATAAAAAACCATCTAGCTTTATTTTTCTGTACCCGAAGTAATCCCGCTCTGGAAGCCGGGACGCAACTACCCGTGTTGATGTTTTAATGACAGACTTCAATACAAGCTAATTGAAAAAATCGATGCTTGTGAATTTTTTCCCGTATCTCTTGCACAATAGCCCTGGATCAAAAAATATGGTAGTCTTGGGGAGAGGCCTATGCCCAGCAGTGGGCTGACACAGGCTAGCAGTATCCCATGTAGGATTCGCTTCAGTTTGCCGTACTTACTACTTTATTATTATTTTGGCTTTAGGTTTCAAAACTGCAGTTCAGAAGATTTTAGATAATATAATAAATTGTTGAAATTATAATTAACAATGAGAGGCCTAGCTTGTGTAGTCGTTTTGTTTATTATCAACGCCGCTGGGTAAGTGATAATTTGTCAGAATTTGGTGGTGGTTGAGTGCATAGAAGAATAAGTAAATAATCTGGTGCTGGTTTTGAAATTAATAACTATATTTTCGTACTCAGTATTATTTCGGATGTAAGCAGTGCAGTATGTATACTAAAAAAATTCGTCGAATGCACAACCTCCTTCTTTTTTGATGTCAGCTAAAAATCAATTAAATTTCTAATAATGATTAAAAACTAGCTGTTGCCTGCGACTCCGTCCGCGTGGAAATTTCATGAATGAGAAAAAAAAGATAGCCTGTGTCCTTCCCGAGGGTATAATCTACCTCCTTGCAAAATTTCATTACGATCCGATCAGCCGTTTAATCGTGAAAAGTTAACAAACAGAGTTACTTTCGCATTTATAATATTAGTATTTATAATACGTTCACATGATAATTTTTTCACGATATGCTAATATGTAATCATGGTATATGTTCATGGAGATCAGTGTAAATAAATTATTCTAAGGCCTTTACGACCACCTAATGTCACTTTAGCATGGGAAAGAGACGGAGCTATACGGACGTCTAGCTCCATCCCTTACTCACACTGAAGTAACAATTAAAAAAACACTGCTTTACCTTTATTTATTTAATTGAACTAACAAAAGAAAGGTCAAAGTTTACGTTTTGCCATTCTTTGCATGCTGAAGTTTGTGAGCAGCTTTAAATAAAACTAGAATAATTTATCGACACGCAATGGTAAAAGAAAATAATAAAGATTTTTCACAGTTTTCGCATTAATTTCGAAGGTTAATGTTTGCACTGCATTGGTAACATTATAATTATGTACTTATACTGGAAAAAGGAAATTGTGTTACACCTTGCTTTAATTACTAACATAGCGTCAATTAATAAATACTTGCTTGCAGACGGGTGGGTTGCACAAACTAATAGAAACATGTATCAATCGCGCAACACGTCGCCTGACACTCTGACGTCAAAATCTATATCGTTTAAGTTCATTTTTGGCCACGATTTTATTGACAATTGTCAACCAAGTACCTACAAGCTTGTTTAATATAACTCTTGTCAATGCGACATAAGCATTTGTCAAGAATTATCCACTAAAACATTTTCACGTCAACGCGCTTCTTCTTAAAAGAGAAAATGTCCAAACATGGAGAAAACTTGTGATATTCTCGAATAGACGCATTTTCACCTATCACCTGTTAGTAGTCGGTTTTAATCAATTATAGGCCTTTTTTTTTCGGATGGGTAATCATCAAATGACCCCCCCACTCTAGGCGGAGCGGAAGAGAGTGTCAGACTTGTACTGACTAAAACCCATCCATGTTCCTTCTTTGCCCTTTGTGATCCAGGGCCACGGTATCTCTTTCGAACAGTCCCGCAGCCCATCAATATAGGCCTTAATTACTAAGTATTTGGTTGACAAATGACATCAATTACCTACACTTTACACTGTCAATTTATTAAAGTTAATGATGGTATGACATGATGGTGTGTCGGAATGTGAGCGTACCTAAATTGGTTTCTTTCATTTTCGTAAAAGAAAAATATTGGTAGTTACGATACGTATCCACCTGTTAATATTTTATTGGATGAATTTCGGCTCTATGGTTCATAAGTATAGGTTATATATTCGGTCATTCGGTGTCTACGCGGAAAATAACTATAGGCAAGGCACGCATGTTCATCGTTTTTCATGAATATTTTATTTGATTAATTTCGACCGAACTGTTGATAGTTCTTTATTTGTAGGTTCTATGACACGAAGTCTCGCCTTTGGCATGGAGCTCACCCCTGTATATAGTACTAAATAAATAATGCCAGTATAAAAATAGACGTATTGAAGCAGGAAGGAACGAATAAACGACTTATTGATTGCATTTTTGTAGGACGGGTTTATTGTGTATCGAAAAAAATCTTGTGATTAATTTCTTTAATTAAATTGCTATCTTTTTCTTTAATTGAATTCAGCATTTCCTGCCAACACAATTGTAGTTCACTGTACTTACACTTTTGTTGTTGGCTTACAATTTCGTATTAATTGATTGATAGCCAATTAGTGTCTGTATAAAAATGTACTCTGTGATTAGTGTTTAAACCGGTTTAGGAAGATTTTATCAAAATATTTTGTCTTGTTAGTATCTGTCAGTATTTTAGCTTGTTAAATAATTGCCGTGATAAATTACCTTTTGATCAGGTATTTTGTATGTCTTGTTCTTATGTGGATTATCAATGAAAGCATGTCATGCTCACTCAAATGTCTCGCTGATGGTGGCACGTGTGTCGGATCATTTAGTTCCCTTCAAAATGGTGTTGAATGGTGCTGATACATGCGTCATGTTCGTGAACGGGCGCTGTCAGTTGTGACTGGTCATCTCTTATTTGCCACGGCTTATTTGAATTAATTATTTTATTTTTGAATTGTTTTTACTATGGACACTTTTAACGTACACATCTCGCTGCATCGTTCTCACATAATGTACCATCTCAAAATGAATGATGTAACCAAGGTTTTGTTAAAGTATTCTGATTTAAAAGAGTGTCCATGGAGTTTCTTGCCCGTTCTTCTCCATAGAGATCTACGTTAGGGAATGGGCAACTACAGTACTTTCACAGTTTTTGTGCCTTGTGACTGGGACTGTAGCTTTATTTTACTGTTGCCTTTGTTTCGACAATTCAAAAGTGCCTGTAACTGGCCTACTTGAAATAAATGCTTTGATTTTGAGCAATATTGTCAAATTCCTTTAATATATGATCATTGTATACAAATTTGCTCACACAACTTTAATTCTTTTTTTTGTTGTTGTAAAATAATAAACAAAAGCCTAATGATATCCAAATCTATGGTACACTACATGATGTCATCAAAAATGAGTACATCGATCATAATTATTAACCTTTGTATTCTTTAACAAGGAAGTCCACCAAGCTCAAAAATAATGATGATGATCTTACCTTCTTAAAAAATAACCTTTTAAAACATTAGGAAATTATCTTAGTTATAACTTTTGACAGCAACGCGGCAGCACGTTCTAAGAGCAAAATGCCTAATCAGCCGATCAAGGTGTACTATTTGCCGCCGTCACCACCATGCAGGGCTATTATCATGGCTGCAAAAGTAATGGGTGTGGAACTGGACCTGGTGTTGACGAATATCATGGAAGGACAGCATATGACGCCGGAGTACCTAAAGGTATGTTGATAGGTGCTACTTTATTCTGAAATCTTTAATTTCTAGTGTTTACGATTACGGAATACACAATGTTTTATGAAAGCATACCTAAGACTGATAAAAGTTTATTAGATAGGCTATGATTTATACTGTTAATATTGGCCTCATTTAAATTTATCCATCCGATTAATCCATCCATCTGATTAATTTAAGGTTATCGTTAAGTCATCGATCACTGCCTCTTCCCTTATGACCCTGTAAATTTACTTTTAAACACTTTCTTGTAGGGTTTCTAACTTAACTGACTTGGCTGTACTTAGAAGTATCTTGGTATGATCTTTGACGACTCTCGAAATCCATTTCTCTACGGAATCAAGTGCTCAAGATTAATATTTAATACGCGTGGGGTTCGTTTATAATTAGACTTCTTAATTTTTAACGTAGATATACCAACAGGGTGAGTAAGCAGATAATTCTTGCTTCACCTTGTACTCGGGATAACTGATAACCAATTGTACTTCTTCTTTTCGATTCCATGGTACTTTTTAGATGAGTTGGGCCTACTAGGTGGCCACGTTAATGGCAGTGACAGTGCCTTCATTAAGCTCTCAAAGGGGCATTTATGTTTATAGACACCAAGATCCTTCCAGCCATTTCTGGACAGTACCTCACTTCAATTGCACTGATTACATTGTACTGTACTATTCTTGTGTGATATTAATCGAGAATTTTATGGGGTTCTTAAGTATTGTGTCGCACCACAATAAATGCAATGTTCTCATGATTGAGTTTATAATGGAACACGAGTAAGAATTTAAACAGTTTCTATAACGGTCTGTTCGGTCTATTCTTGTTACTCACAAAATCTTGCCTGGGACTGCAATATTGCAGATATACTAGTACAAATAAGATTGTCAACATCGCGTGCCAAGCTCACGTTTTTATTTGCGCTAGCAATAAATCATGTTAGGGTTGCCTTCTTCACGAAACTAAGGCTTAAATACCTTTAATGTTTGTTGGGCGAAGCTATTTAGCTTGCTTTCTGTATATTTATATGAAAAGGCTTTATGACCTTTTGCTTCATTCTGTTGGAAAATATTGACTTTACTTACCTATAGTTCTTTTGTTTCTAGATGAATCCTCAACACACAATACCGACTATGGATGATAGCGGATTCATTTTATGGGAAAGGTAAGTTGTTTGAGTTCTTCATGAGGATATACGTAATAAAATTGTAATAAAATATCGGTCTTCATTCTGAAAAGCCCCTTAAAACTTATTCAATTCTCAGTTAGTAAAGCTACTCTATCAATGAATGTCAACTATTGATACAGAATGATTCTTGTATTTGGGAATTCAAGTACCTAATCATAATAGGCATCTTGATGTTAAACAGTTTTATGAACCAGCAATTCAAATGGTTTTTTCTAAAGTTGGGGTGGGAAAATTAATAAAAAAATAAAAACTATATAATATTGTCTAATAGAAAAAGATAATGAGTGATTAATTGATACCCACCCGTAAGCTCGATGATAAATAATAACAGCCACACGGTTCGATCTTAAAGGTAACGTCGCGCTTTCCTAGGTCGGTCCATGGATGAGTGACCAACCATTACATGCCGAGTTTCCTCCGTGCCTAGGAAAACACGTTAAGCCGTCGGTACCCGCTGCAAATTGTAGATCTTAGACAGTCGTTATAGGTAGTCAGTGGCCAGAAAGTCTTATAATAAGTGTTATTAAGAGGTATCGTATTACCCAGTATTAACTGGGATGTGGAGGTCAGATAGGCAGTCGCTCCATGTTGTATTTATAATGCATTCAGCTGCATCTGGTTAGACAGCAAGCCGACGCAAACATAGTTAGGAAAAAATGATGATGATATCTATACATCCGTCTGTGGTGTTTTGCTACCTAATTTAATTTGAACCTGTGAAAAAGTTCTATTAAAAAAAATATGTACACCTTTCCTTTCAGCCGCGCGATCTTGACTTACCTAGCGAATGCTTACGGTCGTGACGATGCCCTGTACCCCAAGAACCCTCGTCTTAGGGCCATCGTGGACCAGCGACTCAACTTTGATCTCGGCACGCTGTATACGAGATATTCTGCCCTTTATGTAAGTTGATTTTATTAGGACTGGCCATTTTAATTTAGGGTTTTCTGGGCTGCGTCTTTGGTTTCTAAAAGTCCCAAAATATGTGATTACTGAGCATAAAGTCGTGGGTTGAGCAACGTGGTATTGGATATTTCCCATTAGCAAGAATTTTCCACCAAAATTACTTATGAAAACTTGGGACACACTCAGATTGAGGTTTGTATTCGTTTACTGACAATATGGAATATAGGCGTGAAGTCATGTTATATTTATCATAGCAGAAATAATAAAAATAAGATTGAAATTACGATATAAAATATTGCATTGGGCCAACGTCATGCACAGAGATACAAAGTTGAACAAATTCACGTGCCTGAATTGAAAGCCGGAACAGATCAATGTTGCTAAGCGGCAGACGGTTGATGGGGTGTGAGGATACGTTACAATATAATAGGTTTGGGGGACTGTGTGTCAGAAGCCGGCAAAAAAACTTTGGAGAACTTCGTTGGCTATTTTCCCTATGGACCCAACTTTTAATGCGCAGGTACCTTCTAAGTGTTCTTAGGGGTCTGTACCCGAAGGGTAACCAACAGGACTCTATTACAAAGCCTTCGCTGGCCATCCGTCCGTCTGTCCCTCCGTCCGTCCGTGCATCCATCCGTAGGTCTGTCCATCTGTCTGTCAACGGGCTGTAACTCAAGATCCGTAATAGATAGACAGTTGAAATTTTCACAGAACGTGTATTCTGTTGCCGCTATAACAACAAATAATAAAAATAAATTAAAAATTAAAGGGGGCTCGCCTACTACGTTGGTACAGAACCCTTCATGCGCGAGTCCAATTCACTCTTGGCCCGTGTTTTTTTTGGATATTTTAGATATAATAAAGACATACCTTTTGAAAAAATATAATTTAGCAGTACACTTGTGTCTTCAGTAAGGGAAGTCAGTGACAAAAGCAATTTATAACTGAATCAAAGGCTAAGATAGACTACTGATAAAAATGTATGTTTAGCAGTCATTGAAAACGTTACCATGTTCCAGATCCCGGTATTGTTCCATGGCGAAGATTACAATGAGGAGAAAGCTGCGAAGCTGGACGAAGCCCTGGGCTGGCTCAACACGTTCCTCGACGGAAAGGCTTTCGTTGCTGGAGATGATCTCACTATTGCTGATATTTCTATCATCGTTACTATCACTAATCTGGATGTAAGTTTTCCTTGGTGCTTTTTTTTTTTTATGGATGAGGTGAAAATGAAAAGGGAAATGAAATTCGCTGTTCTAAGACTGATCAGTAGATAATAACGGTTACATCACAATGCACGGGAATGCTGAATGATTGGAAAATCTGGGAGATCATACATTTAGTATGTTTAAAGAAAAATAATAATCGAATACGTATATGCGTGTTATAAGAGTCGGTTGTTGATGTTTTTAGAAATTCTTGGAAAGGATTGTATCAGATGAATGAATAGCTGATGCGAATCGCTGACAACATCCGACATACCTTTGAAAGTGTTTGATACACGTACCGTGATGATGGTGGGAAAATATTATGCTTTGGTATTTGATCTTTGAAAATAGGTTACTTTATATGAAGACTAGATTCTGCCCACGGCTTAATAATATTGGTATAGAAGTATCGATAATATTATCTATAGATTTATTAATATCAGGCTTGATAATGTTAAAGCTAATGTAGTCACTGGGAGTGATTTTAAAATCCCGGGAACATACAAGTTTTCCTGTCTTGTATGTTTTCGTTTTGTTGTCTGTGTGATGCTTGGGGTGGCGTGGCATGACGTGGCATAACACGTTTTTTTTTGTTCAATTCTCCCCTATCTACAGTCACATTATCATTTCCTCCTTTAAATTTGATATCATTCCGCACACAATCCATCCATCTTTGCTTTGGACTTCCTGTCCCTCTCCAGCCATCAATATTTATATTCATCAGTCTTTTAGGCTCTTTATCATCATTCAGCCCAAAAATTTCCTTGCTTGGCTTAGGTCTTCTTCAAGCATCGTCACACTGAACAATCCTGTAATCTCTTAATGCTTAGTATCATTTTTAGATGGTATGAGGCTCGTTTCGTTATTTATTATCTACAACATACTGGTTATTGATATGACTATAAGTAAACTGTGCTATGCTAATGAATGCTAAGTAGGTACTGTAAAGGTGTCAAGCACCTTGTATTCATGTGCCCTTGATAGCATCTGCTACTTCTCATACATTATTACCAATATCATGGTAATAATGTATGAATTGGTCAGGTTATACTGGATAATTATGTATAACACGATGTGTCGCCGTGTGTTCCCTGAGTGAGATTGAGCTCGTTTCGTGACTCGCCCTAATTTGTTCACCAATGGAAATTATTTTCATAAACTGTAAAAGTCTGTACTGTCATCGTTATGTCATCATTGGACGTTTATTACCAACGGTATGTGGAAACAATGGCGGATAGGTGTGTTTGAAGACCAGTGTACCTTTCCACCAAGCGATACGATGAGCGATTAAATAGTATCTATAAATTGCGCATTTTTATTTTCAGGCGTTCGGTTACGACATGACTGCCCATGAGAACCTCACTAAATGGTTCGAGAGGACCAAGAAAGCTTTGGAGCCCTACGGCTACAACGAGGTGGATGCTGCCGGAGCTCAGATCTTGGCTTCATTCATCAAGAAAGATTAATTTCAGAATAATTTCGATGTATTTGTAGTATTTACATTAGTTTCACGGATACACAGGTTAAAATATTAGATACTTGCAATAATTGTGTTATTTTGTTTGTTTATCTCGTTGGTATTATTAAAAGCGATCTGTATTAATATTGTTTTGGTGTTTTATTTAAAGAAACATAACTAAAGTTATCAATGATACCTAATCAGAAAACTAAGTAAAATAATTTAGGCATCATCCACACCAAACGTATTGTCCAGCGCCGACTGTGAGTATTCTCACTGCATACTTACAGTCGGCGCCGGACAATACGTCGACAACGCACTATGTAATAATAGCGTATATTGGTTCGGTGTGAACGAAAAGTTAAACGTATATGGAAAGGCTAATAAACTGAGTAACGCGCGCTCATAGTCAGCGGCCGACAATACGTTTGGTCTGAACAATGCCATATAACTAACAAATAAAAATAAAAATGTTACGACAACTGTAAGTAACATCTGGTAAGAGCAGGAAGATGATGATGAACCAACAAACGAAGTTTGTACTAAAAATTAACAAGAGATCAAGAGCAGGCTAATAAATCACTTTACTAAAGTTTGTGAATTTGATGAGAAATACGCGTAACGATGTAAGCGTTTACGTTAACTCGTAGCTAAAACAATGCTTGCCAGCTTGATCCAACATCGCATATGTCCATGTGTGCATACTTGAGTAGTCTATATGACACAACAATTAATCGAGGTGTTAACCGTTCGATAAACAAAGCACGATAATAAGGAGCGAGCTCGGTGCGACCCGACGTCCGGTCGCACGAGAACGAACCGTGGAGCTATTGAATTGAGGTAGGCATTTCTATGTGGCATAACAATGTGCCGGCGCATGCAGGCGGGTCGCGCGCCGCACTCCTACCGTTCTACGTTTTCAAAACAAACCAGGCGTTCGATTGTTCCAATTTGAAAAATCCACCACAAAACGATCAAACACATCGTAGTATTCACAAACAACCAGTAAGTGAAACAGAGTGTGCTTTCGTCTTGTCGTCTCTTAGCGCTGGTTCGCGTTACACGGTAGCTCCGATATTCTTCTAACTTGGTCTGGAATTGAAAATGTGGTGGGTGCAGTGCTGCGGATGATTATGTGTTGTACAAGTTGACACAGCTGTGGGTTGTGCTACCAAACTACCAACACGATGATGTTCCCAGTGGGTATTTTTAATTTTAACAATCCATTCTGTTATTCATAACTTTTCCGATTCATAAACATATGTGTGGTTTTACAAGACTGTTCTTACGTTGTTAGTGTATTTCTCGTGATAAGGCAGGTAGTTGCCATTAAAACTTCCGTTTACAGTGCACTGTTATTTATAACTTTGTAGGTTCCTGATAAGTCGAAGTAAGTTTATACTTTATCGTTAGTTTTCAGTTAGTAGCGGTGATATTCGACAACATGAGACCTAGATACAGACGAAGCGAGAATTAATTAATATTTTGTAGTTTTAACCTTTCAAACTAAATCTCGTCAATCTTCATGGATTAGAATGACCTCATTATACAATGCGGGCATCCTAATCCATGAGATACGTCTAACTCAGATTGATATTAAAGGTAAGAATGATGACGCAGATATAACTCTTAAAGTCTTGACAACATCTTAAAGGGGGCAATATGAAAAATCTAGCCACAAATAACATACAATAGTTTAGAATTAGTTGTCATGAACACTGACCGACCCACCGGGCTACATAGACAAGAGGATATGATCATTATTCAACTACGTTACTGCACTTAGGCTATTGTTGAATCGTTCTCATCTAACACGTTATCTGATACGGCCGTTACGTCTAATCTAAGTCTAGCGAAACATCCTCGGAAAAAACGCGACGGAAATTCAGCATGTAATATAATATTCAGCCTAAGACGTATTCACTGCTGCGACACAGGCCTCATTCGGAGCATTTCTGTGTTCCTGCTCTTGAAATATTTTCGAAATTACCAGCAACATATCAGGTCAAATTTACGTCGCGTTTAGGAGTATTAAGTGTACACATTGATCCAGTGGAACTTTGGTAACAATCGCCCTGCGTTTTGTATCGGAAGCGGCACAATACACGATTGAAATATTAGCGTAAAGCCTTTGTCAAAATATCTATTATTTAAAAAAAAAATCCTTGTTTTGGCTACTTCATGTAGCTAATGTATAATTTTAGCAAGTCAGAGCAACCCATAGCGTTAATGTACAGTCGCCAGCGCATCAAGTTATTACAAACTGTCAAATTTTCTTGTTCGATTTTCAACTTAACCGCCAATATTTTATGGTTTAAAAACCATTTGGAGAAATTTGACAGTTTGTGGTAACTTGATGTGTTGGCGACTGTAATCCTCGTCCTAGATACATTTTGTCACCTAGTTCTGAACGCATAATTTCAGTAGGTGTGTCCTTACACTGACATGGACCTTAAGCTTACCATTGAACTGTTTCGTAAGAGTATTATGTCAGGCACACATCCTGCCTTCAAAGAGGTTTTGTTCAAGACACAAAGGCTTTTTATTGATAAATAATGCATCAGCAGAAGACACAATAATGAGGTTTGTTGTTACAGCGATTAACATGGATTCTAATAATAGTTTCGACGTCAATGGCTGTGCAGTTCTCACCAAATCCCACGTCAGATATATCTGCAGATGAGAAGATGCAGAAAGGGAATAAAACAGAAGGTTCAGAAGAAAGCGGACATGAAATAGATACAGACATTGACGAGGTTAAGGAAAAGAAGTTTTTAGATGATGCTATGAGAACAGTACTAGATCCTAACACTCTGATCGTAAAGACAAATGATATAGTTCAATCATTTAAATATCAGTTAGAAGAATTAGACAAAGTTAACACAACTCTTGATGTATTTATGGAGGACATGGATAAGCTGAGTTTGGATGTTTGCAAAACATCACAGGATGCTCTTTGGTCATACGTTACTGATATTAACAACGAAGCAAAGAAAAATAAAATGGTGAGATTTAGACTTGATAAAGATTAATATTTATAATATAATTTATACCAGCGACCCGCCCCTATTTTTCTGGGCGTTTCGTATTCGGTTCAAAACTATCTTATCTTTCAAGCTGGAATCGGTTGGGTGGTTTCGCAGATTAGAGTGTACGAAAAATCAAACATACGCATGACATGCGATTTTATCCAGTAGTGATATGAGAAAAGTTTTTGGGTTTAATTGCTCAACGTTGTTATTTACAGGTACGGATTGCAGCTGAAGAAGATGAAATAAAGAAACAGTATTGGAACATACTGAAAAAGAAATACTTGAACGATGAACAACTGATGAATGACACGAGGATGAGAAGGAAAATTAGAATCATAAAGGAACGAGGGACCAATGTGCAGATGCCACAAAGCAAGGTATTATTCTATTTATATCAAGTATACGATAATAGAAACACCTATTATGTATTGTTCATTATGTATGGACAGCGTATTATAATCGACATAGCAGCAAGATCGATAAAGTAATTCATTGATATCATCGTTTGTATGAATGATCAGCAGTGATAGGAATAGGTAGTGCCTATTAGCCTAAACTTCGAAGAACAGAGACAAGAAACGGAGACTTCCTTAGGACTAAATTATTTCCGGCACATCTGTCTCGAAATTTCGAGACAACACTTAAATACATTTAAAAAAATGTGTTATTTGGAATAAGTAATTCGTCCATATTTATCTAAAGTTTGTCTATAAATGTGATAGTTTGTATGGATGTCCATTACTCAATTCCACTGAAAATGCTGATTTTGGTAGTGATATAGATTAAGGTGTGGAATAGCACATATGCTACTTCCTATTAAAAAAAAGTATAGTTCCCATAGGATACAAAAACAATAGTACACGCGGGATAAGCCGCGGGCATTAACTAGTTAAAAAAAAAACGTAAGTATCCTTTCACACCACCGATATTGTCTGGCGATTTTTAGGAGATTTCTATGCAAAAAAAAAACGAAAGAAAAAATGCTCAAAAATCGCCGGTCGATATCGCTCTAAGTTCATTAAATAATTAATGGGCTCTAAAGGAAAAATAAAACACATAGAATATTGTTGTAACAAATATATGTATATTTATATTATTTTAAAATATGACGTAATTGGAAACCATGAAACAATATGTACAGAAGGAAAGATTTAAGAAACAAATTTATGTTTATCTATCTTTAAATATCTATGTCATATTTATTTTACTGAAGTCGAGGGATGCAATTATTACTCAAATCAAAGTACAAATTAACCTTTGAAGTTTACAAATTAATATTTGAAGCATTTAGGACAATCAATTTTAATACTGAACTACTAACTGTTCGGTTTTGATAAAGAACTTGATGCATCAAAAATTGCTAAGAATTTGAAAATCTTTATTTGTGTTACAAATACCATAAAAAATAAAGAACGATTTTAATTTAATCATCGTGATTCGATTCGTCAAGTTCAGTATCAGAACCGAAATTTTCTTTGTCAGATGAGTCATCTAAGTTAAAATACACAATCATAATTTTTTCTATATTTTCAAATGTCAGGCGATTTCTTTTTATGTTAAGAATCCATTTATAAGTTGAAAATGACCTTTCAACATCAACTGAGGTTAAAGGCGCGTACATATAGTATGATCGCTCATCCTTTCCTGCTGTTATCGCTTCACATAATTATGTCTCTAATTTTATCTAAACCGGGATTTCTGTCCATGACATTTACGAGTTTATTTTTTATAAGCTCAGATGAACACCAGCTAAGCACAGTTCTCACGTGATCAAATATTTCAAAGGATTCCGTTAGAGTTAAATTCGATTTTTGTAATTTCTTTAATCCAATTTGTATATCTTTAAAATATTCCTCAATGTAGTCCAAGTCCGATTTCAAGTTTTCCTTTTGAAGAACATTTTTGGAACACCTAATAGATAGCGCGTCGGAACTTCTTAAAAGATTTAAAATTGTTTTAATTTGATCATAATATTTTGCATAATATGACACTGCCTCCAACCAAGTACCCCATCTTGTAATAACGGGTTCTGGAGGAAGCGGCATGTGGGGAAAGGTGTTTTTAACAAGCGCACTCTATTAGGTGATTTTAAAAATATTTTTTTTACGTTTGAAATTAATTCATCTACATCTGAGTATTCGTATCGTATTTTTTATGCCACGAGATTCAGTGCATGTGCTAAGCAAGTGACGTGTATCATGTTGGGCAAATAATTTTTCAGCACACGTCCCGCTTTTAGCATATATGCTACACTATCAGTGCATAATACAGCAACGTCTCCTACTTTGGATTCATACAAATCGCGCCACATATTTTCAAAGCAGTCTATTACAAATTGGGCAATTGTGCTCCCATTAACAATTTTTAGTACTTTGCAAGCAACTAAAAATGGTTTTTGTGTGATCGCATTTAAAGGTTTTACAAGTAAATGTACCATTTATCTGCCTAAAATATCAGTTGTCTCGTCTAAAGATACCCACAGCTTTTGATTTGCAATTTGTTCATAAATCGAGTCAATTTTAGTTTAAAAAATCTTATCTAAATAAACTTTTCTCAGCAATGATTGCTCAGGAAGCTTTTGTCGATTTGTAAAATTGCAGCAAATATATTTATGGAAGATTTTTTTGAAAGCGGGGTTGTTTACTTGAATCCAAGGTATATTACATAATATGAGAAATTGTACTAGGTCCAAATAAAATTCTTCATTTGGTTTTTTACTTGTCCCTTTGTGTTTCGGACCTTTAACGTGCCTCTTGACACTACTAAGTTTAGCTGCTATACTGCTCTCGCACTTAGAACAATAAATCAAATTACTGGCCGGGTCGTAATATAATTCAGGATGAAGTCCAATCCAACTTTGTACTGTTGCTTTCTTAGGCTTGTTCGCCATCTCCAATCTTACTGGTCTCCAAAAAGATGTACGATGGCAAGTACCTAAAATAAAATAAAATTTTAAGTTTTCCATGCCTCAAAAGGAATAACGAACCTTTATAGATACAGGGAGGTGGAAAGGAAAGCGGGAGAGGTGCGCGCATTCCAGCTAGGTGCATCGATTGTATCGATTTAAAGATTTTATTCTTTCATTTTACGCTCTAATAAAGAAAAACGGTTAGATAATATGAACACGCGTAACATCATTGTTATTGAAATTTTTTTTTCGCATTTTAGTCAATGCGCAAAAGACATATTCCTTTTTGGTTCAAATATTAAAATAACCGGCCAGAAAAATAATATATTTTGATAGAATTCGTCCACCTTAGCAATTCTTTATGACACCAAAGATATAACATTACTATGCTTGGTAGTATTGAAGTTCACTTTTATATTTGAACCAAAAGTTAAATGCGTGTGTTTTTTTTCTTTAACTACGTTTCATACACAATAATTATCTTAAAAACTCCACTAAAAAATATCAAGTTCATACAATTGCATATCAATCTAGACTGTCAAATTGCTAGTTTAAGATAAAATAATATATACATTAATGTTCTTCTTTATATCTAACTTACTGTTTGTTTCCCTACAAGAAATAAAATAAATAACTTTAGCTAAAACATTAAAAAGTAATAAATGTTGACTTACCGTATTATTTGATGTAGACAGACAGGAACAATGTTATTGCAGCAAATCGTAATCTATAAATTCAAGCCAAAGTAGTCGTATTAAGAAGATCCAATGAACCAAAAAACGAGCGAGGGTGAAAAACAATATTCACAAAAACAATACAGGAAGATGCGCACTTAACAAACCGAAGTACAGGATTGAAGTGAAGGTAACCTGCGCGCACGCGGGGCGGTAGGGAGTAGGGGGGGAGGGGGTATGTAGACCCTCTCCGCGCCGCACAGGTATGCGACCATGGCGGTTACTTTTTGTAATTTCTAAGAATAGATAACGAAACGCGCTGCCGTAAAATGTGATAATGTGATACCATTATTATGCAATTATTTTAATATCATGCACATTTTTAAATATACTTTAGAAATATATTTCATTAAGATGAAAGAAAAAAAGGTATTTGTATTTTCATTTGTAACTAAATATTTGCACATCATGTATAATGGTAGAATGTAAAGGGACCTCATTAATATTAAGATCATACCACTTTGTATACCTACATTCTGGCAAATAAATGAATTATTTATTTATTTTAAATAACGTCAAAATCAAAATCAAAGCATTTATTTCAAATAGACCATTTACAGGCACTTTTGAATAGTCAATGTCGGTCAGTCCAATAAAAGTGAAGCTAAATTGCACGTTCCAAAGAGTAGGTCTCTATGGAGAAGAACGTGAAAGAAACTCCATAGACACTCTTTTAAATCATAGTATGTGTTACATATAATGCCTTTTTTACACTTGAACTTTAGAAATCTCATTAAACGTAGCCGAGAGTGAGCTAGAAAGAAGATATTTACTTCAAAACGTGTACTGCTTCTTATTCATTCATTGTGTATTACGATCAACAAGCCATTTACAAAATGTTCTCCAAAAAAAATTCAGAAAATTTTATGGTTGTAACGACTGTGTATGTTATTATTTTATTATGATATATCTAGTCGCAAACTTTAGGTAAATATGGACGAATTACTTATTCCAAATAACATTTTTTTTAAATGTATTTATGTGTTGTCTCGAAATTTCGGGACAGATGTCTCGGAAAAAATTTAGTCCTAAGGAAGTCTCCGTTTCTTGTCTCTGTTCTTCGAAGTTTAGGCAAATAGGCACTACCTATTCCTATCACTGATGATCAGATTACCAGGCTTGTTTTTGTTGTGGCAATAAATATGAGAATACTACTTTAGAGTTACTGTTTTTTTCCGAAATAGAAGAATCTTTGTTAATTCGATTTGGCTTCTAGCGAATAGTACTTAAAATTGTTTTTGTACCAACTTCGATAAAGGAGGTTCTTTAACTCGGATGGATTGTAAATTATGAGCTTTAAATATTCCAGCAAAGAGAAGAAATTGACACTATGCAGAGAATTTGGAGTCGGGTTAATGTGTGTGCATATAATACAAGTTGCAACCCGGAAGATTCGGTACGAACGATGAGTGGTCAGTCAGTATTATTTATTTTTTATCGTTGTTTTGCTTAAAAGTACCAAAATACGTTTCTTTTTTAGAAATTCAATTTGAATATCGATCTTTAACATAAAAACATGGTATTAGATCTAACAGTAACTGATAGGTTTAAGCGGGTCCCAAACTAGGCACAGCCTATGTACGAGTATATCTTGATGACCCAATATTCCCAAATTCAATAATGTTTCCAATATTGGTTATTAAAAGTGATGTCTTTATTAAGATAACGCACACTGTTATACATAGCTCATAGAATAAGTAAGCTGAAGTGCCAATGGGCCGTAGAACCGATGTCTATAGGGGTACATACGCGTGGAGACCGAGAATCAGCAAGCGTAATGTGGGCCCCCCTCAGTCTAGGTGGAGCGACGATCTCCGCAGGGCGGCTGGTAGCAACTGGATGAGAGTTGCCGTGAATCGAGTTAAGTGGCGTGTGATTGAAGAGTATACTATGTCCAGCAGTGGACTGTTATAGGCTACAAAAAGAATTAGCCGCGGGCTGTGGAAAATTATGAGAATGATACCTATTAATACAATAGTATTAATTGTAAATAGCATTGATCGAATTATTTTGCGTGAACAATACTATCACGCAAAATAATTTGATCAATGCTATTTCCATTTAATATAATGCATCGTAACATAAATCGTAATCGAATTTTCAGTTAACAATAGAAACAATTTTTCCAGACGTAATATCAATCTTCAAAACAAGCAACGATACAAAGGAATTGGCGTATTATTGGAAAGTTTATCGCGATACGACTGGCAAGAAAATACGCCCGATATTCAAAGATTATGTAGTGAGAATGAACAGAGTAGCAGAATCGGAGAACTTCACTGATGCAGGAGATATGTGGCGATACGCTTTCGAAGATGATAATTTTGTTGAAACTGTGGATAAAATCTGGAAAGAGATCAAACCATTCTATGATTTACTGCACGGTTATGTCAGAGCAAAGCTTACGTTTGTTTACAAAGACGCACTAAAGAGTAACGATAAGTTAATTCCTGCTCATATTTTAGGTGAGTTTCAATTTTTAGAGACGCCTGAGAAATATTGAATGGCAAAGTGTACAACAAACTGTTTTACAAAGTATTCTTTGCTATGCGTTTAATTCATACAAACTGAAAATGCCTGGAAGAGTTACTGGTCCATGAAGGAGTATTTTAAGGGCACTCTGCCCATGACTCTGAAGCGAAAGCTAATGGACATGTGTATTCTCCCCATCTTGACCTACGGTACACAAACTTGGTCTTTGACTAACATCCAAACGTGCTATGGAGCGCAGTATCTTAGGTGTAAAATTAACAGATCATGTACAAAACACTACGCTGCGCTCCAAAACGCAAATCGTTGACGTGGCTCAAAAGGCTGCCCAACTTAAATGGGACTGGGCAGAACAGGTCTGTCGCATGCCGAACGAACTGTGGGCCCGTAAAGTTCAGGATTGGTGCCTTGAGACAGTGACACGGGGTCGCGGCAGACCGCGAAGGAGATGGCGGGACGAACTGGATATCTTCCTTGAGAATTGGAAAGAAGTAGCACAGAAGCGTGACCTTTGGAAGGAGTGGAGGGAGGCCTCTGCCCAGCAGTGGGACAATGTGGGCTAGCTATAATATAATATTAATTGCTCATTATTTGTATTCAATCAAACGTCCTGGGACAGGCTCAATTTTTTAAAACTAAAATATTCCTTTCCTTGTACTGTTCGGAAACTTACTAGATGCCCTTTCAAAATATTTTCAGGTAACCTATGGGCTCAAGAGTGGCAAGCAATATATCCGAAGGTAGTCGCGTACGCAGATCACATGAGACCGAAGCTTCTACAAAACGAGACTATACTTTCCAAAGACCTGTTTGACGCAGTTGACGAGTTCCATCAGTCCCTTGGATTTGAAAGCGCGAAGGATTCCTTCCAAGATATTAAAGAGACGATGACGACAGCCAACTGTTTGCCGTCCAGCCATGACATGTGTGATGGAATCCATTACAAGTAAATTGATATTATTTTTACTAATCTATTTCCTGTATTACAGAATTTAACTCAACGAATCAAATGGCTAGAATCTAGTTAAAAGTAATGCTTGAGTATTTGAGTGACGTTCTGTTTTACGGGTTTAATTGTGTATCATTTGTTTCTTAACTTGTCAAGCCTCAACTCTCTCTTGGCTTTTTTGGGAGTCGTCTATCTCAAAAGGTAAAACAATGACTTTAATTAAAATATAATTTGCATGCAGTCTAATTCTGAGAGATTTCAAAATATTCCTTTCGATTAAAGGCCTGGTTAGACCTTAGGCCAATCCCATAGACTTGAGTCCTGGCTACTTAGGCCATTAAACGCCTGAAATCAAAGCAAAGATACCAGGGTAATCAACGGGACCCTATTACTAAGCCTCCGCTGTCTGTTCGTCCATCCGTCTGTCCATCAGCGGGCTGTATTTCATGATCCGTAATAGGTAGACAGTTTAATATAAAAATAATTTAAAAATTAAAGGGGGCTTCTCTACTACGATAGTACGGAACCCTTCAAGCGCGAGTCCGACTCACACTTGGGCGGTTTCTTTTTTTATTTACAAAGTCTTTGTTCATTTACACTAACACGATATTCAAGCTTATGATACTCGTATTCAGGATATAAAAAAAACACGTTCAAGTCATGTTTTTTTTTTGCAAATAATTATGTTCTATAGAAGGGTAAAAGTTAACCTTTATATTTAACCGACCTTCAATTTGTAAGTAAGGTATGATTAATTAGTATCTGTTTAGCAAGTACGTGACTTAGCTTAGCAACCAAGTATTCCGTATTCCAAGTCTTGATTCTTATTGATGTTATTTATATTTAAATGATTAGCAACTTTTTGTTGGTGCCAATTAAGCTGATTTCAGAATGACTGGTCACAGCACCAATATGTATACACTTTCCTAAATGTAAAAGCAGTTTTCAAGAGAAATAACGATTGTAACGAGTGTAGTTCCGGAATACTATGTTCGTAACAACATGAAATTTTATTCTGAACAGTAGGAGTAAAAGACTTTTTAAAAGTTGTTAAGTGTTTACATATTGGTGCTCGTGACTGTACTATTGGAAACGTTGAAAATTAAGTATGTTTTTAGGAGATAAAGTTGTTTTTTCCTTAAATTTATTTATATGTTTGGTAACAAAAGTGTAAACGCAGGATAGATGACTTTACTCGGATTTTTTTTGAATGAACTATGTTTTTATTCAAATCTTAATTTTAGCGTCACGTTTTTGTACTTTCCTAAAACATATTTCTTGTGTTTGATTCTCTGTCATATTTTCCCAAGCCACGAAAGAAGATCACATTTACTTTAGTTTGTTTTTCAACTTATACCATTTATCACAACTATTCAACTGGGGTTCTATGTCAATGCTTAGGCATAAATGAATGCACTAATGCTTTCTCCATCGTTATGTGCCTTATAACTCGGATGCGCCAATTTATTTCATTTCGCGAACTATGCTCAAGCATTTAACCGCAACAATATCTCCTTCAAGTCATCCAGTTAATTGTACGTTTATGTCCTAGAAGACTTGTTTAGTAATTTGATATTTCAATTATTACAAAGACGAACCACATATTATGATTGAAAAAAAATGATACTGAAATGGATTAAACCACTTATGAGGAAACGGAAGAACTCTTGAAACCTACAACATAACCTATACTCTCACAAACACACATGCAAGCACACACACACATACATACACACACGCACACATACACACACGCACACATACACACACACACACACACTATACTTGTGCCAATCTTGGCTACTTACTTATGTTAAACATGTTATTAATATTTGTCTTTCATTTGTTATGAAAGAGCGGAGTCTTCTAATACAGGCGTTATTTGCTTAAAAGAAGGGTCCAATAACAAACTAATTGTTGTAATCTTGTTAAGATATAAACAATTATGTTTTTTTTTTAAACGAATATGGGAATATGGAATTTGCACTAGCTAATAGGTACACAAAATGAAAAATACTGATTTTGTTTCTTCACATTTTCTAGGATAAAATGGTGCGGTGAAAAGGTGACGGATATCGTGGTCGGCTTGTCACGAGCTGCAAGACTCCTAGGCCACGTTCAGTATTTCAAACATTACAGGAGTCTACCTCCGTTGTACAGAGATGGACCAAATCCAGGTATCATACAAATAAATAATATTGAAGTGTCTGTTATTAATTTCAAAATAACTGCTTTTTACTCAATGCATATGAAAATATATTATAACAAAATAAAACATTTTTTTAAAATTTATTTGTCTGTCTGTTTGTTCCGGCTAATCTTCGAAACGGCTGGACCGATTTTGACGTGACTTTTACTGGCAGATAGTAACGTAGGCATTTATTTTAGAAAAAAAAATCGAGTACATAAACAAATATTTGTTATTAAATTCCAGTCTAACCGGATGTAGTTGAATGTCAGTATTTTACAGGGAGCGACTGCCTATCTGACCTCCACAATCCAGTTACTGAGACAAGATACTCATTGGAAAGAAAATGTGACCTTCCTATCTGCCAAAGTCATCAGACGTGTGCCTAAGGCGCGATTTATACAGAAACGGCGCAAGGTGAAGGCGCGGCGCAGGCACAGCGCAGGCATGATGCCGCTTCAAAACGTTTTCATAACGAATGTACGTAGGCGACGTGTCGTGTCGGCGCGGTGCAGGCACGCCCTTTTTTGTTTTCGCTATAAATTCCACGACTGTGGAGCCTGCGCTGCGCCTTCACCTTACGCTGTTTCTGTATAATTCGCGCCTTAGTAATAATTGTTATGTATTCCTGCTACAGTAGGTAGAAATAAGTTCAGCGCTACTGTCGCCAGCACCAAACTCGGCAAAAAACATGATTGGAGCTTTGTGTTGTCAAATACACAATTTAGTTTTTTAGTTCGTGACGTGACTGTTGAGATGACGAGATAGTAGAGAAGTATGGAAGAAGGAGACACCTGAATAAATTGACCCAAGCAGGAGCATGGTGAAGTTGAGTTTGGGATCAGAATAGTCTTAAGTCCTAACAAAGCTTATCACATGAGAACGGAACATTATAATATGCCAATCTTGAAAGTACAACCTCAGCATGACCTTTCAAGGATCAAAAACGTGATGGTTTTAAAAGATAAATAATTATAATTGAATAATAATTTTCGATCGTGTTACAGCGTTCCACGATGCAATCTCCGACATCGTCGCCGTTCAGTTGACCTCGCCGGAACACCTAAAGACCCTGAACTTGGTGAAGGTTGAACTCGGCCCCGAAGTTACTTTAAACCATCTCCTCTGGGTTGCCTTGGAGAAGTTCCCGCTTATGGCCTACGCTTACGTCCTGGATAAATGGAGGTGGGACGTCTTTGGGAACAGCAGTTTGGAGGACTGGAATCAACATTGGTGGGATCTCAGGTTAGTATTTCCTTCTAGATTACTGTTAAGCATAATTAGCCTATAACTTTACCCCTGCTAGGACACAGGCCTTCTCTTTATGAGAAGGAGTGGGTCATAATCCACAACGTAGGCCATAATTCACAACGTGGGCCACAATTCACAATGTGGGTCATAATTCACAACGTGGGTCACAATCCACAACGCTGGTCATAATTCACAAAGTGGGCCATAATCCAAAACGTGGGCCATAATCCACAACGTGATCCATAATTCACAACGTGGGCCCATTGCGGTTTGGTGAATGTTACATATCTTGGAACTTGGTTCTAGGGCATGTATGCTTACTCACAGTATGTTTTCCTTAAAGATGTGGAGATGAAATAAATCACACAAAATAACGTGCCTGACTGGTTTCGAATCCATGACCTACGAGTACGACACGTAAGTCAGGGACACTGGCTACAATACTGTTTGCGGAACTTGAAGTATCGATCTTATTTATAAATATTAAAATAAGTAGATTAGATCGTAGATGCGAGAAGTCACGGGATTTCGTGATGTCTTGAACAGCTTGGCAACATATTATTATCCTTGTCGTGGTTTACTTACCACATGTGGTATGTATGAAGGTTCTAGTGCTTGAACTGTGAAGCTATTTATGTTAAAAATAATGGTAACTATTATAACCATCAACCAATGTAAGCTAGTTTTAAAAATATTATAATCCGTCCCAGGGTTGGTGATGATGCCTAGTTTATACATTTGAGAGCAATCTTTGAATTTTGTAACATAAAAGAGATTTTGTCGAAATAAAGCAAAAAAAAACAAATTTATGTAAGGAGTTTGTCAACAAACATAGATTTCATAAAAAAATGCTAATCTTAAATTAAACGAGCCCAATAATAAAACAACATAATTAATGTTAATATAAAATCAAATTTCTTCATGTCGAGAAATGTTATACCGGTGTTTTTTTCCTTAAACCCACAAATTATTCGTGGTCGATCTAAAATTTCTGACTAAATACGTACACGAAGAGGTCACGAGACAACCTCATGAATCAACCCAATAAATGTGAAATTGTGACTGCCGATCGAATAGACACCGAACAGCCTAAACCGATGATGTTAGAGATTAAAGGAAGAATATTCCTTGATGACCTTAGAGAACCCTAATAGAATTAAAAAAAAAATCCTGTTCCAGTACCTAAACCAACTGTTTTTTAAAATTCGAACTCCGTAGTTGTGAAAAAAGTTAAAGATTAGTAAAGGAACGGGCATAAGCTAGTACATACAATTTATAGAGGAAGAGAGACGCCAGACCTACGTCATTTAAAAAAAAACTAAAGCTTAATATCGAACCATTTGCGGGTACTCGCATTTTTAACCGACTTTCTTCAAAAAGGAGGAGGTTCTCAATTCGCTGGTACTTTTTAATTTTTTTTTTTAGTTTTGTTACCTCATAATTTCGTCTTTTCTAAACCTATTTAAAAAAATCTTTTTTTAAGTGAAAGGATATACTTCCCTATTGGTTAAAACCCCACAGAAATTTCATTAAAATCAGTTCAGTAATTTTATTTTTTTCGTCACGTTCATTGCCACATCACGCTATGGCCGTTCGCGCGACGTCGCGTGATGGTGCCTTAATATTATTTTATGTACGAGCCATAAAATAGCTGCAGCAGCGTATGGGGTTCTGGTATTTGTTTAGGCCACTAGGAAAGACATTCAACGATTCTTTTTTATTTTAACCATCTAGGTAAGTTCAGCGTTTTGGCTTGGCAATTAAGGCGAGGTTATCCAGATAAACGTCGTTTTGTATTGTGCTTTATTCCTATATAGCACGGATTTAAATTCTGAAAAAAATATATTACATATTTCACACTTCGATCTAGATATTTCGGCACAGCGATACACGATTACTTGCACTTTGTTACATCCAATTAAATCTCAAAGACAAGTCTAAATGATGGTTTTTAATATTACTTCATTTGAGTTATATTAGGTTTTTAACAATAAAACTTATACCATTATAAAGGTCGTAAAAAATGTGACAGTACACGGCGATCATAATTTGAAATATAAAAAAACCTATACCACCATTTTCAAAATTTGCTGTTTTCATCATTTCATACTCGCGTACTTCAGTCCCGAGCGGAACGCGTTGGAGGTCGGACGTGTGCCAATTTTTCGAACCCGCCACCCCACCCCCGCTAAGTTCTGTTACGAACTGAGCCAAAAATAGTTTGTAAAAAATAATACTTAGTAAACACCGAGCCTAGGTTTATTTGAAATGTCATTTGTTCACAAAAGTACAGTAGGTACCTAATAGGGAACGTAGTCAGAAGGTATAAGATAAGAATTACGCATTAGAAAGAGAGGCAGCTTCTAGGAGAATATAACTGTAGATAATTAGCGCTGCGCGGCCTGAATTGAACTTTATTGTGTCGTAGCAAAAGTCGCTATTTATGATTTCGCAATATTATTTATAAATTTCGGTAACTTTGGAATGGGCAACTACAGTACTTTCACAGTTATTATGCCTTTTGAATGGGACTGTAGCTTCATTTTATTATCTTTTTTTCGACAATTCAAAACGGCCTGTAACTGGCCTACTAAAATCAAAACATTTAATTCCAATATTTTTTTTTTGTAAGGAGTTCTAAAAAAGTTTTGTAGGGAGCCCGGTAAGCCGAAGATTATCGAGTTCGACATGGGCAGAAAAAGAAAGTATGTAGGGGAGAACGAGATAGAATGAGTAATGGTCGATATCGTATTTTGTACGCACGACGACCGATCAAGCTGTACAAAACCAGTTTATGCGGATCTCTCATTGTATAGGAAATCTATATCAAAGCGAGGCCAATTTATACTGGAAATTACAGCTTCATGTGCCGCCGTGTGTACCTACTAGTTTTTTTTATTTTGTTGACTTATTTACATATTAAAGATAAAATCACTTTAATTTTTTTTATTTTACTTCCTCTGCATTTTATGCTTTACTTTTTTCGGTTTTTTCGTCATGGGTGTCATTTTCAAGGTTTTCGGGGTCGCTGATAACGAAAATTAGGTCATAATGAAAATCCAAGATGGCGCTGACAAAAATTTTTGGTTTTGTCGTCATGGGTGTCATTTTCGTGCTTTTCGGAGTCGTTAATAACCAAAATGAGGTCAAAATGAAAATCTAAAAAAAATAATTTTCGTTATCAGCGACCCCGAAAACCTTGAAAATGACACCCATGACGAAAAAACCGAAAAAAGTAAAGCATAAAATGCAGAGGAAGTAAAATAAAAAAAATTAAAGTGATTTTATCTTTAATATGTAAATAAGTCAACAAAATAAAAAAAACTAGTAGGTACACACGGCGGCACATGAAGCTGTAATTTCCAGTATAAATTGGCCTCGCTTTGATATAGATTTCCTATACAATGAGAGATCCGCATAAACTGGTTTTGTACAGCTTGATCGGTCGTCGTGCGTACAAAATACGATATCGACCATTACTCATTCTATCTCGTTCTCCCCTACATACTTTCTTTTTCTGCCCATGTCGAACTCGATAATCTTCGGCTTACCGGGCTCCCTACAAAACTTTTTTAGAACTCCTTACAAAAAAAAAATATTGGAATTAAATGTTTTGATTTTAGTAGGCCAGTTACAGGCCGTTTTGAATTGTCGAAAAAAAGATAATAAAATGAAGCTACAGTCCCATTCAAAAGGCATAATAACTGTGAAAGTACTGTAGTTGCCCATTCCAAAGTTACCGAAATTTATAAATAATATTGCGAAATCATAAATAGCGACTTTTGCTACGACACAATAAAGTTCAATTCAGGCCGCGCAGCGCTAATTATCTACAGTTATATTCTCCTAGAAGCTGCCTCTCTTTCTAATGCGTAATTCTTATCTTATACCTTCTGACTACGTTCCCTATTAGGTACCTACTGTACTTTTGTGAACAAATGACATTTCAAATAAACCTAGGCTCGGTGTTTACCAAGCTGGCGCCGACGAAAATTTTCGGTATTTTCGTCATGGGTGTCATTTTCATGGTTTTCGTGGTCGCTGATAACGAAAATTTGGTCAAAATTAAAATTCAAGATGGCACCAATGAAAATTTTAGCTTTGTCGTCATGGGTGTCATTTTCGTGGTTTTCGGGGTCGCTGATAACGAAAATGAGTACAAAATGAAAATTCATGATGCTGCCGACAAAAATTTTCTGTTTTTTCGTCATGGGTGTCATTTTCATGGTTTTCGGGGTCGCTAATAACGTAAATAAGGTCAAAATTAAAATTCAAGATGGCGCCAATTAAAATTTTCAGCTTTGTCGTCATGGGTGTCATTTTCTTGGTTTTCGAGGTCGCTAATAACGAAAATTAGGTCAAAATGAAAATCCAAGATGGCGCCGACGAAAATTTTTGGATTTTTCGTCATGGGTGTCATTTTCATAGTTTTCGGGGTCGCTGATAACGAAAATGAGGTCAAAATGAAAATTCGTTAACACCAAAAATGATTTTTTTGTTTTTACGTCATGGGTATTATTTTCATGGTTTTCGCGGTCACTGATAACGCAAAATAAGTTCAAAATAAACAGAAACAAAAAAAAATTTTTTTTTCATCGACTCTGAAAACCATGAAAATGACGACGAAAAAACCCGAAAATTTTCGTCGGCGCCATCTTAAATTTTCATTTTGTCCTCATTTTCGTTATCAGCGACCCTAAAAACAACGAAACCGACACCCATGACGACAAAACCAAAATTTTTTGTCGGCGCCACCTTGGATTTTCATTTTGTCCTCATTTTCGTTATCAGCGACCCCGAAAAGCACGAAAATGACAACCATGACGACAAAACCAAAAAATTTTGTCGGCGCCACCTTGGATTTTCATTTTGTCCTCATTTTCGTTATCAGCGGCCCCGAAAACCATGAAAATGACACCCATGACGACAAAACTGAAAATTTTCATTGGCGCCATCTTGAATTTTAATTTTGACCTCATTTTCGTTATCAGCGACCCCGAAAACCATGAAAATGACACCCATGACGACAAAACCAAAAATTTTTGTCGGCGCCACCTTGAATTTTCATTTTGTCCTCATTTTCGTTATCAGCGGCCCCGAAAACCATGAAAATGACACCCATGACGACAAAACCGAAAATTTTCATTTTCGCCATCTTGAATTTTAATTTTGACCTCATTTTCGTTATCAGCGACCCCGAAAAGCACGAAAATGACACCCATGACGACAAAACCAAAAATTTTTGTCGGCGCCACCTTGGATTTTCATTTTGTCCTCATTTTCGTTATCAGCGGCCCCGAAAACCATGAAAATGACACCCATGACGACTAAACCGAAAATTTTCATTGGCGCCATCTTGAATTTTAATTTTGACCTAATTTTCGTTATCAGCGACCCAGAAAACCATGAAAATGACACCCATGACGAAAAAACCGAAAATTTTTTCGGGGTCGCTGATAACGAAAATTAGGTCAAAATGAAAATCCAAGATGGCGCTGACAAAAATTTTTGGTTTTGTCGTCATGGGTGTCATTTTCGTGCTTTTCGGAGTCGTTAATAACCAAAATGAGGTCAAAATGAAAATCCAAGATGGCGCCGACGAAAATTTTCGGTTTTTTCGTCATGGGTGTCATTTTCATGGTTTTCTGGGTCGCTGATAACGAAAATTAGGTCAAAATTAAAATTCAAGATGGCGCCAATGAAAATTTTCGGTTTAGTCGTCATGGGTGTCATTTTCATGGTTTTCGGGGCCGCTGATAACGAAAATGAGGACAAAATGAAAATCCAAGGTGGCGCCGACAAAAATTTTTGGTTTTGTCGTCATGGGTGTCATTTTCGTGCTTTTCGGGGTCGCTGATAACGAAAATGAGGTCAAAATTAAAATTCAAGATGGCGAAAATGAAAATTTTCGGTTTTGTCGTCATGGGTGTCATTTCATGGTTTTCGGGGCCGCTGATAACGAAAATGAGGACAAAATGAAAATTCAAGGTGGCGCCGACAAAAATTTTTGGTTTTGTCGTCATGGGTGTCATTTTCATGGTTTTCGGGGTCGCTGATAACGAAAATGAGGTCAAAATTAAAATTCAAGATGGCGCCAATGAAAATTTTCAGTTTTGTCGTCATGGGTGTCATTTTCATGGTTTTCGGGGCCGCTGATAACGAAAATGAGGACAAAATGAAAATCCAAGGTGGCGCCGACAAAATTTTTTGGTTTTGTCGTCATGGTTGTCATTTTCGTGCTTTTCGGGGTCGCTGATAACGAAAATGAGGACAAAATGAAAATCCAAGGTGGCGCCGACAAAAAATTTTGGTTTTGTCGTCATGGGTGTCGGTTTCGTTGTTTTTAGGGTCGCTGATAACGAAAATGAGGACAAAATGAAAATTTAAGATGGCGCCGACGAAAATTTTCGGGTTTTTTCGTCGTCATTTTCATGGTTTTCAGAGTCGATGAAAAAAAAATTTTTTTTTGTTTCTGTTTATTTTGAACTTATTTTGCGTTATCAGTGACCGCGAAAACCATGAAAATAATACCCATGACGTAAAAACAAAAAAATCATTTTTGGTGTTAACGAATTTTCATTTTGACCTCATTTTCGTTATCAGCGACCCCGAAAACTATGAAAATGACACCCATGACGAAAAATCCAAAAATTTTCGTCGGCGCCATCTTGGATTTTCATTTTGACCTAATTTTCGTTATTAGCGACCTCGAAAACCAAGAAAATGACACCCATGACGACAAAGCTGAAAATTTTAATTGGCGCCATCTTGAATTTTAATTTTGACCTTATTTACGTTATTAGCGACCCCGAAAACCATGAAAATGACACCCATGACGAAAAAACAGAAAATTTTTGTCGGCAGCATCATGAATTTTCATTTTGTACTCATTTTCGTTATCAGCGACCCCGAAAACCACGAAAATGACACCCATGACGACAAAGCTAAAATTTTCATTGGTGCCATCTTGAATTTTAATTTTGACCAAATTTTCGTTATCAGCGACCACGAAAACCATGAAAATGACACCCATGACGAAAATACCGAAAATTTTCGTCGGCGCCAGCTTGGATTTTCATTTTGACCTCAGTTTCGTTATCAGCGACCCCAAAAACCACGAAAATGACACTCATGAAGAAAAAATCGAAAATTTTCGTCGCCGCCATCTTGGATTTTCATTTTGGCCTAATTTTAGTTATCAGCGACCCCAAAAACCACGAAAACGAAACCCATGACAACAAAACCGAAAAAAAAGTAAAGCATAATTTTTTAAAAACCGAATGGCGCGTGGCGTGTAGTTTTGAATCATACCTGTATTCATGATCTTAGTGTCAGTCAGATTTTAAATTCACCTTATTCACAAAAATAAATAAGTATACCTTCTTATTTTTAATTATATCTACTTATTTTAATTGTTAGTAATTAGGTTCACGTTCATAGAATACGTAGGTTCCTAATCTATCTATAACCAATACTTTCTATAAAAATAAAACAAAGTGAACTTATACATATCAATTCAAGTTGTTTTACTGCATCGCTCTACCCTGTAACGCAACTTAGTACCTATCCGAGTTCGTGAACTCTTGACCAGTGCGCTAAGCGCCCGCGTTTTCGCGCCGCGTAATTTGTTACGTATCGCCTCTCCGTGCGGGGGCTGGGGTAAGCGATTGATGCATACGGCGCTCGGGGTAACCTCGCCTTAATGTGTTAAATTTGTATTTTTTCTTCTTGGGCTATGTTGATGACATGATGATCTCTTAATAACATCTAGTTACAATGTATAAATGAATTCATGACAAGAATTTGTGTGGTTACAGTTAAAAGAAGCGTGATTACATAAAAAAAACTTTCTGCGAAAAAAACCGACTTCCAAAAAAACACTAAAGAAGTCTTAAATAACTTTACTTTCGGAAGTCGGTGACTTTGTTTGTTTCATAGACTTATTTGTCACCGACTTCCGAAAATAAAGTACCAAAAGACAAAGAAAGTGTAATAAATTAATAATTAAAGTCGTTCATCTAAGCAGTGATTGCTTATTAGCAAGTCAAATCATGCGTCTGTGATCCATTTATTTGCACAAGTTAACTGTGAATATACCTGTTTATTTACTTATTTTCTTTTGCCATCATTTAGTACTAGGTCGCTTGCCGTCGTTTGCAAAAGTATTTTTAACTAAATCAGCCTTTTAGATAGAAATAATTATGCATTATATATCCTCATCATCATCATCATCTGCCTAGCCTTTTGCCAACTATGTTGGGGTCGCTTCCAGTCTAACCGGATGCAGCTAAATACCAGTATTTTACATGGGGCTACTGCTTATTTGACCTCTGACCTATCCATGATAATTGTAATACTAAATGATTTGAAAAGAGTAACCATGGAGTTTCTTGCCGGTTCTTCTCCATAGGAAACGACCAACCCGAACCGTGCACCTTTTTGTCGACGATTTATAAATGCCCATCTAGGCCTATGCCATCATCAGCCTAGCCTTTTCCCAACTATGTTGGGGTCGGCTTCCAGTCTAACCGGATGCAGCTGAATACCAGTATTTTACATGAAGCGACTGCCTATCTGACCTCCACAACTCAGTTAGTACTGGGTAACACGATACCCCTTGTTAAGACTAAGGTAGCCTTTTCTAGTCTACCTTCGTTATACAAAAATCTAACATTTTGTTTCAGAATAAAAGAGACAGGAGTGTCACCTCCAGTGCCTAGGAACGAAACTGACCTAGATCCAGCGGCGAAGTACCATGTTGTGTCTCATGTACAGTACATTACGTAAGTATATTATGTACGCTTATTTATGTACTTATCGGTGAAAGTGACCACGATCAGTGTAAATATGAGAAACAGGAGAATAATACAAGGTATAAATAGACTCTTCACGAAGCTGTCAACCAAGTATTCTGTACTTCAAACTAAGTAACTAATACACAATAGTTATTGCTGGGAAAATACTTTTTTTTGCTGTTTCCTACAAAACTGCAATACCTACACGGTCAAAATGTACGGAACAGCTGATTTAAAAAAAAATACCAACGTAAAATTTTGGGGGAGGGTGGAATCGGTATGATGCACCGAACACGTGGTAAACGTTTGTTCGTCGGTCGTGTCCCTTCCACCTTATGTATCGAAAAAAATAGCTTATGATTATGAATGAAACATAAAAAAAAAACAAATATGGGTTCATAACCCATATTAAAAACATCTTACATTATACACACAAATACATATACAACAACACACACAAATAAGAAATAAATAAAGGAAATAATAATTCAAATTCAATTACTCAAAATTAATTAATTACATTAGATGAAACATACAATACATACATACATATTTATCATTACATTAATTCATTTTTTCAATTTATTGCATAGTATTTCATCATTAGTCATCAATCTTTATATCTTTACCGACCTTCTCAGTGAAAGTGCATTGTGATCCTTATCTAATCGCATTTCTGAGTCACATACAGTTAGTTTTTGAAATCTGATAAGAGAAAAACCCGTATCGCTACCTGTGTCATCTTACTCCCAGATTAATTTTTGGTTGTTTGCGGATGTTGTTCAAATGATCTCTTTACTTATTGTGATTCATAATGGACAATGCCTCTTTATTCAGATGACTTTCATAGATAATTTTTTAGGTTTCTTTCTCACATGTTTGTTCACGGATACTGCCCAAAAGGCTTTACTAAAACTTATGATTCATCATGAAAATTACCTTTTCTTTTCAGATACCTGATATCTCATGTTCTCGAATTCCAAATTCTGTTATCTCTTTGCAAGAGGGCGAATCACACAGGACCTCTCCATGAATGCTCCATATATGGTGTAAAGGAAGCAGGAAAACTCCTCAGGTACACTGCCTGCCTAATTAAAATGCATGAGAAAATAATATCATTGACTCTTTGTTAGCCAAGGATGTGAATGGCGTAATTCAGAGATGTGCAGATAGATTGTCGTATTTTTATTAGCAACTTAATTAGCACGCTTTATTGCAAAATGTCATACAATATTTTTCATGGAATGAGTCTAATTGACTTGATTAATAAAATACATAGGATAATCTAGCATTCTAACAGATATTATAGACCGACCGCTTTAATGAGTCCTCCGCCTTGCCGCATCAAAACCACATTAAGCGCCCATAAGGTCCTAACAATATCCCACAGATTATTTGCTTTAAAATAACCATAATCCACGTAGGTATTAAGATACTAATTGAACCAATACGTGATCAAACAGAATATTCCATTTAAACTGATACATTTGCGAGGACTCATTAAAACGGTTGCTCTATAGAACATAATCCAATGGAATCGGGTTACACTATACTTTTTGAATTTGATATTTAGCAATAAAAGGGATCCGCACTGGATACCCACTGCATCCAGCCTTTAGAAACAAATAATATTATGTCGTTGGCTCTATTCATTAGACTTAATTAGCATGACATACTAACAGATTTATATTTACTTGAGACGTCACGTTTTCGTACGATCTGGAAAAATCTTGACTATATGTATGCAATCCATGAGCCAATAATTCACTATTTTAATGTCGAGCACGATCATGATCTTTGATCCTAGATGTTGTTAGCAGTATCTAATGTTGTCAGCTTATTATGGTCAATACGCTTCAGAATTTTGTCAACTCTTCCTTCAGACGTGAACCGGCAAACGCTAAATTGTATGCATCCGTTTACGCTGGAGTTAAAGCCTAGCCTAAGATAGTTCTCAACTGTTCGGAAGAAAATTATTATACATATAAATTGTTAATTTAATACTTATACTTATTTCAGTGATGGCATGGCTCTTGGTGCAAGTGAAAACTGGAGAACAGTCCTCAAAGCTATAACTGGAGAAACAGAGCTATCAACCGAGGGCATACTACAGTACTTCGCAGAGCTCCAAAAGTTTTTGAAGGAGGAAAACATGAAAATGGCAAGTCTAGTTGAAGGAGACATGGACCAGAGTGCACCGATCATTGTAGGTGTCATAGTAGTGTTTTTGACAATATTAATAATCGTACTTTACTGTGTAAAGAAACATGATGTTGGTAGCAAAGTGTTTTCCGCTTGCGGTTTAAGCAAAAACGGCTCTTTGGACATAGTGACAAATGAACTCCCACAGGGGAAGAACAATGAAGTGGATGGTATAAGCGAAGATAAGGTTTAAAATTCCTTGTATAAATCTGATTGTGATTACACTTATGGTATTTTCTAAGTGAAAGTACTGTAGAAACCTAGGACAGGATCAATAGAGACAAGGCAAACAATTATTTAGCATTTATCGTGCCAGTGATTATTATCAACAAGTTACGATTTGATTAAATCATAAAAATTAGTTTTAAGTGTATTTGTGTGAAAGTTTCGGAACATTGATTTATGAATAAGTTTTATTGCCATGGGTATGTTATTTACGAATAAATTTTAATGAATGATTATTTCTTTTTATGCATAACATAACATCAAGCCCGTATTCTTCAAAAGGCTCTACAGATACGTATATTATGCGCTTAGGTAAATTTAATTTTATTTATTAAGGGACAAAATACAGCTACAATATACAACATTATTTTTAGTATATGCGAAACCTGAATATAGTTTGTTCAGAATAAGTAACTGAATCGATTCCAATCATTTTTAAACCATGTTATATTTTGTCTCAAAATATTTAAAAAAAGTTACAAGTTGGACACCGAGCGATATTAAGTACCAATCGCAATAATTTAGGTACCTACTGCCAAATTATTATTATCAATGAGCTCAAGACGACGCTGCAGGCGCGCGCACGGGCTCGCTGCGTGGTAACCACGTTTTTGCGCGGACAACCAGGTAACAGAACAAGCTTATAACTTTGTGATTTTTCATGATACAGTTTTGAAATTTTGTACATAGATTCTTTACATAAAAATACTAGACACGTGTTTCACGTTTCGCATATACTAAAACTAAGGTTGTATAATGCTTACAAATAACAATAATATAAATACATTATGTAGTATTAACAATATCGCAACCCACTACATTATCCGCATGTTAACAAAATCAATATAAGGTAAAAACATTCTACCAGATATGTTTAGTATGTAGGGTGTGAGTCTGTTGCCATCAACTGAGTACAATCTTAGAGTTCAGACTGCTACTATGAATTTCTAATAAGATAACCCAATCACACAGCCCCACTTGGGGATCTAATTCAAGACTCGATTCTGATTCTAGATTCGTTTAGTATTATTATTAGCCATTTGTGTCCCACTGCAGCTTTGCCCTGCAGTGGGACACAAATGCCTCCCTTTCCTCTTTTCACGTATCCCTCTATCCAGTGCTGTTACTCGCCAATCCTTGTGATAATTGTCGAGTTCGTCCCGTCATCTCCTTCTGGGCCTACCGTGTTGCCGTTTGCTGCTGTTTGGGACCCATTGTGTGGTTACTTTAGCTCACAGCTCCTTCTGCATGCGACAGATGTGGCCAGCCCAGTTCCACTTGAGCTTAGCAGCCGAACGCAACTAAATTCAGTAATTGGTTATTAAATCTACGAACCTCCAACGACTAGTGAAATAAAATATCAGCCTGTGGGATAAGTTAGGATTTACTCCGTTAGGCTCGCACATCATGTGGGCAGAAGATGGGTTTCGTGCTATGAAAACCCGGTGTGGGTGCGATACACTGTTTCTAGCAAAACCAACGAATTACGTGAGATTACAACTTAACACAATAACACGGGGCACAATGAATCGGGTACAGTTCCAAGACGTCTCAATTCCGCCGCGATCAGACATTGACTGTCGCCCTCGAGATGAACATCAGGGTTCTGTAGAAGCACGTCGTGGTGTGGGTAGACTTGTAAGTAGGTCACGTGATGTCACCAGCGGCGTACTTGCGATTTATTTTATGTCCATACTATGACCGGATCCGATAAGCCTAAGTGATGATGTACCTTGATCCACTATTGACTTACACTACTGACTTAATAGTCAGTACTTATTACTATATTTACGAATAGGGAGAGGAGAGGTCATGTAGCGGTGAATAGTCAGCCTAAACTGTTACAATTTGCATCAAAATTAAACTGCATGGTGTATTAAACGCTGCAATAAAGTATTCTCGTCACGCAAGGCTGTCGCTTGTAACATGTTTTGTGTGTTGTATGTGTTGGCTTTGAAATTGGTCGGGTGGCAATTCAAAAGCCTATTTGATTAATTAAACCAAACCTTAATTCTTCATCATCATCATCATCATCATCATTTCAGCCGAAAGATGTCCACTGCTGGACATAGGCCTCCCTCAAGTGTCGACACATTGACCGGTCCCATGCGACTCGCATCCAGCGGATCCCCGCAACCTTCACCAGGTCATCGGTCCACCTAGTGGGAGGCCTCCCAATGCAACGTCTTCCGGTTCGCAGGTGCCACTCCAGAACTTTTTGGCCCCATCGGTCATCCGTTCTGCGAGCAATGTGCCCTGCCTACTATCACTTCAGCCTACCTTACCTTGATTCCTACTAGAATGAAACTGAACAGAACATCACGCCTGTAATCCCCGAAGGGTTTGGCAGAGGTGTTCCCCTTGGAACACAGACACCCCATTTCGCTAGTTATGTTTAAGTCCCATGTTATAGGGGGCGAGTCTATTACCATCAATCGGGCACGAATTCAGACACCGTGGCTGCTACTTAGAAATTACTGATGCAAAAACCCAATAACACTTTGCCCGACCTGAGAATCGAACCCAGGACCTCATGTTCAGCAGTCGTGTTTGCGACCACTGGAACTGAGCGAAATCTACAAGAGGGACAATGTGACATTGTATCTGCGATAACGAAGATAATTAAAAATGATGGGAAAGTAAAAGTAGGTATAAGGGACTGATATAAAACTCACATAAGCTATCGAAAAGTTTCTGTAAATTCTGTTTAAAGTCATTGAAGAAATAAGAAAGCATTTGCCGCTTGTCATGGCCGTAAGAGCATGGATCATAACTTTGTCAGGGGTCAGGCACAGGATTTTACACTGCATGTAACGCACAGCGACCAGGGGTCAGAAAAGCATTATCGTCACTTCAGCTGAACGACGTCTACATGTTGAACATGGACCTTTACCAAGCGTCGCCACATCAACCAATCTTGATTTTCGCACATCTAGCAGACTCTTTTAGCTGGACAATATTCAACGTGAAACGTCGATCGATTTTGTTGCATGTGCGTTGCAACTATTACTAATAATTATCTAGACTTTTTTTATTGCGACAAGCCCGCCACATTACTCCCAAACCACTGCAAGTCCAGAAAGCCAGAATCAACAGTGTCCTAGTCAGAAGTCTCAGAAAAACAATTTAACTGTCTTGGATCCTATAATTTGAACAACTTCCCTCCATATCAGTAGGAGACAACAAAATAGGAGGCATAAAGGGGCGTTTACAACTGGGATAAGCCCAGTTGCCTAGCACCACGGATACATATTATAATGCGTGGGTGTAATGGGTCCTAAGTAAGTTGTGAACTGTTTATTGATATTTGGTTCCAATAATAGGTATGGCAAAAACGCTTGAACGCACGGAAATTTACTTGCTCTGCATTAAACTGCTGTACCAATTGTTATGCGAAGGCTTTGGCTCAAGCCCTAGTTCTGTGGTGTACACCAACAGTTTGTCTCTCAAATAGAACGCTATGGGAGTTAATAATCGAGAGGAATCATTGTCATAAATTAGGTCTCAGAAATGAATTTGTGTTCGTTATGTTTGTGCACAGAAATTCTACATTTCATATTCTTGCACATTTATTGGCTATGGCTATTAATATAAACCTTGATTACGTATATATATGGTCGATCCTCGGTCGACCAATGACCTCAAGAAGGTCGCGGGTTGCACCGAACCGGTCGACTTGGCGATGGGGAAGCAAATGTCCAACAGTGATCATCTTTCGACAGATTTATGATGACGGTGGTGATGAATATTATGGTCTTTTGCAAGGATTTTAACAAAAACGTTAATGTTGATATATTCCGAGGTCGTCGTGATGAGTAGAAGTAAACCTATATACAATGTGGCTGGTTAAAAGTGAACAATACTTTAAGTGAACTACTCATAAATAAGAGCAACTTATACCATGGGATTAACTATGAAATCGTCATCACCTGCCTAGCCATTGCCAACTATGTTGAAGACAGCTTCCAGTCTCCCCGTATGCAGCTGAATATCAGTATTTTCCATGAAGCGGCTTCCTATCGGAATTCCACAATCCAGTTATTCCTGTATAAAACGATACCCCTTGATAAGACTACTTGTCATACTTTCGGATCACTGACTACAAGTAACGACTGTCAAAGATCTACAAATGGCAGGCTGGACCAACGGCTTATCGTGCTTTCCGAGGCACGGAGGAAACTCGGTACTATGTAAAGGGTAGTCACCCATCCACGGATCAACCTAGGCACGCGCGGCTTAACCTATCGATCGACCTGAGCGGCTATAATTATTTAGACACGAGCTCCTCACTAACTATCATAAATGATCAAAAAAATTTGCTGTCGCCGATATTATTTCGAGTCATGAAATTAAATATCATGGTAAGATTGGTCGGTCCCATAGGAAAATTTGTTTATTTCCATGAGTTATTATACGCCCGCTTAACAAATCACCCAGCACATCAGAATCTAGATTTGCCGTTGCCAATGTCCTACACTAAATAGAGTGTAGCGCTGTCGTTTCAAATCACAATTTGCCTAGCAGGGACATAGCACAATAATATGTCATGGTCCAACAGTTTCGATCATTTAGGTTTGCTCTATTAAATCAAAACTTAACGCAAGGATACTTCAGTCAACAAACAGTAATTCTAAGTCAGACTGTGTGACGTGGTCTACACAAAACATTATAGATATAAATTGACACATTACGGCCATGAGGCTCAAAATAAAATCGTTATGAAATTGGGCAGTAAAATTACGTTGGAATAGCAAATTGGTGTGAACCAGCGCAGTCCTAAAATCGATGATAATAACACACATGAGTACTGCAAATGTGAACGTAAGTGCCATTCCACGGGTCATGGACGAAGGTAATTTTGAGCTAGAATTGCATTTAATTAATCAACAAACCTCTAGTCAAGTCGTTGATTTTTTTTACTACCAAGAATCAACAGTAATTTTCCGAATTTATTGTTGAAAGAATTGATATTAAACAATCGACCGTTCCTCGGGTTCGTATAAGCAAATGACTGCTATTGACGACCAACGATGTCCGCGACTGGCTGTGGACATCCGCTGATAGCCGACTTGTCGAAATGGTTAAGAATGTGAGCCGGTGTGAACTAACTGCAATCACCTAACTGTTACCGCTTGTGACGAACGCGCGCACCTAGGATCGCGGCGCAGGAGTTCGCGCGCTATTTGCATATTCAAAAATCGAACACTGCGACTACGTTACGAACTGATGTTTATTTTTTTTTATAAATAAATAGAAATTGATTTTAAAATATATAAAATAAAATAATAAAAATAAATTAATTGTTTATAGACATTGCAATAAAATATAAACACGCAAGGGCCACAATAAATCAAGCTTAAGTGAAGTGGTTATACATGGTTGTGAATAAGTTTTAATTAGAAGGTAAGTTTCGACGTACATAATTTCAGGATTACCTACTTATAAAAATAAACAAAAAATCTGCATATTTGTGAATGTTTTCATTATTAGCCGAAAAAAAAAATCTGTATTATACTGAAGCTCAGTATTTTTTTTAAATCTTTATTTATTTACGGGGTTTTTGCAACCCCGTATTGTAACTTCCCTAAGTTAAAAGTCCCAAGCTTCCCTAAGTTGTCCGAAAATATAATGGTTACCCTTAACCATTATATTTTAAAATTATAAATTATAAATAAAATATAATGGTTAAGGGTAACAATTATATTTTCGGACAAAGGCACACAAATGTCAATATAAGTTGTCAAGAAATAACAACGAATATAAAATTACTTCCTCGCCAATTTCCAGCAGTAACTAGTCTTTTTATTGCAGTAATCACAACAAGTGGATATAGTTAATCATTGTTATAACAATTTACAGAATACAAATGAAGTTTTTTATAACTATGTTGGAACAACATAATCACCAGTTAGGTGTAACAATTTTGAAATAAGTATACATAATATAACATCACGCCTGTAATCCCGAAGGGTTAGGCAGAGTTGTACCTAATAGAACACCCACATTTCGCCAATAATAAATATACCTTTTGCAGAAACCGTATAAATAAATAAAAAATAAAAATACCTAATAATAAAATTAAAAATAAAGTAAGATCGTAAAAACTACGAGTTTATAATTTTTATGGCAAAATTTTATTAGCATCGCGTAAAATATGTAATGGCTAAACTACCGAATTGATATCCTGTTAAAAGTTATGGAAACATGAAACACTTTGTAAGTAATTCCACTTGTCAAGGCCCTCCGATGTACTTTATTCACAACTACAGATATATGTAGAAATTATATCGATAGGTTCACCCCCATTTAATGGGACTTAAACATACCTACCAACCCGCACTGGGCCCGCGTGGTGGATTATAGCCCATTCCCTCTCGTAGAGAGGAGGCCTGCGTCTCAGCAGTGGGAACATGATGATGATGATGTTGAAACATACCTGGCGAAATGTAGGTGTACTTTTACGCACACCTCTGCCTAACCCTTTTGGGATTGCAGGCGTGACGTTAAGTTAGAACCATCTATGTAACTACCAGTTTATTTACTCAGTTGCTATGTATCTGTAAAACAAAAATACACTTACCAAAACACGTACATCAAAAAACTTTTAATAAATATGCAAGAACAAGTTTTTGCAAAATCTTAATTACACATATCTACATATAATTATTATATTAATTAATGCCGGATTTAACTGAATAAAGTCACGAGTGCGACAAGTTTGGGTTTCATAAAAACTTTTCAAAAACTTGAACTTATAAAATTGACCCAAAATAATTGTTACTTCATTGAATGCATAACAAAATTGAGTCTGTTTTTAAAAATAAACTTGTTTTGTTTTCCAAAATCAGGGGGTTACGTAAATCACAGCGGGAAAGAGACGGAGCTAGATGTCTTGGATAGCTTCGTCCCTTTCTCATACGAAATAAGATAGACCACAATGTAAACACTGTTTGAAACACATAATCGCATGTACGATTACTACATTCTACTTATTTGTTACTAACGGAACTGTTTGGTCCTCGTTTTCATGTCCTGTTTGTGACGTATTAAGTGAATCCGAGGCTAATTATCTCGTCTAGATCTTATAAGCTGTAAAGCATAGGTACTTAGACTTTGCTCAGACTTTAATAATGTAAAAACTGTCTACTTTTTAATTAAAAATATAATATGACGAGTATGACTGTGAATTGAGAGAGGGAGTCAGTCACTTTTGAGAGAATTAAACTTAAATAGGCTTAACGTAGGATTAATACAATCAATTTTATCCCAACCAACTTCAGAAGGTGCCACAAAGTTATGTAATTTAATAACAGTCCTTCATCGGTGACTTCGGTGATCCAAGTATTTTTATATAATTGTTTAACTGGTTAGTAAAAAGGTTTAATGTCATCATCTGCCTAGCCTTTTCCCAACTATATTGGGGTCGGCTTCCAGTCTAACCGGATGCAGCTGAATACCAGTATTTTACATGGAGCGACTGACTATCTGACCTCCACAACCCAGTTAGTACTGGGTAATACGATACCCCTTGGTAAGACTGGTTGTCAGACTTTTTGGGCTACTGACTGCCTAACGACTGTCAAAGATCTACAAATGACAGCCGGGACCAACGGCTTAACGTGCTTTCCGAGGCACGCAACAATGGAAAAAGCACGATGGGGTTGACATGACATATCTATTTAGATAAAAACACCCAAAACAAATAAAGAGAAAATAAAATACTGAATTTTTCAGTCCAAAATAATGACAGTCCACTTGCATGCTTGTGTAACATGAAAAAAATCTGACGCAAAAGTAACTACTCGTACTAAATGACTCCCTTGTTGATCTAGTAGTCGCAAGCAGCGACTACTGAGTCAAAGGTTTTGGGTTCCTATTACCAGGTCGGGCAAAGTGTTATGGATTAATGGCAAAAGGCTCGCCCCTATGACTAAAACAAAACTGACGAAATGTAGGTGTACTTTTGGGTACACCTCTACCTAACCCTTTGGGAATTACAGGCGTGATATTATATAAAAATAATCACTGAAATAAAAATGTAGTTTCAAGTATTTTCGTGTTTCCATAAAAGTATATCACAGAGGATCGAGGTTCATACGTTTTTTTCTGTAAACACGATTCACGTAATCGTGCTAACAATCATTTTCGCAATCAAACATGGCACTGCGCACCACTTACAGTACATAACTAGCATTCAACAAACATAAAAATATATAAAATCATAATATAACGAATTTCGTCAGTCACATGTAATAAGGGGCATGCCTATTGCCATAAACTGGGCACAAATCCAGACTTCGTGGCTGCTTCTAAGAAATTCTTCATGAAGAGATCCAATAACACTTGCCCGATCTGGGAATCGAACCTCGCTTAGCAATAGACTTGCGACCATTAGGCCAACGACGCAGTCTTATTAACAAATCGCAACATTTACCTAAATTGACTAGTTCCTACTAACTTTGGCGTTTTACACAAAAATTTTTAATAAATGAAGTAAAAAAATACTTTTATTCAACTGAAAAGGACTAAATTTGTATTATATTATCTATCAAAAAAATTGAACGCGTTTACAATGTTTCGTGTCCGTGTTATTTATCGTCGAGGAGTTCTTTCGTGAGGAGACGATCCTGTCTGCAGGATTAGGTCGTGTCTGTCTGTAAAACTGTAATGTCACCAGAATCACAGGTCTGCGCAAAATTTCAGCTCAATCTGTTGCGGGGAACTGGTTTTAAATTCAGTTGCAAGATTTGACCAATACAGTCACTAACACCAATATGTAAACACTTAACAACTTTTAGAAGTGTTTTTCGCCTTCTGTTCTGATAAAAAATTCATGTTGTTTGTGTTGTAGTATTTTGGAATTTATATTTTTATGAAAAAGATCCTATCTTCAAGTTGCAATCGTTATTTCTCGCGAAAATTGCTTTTAAATTTAGTAAAGTATATTGGTTCTTGTGACTGTACATACTAACGAAAGGCAAGTTAAATAAAAGCTTAAAATAGTTTAGCATCGAAGGATCCATTAGCTAAATCCGACAGTTGAATTGTGATGAAAACGTGACTACCGATTCGTGAATATAAAAATTGATTGTACACACAAAAATAACTATTAACTTTTTATAACATAAAAATATTACTTAATTTTAGCCGATTCTGGTCCTTGGCGACGGAATAATATTACTACCAAGTCGAAGGCCTCCCGTTGTAAGGGTTGGCTTCGACTACCGATATCTGCATTACCAGGAACATTGTAAATGAGGAGGCATTGCAGATCATGTACTGTTTAGTGTACATAAGCTTCTATGTATACAAATAAATGAAATTGAAGTGTCGGTTTGTTATTTTAAAATAACAGTTTGCTACTGAATTCATATGAAAGTATATACGGTACTAACAACAATAAAACTATTTTCAAAATTTTTGCCTGTCCGTCTGTTTGTTCCAGCTAATCTCCGAAACGGCTGGACCGATTTTGACGGGAATGTTACTGAAACATGGCTGATGTTATAGTGTGTATACCTTATAGACTAGTAAGAAAGAAAGAAAGAAAGAAAAAATATTTATTTGTCACAGGGACATGACATGCATCATACAAAATTACAAAAAATAAACTATAAATTCAACAGGACGGCACAACAAAAAAAAAAAGAAAAGAAAGTTAACAGCTTGCACGTCGTGACTGCGACAAGCAGGTTACCACTCAGCATGATGCTGTGCTATGGGGGCCCACAACACAGCGCTGATTTTCAGTGGTCACCCGTGAAAAAAAAACGTACGGAAGCCAAGACAGCATAAATATGTTTTACATCAATATGAGAATAAAATAAACAGTACTTGGGTTACAATATAAACAAACTACCTCCAGGAAATATAATAAACACTACAAAAAATATACAAGTTACAATATAATAAAGACATGGCGTAAGTATATTAGTCTATAAGGTATATACCCTATATGATAAAATACAATTCGTGTTAGTAAATAGCCCTTAAAATCCAAAAAAAAACCAAAGAAAAAAAAAAGCAAAGCCATCTTCTCATAAACAGAAAGCATTTTTATTCTTTTGTCCCAACAGTCCTTCAACATTGGACTGAGTTTCCTATCTCATATCCACCATTCGTATTGTCATGGTCAAGGCCAGTTTGGTGAACTAAGATAAAAATACACAATCGCTATTCACTATTTAGTTACTATCACAAAACCTTACACCAAAGTTCCTTATAATAAAAGGCAATTACTTAACAATGTGATTTGTATGACGTATGTTAATTATTTTCCCTGTACAGTTAGCAAAGATACAGGTTTTATGCTAACTAGAAAGTACTTCCACCATCTACGAATAAACCGACCTTATTCTTATGAACTGAAAGTTCATTGTAGATGTTTGATTAAAACTGTTATAAGCCAGTATTTTTCCAAGGAGGAGGAGCTCGTGGCTAAATAATAACAGCAGCTCTAGTCGATCTTTAGGTTTGACCGTGCTTGCCTAGGTTGGTCTGTGGATGGGTGACCACCCGTTGCATAGCGAGTCTCCTCCGTGCCTCTGAAATCATGTTAAGCCTTTGGCCCCGGGTGTCATTTGTAAATTTTTGACAGTCGTTAGGTAGTCAGTGGCCCAAAAAAACTGACAACCAGTCTTACCAAGGGGTATCGTATTATCCAGTGCTAACTGGGTTGTGGAGGTCAGATAGGCAGTCGCTCCATGTAAAATACTGGTATTCAGCTGCATCCGGTAAGACTGGAAGCCGACCCCAATATAGTTAGGAAAAGGCTAGGCAGATGATGAAGCCAGTATTTTTCCGCAACTGCATGCGTTTCCAAATACGCAAAATCGTTGACTTGTATGATTTTTCTTTAAATTTTTACATTCTACAAGAAGTGTGTGCACGCAACTTTGAAATTAACTTTCACAAAGTTTCGTTTTCTATGTATTACTGTAACCTTTCTACGGTTCACGACTTTCTAGCGAGGCTTATGAAAACCGAAACCGCATCGTCTCATGTAACGAGAGTGACTGAGCGTCTTAGAAAATAGCCTTAGGGCATAAATAACAATGTGACTTCTTACAAAGCAATTTTGAAAAGGATATAAACCTGGCCACTGTTATCTTCTGTTACATTAGCTGAACAACAACGAATTGACGTTTTTGTCCATACAACATTAGTTTTAGTATATGCGAAACCTGAACCTAGTATTTTTATGTAAAGAATTTATGTACAAAATTTCATATCTGTGTCATGAAAAATCACAAAGTTATAAGCTTGTTTTGTTACCTGGTTATCAGCACAAAAACGTGGTCACCACGCGGCGGCGCCGCGCGCTCCCCTTGAGCGTCGTCTTGAGCTCAGTGATAATAATAATTTGGCAGTAGATACCCAAATGATTGTGATAGGTACTTAGTGTCGCTCGGTGTCCAACTTGTAACTTTTTTAAATATTTTTGGGAAAAAATTACATGGTCTAAAAATTATTGGAATCGATTCAGTAGTTACTTATTTTGAACAAACTATATTCAGGTTTCGCATATACTAAACATAATGTTGTATACTACGATCACTCAAAGTCACAAACCTTTGGAAACAGATTTTCTAAGCCGTTAATTATTTTACACTTGGTTATGATCTTAGCACTACAGTTAGCCTACCATGACGTCTTAAAGCCGTGTTGTTTTAATCTTATTCCAGAGTAGGAAAGAGACAGAGCTATACTGGACGTCTAGTTTCCCTCTTTCCCGCTCTTGGACTGTAAGAACTCCTGGACTGTGTTTTCCAGAGCTCAATTTTTTGCGTGCATCTTGTATATAATTTATTATGGTGCTTGTAAAAATGTCACAAATGTAGCATTACCTATTTAAGCAAACACTAGGCACCAGAAAATCGGAAATCCGTTCGTCAAGCCTTGAACATGAATTTCTGGTTGTTTTGTAGCATTGTGTAACACTTTATTATTTACGGACAATCGGTCTATTGATCTGGCTACCTCATCTTTGCTTTATATTGTGGACAACTATTATCAAAATGTACCTATAGTCAAAGTTACCAGAATAATCAGTTTTCGTCATGGGAACCCCACTAAACAAACAACTGAAGTTATTATCATTGATGTCAAAGAATTTTGCAAATTACACAAAGTCGACAGCGCGAGACGAGTTAAATAAGATACTTATGTTGTTGTGATTATTCAGGCCACCAATGCGTTTTCACGCCCATGGGTGACGTATAACCAATTTTCAGTTTTTTTGCACGGTGATTTGAGTGACACACCCATTCTTATGTTTGTAATAAAAACAAGGCGTGACCCAATGGAAATTTCCGTTAGCAAAAACGACGAATTTCCATTCAAACTTTCATATATATTTTTTTTATATTTGCCTGTATTTTCCCACTGTTGGGAAAAGGCCTCCCCAATTCTTTTCATGTACTCTTTTCCCGCGCCTCCTCAGGCCAGCCCTCATATGATTTAGAGGATGAATTAAAAAAAATCCTTCCTTGGCATGCCTTAGTTTTATAAGAAAGTCTTGTACAAAATTTCATGCAGCAGTCAGCAGTATAAGCTAAGCGGTTTCTGTCAGAACCCTCATCCAGTCTGGCCTAAGGATAGGGCATTATAAATAAGATGGAAGTAGAAGACTCATTAATTGCATTATTTTCAATTATAAATAAAATCGACTTTGAATATTATCAAATATCTTTAATTGGGTTCTCTATTATGTTCCCTAACGTTTTCATAATCTAAAGTGCTATAATTTTTTTTGTCCTAATCATCATTTTATTTGTCCGAACGATAACTAACTTAATATCAAATATCACATGCCATAAAACTGAAATCCCTAAATACAATATGCCCTAAATTCGTTTGTCATAAGCATAACCCACTTTCTGTCACAAATATCGTCGTCGCTCCGCCGGCCTTTCGGCCCACATTCCTCACGCCAGCTAGCAAGACTTTTAGGATATACAGGGTTAATTGTAAAACACCAACAACCTTGCAGGAGTAAATTACTAACATCATAAACAACAACATTTTGTTCTACGACTTTTCCGAAAACAGACAAAAAATATTCAACTCTCCATACATATTATGTCCGAACAGCTGATCGAGTTTTCTATGAAAAGTCGTTTTTTTTTGTCTGTTAGGAAAATTGCTGATTACCCATGCGTTGCGGTAATAATACACATTATAATATTATTAAGGACATATGACTTTATTTCATGCAAAATTAGGAGATTCAATTATTATACAATTAAATTAAACAATTATTAAATTAAATTAAACAATTATTATTATAATAATACTCGATATTATGACACAATAGTTTTAGAAGTAAAGATAATTAATGTAAAACAAAATTACGAATTTTTGAACATTATGGATACTGAAGTTTATAGCAAACGTGTTATGGATTATGATTTTCGGACAAACAATTTTAGGAGAAAAAAAGGAGTTTAACTTTAACTGATTTAAGCTGATTTTTTATATTCCTTAATAAGCGAATAAATAAATTTTAAAAAGCTTAACCCAATTATACCCTTTCAGTTATTTCGTTGTCTTTAAAATTCTACAGAATGAGTCTATCAAAATATTTATTTGCAACCAAAGTCAAGAACGACCTTTAACCTGCTTCAGACGAATGAAAATGAATGATGACAGTTAAGTGCAACCTTAGGCAGGTAATATAAACAAAAAGTAATAAATAACAAAACAACTTCATGATCTATTTTTGATCCGAACTATTTATTATGCAGTAAAGAAGACAAGAGATACTATATTAACCAAATAATTAGCTACAAAATGAGTTAAAGTAAATGGCTATTTGCTTCTGCTCATTAAAATTATAGTGTACTCTCTAAATGGCTATTCAAATGCTACTCTAATTGAAAATAATGTATGTAATACCTAATAAATACCAATAAGATTTCAATTGTTAATTGAAATTAAAACCAATAAATAATATTGTAGTATAATGGAATTATGGATTGTCCGAGTTTACACGTGTTTAGTACATTTATTTCATAAAGACCAGTTACAGGGACTTTTCACATGTCAGAAAAAAAGATGAAGCTACAGTCCCAGTCACAAGACTAACTGAGAAGGTACTGTAGTTGCCTATTAGAAAACGTAGAAGAACGAGCATGGAGAAGAACGGGCAAGAAACTCCATCGATACTCTTTTTCATCACATTCATTCATTCACTTAAGATCCATGAACCTAAATGAATGAATATATGCATAAACTCAGGTTACAGCTACAGTCTTCGTAGACATTGGCATATTCTCATACATGTTGTAGAGAACAATACTAACAATAAGTACGTAGTAATAAAATGCAGTATTAAGAGTAGATTCTGATGGTATCACCACTAATAGTGGCGACCTTGTGGGTACTGTCATTCTATTGTTGCCCAACTTAACATACCATCAAGTAATTGTAGTGCAGAATAATTACTCCCGGATGATGTGCTATTCTTTCATGTTTATCTATTGTAGTCAAGTATCCTTTATCATGTTACTTGGAAAACGTCTGTATCGTAATAGGTGTGGTGTGGACTGCCAAGTCACCGCATAAGTAACATTTTGTGAAGTCAGTTTTTTCAGTACACTCTATGTAAAAGTACTATGCTGAACAGCTGCTCCAGATTAGACAGAAAACCCATCATAGTTGGGAAAAGTCAGCAGATAAACATAATAAATTCTGGTACCTACATTCTTTAAGTAGTCTCATCAGCCTAGTGTGCAGTAAAATCTTAACAGCGGGTGTTGTTTTGAAAAAGTACGTCGATCTACACTTACATATTGTATCAATCAATATGTTACCAACTGTAATGAGTCCACACCTGCTGTTGGCCCACACGAAATCATTATAAAACATAAGGTATACACTGAAAAATAAATCTCAATTATTGCGTACGTATGTACTACGTGTTTTGCTTAAAACAAGTTTTCACATATTTTTTCTTTGCCTCTTGATTTATATCATCTTTATATTATTGGGAATCCCTAGTTAAGTATGCTAAAAAAGATAATGCATTTTATAATAAAATTGAATTCACGAAAAGCAATGCAACGCTTGTTTTCAAAAACATAACACTTCTTTTTTGGGCAGACGTGTAAAAACTAAGTAACCTGAGGTTCTAAATGCATAAACATATATTAATATTGACGCTTTTTGAATAATTTATTTTAAAACACGTAAATATACTCGTAGCTTTCCGAGCAACTCGTACGTAGATAATTCTACTAGGTAGGTAGGAATTGCAAGTTTCTTCCAATCTTAAAATGAGGCGAACTTGTGAAATGTAATGGCGCCGACTGCATACACGATTACAAGACGTAACGATATTACATCTAGTCTTGGCTCACAGTAGTAACAGAATAGTAGTCTTAAGTTATGGTACTTAAGATTGTGTATCGTTTACAAAAGTACCATAAATCACCATCAAGCACACTTTTTTCTATCAACTTACAAAAGGAAAATTTACTGCACTAACAACATGTTTGATGGTGCATTATTTCAACGGAATTCTTTGGAAAAACATCATTGTGACAACGCATTGCTTTTACTTGATTTTCCACAGAAAGTGACGAAAAGATAACAATTAACTTGGGTACAAGGCGCGGTGTTTGAAGACTTTGTTGTCTTAGTATTTATTTTGTTACTACATACTGTTTGTTCAGTTAGTCAGTTTTATATTATTGTTTTTAGTTGAGCCAGTAAATTAATTTGAGTTGATTTCACAGTGTGAGTAATGTTTTGATAGCAAACATTTATAAGCACAAACTATTTGTTTTTAACATTCCGTGGAAAGTGTAATACAATTATACATTGACTAAAAATATAGGCGACAAAGTACACACATTCGCACAATGGTCCATTTTAACCAAGTGCAGAAATCAAAACCCTTAACATAGATCATAGATAGGTGACAGAGGAGGAGGAGCTCGTGGCTAAATAATAACAGCCGCTCGGATCGATCTTTAGGTTAAGCCGTGCATGCCTGGGTTGGTCTGTGGATGGGTGACCCATTACATACCGAGTTTCCTCCGTGCCTCGGAAAGCACGTTAAGCCGTTGGTCCCGGGTGTCATTTGTAGATCTTTGACAGTCGTTAGGTAGTCAGTGGCCCAAAAAGTCTGACAACCAGTCTTACCAAGGGGTATCGTATTACCCAGTACTAACTGGGTTGTGGAGGTCTGATAGGCAGTCGCTCCATGTAAAATACTGGTATTCAGCTGCATCCGGTTAGACTGGAAGCCGACCCCAACATAGTTGGGAAAGGGCTAGACAGATGATGATAGATAGGTGACAAGATGATTGTTCGCCGAAAAGTGCATTTTTAAGTTTGACCTTCGGCTCCTGACCACTTCACCAAAGATTTCCTCTTGATGGTGTCAAAGTCTCTTTTTCTACACAATTTTTAATGAAGTATTCGCAAAAACCAGTAGCCGCAGTTATTAACGCTAAGTATAATTAATTATTTATCTAATGATTACGTTGAAGAATTTTACTCAACCAACATGTAGGTAAGCGGGAAAACCACAGCTGTTTCTATGGTTAAGCAATTTATAAAATACATAATATATTTTTTGCTCAAAGTACGTCGGTTTACCTAAGCTCTAAGTGCAAAAAAAACAGATGTTAACTCCTAATTATACGAATCATATGAATTAGTTGATTTCATGTATTTTTGACTGAACAATTAAATTTAGCGCAGATACTAATTAGATACGGATTGATTGGAGAAAGGTAGATTGAAAGTGTGTATATAAATTTTCGAAAGCAAGAAGTTGTTTTTAAATATTAATTTTGTACCCTATTACAATGTTTTCTTATTTAACCCAAAGGTTGACTGTTAGAGAATGCCTTGTGGCATTAAGTCCGCCTATGTACCACTATTGTACATGAAGTTTAAATAAATAAATAAAGGAAATTTGAGTTCTAATCATCTGCCTAGCCTTTTCCCAACTATATTGGGGTCGGCTTCCAGTCTAACCGGATGCAGCTGAATACCAGTATTTTACCTGGAGCGACTGCCTATCTGACCTCCACAACCCAGTTAGTACTGGGTAATACGACACCCCTTTTTTTTTTTTTTTTTTTTCCGGATGGGAAATCATCAAATGACCCCCCCCACTCTGGGCGGAGCGGAAGGGAGTGTCAGACTTGTACTGACTAAAACCCATCCATGTTCCTTCTTTGCCCTTTGTGTTCCAGGGCCACGGTATCTCTTTCGAACAGTCCCGCAGCCCTGGCAGGCATCGGCCCTTGCGGACCCCTACTTATTTGCTGACATCTCTTTGAGGCGCACGTGGAACACGAACGCGCCGTCGACACAGCCTGTCGTCATAAGACGGCTGGACGGCGAGCTGGCCCATAACTTGCCGTCCACAGGCCCGCGCCTACGGTGGCCGGGAGCCACCACGTGACCCCCGACGCCCAGGGCGTCTCCCGCGGCGACTGGGACGTGAGGTTCTTTCCCTCTCACGTCCCGCCACCTCCTTCACTAGCATGACTGCTTCGCAGAAGGAGGTGACGGCTTCCCATTCCCTCTCGCTCCGGACCATGGCTTGAACCAAGGCCGGACGCGAGAGATCGCCGCCGCCAATCGCCGCTACGAGGACACGGCGGTGCTCCGCCCAAGCGGGGCAGACCTCCACGGTGTGCTCCACCGTGTCCTCCGGACGATCCTCGCAGTGGAAACACCCGGGCGTTTCCTCCCGCCCGATTCGGTGCAGGAACCTCCCGAAACAACCGTGTCCGGTGAGGACCTGCGTCAGGCGGTAGGTGAGGGCGCCGTGGCGCCTCTCTAGCCACTCCTCAAAGAGGGGACTTATCGCCACTATGGTGGCGTGGCCTATACGATACCCCTTGGTAAGACTGGTTGTCAGACTTTTTGGGCCACTGACTACCTGTAACGACTGTCAAAGATCTACAGATGACAGCCGGGACCAACGGCTTAACGTGCTTTCCGAGGCACGGAGGAAACTCGGTATGTAATGGGCGGTCACCCATCCACAGACCAACCTAGGCAAGCACGGCTTAACCTAAAGATCGACCCGAGCGGCTGTTATTATTTAGCCACGAGCTCCTCGTATATTAATTTTGTACCCTATCACAATGTTTTCTTATTTAAGCCAAAGGTTGACTGGTAGAGAATGCCTTGTGGCATTAAGTCCGCCTATGTACCACTATTGTACATGAAGTAATAAATAAATAAAGGAAATTTGAGTTCTAATATGCTCTTTTATTTCAATTAGCTTGTTTTCAACATACTAATTGTAATACTTAAAGTAATAGTTATACCCAACAGGTGAATGGTCTTATTGACATCTGAATGGATTATAATCATTTGAAAGTAATCACTTTACACACTTGACAGATGATTTACTAGTCACAGTAAGATATCAGTATTCATTAGCTGATAATTCCTACAAATATTATTAGTAATAAAAGTCATCGTAGTCAAAGTCATGCTTACATAATTAGGTAGGTACTTTTTTTTGTGTAAAAGTCATAATTTTCTGTTAGTAGTCTTGTGTTCTTTAAGACCTTTTACTTTGTCTCATCTTTCCAAAGGTTTGTAAAGATTTCTTTTTTCTTTGCTGAATTTTTGACAATACGGGTATATTGTTGACACATAATGAATACTAAGAAAACTGTGTACAAACTGGTAAAAAAAACATATCCGAATAAAAAAAATAAAAAATATCTTATGTGGAATATATATTAAAAAAATCAAAGAATAAAAAAAGAAATAAAAAAAATATATTTAAAAAATTATGAAAAGGAGAATGACAATAATGCGTAAAGTATGTTAAAGGTGAATTGTTAATTATTCCCACAGTTCTAAAGCAAAAAAAACATTACCTACATTACATTGCTATACTATTCTTGATTATAATGATGAACAGAATGTTTTGAAAACATTTTTTCATATGAAAACAAACAAATTACTGCGTTCAGGCGCTGCTCTTTTAAATGACTGTTGTGTTGTTGGTGTTGTGTGGGTGTGTTGTTGTGTTGTTGTTGTGTGTTGTATAATAGCTGTTGTTGTATTTAGAGGTGTTTCTAATTGTAGGTATTTTAATAGTATTTTTCTTTTTTATATGTATTCTGATTGTGTTTTAATTGTATTTTTGTTAGCTTATGTAAGTTATCGTATCTTTATCGTTATCGCGTTATAGCTGTTAAGGTGTTATTTACATAATTTTAAATAAATAAATGCAACTTTAATAATTATAAATAATTATGCATGTCTTGGAAAATGCAAAATAATCAGCATTTCATTTAAACTAAATGTCGTTTATTAAGCCAAATCTAAAGTAACTAACTTAACAATATATTATTTAAACTAAGTTTAAATAATAATGTGCATAGAATTTTCAATAGGGAGAATAGTGCAGTAGCTAAAAAGTTTCATTTGTAAGTATGTAATGTTTTCCTTGACAACTAAATTGAGGGTCGGTAAGTAAAAAAGGGTTGAAACTCATATCTTTAGTACTACTATGGTCTAAATACTTTGGCACACATAAAGATATCAAATCGTGGGCTAGCCAGAAACAGTATTATTTTTTCGCCCTTTTGATGTTGTTTTGAATTATAGTGGAAGCTGACCCCAACATACTTGGGAAATGGCTAGGCCGATGATGATGTTTATTTGAATTTATGGAAAAAACTGGCTTTTGCCTGCGGCTTCGCTTGCGTTAATTAAGAATTTGACAATTAAACTCATAACACACTACTAAAGTTTCTATAATAATACAAATCAATCATGATTCGAAAGACACTTGGCGCCATCTAAATAAGAACGTTATTGTTGTTTTCCTCGGAAATAGTACGTTTTTACGTAATGAAAGGTACCCTATGTCTGTTTTTATACACCTGACAACGTATATGCAAAATTTCAGAACGATCGGTTCAGTGGTTTAGGCGTGAAAAGGTAACAAACAAACAAACTCACTCATTCGCATTTCAATCAATCAATCAAAGCATTTATTTCAAGTAGGCCAGTTACAGGCACTTTTGAACAGTCGAAACAAAGACAACAATGGAAAATGCAGCTACAGTCCCAGTCACAAGGCATAAAACTGTGAAAGCACTATAAGTTGAGAAGAACGGGCAAGAAACTCCATGCTCCATGGACACTCTTTTAAATCTGAATATTTTTACAAAACCTTGTTTACATCATTCATGTTGAGATGGTACATTATGTGAGAACGATGTAGCAAAATGAGCACGTTAAAAGTGTCCATAATAAAAACAAAAAAAAAAAAACAATTCAAAAATAAAATAATTAATTCAAATAAGCCCAACCAAGATTTATTAACACAACAAACCAAGATTTATTATATTAGTTAGGATAACGTTAACCTGAAAAATCATTCTGAAGGCACAATAAAATTGTCCATGAAAAATGTTAAGTTTAGAATGAAAAAATGCAATCTAAACTTAACACACATATTCACACGGGTGTAGGTAAAGGAATGTAGGAATAAAGAAAGTAAAAACACCCTTTTTTTTTTTTTTTGTTTTAACTTAGTCGAGAGGCATTTGTTCTTCCCGTCATTTGCATTGTGGTGATTTATTTGTCCTCTACCATACCAGGGAACCTTCTAGTTACGGATATATCGAAGGTCAATGTTCTAACTTTTTCACAAGTTTTTTTTTTAAATACCTCCATGATCCTTGTACTATTCAAAGCATAAAGTACAATGTTTTGGGTGAGACAAAAATGAAAAAAAAAAATGGGCGCCACCGTAAACCGCGCTTTTGATGTTCATAATGCTTGGTGATTGTTGATGGCTTCGTGAAGGGTCCGTTTACACCCAGTATTTTTTCATAATAGGTGTTTAAAAGCTTTAAAGCTAGTTATTTAAATAGTTACTAAACTACTGCTGTTTTTTATTATCAGCATAAGTACAATAATCATTACCGTGTACGTAAATAGCTACCTATGTCAGTTTTTTTACGCATTTTTTTTCGTTTTTTTCACGACAAGTTCCTTGTATGCAAATTAACGGGGATTCCATCGTACGTACGAAGTGGCATTTAAGAATGTAACGCCACATATTTTGTATTGTAATGCATGTGTTAATGAGTTGAATTAAGGAATAAAACAATTGAAGTCGAGACTATTCTTAGTGAAATTGCACACAAGCATTCAATTTAATCAAAGAAAAAAAAAGAGTAGTTTTTTTCTTATTTTATGACACTGGTTATGTGTTCCTGGTTACGCTTCGGCAGGTTTTTTTCTTTTGTGATTAAAAATCGTATGTATTATTAATGAGTCAACTATCATTATCTTCCTGCCTTAGTCCCATGTTATTTGGGGTTGGCGCAACACGTTTTTTCCTTCCATTCTACTCTGTCTATCGTCATGCTATCTTTTACTTCTTTCTCTTTTATATAATTCCTCACACAATCAATCTATCTTGTCTTTGGTCTTCCTCTCCCTGTCCATCCATTAACATTTATATTCATCACTTTTTAAGGCACATGAGTTCCATCCCGCCTCATCACGTTTCCATACCAAGACAGGCGACATTTTCATCTTTTCAACAGACGCCACTTTCAAACTTCTTCTTATTGCTCTTTTCTTACTTTATTCAGTTTAGTCAACATTTTCATCTCTACTGCATGCAATCTTTTTACATCTGTCTTTTTCACTGGTCAGCATTTCGATCCATACTGTATGAAAGGTCGTATCACGGACTTGTATATTATAAACGATTTAAATACTCACAAACCGAATTTTTAATTTTTTTTTTAGTTATTATTGTATTAAATTATTGCACCAAGTGCCCGTTGGCTTACCCCGTTACCTACCCCTAGATTTAGCTTTTGATTAAATTAATCTGCGGAAAGATGTAAATGTCTAATATAAAAAGCCTATTGGCGTTGTATTTTGAACAATAAATACATTAAATATTGTAAAAAAAAGATCGTCAATAGATGTTGTAAATGAAATAAGATTTTTAATTCACAACGATGTGAATATACCCATTCCTTTAATCAAATCGTGCCAGTTCCCCAGTGATTGAGTGGGCTGGCACTGACAGGCTCATCAACCACTAGTCCAGGATTCCTTGAACAGCAATGCTCACTTCCGTCAAACTGATCAGTTTAATAAACTAACTTCGAAGGAATCATACTGAATTAACTGTTCTTAGAACATACACACATCATTCTCCAGCCCTTATCCCAATTAATTCATGATTGTCTTCTTCTTATACTTCATTATTATTCATCGTCAGAACACACAATCTGACATTAAAATAACTTTTCCTCTTGAAACTTGTAAATAAACATGGTCCAGCCAACCTTGCTATCGAACGCGGAATCAGCAGGACAAGGTCGATATGATGACACTGCCGACTTTTTGTCACGGCCCCGGTGTATTGTCGAGTACACAACAAAAACTCTTGCTAACACATGCCAGTCATACCGCAATTACATTGCAGAATTGAAAAACAAAAAAGGCAAAAGGACCAATACCTAAAATCTGGTCCGTCGATACAAAATTAAATCTAACTGTTCTATTTCGTGTTCTCCTAGAATCATCAGGTTTAGTAGAGCAACAATATTTCTTATTTACAAAGTCATTGTACTTGCCACAGTTCAGGAATTTTAATTTCTGATTGACTAAGTATAATAAATCTATTAATAGTGGCGTAAAGTGCAACGAGGCGAAGATGTATTGGCTGTTTTTTATTCGATTCCGTGTAGAATAAACAACAAAGTGATTTAATCGTTAAAAAAAAAAAACAAATCAAATTTAAAATTCGAACGAATTCTTCGTTTACGAGAGTTGCATTAGGATATACACATGACCTAATGGATTCAACGGCTGAATGCAATTCTGTACTGCAGGACCAATGAATAAAATGCCCCGTCTATACCCAATACTCGCCCATTGTGGATGTAGCGGAACCGCAGTACCAATTCATTTAGTGATGTATCACAGACTTTAAATTCACAATTGTGTAATGTATTGTGCACAAGAATCATGCCATAGACTAGTAGGATTGGATTTAAAGGCAATATCTACATAAATAAATAAACACTGTTGAATCATGAATACGGTCCTTACACAAGTAGTACTATTGTTGAATAGAATACAAGCCAACAATATGTCCACAATTGTAGTAAGTTCAATGTATCAGAAAAACATGTTTCTTGTTACTGCGATTTGTTATTATAATTTCCTTTATTAAATTTTGTGCTTAGTACTGTTTGTCTATTTAAATTACCTTGTCATAACCTAATTAAAACACATAATAGGTATTGAATAACGTCAGTGTTGGTCTTTATTTTAGTTTAGCAGCTTTTCTGCTGATTTTACCTAGTACATTAGGTTTTTTGACCACGTCCATCTAGTGTGCTGCCTACATTGCTCCGCGCCCGTCTTGGAACGACAAAGTTTAACAAATTCATGCTTCTATTTTCCCTGTCACGTTTGTTGATTGATGTTGATATACACCAGTTAGATCTTCTATTATCTATTTTTCTATTTATTAATCTTTATAATATGTCTGTAGACTAATTAGTCTTTCCTCATCATTATCGGGGAATATATTGCAAAAAGTTGAACTCTTCATAATTAAAATGCTGTGCCCTCTAAACTGTTACGGAAATATTTTCATTGTGTTATCAAAAGGCATTGATATCAATTGAGGCCCGTACGACGATCACTTGTTGGATCCAATAATGTCGCGTGACCACTAGGATAACATACAATATTCTAATTTCTTCCTTCACATAAACTCAAGCTTGTATTTGCCGAAGAGGTAGGCAGTGTGTTTTCAAATTTCATTAATTGTATCAGTTATGTTTATCACGCCTTGTAATCCCCGTAGGGTTAGGCAGAGGTGTACCTAAGAAATGTGGGTGTTTATGTTTAATATAGCATAATAAGCCTATAGGGTTTCCACAAATGGGACATAGGCTTCGATGGGAAGGAATGCGCTTCAATTAAGGAATGAAGAACCGGTTTCGATTCCATAGTAAATCCCGGTTCTTACTACTGATCCGGTATCGCGGTTATTATTTATTTATTTATTAAGTAGTACTCATATATTTTATTCATTTAAGTTGGCGCCAACATAAACTCATTAGAGGTTCTGTATGCTCTAGCCGAAATGTCCTACGTGAGCCCAGTACGTGTTGTACCGTTAAGTAGTAGTAATATTTCTACTAACCGAGCAGATATCCGCAGATATCCAAATTATGGGTAATGAAAACCCAAGCTTAGTAGTCACACTTACAACGACCAGTAAACCTTTCAGTTTTCCAGTTAGGGTTTTAGTTATAAATACATGCTTGTTGATAAAATCATTGACGCTAAATTCGTTGCGATAAAGCCTGAATCGCTAGCCGGAAAACTTATTTCCGTAACACAATTAACCGTAGTAAACCATAAAATTAAATTGTATTGTTAACCATTAACCATTCAATCAATTTGAAAATCCGTGTCGTATCACTCTTTTTCACTGCAACGTGTGCAGAAGTACCAACAACTACTATAAACAAATATAAAGTAGCTTATGTAAAAGCAATTTGCGCAAAAGATACGAACATTGTACTGTTCTCCGTGACTTCATGAAAAAGAATTCAACAGAATGATAAAACTATTGTTAGCTGGGTAAAATTGATTCAGTCCAACAGTTAGAGACTATTACGTTAAGTATGTAGGCAATCATGAAACGATTACCACGTCCGGTACTTCATTTACCAATCAAATGTACTTACAAAAGCCCAATGAGAAAAACACGTCATCACAATTATACAGATGTAAATCGTCATAACCTTTAAAATGTAAAAATTGTTAAAATCAAAACCTTGTTCGAATATCGAATGCAACGGTCGTAAAGAAAAACTCATAACTGATGTTTTTGTTTCAGATACGCGTGACGTAGTCATGGCTGTGGATAGCAAAAATGCGGAGAATAACAAAACTGCTGATAAAACTCTTAATTTTAATGGTGGTGACTTAAATGGAACTAATGTAATTAAGAATAGGTTAAGTAAAAGTAAAGAATACGACAATATGACAAACATTAAGTTAGATAAAGAACTGGAGAGCAATAAGAACGAGAAAGCTGAAGAAGAGAGTTGGGAAGGACTAAGTCATTTTCAGAAGCTAAGACGCATGATTTCTCTCATTACTGTAGAACCTATTTTGGCTTGTTACGTGATGCCTTCAGTCTTATCTGTATTAGCAACACAAAATCTTTACTTAGAGAAAGCTTGTCGAGTAAATCTACAGTTTGATCATCATATTTGTGACGCTTTAACTCGAAGGGATACTGCCAATTACACTGCAGAGGAAGAAGCAGTACAAACATTAGTAGCGTCAGTAACTGGTTGGAAGACTGTACTACAATCATTTTTACCATGCGGGATATTAATATTTCTCGGGGCATACAGTGACAGAGTTGGACAGAGAAAAATTTGTATGCTTCTACCGATTGTCGGAGAATTTTTGACCAGTATAGGCTTGATTATAAATACTTACTATTTCTACGAATTACCAGTGGAAGTGGCGGCTGTGACGGAAGCTATATTTCCAGCGCTGACGGGTGGTTGGTTTACAATGTTCATGGGAGTGTTCAGTTACATAGCAGATATAACAACAGAGGAACAAAGGACGTTGAGGATAGGCATAGTGAATTTGTTCCACTCTGTGGGTGTGCCAGTCGGAGCGGCTCTCAGTGGAATATTGGTGCGAAAGATCGGCTTATACGGTGTGTTCTCTGTTAGTGCGACACTGTATGTGTTGAGCTTTATCTACGGATTCGTTCGCATCAAGGAAGTGAAGAAGTGCGATCCATCTGTGGTGAGTTTCAATCATTATAATTGACATTTTATTTCCATATTCGTGACGTTTATTTTCCACGACTGTTTGTGTATTAGTTGTCAATAAGTAGCTATTTGTTGTGGTCGATGTGGTCTTCATGAATGTGTTGGACACCTTGGAAGTGAGTCTGGATTAAACGGTTCATTGAACGAAACAAGAGGCTTTGTGTATTTATCGTAATTACTGGATCGATAACATAGATATTCACGGTCTAATTGATCTTTGCAATTATTTATAGTGTCGGTTTAATTTAAACACGGGTAATGCATTCACACGATGACACAAATACGACTTTGTTTGAATGAATAGTCTTATTCTTGTGTGTAGTCGTTGTATTAATATAATTTCCATTACTTAATAATTATAAATAGTTAGCCTCCATGGCCTTTACCGTTCTTAGCAATAAGATAATTGAAAGGCTTGATTAGTTGTATGCACTTTTATATGTACTGTTATGTAATCACTTAAAATAAATATTGAAAACAAATCCAATTAAAAATTATTGCAACATTATTGCAGCGGTAGTCGTGTACAAGGTATACTTAAGGTATATTACAAATATCGTAAGGAAACTGATAATATCCTAGAGCAAACATTTCGAAGACTTTTTGACACCCACCAACCCGCACTGGGCCCACGTAGTGGATTATAGCCCTACCTTTCACAGGGAGAAGCCCTGTGTCCCAGCAGTGGGACTGTTACTAGCTGATTATGCATTAGGCAAGTTATATTTATACAGATTCATTGTAAACCTCATTCGTTGATACGGGTCCAGCTAATCTACCTTAGAAGCTCTTATTCTTCTTTTCTGTTCTTCTCTGTTTGTTACCTCATTTCTTTGAAACGAACTGCTCCGTTGGTCTCGCGGCCACAAGCGCTGCTGCGTACTGGGTCCTGGGTTCGATTCCCGGGTCGGGCAAAAAGTGTTATTGGGTTTTTTCCATTACGAATTTCTTAGTAGCAGTCCGGAGCTTGGAAGTTGGCGGTATGATACCCCCGTGCCTCGAAAGCACGTTAAGCCGTTGGGCCTGATCTCTCTCCAGTCGTGACGGATTGCCGTCCCATCGGACTATGAGAGTGAGGGAAGACAGAGTGCACCTGTGCCTGCGCACACACTTGTGCACTATTATAATATCTCCCACGCCAATGGCTTATTTCTGCTGAGATTGGTGGCCGTGGCCGAAACAGGTCAGGAGGACCATTACTTTAAATTTAATGAACGTATTTCAATGCAACTATTGTAATTGTCAGCATCGATTTTGATTCGGCAACTAGATCCTGTGATCCTTTTGTGATTGCATGCAGTCCAGTAACTTATAATTATGACTGACTAGCTTATGCCCGCGGCTTCGCCCGCGTGGAGTTCGATAATTGTCCCACGGGATCATACTACCGGGATAATAAGTATCCTCTGTGTTAATCCAGGCTATGAACTATCTGTGTGCCAAATTTAATCCAAATCCTTTTTACGTGAAAGAGTTACAAACTTCCTTCCATCCTCGCAAACATTCGCATTTATAATGTTAGTAGGATTACATGTAACCAATCATAATATACCGAATATCGATTGGTAACATTTAATTAGCAGATTTGGTGACTGCTTATAGGTCTTGCTTGCTGGCGACAGATAATGGGAACCCCTTTCTAGTTTACAAAAGTCGAAAAAAAGCATTGTATAATGATGATAATGCTGTCCCACCGAAACAACAATGACTGAACAACAATCAATGTTTGTTGTTTTAGTTTTCGTTCGAGTTGCACACACTTAGTATTAAAATAAAATTTTACCTTTCGCCATAAAAGTTGCAGCAAAGTACTATGCTAAAACCTGTATTTGTGACTTTAATGCGGAAGTTTTTGCACTTGTAGTTTTTTAAGATCTTAGTATAAGAATCTAATGCGTCTAATTTAATAGTGATTCAGCGTAGATATACCAAACGTTCAGTTAAAATTATACACAATTTTTTGCGCACATAATACACCTGCACACAATGATATTATAAATAAAAAGGGGTAGATATCTCACTAGCGTGCGCAAATTGTTGCAGACAAATTCAGACAATTGTCGTAATTTAAGTACTTCAAGAGCAATAGCTATCTCTTTCTGTACCATACGTTCCGTATTATATATCGCAGTCGTAACAACGCAACGATATTTGAACGCCGCTCACTATGTAGCGTATCTTTTTTTTATAATATCATTGCCTGCACATGTCAATATTTATCAAAATACACCTGATCTTTTCATCAACATCAATCAATTTAGGCAACGTTATTTCCTTCAAGGAAATTTAATTTATCCGTATAGTCAAGCTTGTTATTTTGGTCTACGCGGTGCGTCTCTTTGCTCCTCAAGGCTAGTTCTACAATTATGTCTAATACTCGGCAATCTTCGTAATGTCATCAACCTCCACCTTTGTCCTATTTGACATAGCCTCGGGTTTGGAGACAAAACAGCATGATTCAACCTAAAAATACCATGGAAGTAATTTTCTGATATCACTATAAAAACTTGTTTAAATGGTCACTCCATGGGAAGTACTATCAAGGTTCTCCACAGATCCGAGAGGTTTTGAGGTTTGTGAGAGAATGAGTCATTATCGATCTTTTGCCCTTATCCCAATTTATTTGGTTATGGTATGTTTATTTCTTACTAATCGTCATCCCAATAGTAAAAACAGTCTCTCTATAGTTTCTTTGGTCTCCCTTCTGTTTTTAAAGCCATCCACATTGCTTGATTTATAATGAGTGTGGTTAGATTTTCGTTTTTTGTAGCAGGGGAAGTACCGATATTTTTATGTTTCTCGTGCAAAAAAAAAAAAAAATCGAAATAGAAAAATCTTATTCAAGTCCATGAGACCAACATCGTAATCACGGAAAAATATAATCAGCTGTACCATGTTTTTTTACACCATGCTGTATAAACCCAGTTGGTTTAGCCCTACAAAACAATTATAAAGGTGCGAATGCCGTCGACCTAAAAGTTAACTTCAATTTTAAATAACGTCTGTCTATTTTGTTGCACACAATTCCATAAGAATGTCAATGTTTTACTGTTAATCTCACAATTGTAAACAAGAATGACTGACCTAAGATAATATTTATTTTCAAAGAGATGAAAGATGAGTAAAGTATTCATTTAAGGGCCCAGTCCAAGAAAACACAGCCCGTCGAAATATTCGCGCCGGTGTCCAATGTTTTGACTAAAGTTGTTAATGAATTGTAGTTATTTTTAGTGCAACATAATATTGGTTAAATATTAATAAATAACTACGTATATTTGAAAGTTCATAAAATCACTGTTGTTGGGTAAATCTGGCGTTGAAAAGAGGTGTCTCGCACTCAACGCGAAGTTCTGTTCCAGCCTTCCTTGGTAACAGTGGCAAAATCTAACGAACCAATGAATACCTATTATTATCCTTTGTCTTCAAAATTGACAATGAAAAGAACTATCTCAGTATCTAAGGGGATTGTTTTGTACCAGGGCAATGAAAGAGTTTTCCGAACAGAATCTAGAAAAGCAATTCCCTTGCATAGAAAACTTGCTTAGTTACTAAGTTTAGTAATTGCAATGTTATCAATTGATATAGAAACGCTGTCAGTACGCTAAAGTGAATCAATCCTTGTATGTCAGGCTCAAGTTCTTATAAACATGTCTATCAGCTCTAACTAGGTCTTCCAATTAAAAGCACGACTGGCGAATGACTAGCGTAAATGAAAACAATTTAGTTTACCTACGTAGTCTGTCTTGTTTATGAAAACTCCGAGCCGTACAGATACAGGTTTCATTTTTCTGGGTAAGTACTGTGTACTAGCTGGGGATTTTATTTCCAAAGAAAAATAAATAAAACGGATTTGTTCTGGTTGAGATTCAAATAAGTTAAATGTGTGTCCTCAAAGAAAAACACGTTTCTTACATACTATCATCATCTGCCTGGCCTTTTCCCAACTATATTGGGGTCGGCTTCCAGTCTACCCGGATCCAGCTGAATACCAGTATTTTACATGGAGCGATTGCCTATCTGCCCTCCATAACCCAGTTAGTACTGGGTAATACGATACCCCTTGGTAAGACTGGTTGTCAGACTTTTTGGGCCACTGACTTCCTAACCTGTCAAAGATCTACAAATGACACCCGGGACCAACGGCTTAACGTGCTTTCCGGGGCACGAAGGAAACTCGGTGTGTAATAGGTGGTCACCCATCCACAGGATGGGTGACCACCTATTACACACCTATTTGCGACGTTTGAAACGTTGCCCACTTTCTGTATAAGCGCTCTTAAGTAATTAGATGGGTTAGTATGGTTAGTGTTTTCAATTAAATCATTTATTTAGGGTTATGGCTATGGACCTTTTTGTGTCCGATATAAAATAAATTCATTCATTCATTCATATGACAGTCCCCACCCTGTGTCTGAGTGTCTCTGGAAAGTCAAGTCCGGTCTGGCAGTAATCATCTTTAAAATGCTGTTGTCACTACCATGCAGTAGTGAGGAGGGGGTTTTCTTTCGGATGACAGCGTGGTGGTATTGCATTGACGACATAAGAAGAGTAAATCAAAAGAATGACAACACAATTACATTGCAAACTAAATTCCGACTATCACTTTTTTATTTGATTTAAGGGCTTAGTCGCTTAACGAATTCTCTTAAGGCTACATTAAGTGCCAGCGCCCTTGAATGAGTCGTCTTCGTCGCCCGCAAGGGCTCCCGTTTCAACGTGAACTAAGTTTATTCGTATACTAAAATATGGGTCATTAAATAGTCTTTTGGATGGTCAAAGTTTCATGCAAATACGCCCGATAGTTTTTGCGTGATTATCGTTTTTATGCCCGCCTTAGACATTACTTTACAAATTAATTACGCCATGCTATAAAAATATAATTTCACATTTTCGCATATGAAATTATACATATATTACATATATTTTTTTTAAAGAAATAAGACTTAAAATTTAGACGTGATGTTCAATTTAAAATCATTAAAAGTCGTAAATCTTCGCCTTAACTTTCACTCTTAATTAGACATATACAATCACTTATCTGCCTTTCGTAGAAAATACTAGATCGCAAGGTCCTTCCTTGCAGCAGAGTGTGACACCTATCTAGGCCAAGTTGACGGACTTTTTGTACTGTTACGCACGACTAATCTATTTTAGTCATTGAACTTGCTAACTGTTATATAATTACGATTTCATGGCCAGTTAATCAATTATTTGTTGCTATTATTTCAAATATTGTTTTAGCACAAAAAGTCACGTAAAAAAAATGTTCAGACTTTTTAGCCTCACTTTTGCGGAAGGCTTATTTAATAAGGGTCAGTACACATGACATCTGTCGACGACAAAACACGATGCGGTTGTAATGGTTATTTAAATATAATTACGAAAGTACTTGTACAAGGTTTCATTAATCAACCTTTATCTATTCGATTGCTCTCGTCTTAAGGTAATTTAAGTGCATATAACATCACGCCTGTAATCTCCGAAAGGTTAGGCAGAGGTGTACCTAATAAGTACACCCACATTTTGCCAGTTATGTTTTAAGTCCCATATAAAAGGGGGCGAGCCTATTACCATCAACCGGGCACAAATCCAAGCTCCATGGATGCTACTGAGAAGTTCCTGTTAGAAAAATACCATAACACTGTGCCTGACCCGGGAATCGAACCCAGGAAGTCATGCTCAGGAGTCGCGCTTGCGACCACTTGACCAACGAAACAGTTAGTTTAAGTGCAGTTTGGCATTATAACGTGTTGACTTTGTCTTAGTTTAGAAACGTCTTTAATTCACTCTCTCTAAAAAATCTTTTAAATCCGAACTGACACCCAACAATCTGAATTAATCTAATAGGAACAGTTGTCAGATTTCTAGAAACTTTTACTTTTGAAGTCTAGCTTAGATATTAGCATGTCTATTTTTAGCCGTTCATCTGTGAATGTTTTATTGCTTAATTTTTAGAGATTTATCGATGTTAGCGGGTTATTTGATCCTAAACGTTAGTTCTTGTCGATGCTTCTATCTTTTCACTTTACTTAACATCACTTCTGTAAGCCCCAAAGGGTTAGGCAGAGGTGTACCTAATAAGTACACCCACGTTTCGCCAGTTATGTTTAAGTCCTATGTATTAGGGAGTGAGCCTATAGCCATCAACCGGGCACAAATCCAGACTCCGTGGCTGTTACTGAGAATATTACATATTATAAAAAATAAAATCACTTTTTGTGTCTATTTATTTGACCTTGTTGGTCTTCTTCAAATGTCTCAACCGATTTTGATACGACTTTCATCATAATTAATTTAGAGTATTTATTCGGAGCAGCGGTGGCCCAGTGGTGGAGACCCCGACTTACGAGCAGTAAGTCGTGGGTTCGAACCTAACCAGGCGCACTACTTTGTGTAAGTTATTTCATCACCACTGCTCTCAAAACGGTGAAGGAAAACATCGTGAGGAAACCGGCATGTCCTAGAACCAAAAATTCGAGGACATGTGACATCTACCAACCCGCACTGGGCCCGCGTGGTGGATTATAGCCCATTCCCTCTCATAGAGAGGAGGCCTGCGTCCCGGCAGTGGGAACATTAATAGGCTGATTATGCTATGCTATGCTATTTATTTGGAAAAGGTTTATGTGTAAAGTATGACTGTATAAATGAACTTCGAAGTTTAAAATACCAATGTATCGTATACATAAAGTTTGAAAGTACGACTTACGTGAGTCAGAAGGTACGCTACGACGAATTACTTAATTGAGAATGTTACTATTAGCATTTAACCAAAAAATCATGATGTTTTTTAACACCGTGCGACGCAGTGGTGGGTCGCTAGTATAATTTATTCTACACACGTACTGAAACCACAATATTCCCTTCACTAGCCTGCTTTGCCGTGGCCCTGCATGTACTCGTATGTTTCTCAATTGCAATACAATCACTTCACGTGAGTGTTATGCAATAAATAGTCTTCAATGACACGGCACTACTTTTGAAAGCTAGATATAGACGATTAATCAATCGAAGTCTCCTGTACCGATAATTCGGTACATATTGGATACACTTCACCCGCGACTTTGTCCGTAAAAATTGTGATAGCTCGGCTAATATGTATGATATAAATATAATTTATAGCCTATAGCAGCATCATCATTCATCATCATTTCAGCCGAAAGGCGTCCACTGCTGGACATAGGCGTCCCCCAAGTGTCGCCACATTGACCGATCCCGTGCGTCTCGCATCCAGCGGATCCCCGCAACCTTTACCAGGTCATCGGTCCACCTAGTGGGAGACCTTCCAACGCAACGTCTTCCAGTTCGCGGTCGCCACTCCAGAACTTTCCGGCCCCATCGGCCATCCGTTCTGCGAGCAATATGCCCTGCCCACTGCCACTTAGGTTTGGCTATTCTTCGGGCTACGTCGGTAACCTTGGTTCTCTTACGGATTTCCTCATTTCTGATTTGATCACGCAAGGAAACTCAGAGCATAGCCCTCTCCATTGCCCTTTGGGTGACTTTAAGCCTTCTGATAAAGCCCATTGTGAGCGATCAGCATAGCACCCACGAATAATGTAGCTTTCGCCAGTGAAAGAATTTTTAGATTTCTATCATTAATTCCGGAGATTACCCCCTACATACAAACTTACAAACTTTGACCTCTTTATAATATTAGTAAAGATTTTTTTGAACTTACTTCGATACTTCTCTTGAAGTGTTTTAATATGTGAAAAACATGAGTATTTTTAGTGTTCTCATTAATAGACGACACCTACATTAAGAGGTGGCGTGATGACCTGCGGCGCCGTATATTGGTAGGCACCCATTGAGTGGACACATTTATTACCAAAAAAAACAAATATACATTCATATGGATAGTAGGTACATACACGGAAAACTATTTTATTCTTTTCGAACTTACTTAGTACTCTCTTCCGCTATAATAAAATGTTATTAAGAAAAACATTTAATGCTTTATTGCATGTGCTACGTTATGATTTTGTTATCGTTACAATTGTGCGTATATGAGCGTTCGTGAACAGCACATTGGTACCTCGGATTAGTGTTATTTTTCAAGTGGTCGCAAGCGACTGCTGATGTCTTGGGTTATATTCCCGGGTCGGGCAAAGTTTTGCTGGGTTTTTTCATCAGTAATTTCTCAGTAGCAGCCTCGCCTCTTTTTACATGGGACTTAAACATAACGAACTCTGCCTTTGCCTCTGCCTCTGCCTCTGCCTCTTCCCTTTCATGATCATGGGCATTATGTTATGTATGATACGACATAAAATCGTAATCTGAAATGACGATAAAAATAATTGAATGGGAACATTTACATCTCCTTCTTCTTAGCGTGTCGATGGCAATCTAAATTGTGTCAGCCCAGAACTGAGCTACTAGTTTGGCGCTTTCGGTAGCGTCCATCAGCTCCTGTAGTGAACAAACAACAGGACACGCAGAACACGATTTTAAGTGCCCCATCGTTTGTAGAACAGCACCACGTTTACTCTCCAGGGTAGAGTCATTAATGTGCAAAAAATTACATTTAAATTATACAGAGGTCTAAAGTCTTCAGTCCTTTTTCCCACGTGAAACTCAAATATTCAGTTTTCTTGTTATGTGGGAAGGTTGCTTTTGTTTCCTGTGTTCACGGATATATCATTTTACAAGCGATACTTAAATCCAACAAATACTATAAATGCGAAAGTTGGTGAGGATGTATGCATGTCTGGATGTTTGTTACTCTTTCACGCAAAAACTACTGACCGAATTTGGATGAAATTTGGCACAAAGATAGTTTATAACCTAGAATACATAGGATACTTTTTGTCCCGGAAGTACGATCTCGTGGGAAAGTTACCGAAATGCAAAAGGCAAAGCTGCGGCATTAGCTAGTGAAAATATTAGCGTGCAATTGGATTTTCAGCTTTCGAAACAGCGCTGAGCATTGAAAATCCTACAGCGGGCATTATCTAGGCATTAATTTAGGTGTCACTTCGTGTTAGTGAAAACTACGACTGCTGGTTGTTACTGTGACCGATCGAATAACAAAAGTGACACAACTTTGTTATGTAAACACGCTTCTTTCCTGAAACCTTCATTCAAGAAATTCCAATTTCCCTTCAAACGTTCAAACACTTTTTAACAAACTTAACTTTAGTCTCATGGAATCTTAAAAAAAAAAAAAACAAAATCAAAGCATTTATTTCAAGTAGGCCAGTAACAGGCACTTTTGAATTGTCGAAACAAAGGCAACAGTAAAATAAAGCTACAGTCCCAGTCACAAGGCACAAAAACTGTGAAAGTACTGTAGTTGCCCATTCCCTAACGTAGATCTCTATGGAGAAGAACGGGCAAGAAACTCCATGGACACTCTTTTAAATCAGAATACTTTAACAAAACCTTGGTTACATCATTCATTTTGAGATGGTACATTATGTGAGAACGATGCAGCAAGATGTGTACGTTAAAAGTGTCCATAGTAAAAACAATTCAAAAATAAAATAATTAATTCAAATAAGCCGTGGCAAATAAGAGATGACCAGTCACAACTGACAGCGCCCGTTCACGAACATGACGCATGTATCAGCACCATTCAACTCAACCATTTTGAAGGGAACTAAATGATCCGACACACGTGCCACCATCAGCGAGACATTTGAGTGAGCATGACATACTCCTAACCGCCAGGGCACATTCAAGTCAAGAAAAGACGCAGGTTTCCAGCGAATGACAGCTTTCTAGTACATAGTACTCACACAATATGGGCTAGGCGGCTATATAATACAAAAGAGATTGAATCTATACAATGCAAAGATAGTTATACAATCTTCAGCAGGTCCAACAATACTATTTAATGCTATCAATTTATCCGCCCCTGTTCTTGTGGAGCAGGACCGGCATTAAGCCAAGCATTTTTATCAGTGATATAATCGTCCAACTTGTAATATGTTTTCTTACATAGTGTGCGTTTAATGCATGTTTTAAATTTCGTTTCATTCAGTTCAAGAATACTTTGTGGAATTTTATTATAGCATCTCAAACAGTACCCCATGAAAGATGAGTCTACTTTAGCGAGTCTGAAGCCTGGCTGAACTAATTGGTCTCTATTTCTAGTACTGTAACTGTGTCTGTCACCTCTTTTATTAAAAAGATGTAGATTTTTTCTTACATACATTATGTTTTCGTAGATGTATTGACAATGTAGCGTCATGATGTTAATTTCCTTAAACAGTTCCCTTATTTCAACAGTATGTGAACCCAAATTATTTTATTATAGACATCTAACTATTACTTAATATTATATTACTAGCTTTTGCCCGCAGATTCACCCGCGTGGAGTTCGATAATTATCCTACGGGATCATACTACCGGGATAAAAAGTATTCTATGTGTTAATACAGGTTATAAACCACCTATGTGCTAAATTTCATCCAAATCCGGTTAGGAGTTTTTGCGTGAAAGAGTAACAAACATCCATCCATCCATCCTCAGAAACTGTCACATTTATAATATTAGTAGGATTAGCCACTTGTGTCCCGCTGCAGGTCAAAGGTCTCCCTTCCCTGTTTCCACTTATCCCTATCCAGTGCTGTTATTTGCCAATCCTTGTCAAAAGAGTCGAGCTCGTCCCACTATCTTCTTCTGGCCCTGCAGCGTTGCCATTTACTGCTGTTTGGGACCCATTGTGTGGTTACTTTAGCTCACAGCTCCTCTGGCATGCGACAGACGTGGCCAGCCCAGTTCCACTTCAGCTTGGCACCCGTGTGACCCACATCGGCAATTCAAGCTAATATTCCTTTTTATTTATAACACCTGAAGCAAAAAAGGGGTGTTATCAAAAAAAAAAAACGAAATTTGTTTATTTCTCTTCCACAAATAAAGAACATAAGTACAGAACATATGTTACAAGTGTAACATATTAGTTCTTAAGAGTGTCAAACAGATAGCTAACAGTAGAATAACCAAGCCATATTAAACTGTTACATGAATTTCAAATGTTAAACACTTTCTCCTTAGTCCAGGAAGTTCTCGGTTGCATTTGAGTAATCTTATCGTAAATCTGGCTATGTTTGATATTGTAAGGAAATGGCTAAATGCTAATTATTTTGCAATCACCGTTAAATGCGTCCCAGCAGTGGGAACATTAATAGGCTGATTATGCTATGCTATTATGCACCGTTAAATGTAGAAACACTCTTTTGTTTGTTTTTCGCCTTATGAATCTTTTTCGTCAAACAATAACACTTAACATAACACCACATCTCTAATTCTCAAAGGGTTAGGCAGAGGTGTAACTAATAACCTAATAGTACACCCAAATTTCGCCAGTTTGTTTCAAGTCCCATGTTATAGGGGGCGAGCCTATTGCCATCAACCGGGCACAAATCCCGACTCCGTGGCTGGTACTGAGAAATTTTTGTTGGCTAAACCAAATAACAGTTTGGCCGACGCGAGAATCGAACCCAGGACCTCACCACTCAACTAAAGAGGTAGTCGTCAAATAATATACCTACGCATAATAACAGCCGCACGTGTCAATCCTAAGGTCGGTCTATATATCATATGGGTGACCATACATTTTATGCCAATTTTCTTACATGCCATGTAAAGCACGTTAAGCTGTTATTCCCGAACGATGTAGATCTCGATCCCGATGTAAATATTTGACAGTCGTTATTAGAATTCAGAAGCCCTAAAGTCTGAAAACCAGTCTTACCAAGGGGTACTAACCTAGTACCTGGGTTGTGGAGGTCAGATGTAACCTAGAAAAAATACTGAAAAAACCCAGCTAAAATACATTATTATTTTACGCCGAGAAACTTCAAAATATATACGTAACCGATAATACCGTATACCGATACCGATATATTGTAAACTGTATCGTTCAATTGAGTTTTTATTTGGAATAACTACAGAAAATGTTTACATACTGATTATTTTTGAGAGCAGCGGTGGCCCAGTGCTGGAGACCCCGACTTACGAGCAGTAAGTCGTGGGTTCGAACCCAGCCAGGCGCATTACTTTGTTTAAGTTATCACCACTGCTCTCAAAACGGTGAAGGAAAACATCGTGAGGAAACCGGCATGTCGTAGAACCAAAAATTCGAAGACATGTGACATCCACCAACCCGCACTGGGCCCGCGTGGTGAATTTAGAGAGGAGGCCTGCGTCCCAGCAGTGGGAACATTAATAGGCTGATTATGCTATGCTTGTGCTATGATTATTTTTAGCATTATTTCAAAACCTTACTTGAACTTGGTTCTGCCATAATGAGCCAACCCACGATATCTTTTTAGGTACACAAATTCACGGTTTTTTTTACACGGGGGTGGACAGAAACCTTACATACTCCTTTCGCCTCGTCCACTTTCACAAAATGTGTAACAAGACCCTTAACAAATCAGAAACGCACTTATTCTCCCCGGCATTGAGATTATTTTTGGATGTTGTAGACTATACCTGGGAACCTTCTAGTTACGGAGATATTGGGGGTCAAAGTTACGACTTTTTCACAAGTTTTTTTTTTTAATACTGTTTCTTAATGTTATAACTTTACTTTAAAAACATCCACGACCCCCGTAGCGAAACCACCAGCACAATGTTTTGAGTGCGTTACATTGAGTCCTACCGTAAAACGTGATTTTTCACCCCAAAAAAAAGTTGTTTCCATAATTTTTTGCGTAGAGTTACTTAGTTTGATGTACAGAATGCTTAGTTGACGACTTCGTGAAGGGTCCGTTTACACCCGGTATATCTGGGAGCACTGAAATGGCCGCTTTAGTAGAATCATGATAGGATAATAATATGAATTACCTACTTAAGTACGTTACAATGCGTATCGTGGTCAGAAAATGACAATTCGTAATATTAACTGCGTGTGTGACCATTTCAGGAATTTTAATCTGATTCATAATTATTATTATGCTAATATGATTCTGCTAAAGCGGCCAATTTAGACCCCCTGGTCATTTTTTATAAATTCCGTTAAACACGTCAAACTAATCCAAAATTCTAAATGTATATATATTATCCAGTCATATTAGTTCCAAACACATCCAAACGTGGTTAGAATGTAAATAACTATAGAATACATGACACTACGTAGCTGCCTCAGTACTTCATATTTTGAAAACTGAACTTTGGTTCATTGGTAAACTGAATTGATGCTTCCTATTATTGAAATTATATTTTCCCAGACTCTCTTCCTTATGTCTTTGAGTGTGTGTATACGGCGAAGCGTCACCGTTGTATGGTTGAATTTCCACGAACCCGAACAAAGCGCTATCCTTCCACATGGATTGTGCGAACCGCCAGTCTGTGGAATTCACAGACTTCTCTTTTTCCCATTGTAATCTAGATCTCTTCAAAGTTCGAGGGAATAGGTTTCTTCTAGGCAAGCGTGCTCCAGCCTAGGCCGCGTCATCGCTTCACATCAGGCAAGGTGCGGCCAGTTGCAACTCTATTTAGTATAAAAAAAAAAAAAACCATACAGTTTGTACCCCTCTTAGTAGGAAGCCTGTGTTCTCAGCAGTAGAAACCTTTTAGGCTGAGTATGTGATGCTGATTCATAGCTGCTGGGCAAAGGTATCACCTATAGACATTCACTTCTCTCTTTATGTTCTCTTTTCTGAAGCCAAGTCGATAAGATCTTAATTCAAATGTTGTTTTTTTCTAGAAACCTCCGACGAACTGCTGCGAATGGCTGCGAACCTTCTTCGACACTCGATACGTAAAAGAGACTTTGATGGTGGCTTTCAAACAAGGACCAAACAACCGAAGACTGAGGGTCATCATGCTGGTTATCGTCATGTGTGTTATAATAGGACCTATTTATGGTGAGTATTTCTATGGAAAAGACCAACATTTTGAAACGATGAGTACCTATGTAGGATGTGGGTTGAACCCGGGCTAGCGTTACTTTTTACCCGACTACGGAGAAGCCAAAAGGAAGGGTTATTAAGGGTTGGCGATTTTAGCAGTTTATGTATGTGTGGATGTTTGTATTTACGTATGTTCCTTCGTAGCGCCTAAACTATTCATCCGATTTTGATGAATAAGGTAAGAATTGATTCGTTATTATGCTCTGGCTAACATAGGCTGCATTTTAACCGACTTCAGCAATAGGAGGAGTAGATTTTACCTAGTAAACCCCGAATTTAATTAGAGCAAATAATTTGATTTTTCAGTACTCGGGTTTTTAGTTTTTTTTTTTTAGTTATGGTATACCAGACAAATTCTTGTTGTAATTCTTAGCTTTGCTTTCTTTGACGGTACCTACTTCGTTCAAATTCTTGTCTATTGCATAAAATTGTTTGCATAATTATTAATTGCTTAAACTCAAGTACTTAGTTTAACTTGACTATAGATACAAGTGTTAGTTAAGCAAAACCTCGATAGTAATCGCCGCTTCAAATTATCTTTTATCAATTTGTTGACCGTTTGAGATTGCAATTTAGTTAATTTGTTTCGACCACTTGCAGTATTAGCATTGACCTACATTATGAATTGCAGATTAAATCAATTTTAAAAGTCATAGATAATGTTAGACTAGAATTAGAAAAAAATAAAATCAGTTTGTTTTCCCATCAATCAAAATAAAAGCCGTAAGAAATAACAAATAATTTTTTTGGTCTCCCAAGTAATAACGTTAAATCAAAACAGATTATTGTATAATTTTTAACATAACAAACGCCTGTAATCCCCGTGGGGTTAGGCAGAGGTGTACCTATTAGTACTCCCACATTTCGCCCGTTATGTTTTAAGTCCCATGTAATAGGGGACGAGCCTATTGCCATCAACCGGGCACAAATCCAGACTCCGTAGCTGCTACTGAGAAATTCCTGATTCTTTAATTTAATAATATTGCAAATCGCAGATCAATGTCTTATTTAATTAATTATACTTCGTATCTACACTCTCAACTACTCTCAAGCTCAATAAAAGCCATTGAAAATTACTTCTGCATGCTATGCTATGCTTATGCTATGCTAAATACAGAATTCACTCTATGGTTCACATAATTGTTATCTGCAAACTATCCAATGACATTCAAATATTTACAAGCGATAGACAGGACAAGACGAATAAAATCGCTATCCAATACTTGTTACTACTTACAACAAATTGGTCTGTCTAGTATCATACGCCCCGCCTGTCAGGTAGCATTCGTGTGTCAAAATCGAAAATGTTCGGGATCAAAATTTATGAAAATATTCCCAATGTCCGCTCCATAAATCTATTTGAAACTATGTAACGTTAGGAGGTAATCAGTGAAAGTGTCAAGCAATATCCTGAGACCGGATTTACTTGGCATTATCTCGTGCATACGGCACACCCTTGGCAATGAACTGACATTTCCATCGGTCGTAGTTACGCGTTAGTTACGCCACCACTTTCTCTTGATTTCGCTTTCTATAGAGCTGGTAGTACTTACGCTAAGTCTAGGCATAATGTATTTTAGTACCTGCTTTGTGGAAAGGGATTATCTCAAATATGATCGCAAATTCCTACAGGCCTTTCACAGATATTTAAGGTATGCTTGACAGTAGCAAGCCAATATCAATTGTATGCTAATGATTATAACGATTATTGAGATTTTGACAGACTACAGATCTCTTTCCTTACGAAATTATAGATCACTGTGGTTATGACTTAGGATAAAGGACTTTACGACGTCAAAAGTTCTGTTTCTTTTCTGTTCAGATTCCGTCCAGTAACTTTGCTGAAACTAATTTTACAATAATTCATATACATCTGAAATCGCCAACCCGTCTTGAGCAAGCGTGGTGAACAATGCTCGTGCCTTCTCTGTATGAGAAGAGGCCTCTGCCCACCAGTGGGACAAGCTGGTATTATTATTTTATTTATTGTTTTTTACTCCAGGGCAAACACCACCGTGCAATCATGGATCTTTTCTTCTTTATTTACTTTTTGAGATCTTCACAGTTTTTACCACATGACATTATATATTTTTTCATAAATAAAACTCATGATGATATTCAGGGTTTTCGACAAATCAATCGAATTCCTCTGACCACCTTTTCTGTAGGCTGTATGGGCTGTTCGTATAAAGTTAAGTCGACCCCGGTAGTAAACGGATTCCGTTGGCTTAACACGAAAGTGAGAATTATAGACCCCGGAACATCAAATGCAATGGCCACTGATTAGTAGCTTGTTTACTAGTACAGAACTTACCTTCGATACTATCATGTTTCGCAAGTTATTACCAAGGGAAGAGGATAATTGGCTACAGCTTAATGATGCATTATTAACACTGCATTAACACACACATATATCAACATTGTATGTACACACGGCGGCACATCAAGCTGTACATTTCCAGTATAACATGGCCTCGCTTTTTATAAATTTCCCGTACAACGAGAGATCCGTAAAAAGTGGTGTTGTATAACTTGATCTGCCGTCGTGCGTACAACATACATACCTAAACGGATGTTAGTTTATAAAGAAGCATAAAATAGCTTAACGAATTGTTGACATTACAACCTTGAGGACTTTGGTTGAGGATATTAATTCAGTACTACGAAATACTCAGGTAATAACGTAATTTAGTTGCAGACCTAGACACGCATTTTATAGTCTTTATCTGCCTAGCCTATGCCAACTACATGTTAGGGTCGGCTTCCAGTCTAACTGGATGCAGCTAAATGTGTTGTATTATTAAAGACGCTGTTTAGAGGAGCTCGTGGCTAAATAATAACAGCCGCTCGGGTCGATCTTCAGGTTAAGGCGCGCTTGCCTAGGTTCCCATTACATACCGAGTTTCCTCCGTGTCTTGAAAATACTGGTGTATTTTACATGGAGCGACTGCCTATCTGACCTCCACAACCCAGTTAGTACTGGGTAATACGACACCCCTTGGTAAGTCTGGTTGTCAGACTTTGACGGGCCACTGACTACTTAACGACTGTCAATGATCTGATTTTGACAAACGGGACCAACGGCAAAACGTTTTTTTCTAGCGACTTTTCTTTTGGGGTGAAAATTTACGTTTTTCGGTAGGACTCAATGTAACGCACTCAAAACATTGTGTTGATGGATGCATTGAATAGTACAGGGGCTGCAGTCTCGACATAGATAGCGACAAAAATCGGTCGTTAAGTCATAACGATGTCAAATTTCTATAATAGATTTTCAACTTTATTTCGAAACCTTAAGGTTTGGTCCAGAACCTTAGGAGGTTAGAACATTGACCTTCGATATATCCGTAACTAGAAGGTTCCCAGGTTTGGTCCAGAACAAAAAAATGATCGCAATGACGGGGAGGCCAAGTGCCTTTTGGCTTTGTTAAGGATCTTTTTTACACCCATTGTGAATGTAAATGTACAACACATAAGTTAGTTTCAATCTTGTGATTGATTGTAAAACCAATTAACAGGATTCCTTACATTGCGAAACTGCGTTACAAATGTTTTCAAGTCATTATCAAAGTCACGTTGATTAATCTCAGTTGATTAAGCTCACACATACTATGTACTTGAGAATTCAATTCGTAAGAGTTATGTAATACTTAGGCATTGCATCTAGACATACATTATGTATTATTGTTTTGCTTAGGTTATACTTTGGAAGGCAGGTTCTGTTTCTCATAATATTATTAAACCTGCCATCTTATTTATAACATCTTCTGTATATACCCTGTGTTCACGAAATAAATGAATTTGAATTTGTTCTAAAAAGTTGGCAACGTCGCAAATAGCTGTCTTATATTTATCTGTTTTAATTATTTTTTTCCAAAAAGTTGGCAACGTCGCAAATAGCTGTCAAATATTTATCCGTTTTAATTAATTTGGCAATATTACTGTATGGAAATAAGAAATATGGCTAAATAGTGAACTAGAATATTAATAAATAGCAGTGCGCCGCGGGTTTACCCGCCGCTTCTGATTTGTTTTTTTTTCGCGTAGCGTGATGTTATAGCCTTCTTCGATAAATGGGCTATCCAACACTAAAATAATTTTTCGTTTCGATTTAGTACTTCCTGAGATTAGCGCGTTCAACCAAACAAACAAACTCTTCAGCTTTATAATATTAGTTAATTGCAGTTAAAACACTGACTTTAAGTTATTACCAAAAAACTAAATATTCGGTGTTCCGATATCAATGATTGCATTTCATAATCAGTATTTTAGTTTACTAGTTAGCCATATTTTTGATTTCCATACAGTAATATTGCCAAATTAATCAAAACAGCGAAATATTTGACAGCTATTTGCGACGTTACCCACTTCTGTATGCACTTAATGCTTTGCTCTGGCACTGACCAGATAGCAGATAGGCAAAAAATAAAATAAAACACCTTTGTATGACGACAGTACTACGCAAGAAGTGCTATTTTTATCCTTTTGAATGTGCGTGCATAAACGAAGATAAACGTTTATAATCTGAGACCTGCGTACATATACTATGCTAGACCTTTGTACCTACTATGTATGTTTATCCTATGTACAGATGCTAGCACATCAAGCTACTACAATCTGGCAAATTTCTTTAACAGATTTTCAAATTTAACGCTAAAGCATTAGGTTCAAGGTTGATTGCGAAAATTTTACAGTTTCGGGTAGTTTTATGTGCTGGCTGGTGTGCTGTACATTAGAACTAGCTAATGGATAGTGTAGTATCCACTTGTAGCAGAGATAATAGGTTGATAACACAATTTACTAACTATATCACAGGCTCACCAACACCACCAAGCCCCAAAGGTACGCTTCACCTTCCAACTTGCCGCCATTCGTGGTAACTGACAGTTGACATTAGTGACAGCTACCCGACTACTTGTGGCTGTGAGACAGTGTTCCCATATCTAAATACACTACAGGAAGCTAACTGCTACTTCTGTTAATACATTTTGTCAGCAATTTTCTAAGTAGTCAATTCTAGTGAGTAGGTACCGCCAGAAGATTAAAAATGATTACGTCCTTAAAATAAAGTGTATAGTGGCAACGTAGTGGAAAGACGAATATGTTTGACTGTATCTATATCAAATACTTTGATCGGCGGTGCGCCGCGCGGAAAGGCGGTGCACCGCGCGGAAAGGCGTTGCGCGCCGCTGGTCCGCGCGGTCGGGCGGTGTACGTGAGTGGCACCAACAGATTTCATAAAAACCAATGTGACGTGAGATCCGCTTCATAGACCGCGCGGACGAGCAGTGTCATGTGAGAATCGCTTCCACCAAGATAGCAAGCCAAGGGTTTAAAATAATTTCAAGCGTAAGTTTGTTAACCAATTTTTTTTCTAATTTCAGGTGAAATGTCAGTACTGTACCTCTTCACGAGATACCGATTCAACTGGAACGAGGTCGATTTCAGCATGTTCTCTACTTACGCCATGTGTACTTCATTAGTAGGTAATTATATCTTGATTATGGTTATTATCATCCTTCTTGACGGCGCATCGTGAACACAAACAGACATTGTATTGGATTTGAAAACTACTGCGCAAGTGTTTAGTTGTATCAAGGAATTTTCCATTTTATTTAGAAGCAGAAAATGTTCATTTATCTTTTATTCTTCGACCAAGAAGGCTTTACTCTACTGCTCATGAAGGAATGTGAAGACTAATTATGGTTGTTTCCATGAACCACAAATAAATCGTAAAAGTAAAAGCTTCGAGAGCATTTGACGAAACTAAAATGTTTTGATTTGATTTGGAATAAGGCCCCTTAGTGGATAAAAGTTGAAGACAAGATCTTGGGAAATTCAGCAAAAGGAAAAATATAGAAAAATTAAAGATTTTTCAAGTTTATTATGACGTGTAAAGGAGGGTTTAAATATCAAGCTTTCCATAATGTCCAATAATGACTTACCAAAAATCTATACCTACGTCTACTATAACATATGTAATCCTTGAGGGGTTAGGCAGGGCGGCGGCGATCTCTCGCGTCCGGTTCAAGCCATGGTCCGGAGCGAGAGGGAATGGGAACCTTCTGCGAAGCAGTCATGCTAGTGAAGAAGGTGGCGGGACGTGAGAGGGAAAGAACCTCACGTCCTAGCCGCCGCGGGAGACGCCCTGGGCGTCAGGGGTTCAGGTGGTGGCTCCCGGCCACCATAGGCGCGGGCCTGTGGACGGCGAGTTATGGGCTAGCTCGCCGTCCGGCCGTCTTATGACGACAGGCCGTGTCGACGGCGCGTTCGTGTTCCACGCGCGCCTCAAAGAGATGTCAGCAACCGAGTAGGGGTCCGCATAGGCCGATGCCTGCCAGAGCTGCGGGACTGTTCGAAAGAGACACCGTGGCCCTGGAACACAAAGGGCAAAGAAGGAACATGGATGGGTTTTAGTCAGTATAAGTCTGACACTCCCTTCCGCTCCGCCCAGAGTGGGGGGGTCATATGACGATTTCCAATCCGAAAAAAAAAAAAAAAACGGTTTAGATAGAGGTGTACCTAATAGTAGATACCCCCGCATATTGCCAGTTATACTTAATTACTATATAACGGCAGGTATATTGCCATCAACTGGGCATGAATCAAGACTCCGTGGCTGTTACTGAGAAATGTACTACACGAATACGTGTCGATACCTTTCGTAAACGTTAATAAATCTTATGTTGTGATTTTCAGGTACTTTATTTTCGGTGGGTGTATTCAGCCATCTACTGAAGTTTGACGATGCGATAATTGGTGTCATATCGTGTACCAGTAAGATATTGGCTGGTATAATGTACGCATTTGCCACGCAGACGTGGCACATATACATAGGTATGTATTATTTTTAACCGAGCTCAAATAACATAAGTACCTACAACAATATTCGCCTCTCTGAGAAGAGCCGTGTTTTCTTTTTTTTTACCGCATACAAAGTGTGATTGAAATAACTCAAAACCTGAAAAATGGTCATTATTGTACTCGTCATTACGGACATTTTATACTACGGGAACAACCCTAAATAATGCTGTTTTATTTATTATCACGCACATAACTAGACACCATACATAATATATGGAACAGCTGATAAACAAAAACTATTTTGGTTGGTCCCATACCAAAATTTTATCATAACGTTGAGTTTCATGACAACTATTCAGGCTTTCAGTTATTTAATATACAGGTTTCCGCTTGTTTATGCCGCTGCACGATTTTGTTAGCTATACCTGGTGGCTTTCAGACGTCATGGTGATGACATTCTAGTGTGGAAAAGAGATGGCGCTAGACGACTTGTATAGCTCTGTCTCTTTCCCACACTGGAATTACAACTGCTCTAAGACTTCATAGTTACCCCCCTGATCTGACAGAAAAATATTTTAATCTTGTTTTTTTATTACAGCTCCATTGATAGAAATCTTCAATGGAACATCGTTCATAGCGATGAGGTCAATGGTCTCCAAATTGGTAGACAGACATGAATTGGGTAAGAATTATTTGTGTTGAATGCTATCTATCTAAAGCCATTTAACTAAAATCAATAAAAAAATATTTACTTAATTTACTTTTTAGTCGGTCAAATCAAATCAAATCAAATCAAATCAAATTTATATGTAAATGTAGGTTTCATTACAATAGGATGTTATAACAAAATGGTCAGTTCGCTACATTTTACTCGAGAGCATACAAATAATAATAATAAAGTTAGTTGTGTCGAAACCACTGACACACATCGGTTTTCTTTTTATCATAAAAATACTTTAAAATTGAATTTGAATTTTCTCTGGGGCAAATTCAATTTCAAATCTTGCTTCTACAGCAGAATATATCGTGGCAGCTACAGAGAAATTTCATATAGAAAAACCAATAACACTGTCCGACCCGGGACCAAACAAACCGAATATAAGTCACGCCTCATGCTCGGCAGTCGTTATTGCAACCGCTAGACCACCGGGGCAGATTTTGATGATGTATTTTTTAAATTTCAGGTAAAGTAAATTCCTTCTTCGGCGTGGCTGAAGCGATGATGCCACTGATCTATGCGCCCATGTACACTACACTATATACTAAGACTCTCAAAACCTTCCCTGGAGCGTTCTTCCTGCTCGGAGGAGGTTTGACAATGCCAGCCGTTGTTATATTCTTGTAAGTATTGATTTTATTTGTTGTATTGTTAAAGACGCTGTTTAGAGGAGCTCGTGGGTAAATAGTAACAGCCGCTCGAGTCGATCTTCAGGTTAAGTCACGCTTGCCTAGGTTCCCATTACATACCGAGTTTCCTCCGTGTCTTGGAAAGCACGTTAAGCCGTTGGGCCCGACTGTAAATTGTAGATCTTTGATAGTCGTTACAGGTAGTCAATGGCCCGAAAGTCTGACAACCGGTTTTACCAAGGGGTATCGTATTATACTACATTCGCAGTACTAACTGAGTTGCGGAGGTCAGATAGGCAGTCGCTAGTTGTAAAATACTGGTATTCAGCTGCATCCGGTTTGACTGCAAGCCGACCCTAACATAGTAGAAAAGGCTAGGCAGATGATGTAATGTTAAAGACCCGGTTTTGGCTCCTGGGGTCATAATATGAAGTTTAAAACACTTCTCTGCGTTTTTGTTTAATACATCATAATATGGACATCGTTTAGCGTAGCGGAAAGGGAATGGTGCTATCCTTCATCCCTTTCTTATACTGGAACAATCATGGTTCTAAATATCAAAATATGGCCTCTGGCTGGCCTGAACGCTAAGAACTATGGTATTCCACCAGCTAACACGAGATCAATTCAATTTTATGCGTGAAAGAACTTTCGCAAAATTTTGTAAATCTATGCACATCATGTTGGCATTGTTAATATTATAGCTAGCCCATATTGTCCCACTGCTGGGCTAAAGCCTACTTCCATTCCTTCCAACGGTCACGATTCTGTTCTACTTCTTTCGAATTCTCAAGGAAGACATCCAGTTCGTCCCGCAATGTTGACATTATCTTTTTGACATTTCAGATGGCTGTATCTGGCAAATAAGAAGCACATACAAGCGAACTTAGACAAAGAAGCTGAAGTCAGAGCCAATGCAGAGAAGATCGGCATGGAAAACAAAGCTTACGAGACTGACGAAACTGAGAAGAAAACAAATACAACAGATGATATTGTCACACAATCACAAATAGAAATAGGATTCATAGAAAGTATAGTAAACAATAGTAAGGTACAACACTAGTTTAACGATACATGCCTAGACTGTAAATAATTTAATGGGAATAGATACTTTTATATACAGAGATAAATCAATTATTACATAAGAAAGGTTAATAGAAATCCTTGTGAGGGAAGCGTGGAGAGGCGTTGCGCAAGACAGTTAGACTGTGAAAGAAAATAAAAAGAAAAGAAACGATATCGTTAATTCAATTCCCGAATTTGTTTTGCACAGCACTGCACATAAGAAGTTCAAGAGTGGTGGCTTACCCCAACATTTTCCTTATTCTATCACATTAGTAGCTAATAATACCAGCCTGTTACTCTCCCAATGCTGGGCAAAGGCCTCTTTTCATACAGAGAAGGCACGAGCATTGATCATCACGCTTGCTCAAGACCGGTTGACGATTTCAGGCTTATATTAATTATAAGTCCAGGTTTCCTCACGATGTTTTTTCTTCACCGATGTCTGTGATGTCCAAGATAAACTTAGAAAGTACATATAAATTGAAAAAATCACATTGGTACTTGCTCGGATTATGTTATGAACCCACTATCTCATGCATGAGAGGCGAGCCCTTAACCTCTCGGTCATCACAACATACACATGAAGTTCTACTAATCCACGTTGAATTATGACCCACCCCCTTTCAAAGATAGGAAGCTTCCCATAAGTGAGTTAATGTAGCCTGATAACGCTGTCTAAGTTTCTGTTAGCTTATTCTGCCTTATTCGTTCCACGAAGTGACTCTTTGAATTATTGTAGAAAAAAAAAAAATTGAACTTTAATAAACAATGCACAAACTATTGACGAATGTCTGCCTGATGCAAATAAGATGAATTGAATGTTCAATAAAAATCAATTCAAAGGATATTTGATACAGATTATTGGATTGAAATTTTGTAATGCAGCGCTGGTGACTGTAACATTACTGTACTGTGTTAATTCCATACATTTTTGCCCATTGTCCTTTTAATACGGTATGTAACTACGTTGATGATCCTGACATAAATGAAAATGCTTAGAAGCTGCTAAGCATTTTCATTTCACGACCTCACAACGAAATTAACAATTGTATCTGTGCATTTTAAGGTTAAGTTAATAACGTCCAGGTTGACTGTATATTATATTCTATCTAATAACGAGATAACGCAATAGTTCCTCAAATTTCACAGAATTTAAGAACTGAACATAAAATTAATTCCGGGATTTTATGGGAAAGTACTCCACATGTTACTTACTTACTTGAAGTTAAGGCAAATAAACTGTAATGCCCAGTTCACTGACGGTCTAGCACTTTCAACCTCATGCCCTAAGTAATAAGGTTGAAAAGTGGTCGACCGTCAGTGAGCTCGGTAGTTGGTACCTATCATCCCATCTCGGCTAACAACAAAAAAAATGAAACATTCTTTTCTTGTTAAAAAACGTTGCCCACACGGCAACTTTTCCTGTATCGTGGATGCGTTTACAAACATTTAAACTTACATACAAAAACAGCCAGACCCGGAACTACCTGTGCGGGTTTGATCATATAGGCCATACGAATATTGTTCCGTGTGGGGATCGAACTAATTACATAAGAGTTAAACATTACTGTCTAAACGTAAATGTGGGTGTACTAATATCTCGGGTACACCTCTGCCTAACCCTTCGGAATTAAAGGCGTGATGTATCTACATTAATCTTCTATCTATCGTTATATCTGTCTTCTTATATCTTTCCAAAAATATTATTGACACGGTGCTTTAAATTCCTATGATGAGCTTTGGAGTTCAACTTTCATTCTTCAACCAAAACGCAAGACAAAGTTCTGCACACCCAATGAAGTGATATAGTGTACTAAGTTATAAGTTAATGTACGTAGTTTTATGTTATCCTAGTAATTTTGTGTGAGTACTTATTTGATGAAAATAAAGAAATATTTTTGATATCCTGGTTTTATTTTAAAATATTTTCGTTGTAGGCAATTGAGTGAAACCTTTTGAACTTTGGGTTGTATCCAGGGCTAGGCAGTATTTTAAATATGTGAAGCTGAGGTATTTATTTATAATATCTAGATTTGTTAAAATGACGTCATTTTACTTACAACATACTTTAGGCGGGGGTTTACCACCACACAAAGTGTCTGGCAGTGGAGGAGAATACTCATACTATCCCTTTAGTAAATTAAAAAAAAAACATGCTTTAAAGTATGAAGTAACTTAGCAGCTATTTAGCACAACTTTGTTACCAGATATCTGCCAAAGCCACCACGACCGACTTTTTATAATATCCATTTGTTCTTACCTATAGCCTATAGTAAGGTCATCATCTGCCTAGCCTTTTCCCAACTATGCTGGGGTCGGCTTCCAGTCTAACCGGATGCAGCTGAATATCAGTATTTTACATGGAGCGACTGCCTATCTGATCTCCACAACTCAGTTAGTACTGGGTAATACGATACCCCTTAGTAAGACTGGTTGTGTGACTTTTTGGGCCACTGACTACCTAACGACTGTCAAAAATCGACAAATGACGCCCGGGACCAACGGCTTAACGTGCTTTCCGAGGCATGGAGGAAACTCGGTATGTAATGGATGGTCACCCATCCACAGACCAACCTAGGCAAGCACGGCTTAACCTAAAGATCGTCCCGAGCGGCTGTTACTTTTAGTAAGGTACTTCCACAAAAAAAGTTTCAGCTTGAATAAAATAATGTAGCTCACGGGATCTTACTCTGTGTGCTGATACGGTGCGGGTGTAGCATAGAAGTCCCTAGTCCATGTCATGTTTCTTTCCGTGCCTGATATGTTCATAGCCCGGTCATTGTATGTTACGTTGTAGTGGGAACTAGTGGGCAGACACCTTAAGGGTGCTAAACTAGTGATCATAAAAAAGTAAAACAACACAACTTACTAGAAACATGAATTTATTCCATACTTTGACACTTAAGAGTAGATACTCATTACAAATATGACGTAAAAGTTCCAATAATAATATAATTCCAAAACAGTAAAATATTTAAACGTATAAAAATATAACAAACCAAGAATATTTGAGACTCCTGCTACAGATTCATAAAAGATCTTTTCAACATTCGTAAGCAATATAAAATTCATCCATTAAGTTCCTAGGGAAACTATAAGACTTTTATTTTTTTTGTCTTTCGACAAACCAGTCTTAGTCCTTGTATGCACATTCTTGTTTAAATCTAGTACAAACATGTATGACAATTATTATAATATAAAAATCTTAGCAAGAAATTGAAGACTGTGATCAAACATTTATACTGTGCACAGAATTTCGTACACTTTATGAGGGATTTCTTTTCCTGAGAACGAGATGTACAGCACTTGGTGGCTAGGATGAACCTGGAAATAGAATTATCAGTTTTAAGTATATAAAAAATGGTCACGAAAGAAATGCATAGATTAAGAAAATATCTCGACTTGGCGCACGAGGTTGGCGACATGTGGAATGTGAGCTCGGCTATCTTTGTATCAATTGTCGTTACGGCCATTGGCCTCATGGCCAAGAGCCTCGACGATCGTTCAATGCTCTCACTGGGCGGTTGGATCAAGGGCCTGATTCAGAAGGCAGTACTCCTCGATACGGCTTGCATTGTGAGGAGGTTCTTGTCTCTGGAGCCCTAATCACCCGGTAACTTGAACCCTGTTCCCGACTCCGGCGGAACATAATAAATTGATGTTTTTTTTAATGTTCTTTTAAGAAATATTTATATTTATTTAAAAAAATGTTTATAGAAAATGAATAAAGGGAATCAAGTATAAAGTTATCCTTCATAAAGTACTGGCCCTAGTAATTATACTTGATCAGCTTTTATCTAAACATCTTTCAAGACCTAATCGTGTCAATTTTGCATGACAATGACGACAGCTTTTGGACACAGTTTAAAAACTGTGTTAATCACATTCAGTTTCAGTTGTTATATTCGCCCTCATGGCAACCAAAATTGCAAAATTGTAACGTATCGACAACACGAAAATGTTTACAACTAGCGACCCGCCCTTGCTTCGCACAGCGCCACCTATCGCGTTTAAAACTATATCTAATGTAGCCTATATTTTAAGTTAAGCATCTAGCAGTAGAGCGGTGAAAACTGAGTTCAAATCCATGCAATAGTTTTTGCAAAACTGTAGTTTAGCCTTCTATTGCTCTAATAAAGATCCCTCATAAACCATTTTTTTTCAATCTACAGATATCAGCCTGAAATCTTCAATGTACAGACATCAGCCTGTTACAATTTTATATGTAAAGATATATGCCAAGCTTGTAGAAATCTTCAAGACGTAAGTGTATTCTCCGAAGTTTGCAGAAATTTAAGTTTATTGATATAATCCGCTGCTTACCTTGCCAGGGGTCAACGACCCTTGTTCCTTAGCCCTGCCGATATACAGGGGTTCTCCGTTAGCTGTGTTGCCACCAGGCACCGCGTTCGGAGGGAACGAAGCCTCGCGGCATTCCACCCATCGGATCCTTTCGGGACGAGCGCACAGTACCTGAAATTATAGAGAAAATTCTTGTTGCTTTGTTGTTTCATTTTAATGTTTCAAGTCTGACAACCAGTTTAACCAAGGGGTAACGTATTACCCAGTACTAACTGGGTTGTGGTGGATAGATAGACAGTCACTCCATGTAAAATATTGGTACTCAGCTGCATTCGGTTAGACTGGAAGCCGACCCCAACATAGTTAGGAAAAGGCTAGGCAAATGATGACGGCTTTGTCGTTTCATTGTCCCATCGGACTGTGAAAGTGAGGGAAGAAAGAGTGCACAGGACCTGTTTTTGTGCACGTCGTAGTGTACTAAAATATTTCCAAGGCCGAAAACGGTCAGGAGGAGCGTCTGTTTTATTAAGGATCTTCTTATAACCCCCATATTTAAATTAAAGTTAACGAATTTCTATATTTTTCAAATTCGAGCACAAATCTTTGGCACAGGGTAATTCGCGAACCTTGGTCTTTTAAATGAATTTTGAAAAAATAAATTCTAATTTTGTCCGAAACCACTTAAACGTGAAAAAATTATTAAGCACACTCATACATTGGTTTAACAATAACGTAATTAAAAATTGTAAATAGGTAGGTACCCACGTCATTCTAAATAGGTAGGCTAATAATAAAAAGAATGAGTCAGATTATTCGTCACACATTACAACTACGACTGAAATAATTTCACAATACTTATTAGTGACTCAATCTTACATACGGCAGGATATTTAAATTAGTATGATTATACCACGATAGTCACAAAGAAACATCGTACTGATTAGTACATAGGGTAAACTAATTAATACATAGGAGTTTCCAGTAACGAACAAACAATGTAGAATTCCTATCTACATTTTTTTTAGTATTAATAGTTTAACTTAAACTACTAAAAGAAAAAAAGTCCTACTTTAACTGTTTAAGTAGGACTTGAATGTTATGTATACAGGGTGTAAACAGACACTTCACGGAGCCGTCAAGCAAGCATTCTGTACATCAAACTAAGGAACTTTACGCAAAAACGGGATTTTTTTTGTGTGAAAAATCACGTTTAACGGTAGAACTCAACGTAATGCACTCAAAACATTATGCTGATAGATGGATTGAATAATACGTGGGTCGTGGAGGTGTTTACAGTAAAACTCTTACGTTAAAAACATGTAACTTATAATTTTTTGATGAATCATAATTTAACAGAGCCTTTTTGCGTGTAAATTCTAGGAAAATTATTGCTTAGTAAAATGACTATTTACTTCCGTATATATCAAATTAGCTTAAATCATATATTAAATCATTTGAAATGACAAGCCCAGACAAATTCACAAGGTATGACAATCGGCTAAACAATTTTCCCTGAATGCGACAAAGTAAGAAGCAAACAATATTTAAAATATAAACAATATTTAAAATATCCGTGTGATTTTTTTTTTGGTCTTAGTTAATTCTGAGAACCTCTACTCTAATCTCGCACTTAATGAATAGACGTAAGGTCGAAGGTCATGGTCAGTCATTCGTAGCTTTTTTATTCTATGGCGATCGGCGAATGTCATTGTCTAGACCACGAGGACGATTTGGGACCTGTAATGGAACAGTTACCATGGAACGAACGACAAGTAAAATAATAATAGACAGTACCGAATGAAATATACATAATTAATAAAATTATAGACTGCATTTGAGCACGTTTCTACCTGAATAAGAATCTACACAGGTGTACCAGTCCGCCGCCTTGCCCCATCAAAGGCACGTTAAGCGTCCACAAAGCCCTAACAATATCCCACAAGTTATTTGCTTTAAAATAAGCATAATCCACGTAGGTATTACGATACTTATTGAACCAAAACCAAAAACGTGATCAACCTTTAGAATATTCCATTTAAATTGATACCTTCGCGAGGACTCATTAAAGCGGTTGGTCTATAACTGTACACAGGTTAAGGTGAAAGCACCAGGGTAGCCCGCGAAATTTAAATTTTGTTACGTTTTTTTGCAATTTGCAGGTCAGTGTCAGGTTGTATGTTGATGAAAATATGATTCGCACAAGTAACACGTATGTATTTCAAAAATTAAAATCATCAATACAACCCTCTAAGTTCATTTAACCCCAATGAATGACTTTTTCATGATATTGTTATTGGATGGGATTAAATGAACTTCTTCTTCGCTTCCACCTTAAGTATAGATCATTAACGTTCAATGGTTCCAGTCTTTGAACAGAATTTTGACGGAGTATTAATCGACCGTACGCCAATCTTATTGTAATTAAGGTGGTATTAAAGACGCTGCTTTACGGTCTAGTCGGTATTGTCCACTGCGAGGGCGACCCACTGTCATGCTACTCACAAATGCGTGGCCGGCAAACAAATGTTTCGGTTTCTCCGAAGTTACGCGATGAAACCTTTGAACGCTGACAAACAATACAACGTTATCTAAGTACGAGTTCATAGATCTATTATTATTCTGGTTATGCACGTTATGAATAGCTTAATGAATTATCGATGGTACAAAGAGCGAGTGAGTGACCGATCAAACACAACTAGCTAATAAAGAAAAGAAATTAAAAGGTTTACGTGTCTCACACAATAATACAAGACAGATAGTGTCTGACGCTGATTTTCAAATGAGCAATATAATAACGGAACGTGTAAATTATAAAATGCGCTTACTATCTGACTCACACGTTTGGAGATAACGCTTTGTGAATGCAAATTATTTATGTGAACAGAATAATACAGAAATCCTTGACAAAAATCCTGCACTGATAACACGTCACTACTCACTAAATACATAGCTCTTAACATGATTTAAAACCGTTATAAGGCCGCTTTCACATTAAGGCGTTAGCAGCGCGACAGCCGCTTTCACATTAAGGCGTTAGCAGCGCGACAGTAGCGCGGCAGAAGCACAGTCGAAGAATTTTACCGTCTGGACGTTAGACGCGCGACTGTCGCGCTGCTAAAGTCGCCTAAATGTGAAAGCGGTCTTAGTGTTTCATTTATTAACACTCGCATATCGGTTATACCCTACAATTACCATAACAATAACTACGTTCGTGACAGTCGCAGTCACAAAACAAGTCAGAGACAACACGAGAATCTATATAAAATATGAAAATCTGACAACCATTCCTACCAAGGGGTTTTGTATTAACCAGTACTAACTGGGTTGTGGAGGTTAGGTGCAGTCGCTCCATGTAAAATACTGGTATTCAGCTGCATCCGGCTAGACTGGAAGCCGACCCCAGCATATTTTGGAAAAGGCTAGACAGATGATGAGTTTATCACCAAAAATCTTTGGAGGAAATCGAAAACATCCCAGAATAATAAATTCGAAGATATATGACATCCTCATCGGTAATCCACCACGCGGGCCCAGTGCGAGCTGGTCCGCGTGGTGGATTACGGACCACTGTTCCCACAAAGAGAAAACCTGTGTCCCAGCAGTGGGAACACAATAGGCTGATTATGCTAAATGATTTTGTTTGAAATCAGTGTAACGTACCTCGATACTCCTCACAGCATTTTCATCGCCTCCCCAGGGTACGTAAGCTGCCTTGTGTTTCAGGGCCAGTTTGCCAGGAATAAGGTCTCCTTCGAACCTGGCTCGAATGACCCAGATGGGGCTGCCGTCGTACCCCTCATAGCCGCCGACGACTGCTCGGTCGCTGAGCATATGAGCATCGTTGGGTGTTGTTGCGACCCATTCCACTGCAGCTGGAATTAAATGAGAAAAATTAGTTATTTTAGTCAGCCATACAAGTCGGGAAAATGCATTTTTCGTACTATTAGGACTTGCTTGTTTACTTGTGTTTGCTACACTATAATAATATACTGTGTAAGGGATACCGATTGTAGACTTCAGCGAAGAAATATTTCGACAGTTCCAAAAAAAAACCAGCTGTTTTTTATAAAATTGTCACCCAGTTAAAATGGCATTTAAAAAAACAAATGCACAATATTTGAACTATATCTATGGAGGACGTAGATACGTCCCAATCGTACTGCTATGATTGTTTTTACGTTTCAAAGCAATGGATAGGAGAAATTAGAATTACAAATGTGTGCTGCCAAAAATATCTGATGGATTTTTTGCTGGCGTTTTGTGACTGTGCGTCATTGATTTTTTTTTGAAATGTAGCTAGAAATAGTAATGGAAGCCCAGAAAAATCATAGTAATTTTTAAGCGAAGACAGCAGATTTTGTCTATTGTGGATACTCAGTACGGATCATATGGTTAACTTGGTGGGTTGGAAATTCGTATCCTGTTATGCTGTATCAGTTATAACAGACTCTTCAACACCTGGAGCAAACTTTAACACATTAAGAGTTGAACTTATGATAATATTATATGCGGTATATATTTACATCCATAAGCGGGAGTTGGGGACACATTGGGGTATCCAGGAGCGGGAGCATAACCAAATCCTGGCGCCGACGGTGCCGCAGCGTAGGACATCGCCGATGGCGGCTGCTGCCCAGGCTGGCCCGGCTGGCCCGGCTGGTACGGGTACCCGAAGCTAGGCTGGTATTGTGGTTGGTACTGCGGCGGGAAACCGGCTTGGCCCGGCGGCGGGGCACCCGCATTTACAGGGTTGTATATCTGAGGGTATATTTGTTGACCCTGAGGTGGCGGGTATTGCTGAGGGTTGCCGTACGGATCTGAAATGAGAAAATTATGAATGAGCACAAATGTTGAGATCTTTTTTTTTTTTTTTCTTATAACTTTTTTCCAGTTGCTTTTCGGAGTACCGACCTACATTCAAACAAATTGCCTAATTGACAGATAATCGCGTACCATTCTGTTGCATCTTTGAATTGATTTATCCAATGCTTGGGAGTAGTGGTAATTTGGACGTTGAAAAACAAGCCTTTGAGGTGTCTTATTACATTCGAAAGTTGTGGTTCTGAACAAAAAAAATCGTAATACCTTACTTATTATATTTCTTTCTGATTAGGTAGAATTTCCCTAAGTAGGTAACTATTGCGATTACGGATATGGTGGCTGATCCCATACGTAGATTTCAAAAGTCCATTTATACGCTAACATTTATCGTTTTTCGAAGCTTATATTCATTCTCTCAGCTAAAGTAGTGGGCAAACGCGCCTAGTCGAATTTTATAAACACTGATGATCTCATAGTTCCAAATTTAAAATGATACCGAAAGTGTTCGGATTCGTCGATACGGGTGTACGTGTAATGTTATGCGTACATTCCAAAGCCAGTGCTTTTGAATACATTTTTTTCCTATAAATACTCTTTATCATTAACACTGAAAACGGGATATTTACCATGTTTACTATTTGTTTGTTTTGTTCCCGATATTTCGGCGCTGTTGCAAGCACTATGATCACGGATAAACCGTCAGTTTGGTTAACATGGTATATATCCTGTTTTCAGTATTTAATCATAATGTTAGTGACCATGTCAGTTTAAAAATACTTTTTTGTTTGTTTATTTCCTTCTTTATACGAGAGGCATTTGAAAAGTTCGTAGCATAACCAGAAAAATGAAAGTTAGAAATTGATTTATTTTTCGACATACAGGGACATCGACGCGAAAACAGTTACCACGTATTCAGTACTTACATCATTTTGGGCTACATAGAAATATTTCATCGGTTATTAAAAAAAAAAAACAAGTGTTTCCTACAAAAGTGCAATACCTACACGGTCAAAATGTATGGAACAGCTGTTTTTGTTTTTAATAACCGATAAAAATTTCTAGTATGATGTACTGAAAAAGTGGGAACCGTTTTCGTGTCGATGTCCCTTCCACCCCGTATACTCCCTCAAGTTCTATACACCTCTTCCATCGACCCGATAGGGCTTCTATTTCAGATTAAAAAAAAAAATCGTCTCTCAAAATATGCGTCGACAGTAGCCGCGACCTTTTCATTTGTAGAAAATTTTTGACCTCTTAAGTGGTTTTAGAGCATTGGGAATAAATTAAAATTAGATGGAGTTAGATCTGGAGAATACGGGGCATGTAGTAACAATTCGAAGCCACCATGATAGATTTCCTGATGAAACAAAAGTTTTCTTTGTAACAATCCAGGACGTTTTTCTTTAATTAGTTCACGTAAACGTCGTAGGACGTAACAGTAATATGTCGAGTTTATTGTTTGATTCTTTTCTAAATATTCCACCATGATTACACTCTTCGCATTCCAAAAAACTGATGCCATCAGTTTACCGTCCTACAAAACCACTTTAGATTTTTTGGAGCTGGAGATCCTGGAGTATGGTGGTGCACTCAAGTTTCATCCACGGTCACAAATTTCTCAACAAATACGTGAGGACCAGCCTCAAATAGCTCCAAACAGTCTCGAGAAATCGAACGCTTTTTTGTTCAACTAAAAGTAGCCGAGGCACCCAGCGCGTAGACACCTTTGAAAAGTGTATTTGAGTTGTAATTTTGTCGTACGTTTATTCAGTTGAGATGCCAATGGTGTCATCTATCTCCTCCAGTCAATCTCCGGTCAGATAAACCCAAATAACATTTTTTTTTTTAATGTTTTCGTCGGTGGTAGACTTCGATGGCCAACCGCTACGTGGGTCATCTTCGAAACATTCTAGACCACGTTTGAACTCTGCCACCCACTTTTTTACAGAAGAATATGAAAGTCCAGAATCCCCTTAAGTTGCTAACATGTCTTCATAAATCTGTTTTCTTCTTTCTTATTCAAATAGGTACTTAATCACTGCACGATGTTCAATTTAATCCATTATTTAAAATGATCTCTACTTGTTCGAGTTTATAGTGTGAGAAACCGTAACGAATGCAAATAAAGAAATGAAATTTTACGAAATCACTCATGAATAATGTAGCTTCAAAATGAGGGTATTTAATGCTCCTAACTATATTAGGCTACGAAGTTTTTAAATGCCCCTGGTAAATAGTTAAGCGTATTAAATAGGTTTTGTGGCTGCTACTGAGAAATTCCTGATGGAAAAACCCAATAACACTTTGCCCGACCTGGGAATCGAACGCAGAACCTCATGGTCAGCAGTTGCGCGTGCTACCACTAGAAAAACGAGGCAGTTATCAAAATATATTTATAACAGTTTTATATTGGTGGTACAAAAGACAGTCAAACGATATTTTTTTTTTAAATTATTTATTTAATTAATGGCAAGTATGCGCATCAAAATTCACACTGAACAACACTTTCCCCACGAATTTATATTTTATAGATAAGAGTAAACTTGAAGCGTCATAATATTTTATAGCAAGATCAACAACAGACCAAATGCTAATGCTAGTTTTCACAAACTTTAGGCGACATCAAAGTGGAATTTTCAATGCTCGGCTCAGCGCATAGAGTTGAAATTCAAACATCATCATCTACAGCCCGATTTCACCCACTGCTGGGTGGCTTCTCTTTCCTTATGCCAATCTCCATGTGCCTTTGCCAGCGTCATCCAGGTTTCACCAAGAGTGCAATAATAGTTCGGAATTCGTTTACGGTGCCGTTTAGAATGTTATAAAAAAAGGCACAAGTGCGGTAATACCTAAACAATACTCTTACCTAACAAGTCTTTTTGAAAGCTAAATAAGAGAAATTGGACGTGGAATTACATAAACAGAACAAAAGTAAGCCAAGTACCTACGTATTATGTAAATATTATAGTCAAGCAAAGTCTGCAAAGTAGGTAGGGGGGTGTCTTTTTTTATTTGTGGGCGTATTCAGATCACGTTATGGATGAAACTGACGATATTTTTTATCTCAAACTTTCAAATCCCAAAATAAACGCTAAAGTAGATAACGCATTATAAAACGCAGTTACAAAGCAGTTAACAAAGTAAACAAAATAAAATTCTACGCTCACAGAAGATTCAAGAATTATTAATAAAATTCTTAGTAGGTAAACTATACAGGCTACGTATAGTTTGGTGTGCGAAAATATTTGATTTCAAGGTCAACGTTCATTGGTTTCACCTAAGTGTCTTTACAAAATACATAGCACAGTATACCGTTAAACATTAATTTGCTAATGATTCCAATTAGGAACATGACAATTAAAAATCCGTTAACCAAGTACCTACCTACGGTACCTAGATAGATACTATGGTATGGTAAGGTACCGTAATGACGAACAATCGAGAAGACCTTTAATCGAATGAAGATAACAGTTTTAAACAGTCAATATTCAGTAACGACTTTAATACAGGTAAGTAAACTGATGAAAAATTGTGCAACCGGCATGCGGCCTTTTTGGATTAACAACGGCATGCCGCATCACATGACAACGTGTTTGTTTGGAGTCTACAGCGTTAGCTTATAAACATAACCTGAGCGAACGAAAAATACGTCGAATCTTAAAGTTAAAGAAATAATATTAAGTAATACTTACACCCAGACATATTGGAAATGAATTAGTTTAATCACAGCACAAATGAATCAACCAACGTGAAACAGCAAACGAGTACTAAAGTCGACTGCCGGAGTGCCGGGTCACGGGTGATACGCAACAACAAAATAAATAGAATGGAATGACGCGGCCTCTACCGGATTGCCGGAGTGTCAGCTTTGAATTCAAAATGGCGGCGCCGCAGTGGGCGCGGGAGGGGCGACGGAGACGCCCGGGAAGCAGGGTAGAAAACTCACAGATAAAGTAATAGTATTTACCGTTAGGGTGCCCGTAGACAGCTGACTATAGTCAACTTACTAAGAACACAAGACCCGTTTCTTCTTGTTTTGTGTTTATTTTGTAGAATGTTTGTGTGTAAAATGTTTGTTGTATTATGAATAGGCATCCAGTATCTGCATGTACTAAGACGAGTGTCTTAGTACTCAGACTTATGGTCTACTTTGGTCCTTCTTTGTTAGTTATTAAATGTCATCTCCCTATTTTCAACAGCCAGTCAAACCGGCTACTGTGGAGCCGATTTTCATTCAACGCGCCATCTGTACTTTATGATAAGAACTGCTTAGTGTGTGTTGTTATACGAGCTCTCTTCATCGTCATAGGAGGATTGCAGTCTTTTATGCAATTCAAGTAACTGTTTCTAGAGGGCAGTTTCAACATTATTTATTTTGATCTTGTTGTATTATAGTTTTGTAGGGGCTCGTGGCTAACTAATAATAGCCGAAAGAGTCGTGGATCCGCATCCCAGCAGTATTACGGGATTGCATGGGTCCACGTTCCAGCCGTACTAAGGGTTAAGTAACCCTTGTCGAGGTCAGTACGTGGATTGGTTCAGGATCAATGTTCAGGATTATCGATAACATACTAAATTACCGAGACCCGTTCATGTCTCGGAAAGCACGTTAAGTCGTTGGTCCCGGCTGTCATTTGGTAGCTCTGTAATGTCTTAAAACTCTGTAGGGGTTGGGGGGGTTGTAGTATAGTGTTCCTACCACCTTTGGCTTTCAGGTTTGTAGTCACTCCATATAAATTCGTGTACCTACCAGTGGCAAAGGTTTCATACTACTCGATTCCTACCGGATTCCCTTTGAAAAATGGCACAGGCAATATTATATTAACAAATAATGTAATCACATTAAAGATTATGTACACCGGCTTACGTCTTACAAAAATTGGCCCTTCGCTACTGGTACCTACTACCTACTAAGCCGCATACAGTTGGAAAACCGACCTAAACATAGTTTGGAAAAGGCTAGTTGGATGATGATTTGGATATTTCTATTTCATTGTGAATTTCATGACTGGCCTGCGAGTCGTCTCCAAGCTTTCTGGTAGGTATAAATAAAACACACAGTTTCAACTCAGGTTTTTATTACACCTTTAATTCAATTGGTCGGAGACCAAACACATTTTTGATTCGAGGAGGCACGGGAAAAGAGCACATGGAAGAAATTGGGGGAGGGCTTTGCCCAGCAATTGGACAGCACAGACTATTTAAAAAAAAAGACCAAACACGGTGATATAAGACAGCGAAACGAATTATAGAAGGTCCCGTTAAAATAGATGGACAAACTTTTAGAAATCATTCAGACCACCAAAATGAGGACATTGGTAAAAATAATAAAATAAGAAAAACGCGTTAGAAAAAAAATCTGCCAACGAAAATCACAAAAATGTTGGTTACCCAATGCATAAACACATCCATCTCTTTGTTATCTCATAATTCTGATGCTACAAAATGTGCGAGTGCAAGTACCTACGCATACTAGAGTGCCGGCAATTTATTATTTTAGGTCAAAATAAAATCACTATATAAGGTCTATCTTTTCATACACGAAATATTTTAAGAGTAACTTCTATAAGTCGTAATGTCGCCATAGCAACGAAAAAAAAAAGATCCGAGTGTTTTTTTTTTACCAAATTATTATAATTAAAAAAATTGTTGATACTTTTTGCATTTAAAACCTTCACTCCCATATTCTAACAATGACAGTAGGTAAATACGACGTAGTAAACTACCGTAATGGATGCTTAAAAATAAGGAGCCCGTAATTATTTTGTGGGCCAAGTAATTTGTAATTATTTATTTTTTATAAAAAAATATACTCAGATAAAAAAAAAAATCCCTTGAAATGGCTTTGTTATTGCTGTTAGATGATTCCCTGAAAATATTTCGTGTATGAATAGTTAGACCCTATATTCAAAGTTTTTTTTTGCTTGAATATCTTTGGTTAGACGTACTGAAGGCTGTGTTAAAATTTGTCCATCTATTTTAATGAGACTGTATAGGTACATATAATTATACAGGTTGTAATCGATGGACGCGCAAACTATTGCTATGAAATTATCAGCGAATGAGACCTCCGGAATATCCTACTTTTTCTATTAAAAAAAACTGGTTTTTCATACAAAGGTGCATTACACTTATAGCGTGGCTGGCACTTTTTATGGTACAGCTGATTTTGAACGACGAAAAATTTCTGTAAAAATGTATGGAACATTTCTACAACATATTTATTAAAATGTTTGAGTATGAATGTGTATGAGTATAATGAGTAGAGCAAGACCAAAGAAACCATGGATGGACTGTGTAAAGAATGATATGGCAAGAAAGGAGGTGTCTGATGAGATGACGAGTAATAGAGAAGTATAGAAGAAGACATGCTGCGCCAACCCCAAATGAATTGGGATAAGGACAAAAGAATGATGATGATTTATTAAAATGTATATATTCCTATTTTAAAACCACATGGCTATAAAAGTACTGAATGATCAGAACAGTGTAGGATATGATTCGACCGGAGAAGTTCATGACAGTCCGTACATTTATTGTAAACACGTTCGCAGATATATCCAGTTTCCGCGAAGCTACCAGTAAAATCATTATTTTCACCTGATCAAAAGGCTGATTATCTGAAAATAAAACTTTAAAAATCACATTGTGGAGTTTAGAGAAGTTTTGTTGTAAAGTTATGTTTTGTTATTGGGTTTTTTTGTCAAGATTTTTCCATTCTCAGTAGCAGCCACGGAGTCTGGATTTATGCCCTGCTGATGGCATTGGGTTCGGCCCCTATTACATGGGACTTAAACTGGCGAAATGTGAGTGTACTGTTTACTGTTACACCTCTGCCTAACCCTTCCGGGATTAGACGTGATGTTGTGTTCTAAAATATTGACTTAGATAATAACGATAGTATTATGTAGTACGGGCTAAAGTATTGAGCATCGTGTCACCTACATTACAGTTTTAGATAGACCTACCTATATTTTCCATCTTCCAAAAAGTCTGTACCGTAAACACAACATTACAGTTACTTCAATAATTTACTTATTAACAATACCAGCCTATTACTGTCCCACTGCTGGGCTAAGGCCTCTTCACATAGAGAAAAGGCACGAGCACTGAACACCACGCTTGCTCAAGAGAGGTTGGCGATTTCAGATTTATTTTAATAAGTGCGGGTTTATCAGAATGTTTTCATTCACCGATGTCTGTAATGTCCAAGATCGTCTAGTGTAAAACAGACATCATCATACTCTGTTAACTTAATTGCTAACTCATGTTATTCAATATCGCTTCAAATTCTTTTAAACCGGGTACTACATAAATACGAAAAACTTTATTCCGTCAGTCACAAATACGAATTTCAAAATACCGATTTTCATAATTCCGAATGGTTCAAAATTCGTAATATAACAACCCCGATTTATCATTCATCCTATTTTTATCATTAATAAATTTTAATATTCCTAACGTTTATAATTACGATTCTCAAAAAACCTAGTTTCAATAGATCGAATAACAAAAAGTCCGACTTAACGATAACACGAAACATCAAAAATACGAATTCCGGTTAAAAGTACCGATTAATTAAAATTCCTAAATAAAAACGCGTTGTAAAACTGAATATCAAGACAAATAAAACATAATTGCTCGTCAGAGAGAAGTATTATATTATGTTTAGTATGAGTATAAGTTTAGTGATTTTTAATAATAGACATAATTCTTAGGTATTATCCAATTCGGACCTTTGAAAATCGGAATAAAATATTTCGGAGTATTTGTGTGTTCCCTTTTAAACCTTACCTCCTTCAATTAATTGTAATACGTGTAATAACAACGCTAAAGTTTTCTTCTTTTCTCTTGCGAACATCTCACAAACGGTCGCCAAAAATATAGGACGGCAGTTTATGCACATATAAAGAAATACATCACTGAGGAACACTTCGGAATACTGCAAAGAAACGGTATTATTAATATTTAAAACTTCTAAAAAAATACATAGGTACCCAAACTTTAGTATGAGTTTGTCATCCCAGTGTGTGTGCCTGTGGGCATAGGCCTCCCTCAAAGGTGGATGGGCACCAGACGCGCCGCAGGAGACGTACGTCACAGCCATCGCATTTTCGGATTTCCGCGGCTGAAGTAATTATTAACCTCATTGATTGTTAACAATTGAATATAATAATATTTAATATAATTACCTTTAAAGATGGAGACAAGGATCGACATATTGTCAATAATGTGCATAACAACCATGAATTGTACATCGCAAATACCTGGAAAAAGTAAAGATGAATGAGTACTGATGACTCAAGGTACGGTCCGACAGAAATTTCCATACATTATCTGACAAAATCCGGTATCCACAGCCCGGTACTTTTTACTTATAACTGTTAGACTGTGTCATGCCACTTCTGGGCAAAGGCCCCATGACTTGACATGTACTTTTTACTAACATAAAATTTAGGCCCAGTTGCTCCACAACAAATATGATTCGCGACCGTAGCAGGTATGTGTTTACTGAATGATAACAATTAAAATGATCAGTACAACCCTCTAAATTCATTTAATTTTTAGGTCGCTGACATCTAAATTGAACTATTGAATACTTGCGACTGTAGAATATATTTTAGTTATAGTTTACTTATAAGTACTTATAATTAGTATGAGAAATAATACTACTGCGCTTAAATGTACACTTTTTGTAATACTTTTTAAATAAATTATTCTTATTCTTAATCCTATAGAACAACTTTTTCATGAAATAGTCATTCCATAAGATTAAATGAACTTCGAGCGTTCTATTGACGATTTATATGATTATAACTCAGTAAAGCCATATTTGCTACGGTCGGTCGAATCATATTTTAATCAAAATATAACCTGACACTAACGACAAATTGCAAAAAACCCAAGACAATTTGAATTCCGCGGGTTACCCTGGTGCTTTCTTCACTTCAGATATATTTTGGCCAACATTCTATATCTTCTGCCATCTAGCATTTTCAGAAACAAAACGATGTTAAAGGTTTAGCGCTATACGTTTCAGTGATATGTGGTGCAAGCGGGCCTTAGAACAATTTATATCAAATAATATGTGATTTATCATTACCTGACCACAGTAGATGACATTAAATAGATGCATACAGTCAGCCAGTTTGTCATATATTTGCATTAACTCAAACCAACAACAGTGCAAGGCCTCTTCTTGTATTACTTTAGGTTCAATGCAAATATTCTGCAAAGGAGTGGCTTTAGACATTCATGTTAATATAAAACTTATTAAATTGAATTTTAATTGATTTAAATAATGTGGTTGCTACAGTAAGTTGCAAAGAAGAAAATGTGAGGAAAGTTTACCTAAGATTAGGGAAAGATCATAGAAACGATGGATGGACTGTGTAAAGGGTGATGTGACTAAAAAAGAGCCGACTGCTGAGATGAGAGTAATAGAGGAGTATGGAAGAAGAAGTCATACTTTGCCGACCTCAAATCTATTGGGATAAAGTGGAGAAGAATAATGAAGTAAGCCACGATGGGTTTTAGTCAGTAAAAGTCTGACACTCCCTTCTACTCTGCCCAGAAAGAGTCATTTGATGATTTCCCATCCGAAAAAAAAAATCACAAGTATGGGGAGTTTTGTTGAATAATAGACCAGCTTTTACTGATATTATAACCATTGACCTGCGGCTTATCATACAATAATGTTACCTTAATAACTATGTCACAAATTGTATCCTGGAAAATAATCTTCTTTTGACTTGACATCGTGTTCTCAACTGCCTTCATCAACAATGTATTCAACATTACAATTCTTAAGTAAATATTAACAACGATGAAGTATAAGATCGATCCTTGCAGCATGATCAAAAAGAAATTAATATGGGCACCAATATTTTGCAAGTGAAATTTTCTCAAAAATAAGGTACTAAATACTTGCACGATTGGTAAAATTACCAATATTATAGAGATAAGACGTCTTCTTTTAAATACCGTTTTGGTATTGCCGAAATGTGTATCAAGATCATTGAGTTTATTGAATAATTCAACATAGTATTTTGTGTTGAAAATGGCTGTGCAAAAGGCTGAATAAACCGCTTCAATGATGATTAAAATGCCGAATGTTTTCGTCAAGATGTTTAATGGCACATCAGAATTCGTCTCTACCCAACTGCGTGGTCGTATTATTACCATTGATACCACAAGATGAACTATGATAAGAAACAATGAGTATATCTTGCTCAAGAACTGTATATTGACAACATTGTTTTTATCGTATGAAACTAATTTTGATCCAAATAAAGACGCGAAATAAATTAATGGCTTCGCAGCAATGGCTAGCGAATACGGGGACACTTTTTTATTCACTTCATTTTTTGAAATTCCCAAACCGACTGCTTTCACGTTAGAAAAAAATAACATGTTTTTCGAAGTCCGAAAATCGTTAACGTAAAACATCGTGCTTTCTTTATGTGTCTGTAAAGTGTCTACTGATAATGATAGAGACACTTTCAAATCTACTATTATTTTTTTTAAATCAAATAGATGGCTTCTGCCTAATTCATGGTTTCCAATTACTACCGTCATTCATTTGACTGTAGTGCAATCTCTTGTTTCCAGTAAGTATACTTTAATTATTAGGTACTCGTTGCCCTTGTACTGTTTTGATACTATCTATTAAATATTAGGGTTCTGCATCTATATGGTAATCGGTTATCGTGGTATGGACATGGCGGAGGAATGAGGAAAATGCAGTGAGGAAAATGTTGAGTATGAACGTAGATAGCCATCTACGTTCACATAAGAGTAGAGGAAGACCGAAGAAACGATGGATGGACTGTGTGAAGGATGATATGGCTAGAAAAGAGGTGACTGCTGAGATGACGAGTAATAGAGAAGTATGGAAGAAGAAGACATGCTGCGCCGACCCCAAATAACTTGGGATAAGGACAGGAGAGACTAACAGGAGAGAGTAACTTGGGAGAATGATGATCTAACGGGTCGAAACAAAGCCAGAATTATTGAAATAAAATATCAGCACTAAATGTACAACAAAGCTTCTTATAAAAAGGACTTCAAGTTTCTAGTGAAGGTTTTTGGCGGAGAGGATAATGACAATCCCAATAAAATCTTAGGACCAATTTCAAACCCATGTTGTTCTACGGGTGCAAACGTTGTATGTAATGTAACATAGGACATCTCACGACAAAACCAAGTCTTCGTCAACCGTCGCATAATCGACATTTTCTGGCTCGAGACCATATCCAAGGAACTGCTGGAGAAATGCCATGAGACTCCGATCGATAGCCAGATCAAACGACATAAGTGGAGATGGATCGATCATAAGGTCCGGAGGGATTCCGATCACATACACAAACAAGCGAGGGAATGGAATCCTCAAGGTAAAAAGAAACGGGGTCGACCTGTCAATCCTGGCGTCGTCGCACCGTGCTGGCAGAAGCGAAAACATCAGAATGACGTGGAGTGCGATGAGACGTGAAGCTGTCCGTTCGCGATGGAGGACTACTCGCACGCATTCGGACGCCTCAGCTAGGGGACAAAGGATTTTAAGATCTTGATTCTTGACACAAATTCAATTTTTATGAATATCTTGAATATTAATTCATAGGACCGCTTTATTATTATTATTTGTATTCCGCATCCGCTATTTAATATATAGGACTGTCTTATTTTAAATAAAATAACATCGTGTTCAAAATCATTATGATTTATTCATTAAATTCTAGTGGTCAGTCATTTCTTCAAAACACATTATTAGTTCAAATTAGGGTTATTTGGGACCAAACCGTCTAATATAGAAGGAACATCGATACGATAAGAAGAAGAAGTTAAAATTAAAGTCTTAGTTTAGAGTAAATAATTACTTGTATAAATTCCTTATTTAATTAGATTGAATTATGTACTCTTGTGATCTTGGTGTCAACGTTTTCATTTCCTGGAAAGATATAAAAGTAAATAGTTAAAATTCGTTATGTTTAAGTCCCATGTAAAAGGGGGCGAACCTATTGCCACCAACCGAGCACAAATTTAAACTCCGTGGCTGCTTTGTCCGCGAACAATTTGCAACAAGCAATAGCTGATGAAGGGCACAACAACCAATGAACAGGAACGGTCATTTCTATCCGGCGGACATAAGTCCCTCGTCTGCGCATAGCATAAGCATAGCATAATCAGCCTATAATGGTCCCACTGCTGGGCACAGGCCTCCTCTCTATGAGAGGGAATGGGCTATAATCCAACACGCGGGCCCAGTGCGGAGTGGTAGATGTCACATGTCTTCGAATATTTGGTTCTAGGATATGCCGGTTTCGTCTGCGCATTCCCTTAAAAGTTTGAAGTCTCACTATTAGTCTGACTTTTGAATGAAAAGTCTGTGATGAAATTGAACACAATTTATAAAACTCGTTGACTTCGTCTATGTTTTTAGTTTTATTTTTGTGCTCTAGAAATTCTACTCACCGCTGGAAATATGGAAACGTGGAAATACAACAGAAGTTACTAACAGCTACATTCGACATAATTATAAATACTTACATAGATTAACCATCTGATGAATACGAATACAAAAACAATGGACAAAATAATACACACAGTAATGGACCCATTTCCACGCTTTATGGCTTCTTATTAAATATGTCACTTATGCAGCTGTAAGAATATAAAAGATATTTATGAACTTAATTATATTAATATAAACGTAGTTAAAAAAAACATTCTTTCTCTGCCATTTTCAAATGCACGAATAAATCTAGCGGATAAGTACATCAAAGTTGTATATGAACAGTCAGAAGATGGATGCATGTCACAATGAAGCCTACCACATTATCATAATATGATGTATTATAAATTTATGAAAATTCATAATTTTTTAAAGGCCTTTGAAAATTATGAATTTCCAGACATTAGAATTGAAAGAAAAAAGAAGGACATAATGACATTCACTGTCTCCCACCAGGCTTGCGTCGGGGATTATGGCCCACTCTATTTCACACAGCGGAAGCCTGCGTCCCAGCAGTGGGAGCCTGTATATAGGGGTGGAATAAAAAAAAATATTTATTGCGGATCCGGTCATTAGTACGGACATACAATGAATCGCAAGTGCGCAGGTGGTGACGTTACACGACCTACTTACAAGTCTACCCACACCCAGCCTGGCTACTACAGAGCTCTGATGTTTATAGCTCGAGGCGAGGAGGACAGTGAATGTCTGATCGCGGAGAAGTTGAGACGTCTTGGAACTGGACAAGATTAATTGTGCCCCGTGTTATTGTGTTAAGTCGTAATATCAAGTAATTAAACAGTGTATCGCACCCAGTGTATTTTCATTGCACGTAACCCATCGTGTGCCCACATGATGAACGAGCCTAACGGAATAAATCCTGACAAATACATCACATCCGAAAAATACATACATTTTTTTTTATTAATTTTGGCGTTGCTGTACTTTCTTTTTAGGGTAGATTGAATAAATTTCCCACCCGCACGCAAAATACGCGCTTTGACGTGGAGTTGCGGACACCAGTCCGTTATACAATACAATAGAGTTGGATTTCCAAAACACTTTCTCAGCGGGCACATCCACGGTATTAAGAACTTACTTGCCAAATAGTAATAATACTTGAGACCTTGTCAGTTATTCCAGAAGTGGTATCATGCTTGTATGTATATATAAATAGAAGTTTCGGCTCATCGTCAATCACACTACACTTATAACGCATTCGGTTCCGGGGCTGTGTAGTACGATAGCAAAGCCCGTTGGAGTTGGTTCGAATCCGGAACATAGGAATTCTTTTTGGATTTTTGTTTTGTGTTTTATTGAGTACTGTATTTTTCTAAGGACAAATAGAAAGATTTCTGGTAAATTAAGGCTGAGAAAACTTGTTTGTGACGCACACGATAGATTGGAGCTGGGCTTAGTATTTTTAGCTTCCTACGGGTACATTGATCGCCTGGTAGCTGCATTGAGCGACAGAACGTCAAGATGCGCCGCTCCCCGCCTCCGCCGCCCGCCTTAACACCCGGAGCGCCACAACAGACGTATGATTCAGATACACCCTCTGAGCGGAGTGGTAGCAGCAATGTTGCCGTGCGACATAAGCGCAGACGCGAATTGGACGACGATCATAGGCAACTTAAAGCTGAAATGACGAGCTTATTCACATCATTGTCGGCGACTGTTGATCAACATTTTACCGAACTTAAGCAGCAGAATGCTGAGCTCAAGGCAAGCTTGCAATTTATGTCCGACAAGTATGACTCCGTTCTCAAATCTCTCGCAAACCTAGAAGAAGACAGGGCAAAGGACGGAAAGCACATTTTAAAGTTGGAGGAGAAAATAGAGCTTATGGAACGCAAAGTCAAGTCCACAGGACTAGAAATACGCAACGTGCCTGCCATCCTACACGGTAAGACAAGGATAGAAACGAAGGAAGATGTTAGCAAGATAGTGATGTCCTTGGCTAAAGCTGTGGAGGTTGAGTTACAAGATTCCGATATTAAAGACACATACAGAATAATGACAAATAAGGAGAACATTAAACCTATTATAGTTGAGTTAAATAGTGTCATAAAAAGGGATAAAATATTGCAAGGAGTCAGGAATCTGAATAAGGCGAAGACACAAGAGAATAAATTAAATACTGGACATCTTAAAATCGCTGGACCTATTAGGCCTGTGTATATATCAGAGGCCTTAACATACAAGGCCCAAAAGATTTACTATCTGGCCAGACAATTTGCTCGAGAGAACAACTACTCCTATTGCTGGACCTCAAGAGGTTTAGTATATCTACGTAAAACTGAAGGAGAGCTACCACACCGGATTGATAATGAGTCAGATCTTACTAAACTTGCTATAAAAATATGACTATTTTGTGTAATTCCTTGTAATGGTATGGTATTAAGGCCAAACATCCCTTTATATGTAAACTTAACAAAATCTATTTATGCTGTACTATTTACATCGCTACTAGTATACACACCCAATTCCCACGAAAACATTCATTGCACAAATCACATTACTTTTCACTTTTTACTATTACTCACACATGCACACATCATTCATACCTCTAATCGACTCCAACAACACAACTACCAACGAAATATTCGGTTTAAAACCAACTCTTTTATTACAATACACAAGAAAGTCGTAGAAACAACATCTAGGCTTAAAATTAAAAAAACTGGCTACCATAATGATCAATTATTCCATATATCACAAAATTCGATAGGCTAGACAATCATTCTAATAATATAGACGACCTTAGAATTTCTGATTCTCATAGATGCGAGCCTGAATTATGTAAAAGTATAGTCACCCCAGGATCTCTAAAGATTTTAACTCAAAATATTCGGAGTATTTCGGCAAATATACCTAGCCTACTAACACTATTGTCCAGAATGTCTATCTCTCAGGACATACTTATACTCACAGAGTGCTGGCTATCATGCAACCCAAATATACCCTCATTGAACGGATTTAATTCGTATTTTACTACAAAAAGATTGAACAAGAATGATGGAGTCGTGGTTTACATTCGAAGTAGTATCACTAATATAACAATAATCGAACCAAATTTTACAGACGCAAACTGCATTGAAATAAGAATAGGACAAGATACCTGTATCTTTGCATTATATAGGCCACCATCATTTAAAGAAATATCTAATTTTCTGTCCTCCATGGATCAGGTACTAACCACAAACTCGTCATTTAGTAATATAATTATCATTGGGGATATAAATATAGATATTGCAGATGGCAATATGGATGCCAGAACTCCGGATTATCTGACCCTAGCTGCTAGTCATGGTCTTTTGCCAGCACACACTCTGGTTACGCACGGTAAAACTTCCCTTGATCATATCTTACTTAAAACTAAACTTAAAGCCACAACTATAGTTATTGATTCTGTGGTCACTGACCATAATGCTGTATTACTTTCACTTGACAAAGTTAAAGTGGATAGCCCTCTAGCCACGAAAACTAAAATTGATTATAATAAATTAGGAACCCAACTCAAAAACACGAACTTTACTTATATTTATGAATGTACAAATGCAAATGTCGCACTGGAATACTTCGTAAATTCACTAACCAGAGCCTTAAAAATCAGTACCAAGTGTGTTGCTGTACCTCATCGCTTGAGAATTATTAAACCATGGATTACTCCAGGCATCCTAAGATGCATGAGAAATAGGGACCGAATGTATTTAAAAATGATAAATGATCCCAATAACGAAATTATCCGGACTACATTTAAAAGATACCGCAATTACTGCAATTCTATTCTAAAAACCCTTAAAAGAGACTATGAGAAAGACGAACTAGACAAAGCCAGGTCTAATCCCAAAAAAATGTGGAAAGTTATAAATGAAGTTACTCATACTACAAAATCTAAAACATCCGCTTGTGCTTTACTTAAAATTAAAAGATCTGTTGATGAGTCTATTAATGAAGTTAATGCATTTTTTGCCAATATCGGGAAAGAGCTGGCAGACAAAGTTGCAAACTCAACTTTTAATAACCACAGTTCTCATACTGAACCACAGACAACATCTTCACTGGATTCTTTTGTATTTCTTGAAACCGATGAGCAAGAAGTTGAGCAAATGGTATTATCATTGCGCTCCGACTGTGCGGTCGGTATTGACGGTATTTCATCTAGCCTGCTAAAGCAATATAAGATCATATTAGTACCTCCATTAACATACATAATCAATTTGTGTATAACTAATGGAGTCTTTCCGGACCTGCTAAAGAAGGCTCTAATTCACCCCATATATAAGTCTGGGGATGCGGATCGTGTCGGTAACTATAGGCCCATATCTGTCTTGCCGTCCCTGTCAAAGATCTTGGAGAGAATCATGAACAATCGCCTAAACAAATACCTTGAAGTTCACAATATTCTTTCAAATCACCAATATGGTTTTAGGAAAAATACATCTACAAATGACGCAGTTCATGATCTCTCTGATTACATTGTTAAAGCCTTGGACAGGAGCAACAAATGTTTGGCAATATTCCTGGATTTGGCTAAGGCCTTTGACACGGTCTCCATCCCCAGACTCATTCTAAAATTAGAGAAGATTGGTATCAGAGATAAACAGCTGAAGCTGTTCCAAAGTTATCTGACTGATCGAACACAATGTGTAAAAATCGGTGATCATATAAGTAAAGATCTTCCCATAAAGTACGGCGTTCCGCAAGGGAGCATCCTTGGACCTACGCTCTTCTTGGTGTACCTTAATGAACTTTGCAAATTAGACATCGCAAACGGCAAACTTCTGGCTTTCGCAGATGATACAGCAATTATTTTTACAGGGGACACTTGGGAGAAAGTTTTTAACGCAGCACAAGTGGGGTTTGATAAAATAACTAAATGGCTAACCGATAATACCCTGTCACTTAATGTAGATAAAACCAAGTACCTAGTATTCAATATTAAAAAACCACAAAAATTCGACAAAAGTAAATTTTGCATTACCGCTCATAATCATACAGCCAATACTTCAGTTATATGCAACTGTCCAAAACTTCAAAATTCTCCTACTATCAAATATCTAGGAGTGATTCTAGACGAAAGATTAAGTTTTGTACCGCATATTAAACTATTGACAGGGCGAATCCGGAAATTAATCTATATTTTCAAACATCTGAGACACGTCGCGGAACCTAAAATTTTAAAGATGGTTTACTATGCCTTGTGCCAATCATTGATTAGTTATTGTATTTCCTCATGGGGCGGTGCCTGTAAGACTAATCTATTAGCTCTTGAACGCGCGCAGAGAGCAGTGTTAAAAGTAAGTACCTTTAAACCTTTTCGCTACCCTACCAAGGAACTCTATGAGTACTGTGAGGTTTTAACGGTGCGTCAACTCTTTATTCTTCAAATTATTCTAAGGCAACATTCATTAAACACAAAGGGTGACCATGTTTCTATAAACTCCCAAAATCAGTCTACTCGTAGGCTTAAACTTCCTTTCGGTGTCACTCTCAGGACTTCCTTCAGCCATAGATTCTTCTGTTTCCTCGGACGATTTTTGTATGCCAAAGCAAACAAGTTATTGAATATTAATCCTAAACATAAGCATGACTGTAAAAAAGCTGTGATTGATTGGCTTCTAAAACTTAACTATGATGAGACAGAGAAACTCCTTCATCCAGTTAAATAACAAATGTAACAAACACATACACACGCACACATACACCTATACACATACACATACATACACACACAACACTCATACACACAAATAACCACTCCCCCACTACCAAGCTTAATTTACTACTAGTTTCAGCGATTCTACTCTTTAAATTTTGTTTTCCGTATTATTAATGAAATGTATTGTTGTTGTCTCGGCAACTTCATTTAACATGTTTGCATGTAATATCACGAACTGCTTTCACTGTGTCATTTAAGGGCAGCTGGTACTTATAGCTCAGGGTTTCCTTTTTTAAGTACCAGCAGTACATCATCTGTTCATTCTTGCACATAAATTTGTACTGAACTTGTATGTCACCTATTTTGTGGAACAATAAATACATTATTATTATTATTATTATTATTATCGTCGGTCATCGGGTTGATGTGCTCTAAGAAGAGTTTCTGTGCCAGTTTTGTCTCTACCATCAACAGCTGTTGGACAAAAAATTATGCTTCAATAACAAAACATAACCTACAGTGCTCTGCGCGCGCTTTCTGTTTTGCTAATTGAACTTTAACTTTAAATGGGATTTACGGAAAAATGTTATTTAAATTTAATGTTATTACTGGGAAACGATTCTATTTCCGTTGTTCTGAAGTTTGAAGTTTTTAAGTACCTTTTGATGACCTAATTGAAATAAATGGTTTGAAAGTCAAAGTCGACTTTGAGAATTAAAGATAGGAGAGTGTCCATCTCACACAATCTGGCATTGCGCATTATTCGTTTTACGTTGAATTGTATTGAAAAAACCGGCTAAGTGCGTATCGTACTCACACGCACACAGGGTTCCGCAGCACCAAACAATTTAATAAAAATATTTTGAAGGCTCATTCATATGTTGAAATGTATTATATTCAACAGCAAAACTAAATTTGTTTTTCATAGTATGTTACTTCAGTTTGATGAAATAGTCCGGATTTCAAAAATAAATCAAATCTTATTCAAACCAATTTTCGCTAAAAGATTTTTTTTACCTTCTACAATCCTAAATTTTTTCAGAATTTTTCCCCTTTTACTTTAGTAACCACTTTGGAAATGGCTATATTTCAAACGATTGACTTTGAGAAAAAAAAGGTGATAGGAACCTAAATGTCATTTTAAAGACCTATAAACATATAGACACCCCGTACGTATAGGTTTGATTAAAAAAAAGCAAAATATCATTTCAGTACCATGTCTTATCTTTATCTTTTAATTTTTGTATAAAATTACCCGTTCACGGTGAGTCGATGCTATTTTATGGCCTGTGGCATAGATACTTGTACGCGCCTACTCATAGTTTTAGAGCAATTCATCACATATGTGTTTTGCGACTATAGCAATTTTTATTTTGTTATATTCATTATTTTAGGTTGGCTAGAAAATTTTGTATTTTTAATGTACTTAAATAAATAAAATGCATTGTATGTATGTTGATTTCGCTTTGCACGAGGGCTCATCGTGGAATTGGCACACATGGAGCGGTTTAAGACGCGTATTCTTCTGTGCGTATGCACCTATGCGTGTGCTGTCTGGGCATATGCGCGCACACGCGCGCCTCTTTTTACGCTTTGCACGTGGCAAAAGTCGCGCGTAAACTCGCCTACATGCGCTTATACGCGCCAAAAATAAAATAAAATATTCTACCTGTACCTACCACATTTTTATGTATCTGGCCCATATATAAGGAATATGTTCTAAAACATCAATCCATGAGTAAGTATCGCCATAAACTCCCGTTTACAAAATAAGAACACAAATTATTTTGCAATAAAATTTAAATAAACGAGTTAAATTTTTGGAGAAAAAGACATTATCACAACAATGACTTTGACAAATGCACAGAGCATCAATATAATACTGGGTTTGTCCCAGTCTGTCTAGAACCACTGACAATTTTATCTTATAAATCCAAAGCAGAAATGAAACGAATTGTTTACGCTCAATAAGAAGTAATTTACAAAAAGAGTTAAGTTCTTACTCTTTTTAAAGGCCAAAACACTTTAGGATAGCTCTGGGGGCCTAAAATGGCCGCTTTAGCAGAATCATAAACGGAATATTAATATCAATCACTCCGTAAAATGACCGCTACAAGGACACGGCGGTGCTCTGCCCAAGCGGGGCAGACCTCTACGGTGTGCTCCACCGTGTCCTCCGGACGATCCTCGCAGTGGAACCAATATACACCTACGAGAGGGGAAAACTTGCAATCTTTTTCAATGCGAGCTCCAACTAGGTACGTGCTAGTATCCGAATAAGTGTAATATAATGAAGTGATGAGTCTCCACTTTTTCTTTTATTCGACAGATCTTCATTTTTGCGCCTTCTTAAATTGCATGTGTAGGTACCGCCTACATTATTCTAATATGCAAATGGGTTATATCATAGTAAAAAAATATACGGTGGTGTGGCTACAGAGCAGAACACTAATATAAGGCGAGCCTACTGCCATATACCAAAGACATTCAATTATTTATGAGCGATAGATGGGACAAGACGAAGAAAATTGTAATCCAAAACTTATTACTACTTAGTAATGAATCATTCTGTCTAGTGTCATACACCCGCTTGTCAGGTAGCATTCGTGTGTCAAAATCGAAAATGTTCGGGATTAAAAATTTTGTGTGAAAATATTCCTAATGTCCGCTCTATAAGTATTTTAAATCTCTTTGCCATATACCGATCACAATGCTCCAGCCTTCGGGATACTAGTTTATATCCTAGTAGGCCTAGTAAGTTACCTACAGAATCAGATACAAATAGTTACCCATTAATGCCTATATTAATATAATTATGTACATCAAAAACTGAAAATCATATCCATCAGGGGTTAAGCGCATGTTGCCAGGTCAAAAAGTCAATCTTTATCATTCCGAGTTCCATTTCTAAAGACTTATTTGCAGTCCTTTAACTGTGCTATATTTGTCTTAATGAAATAATGTTTAAATCACTGAAATGCTTGCAAACAAATTGTCGAATTAATAAAAACTGGAAAGAAAAAATAACCGGTAAAAATACGGTCTTTATATTTTTCACGTGGCAATATTAATACCAAATATGATTCTGAAATGTGTCATTTTACTTCTATTAAAAGAATTGCTAAAATGATTTGTGGGAATTCGGGAAATGAATCGCTTTTAGAGGAATTGCTTAAAGTGACTATTTCAAACCCAATGCCACATTTAAAAGAGCATACTCTCAGCGTGGTCTCAAATGACTCCAACGTGGGAGGCCTAAAAAAGCCGCTTTAGCAGAATCATAACAGAATAATAATATCAATCACTCCGTAAAATGGCCGCAGACACAGTTAATATTACGAATTATTGTGATGTGACCATTTACGAATAGTAAGTTGATGCATAGGCAAAGTGGTAAAATAGTAGTAGAAAGTAGTAGTAGTGGTGGTGGTGGTGTAATAGTGGATTTGGGGGAGAACAAAACGGCAGAATCATTTTTGATAAAGATTTTGCCGGAGCTATAAATGAAACCTGTTTTTGATATAAAACAGCAGCCTGTATTATTACTAACAGTTAGTGTTGCTGATAAGGATCAAATACAGTATTGTGTAAAATGACCAAAGAATATTGCTCCTTCCGTTTTGGTCTGATAAACTTACAAAAGCATCGGCTTTTGTAGGTTTATTAGTTCTTGAAAATTCGTTCTTAATCAGTCAATTAGCAATAATTGGCATTACGCTTGTTAGGAGATATAATAGTTTCGGATCTTCGTAGTCAATTTCTTCGGATTCCAGTGTTTTCATGTTTTCTTTGTCATCACTACTTTTTTTATCGGGTGCATTAACTGTTGGACCAAATATGTAATTAAAATTGTATTTCACTAATTTTGCGAAAAGTTTTTTTTCAACGCATAAAGTATGCAGTTTCAGTTTCATTACATTGTATTGTATAAGGCAAAGCCAAAATAAGTTCAAACGAATTTCTAGCAGCGTACAATGAATTGCAGCAACTCCAAGTTGCACTGACTAAACGTTATTTGAACGATTTGTTGCTTACATAGTAGTGAAATGACTCCATATTGGGAGCATTTTTGTTCGTAAAGTTCAAACAACGGTCCCACAATTTCTTAGACGGTGATCTACGTTTTAAGAAATATCTCTCTTAAACCTTTAAAACTATCTCTAAAGATACTAAAATTACTCGCTAGAAACATAGTTCTAGCGATCACTCATAAGAGGTACAATTTAGTTACTCATATAATAAACTAGGTATCACAGAGCAAGAATATACCTGAAAGCTTAAAGGAGTCTGCCCCCTACACCGTACCATACCATGACTGTGCTAGGAGCGTATCAAGCGACATCTTCGCGTGCCATGCATGGACCGTAAAAAATTGCCGGCGAGAATATTTTGCCGGTGCCGTTACGCTCCGTGCGTAACACGCGATGAAAGCAAAGAATACGATGACTATGACGGTTGTAACCCTAAATTATTTGTATTTAAAAGTATGATGCGCTGCACCGGTTATGATACGCTGTTGATGCGTTCTAGTGGGCATAGTAGTCCGTGTTATGTTTCTTTCCGTGCTTGATACGTATGAACGTATAGCACGATCATGGTATGGCACGGTGTAGTTGGAAGACTCCTTTATCAAATAAATTAAAACTACGTACGTTCGAATAAGAGTCTGTAGAACCATACCATCAGAAGTATCGCACCAACAATGATCATTATATACAATGCGAAACTGATAACTCTGAACAATAAACTGTAAAATTTTAAATAAATTAATTGATAGTCAGTACAACTTTGATAGCTTATTATTTGGAAAAGTGACGATTTAGACAATTTTGTCTCTAAATGTTATGCAAAATATTTAGTGTTAATTCTGCAAAAAGTTCTAGGCTTGGATGCAGGATGTAGCACCACCCTCTTACCTAAAAAAAATTATATACGCGTGCGGATGTGAATATAATAAATTATCAGTTTAAGGAAGTGCGAAAAAATAAACATGCACTCAATCCTATAGTTTTCATTCCGCGAAAAAGATCCAGGCTAGGATGCAATTAACATATTATACTTGAGTATAGGATTCCTTTGCTATATTCCTGCATGTGCATATTTTTGCGGGCGGGACGGCAGTGCTGCATCCTGCATCCAGGGCAGGGCTTTTCAATTAAAACTAGAGATTTTACAAAACATTTAACATTACTACTGAAAAAAGGAGTGTGGGAAGTAAAATATTATTTATTACCTACCACATTATTGTGTGTCTGGACTCTGGCCTATGTTTAAATTATTATATAGGGCTGTGTTATCGCGTATTGTGTATCGTCATGAATTTTTGTTCACTTAAGAATGAACACTCAAATACAAATGTTGTGCGACACTGATTTTGAGAAATGTCTGCTGAGAAACACTGACAATTGTAACCTAGAAATCCACAGTAGATATCAAACGAATTGTTTATGCTTATTTAGAAGATAGAAATAATTTACAAAAAGAGTTTAGTTTGTACTCTAAAGGTCGAAATCCCTTAATATAAGGTGTGTCCAAACATTGAGCAGCAAAAGCGCGGCAGCAACACGCGGCGTTTGCAGGACACATTTCTGCCGCGCTCTAGTTAAGACTAGGACTAAACCGACGCATGTTTGCACGGCAGTACTGTGTGGCACATCCGAGACATGCCGCGCTCTTCAGTTGGCATCAGAACAAAATGAAAGCGGTTAAGTGTATCGTGGCTCTGCTTATTATTCGAAAATTGCGAAAAAGGACTAACAAAAAATATATTAAAATAAGGAAATGCTGGATGAAACCACTTTATCAGCAGAGGTTACAGAATTTTGAATCAATAAATTACGAATTTCATTGCTGAACACCACAGTTTTTTTTTAATTATCCTTGGACACCGTAAGACGTTATAAATGGAACGAAGATTTCGAGAGTTGTGAGCAGGGTGCGATGGTCTAATTGGTTAAGACGTCCGGTGTACTGAATCGGAAGGTCGCAGGTTCAATCCCTGCTCGCACTCGATTTTTTCTTTCCATATCAAAAGAGCTATCCTTGGAAGAGTTTGAACATTTACATAGCCTGGTGGAACCGAATATAAAAAAGAAGATACGCACTGGCGTAAAGCAATCACAACAAAAGAGAGATTGGCTATAACTTTGCGATATTTGGCAACAGGAGACTCATATTCTAGAGGCTAGAATATGAGTCTCATACCCAGAACTTGTATTGTAGGCTAGACTAGCCTACAATACAAGTTCTGTGTATATCATCAATAAACCCCGAGGTGTGAGGTGGTGCTTTTTGTCGAGAATTCCATAACAAATTAAAAGATCCATACATTTGGATCAAACGGATCGATGTTTCGTTGTCCATTTTGATTCGCAGAAATCAGAAATACGTCCAAACACAACTACTGACGATTGACGAAGGCTTAGTACTAAAAAAAATTGTACGCGGCAGGTAGACAGAAGAGTTCGCGCGCGGCAGGCAGTTCGCGGCCGTCGCGCGAAATTGCCGCTTCATGTTGGGATACACTCTTAGGTAGTCCAGTTTATCTAAAAAAAAAAAAAACAAGAAAATATTGGTTTTTGAATTCACGGTGATGATCCTCAATCTTAGCGCACATCAGGTCCAATGCTAAATTTAAAAGAGCAGACTTTCGGCGTGACCTCAAAAAACAATCCGATGAAGAATTTTGGAGTTGGAGCACGCTGCGCGACGCACCGTAAATGAGCTTTAAGAAGTTTGGTTAGTGTCACAAATGTCTGAATTTTTTTTGGTTACTAGGACAATGACTAGTTTCCACAGGATGTTTTACTTCACCGATTTGATACTGCTCGCAGATCGTTGATAAGTGATGGTATACATTAAAATAACGTGGCTGCTTGCCTTCAGACTGTAAGTTTCTCCCCTGCGCGCGATTGGTTTTAACGATTATAAGCAGCCGGGGCCTCGCTCTTGCAGGGGCCTCGCGCAACAACCCAAGCAAATTTAAAAAAATATAGATTTCTTTAACTATATTTTTTTTTATTTAAAACTTTTGATTTTGCTCCTTAATTATTCATTAAGGTTATAACATAACGATACATTGAAATAAAGTTAGTTATCTAATTCATTCATTCAAAACATAATTGGAAAATTCATTATTTAGTAGGTACTTGAATATCGCGGCTCGAAACACTTGCAGATCGGATTTTTAATCGCATAGCACTCGGGTCAGCTCGGGAGTCGGGACGAGATCGGCTTTCAGCCCTTGCTATTCTTTCAATCGAAAATGACGTAGCTCATTCGTTAGATTATTGTGCTTTAATTAAAGATTTTAGTCTTAGGAAAAGCCGCAAATATCAATTTTAAAATTAATCATCTCTGTATTTGTTCATTTTGTACATCTTTCAATGTAAAATATTTTAAAATTCAAATTTTATTTATTTGTATAACTTTAGCATTTCTCCTGAAACATGACAAATACCTAAACCAAACAACCAGACCTACTTTCGCATCACATACTTTTCACGAAGGACAAAAGGCCTCGCGAAGACCTGCCGCCCGGAGCCTCGCAATGGGTAAGGCCTCTTATTATAAGTATTCATAATCGTTTTTAGAAAATTTTGCTCTATCGCCATAAGACATTTGTCGGGTTAATAAACCTCCTTGAACCTGTCAGTGTCTTCGTTTCGCAGCATTAATTTTAGCGAAGACTTACTTAGTTTGATGTACAGAATGCTTGGCTAACGGCTTCGTGAAGGGCCCGTTTACATCTTGTATCATGCACCTATTTCATTCATAGAACTATATTTTAAAATAAAATAACATTGTGTATGAAATCGTTATAATTTATTAATGATCAATTCAACGAAACACTTTGTTAATTAGAATTAATGTAATAAAACCGCTCCTTTTTATTCCTAGACATTTCTTACTTAGTTTTAACAAGTAAGACTTAAAATATATTCGCTCATTTGAATATAATCCATATATTAGCCATAAACCACGCTCTTCACTTCTGAAAAGATATTATTTATATGTATTTAAAGTTAGCGGTAGCGTACCGACTTTCGGTATCTCGGCTCACTCGTGCAAAGTGATGGCGAAATAGATCGTAGTGTAAAGCACAGAATTTACATGGGCTGGATGAAATGGCGGCAGGTCACGGGAACAATCTGCGACTCCCGTATTCCGATTAAACTTAAGGGGAAGATTTATAAAACAATGGTTAGACCTGCTGTCTTGTATGGATCAGAATGTTGGGCCACAAAAGGGATGAAAGAAAGGCATTTGCATGTGGCGGAGATGAGAATGCTAAGGGGGATGTGTGGTATTACACGAATGGCGAATGGATAAAATAAGAAATGAGTGTATAAGAGGAAGTATGAAAGTGGCGCCGGTGACTGAAAAGTTGTGTGGTAATCGGTTGTCGTGGTATGGGCATGTGATGCGGAGGAATGAGGAAGATGTTGTGAGGAAAGTTTTGAGTATGAATGTGGATGGGTATATGAGTAGAGGAAGACCAAAGAAACGATGGATGGACTGTGTAAAGAATGATATGGCAAGAAAGGAGGTGTCTGGTGAGATGACGAGTAATAGAGAAGTATGGAAGAAGAAGACATGCTGCGCCGACCCCAAATGAATTGGTATAAGGGCAAGAGAATGATGAGTAGCGTAAAGGCTAACTACAATAGTATTAACTACACATATACCTACCTAACACGCTTGGTGGGTAGGTATATCAAAATTTTATAGTGATCTACACTAATACAGAAAAATTTTAATCAAATATTTTAAAAGACAAAACATAGGGTTTCTTGCCGGTTCTTCTCTAAAATAAAAGAACGAATTCGAACCGTGCTTCTATCTTCTGACGTTTCATAAGTGCCCTTGTAGGATATGTGAAATAAAATATTTTGATTTTTTTATTCTCACATACACGCAGACAATGTCCCGGACAACTGATGGTCAAGTCAACTTGAAGTGAAGTCAACTTGAAGTCAAGTCAAACTTGTCAGAAGAATCTACTAACCTACTTAAAAGCAATTATTCGCTATCGATTAACAACTACATTTGACATTGTTTTAAGTGTATACTTACCATCGAACATCCATGTGACGAGCCAGAATACTATTAAAAATAAACCCAAAATCACCATAATCCCCAATACCAAGTTGCAAAGCTGACAAAGGAGTGTGAATATGATGCTGCAAAAATAATAGAGATTTAATTACTATTAATTTACTAGAATTTATTTGATATACTGATTTCCATCTCCCTGCTCTCTCCCTACATTTTGTGATGAAGTTGTTTTTTAAGACTGCCTCGTTGGTCTAGTCAAACAATCAATCAATCATTTTATTGACATGCAACTGAGGCCCATAGATAAAAATACACAAAAAAATCTTATAAAATAATTTTTATTATTATTTATTTATTTATTTATTATTAACTTACACATACTATCTTTACAGGATGACCCCAATACAATAGTGGTTACCAATAAACTAAAACATATAAAAAAAAAACCTTATTCAACTAAAACTAGACACGAATTGTTGACGGCGTCGTGTTTTGCTACGTGGTGTCGCATAACCGTCCCCGGAATCGTCGGTATACGACAGCTTTCGGTCGAAAGTCCTCTTTCAAGAAGCTCGAACCACGAACAACTTGAAGTTGACGCAAGTGCGACTGCTGAGCATGAACTCCTGGTTTCGATTCCCAGGTCGGGCAGTGTTATTGGTTTTTTCCATCGGAATTTCTGTGTAGCAGCAATAGGGGGCTACCTATTACAAGGGACTTACACATAACTGGCGAAATGTGGGTGTACTATTAGAAAGGTACATCTCTTCGGGGATAACAAGCCAGAGTGCGCGCAAAGCTCTGGGTCAGGGTCAACGACAGCGGTACGCACGAATTATGAGAAATAATGAGTTTTTGAAATCAAACTTTTAATCATGATTTTATATTGAAACCCGCCACGTCTGTAAAGTTACGCGAAATAATTAAACTGAACCCTTTATAGTTAACGGTTGTCTAATTTAGGTACTTAGCGAGACAGTAGCATATGGAACCGAGGTTTTGAATAGCGAATGCTCACTCGATAAAAAATCTCCCAGAAAACAGAGACAAAGTATTATTTCGTGGATGTATCTAACTCTAAAATATCAACATATTCTAGCGACCCGCCCTTGCTTCGCACAGCGCCACCTATCGGGTTCAAAACTATATCAAATGTAGCCTATATTTTTAAGAAAAGCATCTAGCAGTAGACCGGTGAAAACTGCGTTCAAATCCATGCAGTAGTTTTTGTGTAATGCGTGTACAAAAGTACAGACAGACAGAAAGACAGACGGACAGACAAAAATTCTAAAAACTGTTGTTTTGGCTTCTGTTGTTCTAATAAAGACCCCTATATAATTTTTTTTTTCAATTTCTTCAATGTAAATACATCGTCGTTATGTCCTAGAACCAAAAATTCGAAGACATGTGACATCTACCAACCCGCACTGGGACTGCGTGGTCGATTATAGCCCATTCCCTCTCATAGAGGCCGTGTGTCCCAGCAGTGGGAACATTAAAAGGCTGATTATGCTATGCTTATGCTACATACATCAATTTTATTATATGGATAGATAAACTGCGAAGGACAAAAGCCAAGTCAGAGTCACATGGGCGGCATAAAAACTCTGACACCAGGTTAGGCACTAACAACTCGTTAGAGAAAGAAGACCGCGATGGACAGAGAATCTTAACGTAGTGGGCCTTTGAAAAATTACTATTACCAACGCATAACACTGTTTTAAGCTTTCACGGTTTACAACTAAACTTATACAGTCACTTACGGGATATCTTTCTTGATTGTTCATTATTTTGAGCTCTCGATATCAACCCGCGATCATGGCGCTTGCAACAGCGCCGAAATATCGGGAGCTCAAAATAATGAACAATCACGGAAGATATCCCGTAAGTGACAGTATAAGTTTACCAACGCATAGATTCAAAATAGAATCTTCCGCGCCCAGTCAGCTATTGTTTACATATTATTTATTTACAGACTCGCTGTGAACTTGTTCTATCGTATTTTATATTCCCAAAATAACACATCATGTTTATATTGTGCTGTGTGATGTAGGTAATAAGATTCTATATGCAACATTTTGTAGAATGGTATAGAAATATTCAACGGTGTTAAATGAAGTTGAATAAACGTTCCGGTTAGAAGTCGTACACAGTTAGATGTAGACCATTATATTAAAAGCATGACCAGCATTGGACTATGTTGTATATCTTACTCTAAATAAAGGACAGAGATTGATGCGTGGCTCCTGAAGCTTACGAAGACAAGACGCCCAAAGGTGTTGCTAATAATATTTATTTAGGTACAAGAAACGTAAGCGAAAGTGAAATTATTGTGATTACCTACCACATTTTTAAGCGTTTGGCTTATATTTAAACAGGAATATATTCCTTAAAGAATTCCGTGTGTCGGTATCGTCATAGACTTGTGTTAACTTGAGAATGAATACGTATTTATAAATATTTCGCATTAAGTTCCATTAGAGCAAAACGACTTGAAAGACATCCGTATGACTTTGACAAATGCAGTATTATATTGATGCTCTGTGGACGAATGTCTATCTATATAGATCTTTAACCAGAAATAAATTGTTTATGCTGAATTGGAACATAAAAATAATAGACAAGAAAAGTCCAGTTTTGTACTTTTTATTAAGTCATTATTTTGACGTATAAAAGCACTCATAGGGTATAATCACGTATAATAGCTGTTGGGTAGCCCCGTTAAGTACAGTTTATCTTGACTTATTGATACAAAAAACCATGAGCTGGAAATTGTCGAAGGAATTAGACCAAACAGTTACCAATTGCTTTGGCAATTCTTCCATCCGATTCACTAGCCATCATATCAGGTGTAGAACCTTTGAATTTAGTTAATTACTTCGCCACCAGCCAAGATATATAAGACACGCTGTGCGGAGAATATACAAGCGACCGAATGTTGAAAAAAGTTTGGCAAATTAAGGTTTCATAAGGCCATTAAACTTAGCCATCGGTTATAAGCTTCTTCAGTATATGATTGCAAGGATTTTCAAGAACTATCGTCCGGAACAGAATATAGGCGCAAGCGAAGTCAAAATTATTTCCATGGAGGTGCTGTTGGGTGATGGCATAAAAGTTCTTGGGCCTGAAAAAAAACTATTTATGCACTCGTTCCTTTATGCACAGTCGCCAGCACATCAAGTTATACCACAAACTGTCAAATTTCTCCAAAAGATTTTAAACCATAAAATGTTATTGGTTAAGTTCAAAATCGAATGAGAAAATTTGACAGTATGTAACAACTTGATGCGCTGGCGACTTTACATGCACATACAGATTACATGCAACTATTTTACCAGCGCGTTCTTCCGACTTGTCCGTACTAGAAGCTATATCTTTATGCAAGCAAACATTAACTGTCCTAAATTTATCTTTGAGAAGTTAATAAAACATACAAAACACCAGCTTAACCCAGCTTAACAGTTCATTGTGGCTTTGTATAAATTAAATATTGCTTTCAGTAATGTGCTGGTTTGTAAGTTCAGTCGATCGAGTGATATTTGAGTCGCACAGACTTACATTGATATTTGTACATTATATTACACAATTATTTAATACGCTAGGTAAGCAATATACTAATTTATGTATATTTATAACCAGCGATGATGACTATAATAAAATAATATATAAATAATTAGGTAAAATTATTTAACGCTAGAATAATAATTTATTTATTTACAATTAAAACTAGAGTTGAGAAGGAATGAAAGAAAAGATTACAGTTAGTTTGAAAATGGGTACTTAACTCTATTTAATAATACATAAAAAAATGTATCAAGCTACCAAATTATCTTGGTAGACTTTCAGCTGATCAAACTTGAATTTTAATTTATTGACTGTAAAGCATGATGTCGTGGTAAAGCCCTGCTGGAGGCAAACACATTTTTTATTTTATTTCTACCATGCTCATAATAGATCTTATTTCTCCATTGTTGTAGATAGTAAGCAGAGTTCAGGTTATTTTTGAATAAAATAAAATATTTGAAATATTCACTTTGTCATTCATCGATTGAAATCGAGAAAAATTAGAAGAATTTTGTTTGTTAGAAGTAGAAGCGAGCTATGTTTATAAATTAAATTAGTTTTGGATTATTGAAGGTCATTTCGTTGAATCGCAGCGCTCTGGCGGCATCTTCGTCATCTTCTGTTGGACAAAAAGTTAAATTAAAAAAGTGTTCCAGTTAGATTCGTGACGCCATCTTTTACTAATTTACTTTATTTGTATAAGCCTAATAATATTTAATACACTTATAAATTAAAATACTTAGCCTAAAGTAACTAACTGAAAAATAAACTAAAAAATGGAGTCAAAAAACTCCTCCTCAACGCTGTCAACTGGTAATGTCTCTAAGAAAAATTTAAATGCTTGTTGGAATCATGTACTCACTGCAACACATCAAGCAATACATATACAGTATAACCTGTCCTCGCTTTACATGAGCTTACCGTACAAAGAGAGATCAGCGTATACTGGTAATGCATAGCTTGATTGCATTGCATTTCCAAAGCCCGCCTAAAGCGAAGCCAATTAAAGAAGTGTCAGATATGATAGCTTATTTTGCAAAATAACGCCATATTGAGAGCGTTTTAACTGGTTTTACCACAGATTCCATGGTATTCGTACAACAGAACAATAGAACTGTTTCTTCTATTCCAATCGTTGGTACATCTTTATTATACTATTCCGGTCCAGCAGGTGGCTACATTTATTGCCACGTCAAAAGCGTTGTTCTGATCGCCAAGGATACTGATGAAAGAAGACTTCGGACACTCCATCAGGGGATATGGTTTTATCAGAACACCCCACTTGCACTGGTTTTTAGATAAATGATTTTGCCAAGTCAAGCTGGTAGGACTACTACCTAGGTATCATAAAGCTGCTATATAAAATGAATCTAAAGTACTTACTTCCGAATATGACTCCGACGCCCCATAGGATGAGAAGTATCACCGCCACGATGAACAGTAGCGATACTATCAAACTGAGGATCTTGCACAGGAGATTACACACACAGCAACTGAAAAATACAAAATACATGTTTAAATTACTTTAAATGGAGGTAAATATGTTAGAACAGGGATCTTTTGGCGCATGGACAAAATCGCAAGTATCGCCGCCATCTTGGTTATTTCAATACCAGCGGTGCGGAGTTTAAAGGTGAACGCAGACCTGGCCACACCGCACGCACCGCAGTCGCCTTCTCCCAGCTGCTTCAGGTACTACGGCGATTGCGGCGCGGTTGGATGTGCGAGATTGCTTAGAACTTCATATGAATAATTTGAATGCGGTGACTGCGGCGCGTGCGATGCGGCCAGGTCTGCGTTCACCTTAAAGGAACAGAGAGCGCACCTGCCTTTGCGTATCTCCTGCGTACTTGGCTAATCACCGTTAGGATATTATTCAATAACTGCGTCGTTTTGTCGTTTTTATATGACTGCCTCGATGATCGAGAGTCGCTGCCAAGACCGAAAACGGTCTGAAGGAGAAAGAAAGAAAGAAAGAAAGAAAAAGTAATTATTTGTCGCAGGGACATGACGTGCATCATACAAAATTACAAAAATAAACAAGGAGCGTTTACATCATTATGCATGTTGTTGTTGCTGTAATACCCATGTTTAAATTAAAGTTCACGAATTTCAAGACTGCCTCGATGGTTTAGTGGTCGCAAGCGTGACTTCTGAGCATGTGGTCCAGGGTTCGATTCCCGGGTCGGGCAAAGTGTTATTGAGTTTTCTCATCAGGAATTTCTCAATAGTAGCCATGGAGTCTGGATTTGTGGCAATAGGCTCGCCCCCTATTACATGGGACTTAAGACATAACTGACGAAATCTGGGTGCACTATTAGTTACACCTCTGACAAATCGTTCGGTGTTTACAGGCGTGATGTTATGTTTATGTGTTTTTCACTACAATTTCACACCAAAATTTTCACAATGTTTACCAACAACGACACCCTGTCAATGTCACTCAAACGCCACAAAATTCATGTTACACAGTATTTTAGTTAAGATGCATCACGCTCTGAAGGAAAACATCGTGAGAAAATCGACAAGTCTTACCTTGCGAGGAAGTTTATGAGTCAGCTGTGACTTTAAATCATTATGTTCAGCACGACTTGTTTTCATGGATTTCAATGTTATTCAATAGGTTCATTAGGAGTAAAATGTCGTAACAAATCTGTTGTTTATTTATTTAACATCTACTCGTTATATATAAGTACCTATGTCTACGTTTCTTTTGAAAGAGCTCAAGGTTTCAATAAATTCGCACTTAGTGAACTGAAACAATGTAAAACTAGTTTTATGTCCACTGCTTTGCTCGTACACTAATAGAATTTTACGACAGTCATAAGTTCGTAACTATAGTAATTCGGTATACCGTACCTACTTGGTACAAGTGCCAAATAAATACAATGGCAATAAGTCCTACAAAGCGATTTTACGATTTACTATTTTAGCGTTATTCTCACCACGTGTCGTGTTTAACAATTAGATCGCACATGATGTTTCTCATTTTGTTGGAATGAACACCTTCGAATTTTGTGCTTTTCTTGTGTCAAAACTTGATAATTATCTTGCTCGATGTCTTTTTCGTTGATTTATTCATACAGGGTAGAAGGGACAGCGACGCACAAACGCTTATCACATACACACACACAATACACACAAACACACACAACACAAAACACATACAACACATTCTGAACCACATAAAAATTTATTTTAAAAATAAATCAGCTGTTCCATACATTTTGACCGTATATGTATTGTACTTTTGTAGGGAACATCAGATTTAAAAAAAAATTACCGATGAAAAATTTCTATGATGATTTCACATGATGTACCGAATACAATGTAACCGTTTGTGCGTTGGTTTTACCTTGCACCTGTATATCATGAGAATTTTGGTTTTCCATTTAAAAAGTATGAACTTCTAACCACCTTTTGATCAGCTGTCGTTTGATGAACCGACATCTGCCTTTCACCAAGAATCTTACTTGTGCGATGTAGAATTCACTGAAGGTCGTGGTGGCGGTAACTTGAACTTGTACTACGTTGACTACCGTCACAGTATCAACTTTATTGAATAGATGTCGCTACTGTCGCATCGTATATCTTTCCCTTATGAACTCAGTCCTTTTATTTTTACTGTTTCTAGTTCACAAAAGATTAGGATCAAGGTTTTTCTTTGATATACAGTGATAAAGAAGAAATGAGTCGTTCTTTTAATATTATAATTCGAAGAAAAACAATAATCAAAGTATTGTAAATATTTATGATTCAATATCCCTCTGGCCATATCTAAATTATCCGATTTAATCAACAGTTTAAGATAAGGTCTGGACAACACATTTATACGACTCTTTCTACTTCTTCGAAGAGCATTATTACCACATTTTAAACAAAAGGTGTTAGGTACATTCAAGAAGTAAAGCTTCCATATTCAACGACAAGAATAAGAATATTATTAAAATCAATTTCAGTCAAAAGATTCTATAGCAGACTCTTTATTAATTTCTGTTTATTTTTTTCACAGAGTAAAGCAAGATCGTTTATACAACAGGAAGGTTACAATGTAGAAGTAACGTTGGTCCCAAACTTGGAACAGCCTGTACCTTGGACACCATTACAAATACATAGTCCGCTATGTATCAATATAACTTGGCCTGTTCTAACGAGTTCCTAGTACGAACGAGTCCAAAGTAACCGCAAGTACTTGGAAGAACTTGTGACAGCAAAGGCTAACAAAAAAAAAAAGAAGTTTCTAATAAAAAATACTACCAATTTAAAGCACCATGTTTCCACATGTAAGGTCGTCCCACGGAAAACGCTAGTAGGATAATTAGTAGAAAGTAGAGGTCGTTGGCACCGCCGAATAAATTAAAAACTTGTTATTGGTAACAGTAGCAAAAAAATAACATGGCATTTGTGTATTCAGATGTTATTATTCATGAGTATTTCTTGTGTGTCATACAAACAGTAAAAGTAAATAAATGTAACATGTGGTGAGAAATTAATTAAAAGAGAAGTGGCTTGCATTTCTTGGCATGTTTATCTGTAATTTTCCTTATCTAAAGCTGATCAGCAATTTCGATTTGTACGTGATTCGGAAAGAAATATGCACATTTTTGATTTGTTCGATCATCAGTAGGTACTAGGTAGGTATATCTACACATAGGTTGTTTGATTGAGTACCTAAGCATACACCTTTACCAAAAATCAACTCTGAAAAATTATTATTATTTTCCTTGTTTCTTTTCCTTTACGTTTGATAATAATGTAGGTGTAATAATATATTATTTTATCATGCTTAATTTGTTAACTGATACACCTGCTTGATATACCTAATGATAAGATTGTAATAATGTTTTATTGGAATGTTTGTTTTTGCCATTTGTTATCTTTCGCCTACATGTGTACATACGTGTGTTTAATACTTATCGATGACAAAACTACATTTCCTGACTGTATTTTTTGGAAGATACCGATAACATATATATTGTATTCATTACAAGCGAATGCGCAGAAACGTGTGATAATTAAATGTTTAATTTATAGGAAATAAAATAACTATTTTACTGAGACGAGTAAAACTAATAAATAGTTTATTTTAAATGATTCTGTTGGTAACTGTACCGCACGGTAGCATTACGAAGTTGATTGGTCAATGCTGTTTACGTCACGATTGTACCAACTGGTGGAGATTTATATACTTACGAAGCCAGTACGGTCCGACAGGCCTTGCGAACACGGATAATAATAGAACGTCTGACGATAACCATTTCTATCACAAAAACAATTAAAATGTCAGTTAATCTAAATTCAAAACATACTAGTGATTAGTTTGAAAAAATCAATATTTTTGTTTGATCTAGACAAAATACGTGCGAAGCTAAAACGATTTGTGTCAAAGTGGTGTTTATATGCGGGCAAAAAACACAAATTATGAAGTTGCAATTACGCAATAGTGCATGCTATTACGACAATTTACTTCCATGCATTAATAGCCGCATAATTAAAATGGGTATTAGTAAGACTTTTGTATGTGTTTTTACAACTTTACGTTCAGGCAACAACGTAATTGGAAGGAAGTATTCGCGTCACGTGTATTTAATAATTGCACTGTGCACAATTACTGTGTTATTATTGCTCATTTTTTACACGATTTATTTAGTAAACAAAACACAGTGTTACTTAATGAAAAACAAAAACAAAACTTACCACATTTTGTCGTTTTAATGGAAATGATTTGAGTCACTGAATGCAAGACAGGCAGTTGTCCACGACTGAAGCGTTACTGACCGATGTTAATGTTTAAAACTACAACAAAACTTATCTGAAGCTTATCAAATTTTATCTTTACCGATCGATACAATATTTCGGCAAGCTAGATAATGCCGGAAAACACCTGAGCAGTTGTCTAGTTATAGTAAAAAAAAACTATTATTTAGTTTTATGATTTAGGTGCTAATAATAACACACACTGAATAATGAAGTCAGTTACTACTTGGTAATAGGATATCCGCACTTTTTTGGCTTCACATAGAAAATGGTATTTTTTTTTTTTTAAATGTAACTGGCTGAAATTGATGCCTTGCTAGCACCGTCGTCTAGTGAATACTGAGGTGTATGATATTCATTGACAAAGATATGTAGGAGAGAATGCACGTAAGTTTCCCAGATTTCGTTACTGTAAGTATTTTTTGTTGTTTTAAATCACGTTTGTTTTAACTCAAATGCTACGGGCAAACTGATGTTGAAATGTATTTTATCTATACAAATACATAAAATTGAAGTGTCTGTTTTGTGTGTTTGTAATTTCAAAATAACAGCTTTATCTGAAAGCATATGGAAGTCTCTGTTTGTTCCGGCTACTCTTAGAAAAGGCTGGACCAATTTTGATGGGACTTTTATTGTCAGATAGCTGCTGTTATAAGGAATAAGTAAAGCTAATTTTTTTTTAGGAATAGGATTAGGGTTCCGTGTAAAAAAACCCTTGAAATAGTTAACAAAATCTGATGTAAATAGGGAAGTAATATTTTTATAATAATTTCATCGAATTTTTTTATAAAACATTTCATTTTTTTTTTCGAACGAAGGTCGCGAGCAAGAGCGAGTAAATTAAAATACTAAGCGCTTCTACACCGGCAGACTACTATTTTTTATTAAATTTTTAAATAAAAAATAGTAGTCAGCCGGTTATATGGTTTTTTTAGGAAATTATTAAAAATGTTAAAAATATGTATGAAAAATGAATAAAGGAAAAATACTAAAATCTTTCCGGGTACAAAATGCATCTCCATCTCATCATAATTGTATTTACCATTAGTTGCATCGTGTAGTTATTAATATATTGCATAGGTTACTTAATTAGTTAATTGTGTATTACTCATTGTTCACATTATCAATACATAATAAACTAATTTTCCGTGACAGGGACGTACTGGTTTAGTACTAAAGATATTAATAAAGATTCGGCTTATCAAAGAATTGCCAAAGATAACGGTTATCGTAAGATAAAGTAAATAATTAGCATTAGGTCCTCAACGTGACCTGTATCCTGTATTTATTTCATTATGAAGTTATCATCCAGCTTGCTGCTCTATATTTAAATAGGTAAATCAATCGTTTAAAACATAACATACGCCTGTAATCCCCGAAGAGTTAGGCAGAGGTGTACACAATAGTACACCCACATTTCACCAGTTATATTTAAGTCCCATTTAATTAATTCAATAGGAGGTGAACCCATTGCCATCAACTGGGCACAAATCCCGACACCGTGGCTTAGCAGGCAAAAACAAAAAAAAAAATAAAAAAAAATTGAGAAATTTACCCAATCCGGGAAGCGAACCCAGGACTTCATGCTCAGCAGTCGCGATTGCGACCACTAGACCAACGAGGTAGTCATATTTAAATAGATAAATCAATCATTAACGTTTGAAAACATGGACACGAACAGAACATGGACATCAACCTTACTGCCCTGTCGGTGCAAGTGGGACTGAGCGTGGGGCCCAGGGCCTGCAGTCTCGACATAGATAGCGACAAAAATCGGTCGTTAAGTCATAACGATGTCAAATTTCTTTAATAGATTTTCAACCTTAAGGTTTCGAAATAAAGTTGAAAATCTATTAAAGAAATTTGACATCGTTATGACTTAACGACCGATTTTTGTCGCTATGTATGTCGAGACTGCAGCCCCTGGCTTCGATTCGTAGGTTTGGAAAAACGCAGGATTTATTGCGCCTAATCTCGCTCCGTAGAGGTCGGATTGCTGTCTCACCAAATTATGAGAGAGGGTTAAAGATTGTACACTTGTATTTGAGCACAAACTTTTGTTTTATATTATTCGTCGTTGCTGAGATTGGCCGCCTAGACCGGAAAAAGGGGGAGGTCAGGCAAAATCCTCCAAAGTGCTACTATCATGACACGCAAGACATGATGTAACAATCATGGAAGCCACGGTTTTAATCAATTACACCCTTTATTGACTTTGACTTGACTTACTTTGCTCTGAATGAAATACTTCGGTTAAAGTTAGATACGCCAGGAGTCTTCAACTTATCTAGTTAACACATGGCATTTAAGGGTTCTAAAAGCGATACGACGACGTTCGACTTAAGTACTTAGTTCTGCCATACCCCCACTCAAGTTAAATTGACATTCAAATCACTTCATTTATTAAATTAGATTTGGGAGGAATGTAAAGATACTACCGAAAATCGTTCATCACCATAAGGGCTTGCTTATTTTCTGCTCATTGCAAGAAAGATAGCCAAACTTAAGTGGCAGTGGGCAGGGCACATTGCTCGCAGAATGGATGGCCGATGGGCCCGAAAAGTTCTGGAGTGGCGACCGCGAACCGGAAGACGTTGCGGTGGACCGATGACCTGGTGAAGGTTGCAGGGATCCGCTGGATGCGAGTCGTACGGGACCGGTCAATGTGGCGATACTTGGGGGAGGCCTATGTCCAGCAGTGGACGTCTTTCGGCTGAGATGATGATGCAAGAAAGATTCTGCTATCCCAATTCAGCATTAAACATTGTATCGTTGAATAATATATTCAGCCTTTTTCTTTACATGTCAGACCGTATTTTAAATGCTACAGTCTCTCTCTCTTCTTCAAACCTCGGCCACCCAATGCCGAGTGTAGATCTCTTCCAAATCGCTCCAATTTTAGCGGTTTTGTGTCATGGGTATCCATTTTCTTCCGGCCACTTTAATGAGATCGTCTGTCCACCTCGTCGGTTGTCTTCCCACAATTCTCCATCCCGTCCGTGGTCTCCACTCCAGCACTTTATTCCCCCATCTTCCATTCAGTCTATGACATAATTATATGGCCCGACCATGTCAACTTTATTTTTGCTATCGCTTCTGCTGTGTCATGTGCTAATACTACACTGGCAGATTCTAATTTAATTTAAGAAACAAAACGGTCAGACCATTTAAAGGTTTAAGGTAGAGATTTCAGTAGACTAAGTAATTTACATGGTTTTCTATGCAACAATCTGCTCAGTGTCGTAGTTTCAAAAGGTATTATGTATCCTGCCTGAATAGAGGAAAAAAGAAATGACGAAGATGGCTTCGTCAGTTTTAATAAAAGACTTGACTGTACCTACTATGAAAGTCCATGAATATTCAGTGTTTTACTTGATTCAAAAGAGTTAAAGATTATTTGCTATCGACCCGCCCTTGCTTCGCACAGCGCCACCTATCGGGTCCAAAACGATATCTAATGTAGCCTATATTTTAAGTTAAGCATCTAGCAGTAGAGCGGTGAAAACTGCGTTTAAAGCCATGCAGTAGTTTTTGCGAGGTGCGCGTACAAACATACAGACAGAAAGACAGACAGACAAAAATTCTAAAAACTGTTGTTTTGGCTTCTGTTGCATAAAGACCCCCATATTTTTTTTTCAAAGTAACGACATCTCACAATAATATTAGCAAGTGTTCATTGAAACATCAGCAATCACTGGTATATTCCGTGGTGATGATAAAGGTTGTTAAATAAACCACGTGATTATAAATTGGTCAAAGATAAAAAATAAGATTAGAAACGTGAGTATTTTTCCAACCTTTGTCAATGAAACAAGTTCACAACAAACAACAACAAGTGCCAACAAAAAAGACACGCAATACTTTGCTTATAATTATGTTGTGACACTTTTATAGCGACAAAAAATTAAAAGATTATGCTGACACGGTTTGATCATGAATATTTTTTTTTTGTTTGATGTTTAGGTTTCCTCACGATGTTTTCCTTCCGAGCTCGTGGCTAAATAATTACAGCCTCTCGGATCGATCTTTAGGTTAAGCCGTGCTTGCCTAGGTTGGTCTGTTGATAAGTGAACACCCATTACATACCGAGTTTCCTCTGTGCCGCGGAAACCACGTTAAGCCGTTGGTTCCGGCTGCCATTTGTAGACCTTTGACAGTCGTTATAGGTAGTCAGTGGCTCAAAAAGTCTGTCCAACGGGTATCGTATTACCTAGCACTAACTGGGTTGTGGAGGTCAGATAGGCAGTCGCTCCATGTAAAATACGGGTATTCAGCTGCATCCGGTTAGACTGGACGCCGACCCTAACATAGTTGGGAAAAGGCTGGGCAGATGATGATTTCCTCAAGATGTTTTCCTTCACGGAAGCAATTGAAAATTATACAATACGCACATGAATCCGAAAAAAAAGAGGTGCGTGTCTAGGGTTCGAACTCGAGACCTATGGACCTGGTAGTCCGACGGTCACACCACTAGGCTTGGGCTACCACTGCTGATCATGTTGAGAGGATGAATGTAAGGCTACTCACAAAAGGTATATCATAGGCAGGTGCGATTAGAACGAAAGGTCAGTATATGTCACACCACCTTATTAGTCACCACCTTATTGGTCTTCAGGAAGGTCAGGTGCGTATTAGTATTCACAACCAGTATGTGTTTATGAACGTAGAGGAAACAAAAGTAGTATGTGAGAGGCCAGAGGTGTGCTAGAGGCCTTTTATATTTTCTGCCTACCTCATGGAAAAAGTCGTGAATGTACGCATGAAAGTGATAGATTTAGGGAAATTTTAAAAATATAAATACGTTTGGCAAAATCAGTTGGTTGAAACACAATCTCAAGTTAACCCATATAGATAAAACTGAAAAATTGCACCGCGAAATAATCTAAATAACTTTTTACGCAACGCTCGAAGATATTGTCATGAAATTGGTTCTAGTATTTACCTACCATTATTGGAATCTTACACCAAAGTGTATAACATGTATTGAACATTTATTTTGTTTAAGAATCTGCTAAATATTATAAAAAAACCTTAACAATTTCCAAAAAAGGGACGAAATTAAGACATAAACCAAGTACCTAAATATATACAATAACGACAATTGAACACTCAGGCGACAAAGTATTGCTGTTTGTGTACACGAGCTGGGCATTAGTACATAGTGAGTTTAAATGTTTTTAAATGCACCCACGATACAGGAGTAATTCCTAGTGAAGGGCAACGTTTTATTTAAAGGAAAGAGAAGAGAAAGTACCTACTCCACATCGCTGTCATCCGGGAACGTGCCCAAAAGACTTGCAGCAATGCCACGCTGTATGGCAATACCAACATTATAATTCAACACTTGTTATGTTTACTGTTTGTAATAATTGTGCTCTCGAAAACTTGTACAAAGTTTCAGAACTGTCAGTAAGGCGAACAAAATAATAAACGATACCAATATACTCGTAAATGTCTGAAATAATGTAAATAATGTTTATTGTTATTGCCATGTTTAATAAGGTTATAAACCATTGACATCAATATGGGTGTGGATGCCGTGCTAAGAATGTACGAGTATCTATTATTATGTGTAACCAAAGATTTGTATAGTCTGAAAGAAAATTTGTATGGCCTGAAAGATTTGTATGGAACAAATATTTGTATGGCCTAAAGGTAGTTGTTCCGGGTCTCGCTGTTTGTGTAAGTGAGCTTAAATGTAAGTAAACTCACCTACGATACAGGAGAAATTGAAAAAAAATGTGGCAACGTTTCATAAAAAAAAAAATCTTGTCCTTCTATAAAATGTATTATATTAAATTGATTTTCATTTACAAAGTATCAATCAACTTCATCTTTATTGAAGCAGACGACAGGACACAATAACTACATTTTTAGACAAAGGGTGTGGCATATATTAAAATTTATTCTCATCACTCCGTGAACGTAATGAAGGTACGTAAACTGTGGGGAGTAATTTAAATATCTGAGGAAACAAAACTCACAAAGTAGCTAAATTTCAAATTTCTTAGTTATTATTTTGAAATATTTAACATAATACGAGAGCAGCGGTGGCCCAGTGGTGGCGGCCCCGAGTTACGAGCAGTAAGTCGTGGGTTCGAACCCAGCCAGGCGCATTACTTTGTGTAATTTATTTCATCACCACTGCTCTCAAAACGGTGAAGGAAAACATCGTGAGGAAACCGGCATGTCCTAGAACCAAAAATTCGAAGTCATGGGACATCTACCAACCCGCACTGGGCCCGCGTGGTGGATTATAGTCATTCCTTCTCACAGACAGGAGGCCTGTGTCCAAGCAGTGGGAACATTATAGGCTGATTATGCAACATAATACCTTCCTTACAGGAACATTCTGAAGATCTAAACAGAACAATATTTATTCAAAGACTCCATAAAAATCTACTTGTTCTAGTTTTCTTGTAGTTGCTACGTATTTATGTGTAGGTTTAAGTCCAACGAGGCTTTGCAATAAAAAGTTTTGTATATTTTTTTAACTTTTTCCATTAGAGCGGATTCCCCGGAGTGAGGCGGCGGCCGTTCGCGTGAGAATGAGCAATTTCCTCCCGACCGCCACGATTTCGATCTGACTTCCTGTCTGGGCAGCGATTTTAAAATTTATAGAATCGCTTTACATGAAATTGAAAATAAGAACAAAGGTGGGTCGTGTGTGGTGGAAGAAGCTATATTTTTATGGACGGTTGCTCGTGATCTGAATATTCATTATTCGTTTCTTATTTCACGATTCAAAAATACAACATTCCTCATTCATGAGACCGTTTTTCAACGTTCGTGAAAAAGAAAATGTAAAATACGTTGGATTTTAAGAGAAAGAAATGAATTTCAGAATGAACTACGTAGTCGACGTTCACTAAAATTGGAACCCATTCTTCAACATTAAGATATAGAAGCAATTTTTATAGCTGCGCTGGCCTTAGTTGGTGCTTTCTGAAGTCTGTAAATCAGGGTGATTGGAGATCGAAGCCGTAAGTCTCTATTGGCTGAACAATGCGTCGTTGGAATAACGAACTCAATTGTATTAAGTCAGTTGCACCTGAGCGGAGCGAGCTTTTTCGTAACGATGCTCCTTTAGTTTTATTGAATGACGTGTACGGAGTCTGGAGTTACTTTGCGGAATGAACTTAGATGTTGTGTTGTTTGCAGGAAAATGTCTTTCTTATCATCATTTATGGTTATAAAGGGTGTAACAAGACCCTTAACGAAGCCGAACAAAAACCACTTGTTCTCCCCGTCATTGAAATCATTTTGTTGTTCTAGCTAGACCATACCTAGGAACCTTCTAGTTACAAAAATTTCTGAAAAAGTTGAACAATATCTCCATATAATATACAACATGTAACATAATTAACGCACATCCTGATATTAGTTTGTTCAGAATCGTTTACTGAATCGATTTCTATAATTTTTATTATAGGTTTTTTTTTTCCCAAAAATAATTAAAACTACGTAAATTACAGTAAAAACTCGTTAACTCGTTTCTAACGCGAGCGAATACCTACTAGGCTAACAAGACCCTCATACCTACGTGTGCGACAGACTGTCGCACACGTAGGTATACGTGTGCGACAGTCGTTCGTGGATTTGTACTGTGACCACAACATTCTTCCGGAATTAGTATAACTAAATCAATCAATAATCAATGCTCATATATGTTTAACTAAAAATTCAGTGTATGTATTATGATTATAACATAATATACTAATTGGGTTGTCTGAGGGTGTGCGTTAATTACGTTACATGTTGTATATTGTTTCTTTCCATATCAAAACAATATCTCCATATTGTCAAAGTTCCAACTTTTTCACAAGTTTTTTTAAATACATGTTTTTAATGTAAGATTTTTACTTAAAACACCTTCGACCACCACGACCCCCGTACTATTCAATGCATCCATCAGCACAATGTTTTGAGTGCGTTACATTGAGTCCTACCGTAAAACGTGCTTTTTCATCCCAAAATAAAGTCGTTTCCCAGCAATATTTTTGTTACTTAGTTGCATTATTAAGTTACTTAGTTTGGTGTACCTACATAATGTTTGGTTGACGTAGAAGAGTTTATAAAACATTAAAAGGCATAAAAAATACCATAATACGACACGTTCATCAGAAAGTTTGCAGGCTTTGCCGATGCATCTAAATTTTATCCCTATATGGGGAACTTTTCTTTGGAGGAGCTCGTGGCTAAGTAATAACAGCCGCTCGGATCGATATTTAGGTTAAGCCGCGCTTGCCTAGGTTGGTCTGTGGATGGGTGACCACCCATTACATACCGAGTTTCCTCCGTGCCTCGGAAAGCACGTTAAGCCGTTGGTCCCGGGTGTCATTTGTAGATCTTTGACAGTCGTTATAGGTAGTCAGTGGTCCAAAAAGTCTGACAACCAGTCTTACCAAGGGGTATCGTATTACCCAGTACTAACTGGGTTGTGGAGGTCAGATAGGCAGTCGCTCCATGTAAAATACTGGTATTCAGCTGCATCCGGTTAGACTGGAAGCCGACCCCAACATAGTTGGGAAAAGGCTAGGTAGATGATGATGGGGAACTTTTCTTTAACTTTTCGAAAAACTAAATATTATACGTGCTCATTTATTTAGTTGAGTTTATGATGGCTAAGCAATATGATATAGTACCAAGTTCACTGAGGGTCTACCACTTTTCACCCTTATGCCTTAAGTGATAAGATTGAAAAGTGGTCGACCGTCCGTAGATTCGGTAGTACAGTCACGAGCACCAATATGTAAACACTTAACAACTGTTAAAAGTGTTTTTCTCCTACTGTTCTGATTTAAATTTCATTTTATTACGAATATAGTATTCTGGAACTCATATTTTTATGAAAAAGATATTATCTTCAACTTACATTCGTTATTTGTTGCTTTTAAATTTAGGAAAGTGGATACATATTGGTGCTCGTGACTGTACGTGCGACGACGATGTTGCATCACCTTAGGTTAAGCCCAGCGAAGCAAACCTCAACAAGAATAGAATAAAAATCGCAAAAAATGCCTCATTTGCCAAACAATGGCGGTCCCCTGGTACAAAACAAACATAAGATAACAAAGTTATACTTACAATAACGAAACCATTCATAACTTTGAAGTATGGTAAATATTTGATTTCTGTCTCAGTTTATCTTAACAAGATAGCCAAAGTTTTTAGAACTGTAACGTTATTTAAGATAGTCCACGTTCAATTTCCTCTTTTTTTAAATTAATTTGTTAGAGAAAACAATAACTTTTCTTGAAATGTATAGCCAAGAAATGTAATCAATTATTTTCATTGAAAAATTGTTTAAATCGTAGCCTTCTTGTTCTTCTTTGATTGCAATTCAGATGAGAGAATATCGATCAGTAGCGAAGGGTTAAGAGGTAAGCCGGAGTACATGTCTTCATTGTGATTTTATTATTTGTCTATGGAATACTGATTGCGCGTTTTCAAAGGGAAGCCGGTAGGAATCGAGTTGTATTGTACCTTCGCCACTGATATCGATAGAATCTAGAGTTTAAAATCAGCAAAATCTTCCAACTCATTTAATTTAGTAGAAACAGCAGCAGATATTTTATTAAAATGGAACTCATTGGCGAGTTTCAAAATTTCATCAAAGTCCAGAAATGAAAAAGACTTCGTTGGTCACAAGTTCGTTCGATTCGAAAGTTGAACGGGTCCGGTTCGACCCGTACCGTGATTGCACTCCGTCTTGAAAATTTCGAGCAAATACTTTACAAAAGTTTGCTAAAGTTTTGGAACGCACGATGAGACTTTAAATGAAATATTACTTGTGGGTCAGTTCGTCGGTTCGCTTAGTTCGTTTTGTACTGAATTGTTAGTGTAGGTATCTTCATAGTAGCCGCTTACTTCCGTTATGCATCACATAGTCGGGTTGGTGACATCAAAAATAATATTATATGTCGAATATGTCAGGATTTACTTCGTTAGGCTCGTACATCATGTGGGTAGACGATGGGTTTCGTGCTATGAAAACACACTGGGTGCGATACACTGTTTCTAGCAAAACTAACAAATTACTTGAGATTACAATTTAACACAAAAAAACGGGGCACAATGAATTGGGTACAGTTCCAAGACGACTCAACTCCGTCGCGATCAGACATTGACTGTCGCCCTCGCCTCGAGCTGGACATCAGGGCTCTGTGCACGCTGTGTTGTATCTGGTAAGTAGGCCGCGTGATGTCACCACTGCCCACAGGCGCGCTTTCCAATTCATTTTTATGTCCGTACTAACGACCGGATCCGACATTTATAATAATTTACTTAATTTTCTCTCATCATAATAAACAGTAGGTACAGGGTCAAATTATCACTACAATGAAAATGGTGTCTGTGTTTGGTAAAACCTGTATTACAGATCACATTTATCAATTATCAAATATTTGTTGTAGATAATAAGGCCGTGCCGCATATCAGTGGTAACTCTTTGACCACTCTTAGGATAAGAGGCCAGATTACAGGTACTTGTAGACGTCCGGGCCAAATACCGTACATATTTATTGCTTCATTGTTTCTCTCTAGCTTATCAGATAAAACATTGCCTGATACACGACACAATATATTTTTCATTGTTTTGAGTAGATAATCAAACTGATTTAGAAATGCCGTCACGCTAATTAATGTTTTATTCTGTAATTAACTTCTAAGAATTTCTTATCTACTTTCCGCCTAGGAAATTACATCACTGAAATATTTTACTCCGTTATCGATGTTGTGTAGATAAAGATAAGGTAAAGTTAGATCCGTATTCCACTATAAAGGGTGTAAATAAACCCTTAACGAAGCCGAAAAGTACTTGTTCTCCCCGTCTTTGCGATCATTTTTTTGTTCTAGACCATACCTGGGAACCTTCTAGTTACGGAGATAATGGGGGTCAAAGTTCCTGCGTTTTCGGAAGTTTTTTTTTTAAAATACGTGTTTTTAATGTAAGATTTTTACTATACACACCTCTACGACCCCCGTACTATTCAATCCATCCATCAGCACAATGCTTTAAGTGCGTTCCATCGAGTTATACCGTAAAACGTGATTTTTCACCCCGAAAAAAAAGTCGTTTCCCAGCAATAATTTTTGCGTGAATTTTCTTAGTTTGATGTACAGAATGCTTAGTTGACGGCTTCGTGAAGGGTCTGTTTACACCCAGTATGTCACGCGTCCCGTGTGCCGTTGCTGTAACTTGTGACTTTCTCCAAAGTAGCCACTACCCTAGTACCTAAAACAGCAATTCATGCAAAAGTATTGCATGTATTGTCACCAGCGACTAAGGTGTTGTTGGTGTTCCTGTTTTGTAATTCATCAAGTTTTAAGCCTGGACGAAAAGTATATTCTTCCTCGAGGCTACCATTCGCCCATCTGTCAAGTTCACATCTTTACAAGTGTGATCGAAATAGCGGTAATGAAAACCGCAAACAATCTATACGAGGTAGCTTCAACATAATTTAATTATAAACATAAATATAGAAACCTTTGTGAAATATTTCGAGCCGTTTGGGGTTGTAACTCTTGGGCCGAGTGCTCATAGCGTGTTTAAGGAAATTTCGAAACGCCTAGTTAACGCTTCCCGTAACCCAAGGGCTGGCTTTTACCTTGGCCAGACGTTAAGTGTTGCCATACAACGTGGCAAACCTGCCAGTCTCTTGGGTACATTACCAGCTGACAGCGTTGAGGAGGAGTTTTTCGATGTCCTTTTATAGTTTTTTGTTAGTTTATTTAATAGTTTTTAATTAATAATGTATATAGATAGTTTACTCTACTTAACAAATAAATCCTTTCGCATTCACTTGTACATAATAAAACAAATTTAAAAAAATGTTTAATGACGGCGCGGTTGGCGCTGTGGCTGAGCGATTGGCTGCTGGATGGCCTACAGGTAGTTGTTCCGCGTCTGGCTGTTTGTGTATGTGAGTTTAAATGTTTGTAAACGAACCCACGATACAGGAGAAATTCCTAGTGTGGAGCAACGTTATTAAAAAAAAAATGCTATAGTAATCTTAGGTTATCTGCATCAAGTGTTCATAAGTATAGGTGTAGCGTAACACAAATAAAACCGATGTCTGAGTCATATTACGTGAATTCACTAATCATTCGAATAACCTCAAAAACAATTTCCTGTGAATCATTATGTTATTAGCTATATTAGTCAATCGTAGGAAACATAATGACAACTCGTTATCTACTGATTCTATTATTGTTTTGCAGATACACGTGTTACAGTTAATGCTCAGATAGATAGATAGACATTACATTGCATTTGATGCGTATTTTAGTTGAAAATTAGATCGACCTTTTGTCTTCAATTTTCTAGAATGAAATATCTTCGTCTTTCTTTCATACAAAATAACATCACGCCTTTGGGGATTCCAAAGGGTTAGGCAGAGGTGTACATAATAATACCTACACCCACATTTCGCCAGTTATGTTTAAATCCCAGGTAATAGGGGGCGATGCTGTTGCTATCAACCGGGCAAAAATCCAGACTCCGTGGTAGCTGCTGAGAAATAAAACTCAATAATATTTTGCCCAACCTGGGAATCGAACCCAGGACCTTATGCTCAACAGTCGTGCTTGCGACCACTACACCAACGAGGCAATCATGTCCTTTTCATTTACTTACGTGTTTATTGTGATGCGTTCACAAGTAACCGAAATGACATAAGTACCTAATTGTGAAAAGTAGCATTGCTGGTGCCACCTGCAAGCGGGAAAGTGTACGATAGCATATCCGCATGGGACTAAAAATACCATGTTCTGCTGTAAAAGTCACAATTGTCTGTGAAATTATTACAGCTACACACAAAATACAATTAATGTTATCTCAAAGATTGACGACTCATTCAAAAGGCATAAAGGCACAGGTTACTTTTATTCATTTTTAGGGTTCAAAAGGAACCCTTGCAGGACCGCTTTGCCTGTCTGTCTGTCGAAGCCATTTTTATTAGGAACCCGTGAAGGTATCAAGTTGAAATTAATATCGAAATAGTCAAATCTACGGTCTCTTCTAGCTGTGAAAAAAAAAAATTAACTTGTAAGTCAACGCGATCAAAAGATAGGTTTATATTTTGCGATTTCACAGGGGAATCAAAACTTACAGGTACTTCCCGTTGACCTTGAATCATGAAATTTGGCAAGAAGCAATATCTCACAGCACATGTAAAGGAAAAATCTGTAAACCGAAAATATGTAGTATAATAACAAAAAAACTGAATTTTATACGGAACCCGGTGCGCGAGTCCAACTCGCAGTTAGCGGGTGTTTTAATACACAAATTTTCTTCCTAACAGAGCCATACCTGCAGCAACACAAACATGCAAACAACCCCTCCAATAAGCTGCTAGATAAACAAAGTGATATCCAACAACTCCGCCAAGTCTAATTCAAACACTAAAACTCAAACTATAAGTCATCCTTAATACCTAAGTAAGTAGGTATTTGTCTTTGAATAGAACTAGGAGAGCATACGGCTATAAAGTTTCCACCAATTAATATTTGCTGAAGGTACTTTAGTAGTTTCAGAACTTAGCTGCAGTTCCAAAGTGCAGAGAGGCAAACACACAGATCTCTAATTAAATGCCTTTACGATATATTGATGCTAGGAATGGGAATGTTTTGATATTTATCGTAATGTCGCAGATATTATATATTTGATTCTCTTGGGCACATTACCAGCCGACAGCGTCGAGGAGGAGTTTTTTGATGCCCTTTTGTAGTTTGTTGTTAGTTTATTTATTTTAGGTAATTTAATAGTTTTTTATTAATAATGTATTTAGTTAGTTTATTCAAATTAGAAGATAGTATATTAATATTTTAGTCTCAGTTTCGAAAAAGCTCTCTTAAGCTTTGATGTCGGATTATCCGTTTTTTTTAGTCAGCGCTTATTATCCCACTCCTGGGCAAACGCCTTCCCCATTCGTTCCACTTCTCACAATGATGTGCTTCTTTTCTCCAATTCGTGAGGAATCCATCGAAGACGTCCCGCCATCTTCTCCTCGGTTTGCCGCGAGTCCACGACCCCGTCTAGCTGTCTCAGGACTCCAGTCTTGCGATATTGGGGCCCACAGCTGTGCCGATCAATTTATCAGTAATGTACAAAAATGGAGTAAAGATTTGAAGTAATCGAAAACAAATAAAAATTAGTCATGTTAATTTATAAGGAAAATGTTGGAAATTATGGCATTGGATACTGCCCGAGTCCGTAGTATTATCCAATATCTACGTAACTAATGTAATTTGGTGGTATCTATTCTCTTTATCGAAAACTACATACATACATTGATAGCTTTTGCCATCAACTTCGTCCGTTCTTTCTTAGTAACCTTTACTTATAAAATGAATTCACAACTTAATGATTTCCTAATTAGTTCTGTGCAACTGCATACTATTCCCGATCGCATCAGTGCTTATCATAACGCAAGGTAACAACTAAAAAAACAATAGATTTTTCATTCAATTTCTCAGTAGCAGCCACGGTGTCTGGATTTGTGCATACCCGATCGATGGCAATATTCTCGCATAACTGACGAAATGTGGGTGTAACTTACACCTGTGCCTACCCTTTAGGACATATAGGTGTGCGGTTATACCAATTGCCTTTCGGCGGTGACAGTTTTTTTGGACATTCTTTTGGTGAAAAAGTTTCCAATGGACAGAATTATTGCTTAGAAACGTAAGTAATTCGATGGACCTTTGAGTAAAAGTACTTTCCTTTAATTTATAAGTTAAATTTCATGGTTTTCTTTTATTTAGTTTATCATGTTTGTTAGAGAGATTTGATTCTTACGATTGACTTTATCGATTGATGGCATAAAAGCCTGTTATTTTTTTCGGATTTTAGCCGGTTCGATTCCCGGTTGTGGCAGGCGAATCTTCGAAAATATTTGAATGCAGATTTGTTTCTTTTTAAAAATAAAGGAATGTTTCCTTTGAGTAAAATTTGCTATCACTAGTATTCAGAGTACTTTCGCTCCAGGTGAGGTTGAAAAATTCCAAACTGTATAGTAGATAGATGACTCACATGAAGTCGCATCGTATTTAGTTATTAATGAAAACTATGATTCACTGATGTGCGTAGGTAACGAGACACACGAAACAGATTAAACAAATACCTATAGCGAAGCGTAATATAGCTTAATCTAATGTGTTGTGTTGTATAAATGCGATGTACGAGTACGTGTCACTTCCGGTAATGATAAATATGACACACAGGTATATGTAGAAGAGAAAATGACGAGAAAGGGGGTGCCTACGAAAATGACGAGTAATAGAGAAGTATGGAAGAGGAAGACATGCTGCGTTGACTGGGCTAAGAAGAAGAAGAGATTGGGATAAGGGCAGAAGAATAACGATAATATTAATAATATCACTTTTGATGCTGAAAGCAATGTGTGATTCACGAAATGGGACGTTAACATAACTAAAAGGTGTAAATAGACCCTTAACGAAGCCGAAAAGCACTTGTTCTCCCTGTCTTTGCGATCATTTTCTTGTTCTAGACCATACCTGGGAACCTTTTAGTTACGGAGATATAGGGGTTCAAAGTTCCAACATTTTCCCATTTTTTTAAAATACATGTTTTTAATGTAAGTTTTTTTACTTTAAACACCTCCACGACCATCAGCACAATGCTTTGAGTGCGTTCAATCGAGTCCTAGCGTAAAACGTAATTTTACACCCCAAAAAAAAAGTCGTTTTCCAGCAATAATTTTTGCGTAAAGTTACTTAGTTTGATGTACAGAATGCTTGGATGCCGGCTTCGTGAAGGGTCTGTTTACACCCTGTATATACAGTATGAGATACACAGCTATTTTTCATAAGTCTTATTAATTGTAATGTCTGTTCCTATTTTAAACGATAGCATCGTTATTTTCATGGGAGTTGAGTTAAAACCCAAACTACTACTAGAGTATATTAATTAACAATTTTACACAAACCCTAGTACAAATATTTAATCAGTGTTGTAGCATCAATAATGCCGTGTTGACGTCAATCATGTGCATACATACAACTAATTACGTGTCTGAAGTGTAATTACTGTGATGTGCATTCAGCCGTGAATATCTGACAGAGGTTAACCAATAATAATAGAGATACTAGATTAACTGTAAAATTAGTTTCAATTTTCATCATAAATCTATTTAGGTAAATATTTTTCTTAGTACTCGTATATCACACGAAGTCAATCATAGCAGGTAAGTATTTTTCGTAGGTAAATATTTTTCTTATATCACACGAAGTCATAATCAGCCTATAATGTTCCCACTGCAGGGACACACGGCCTCCTCTCTCTGAGAGGGAATGGGCTGTAATCCACAACGTGGGCCCAGTTCGGGTTGGTAAGTCAATCATATTTTGTATTAAAAGAACACGTACGATAAAAAAGGTACGGTACAGTCAACGAAAAAGTTGATTAACACTTCAGTTTCTTAAATTAATCTTAATTTACAAGAACAATAAATGTTATCAAAATCGGCGAAGAAATAAATGTAAGTACTGTAAAAAGAAAGTAAAATTTGTATCATTGCAGTATTATGATGACATGAAACGCTGAAATAAAATATATCGGTTAATTTTGTGTCAATTTAGATGATGTGTAAAAGTGATAATCTTAATCGACTTCTGTATCTGACAAGCAAGAATTCTTGGAACTATTAAGAGTGTTAACGTCTTACGGCATTTTATACAAACTTTCTAGTTAATCTTTTTCCAAATGACTGAACCGATATTAATGAAACTTCGTACTCATAAGCAGGATACTTAAGTCTAAAAACTTGACAGAGAACTTTTCGAAATTGTTTTTTTGAAAAAAAAGATAATTGGAAATTTCTGTTTCTATAGAAAATCTAAAATCGGTCTAATTTAGCTGTAACACTATTTTTCGAAAGTGTTCTCTGTCAAGTTTTTAGATTTATGTATCCTGCCTATGTGTACGAAGTTTCATTAAAATCGCGTCAGTCATTTCGAAAAACAATCAGTTGAAAGTTTGTATGAAATGCCGTAAGACGTTAAAGAATCAAAGGACTTATTTCGGTGCCTTAAACAATGCAAGAGCAAGCTTTGAGAACGTCAATAACTTCTCAAGACAAAGGCGTCACAGAAAATGCTCGTTAATTTTCACTAGAAAAATGACGGGAGGTCGAGGGAACTGTGTTTCACAATAAATCTGGTACATAATGTTAAATGTGCGACCCAGGGTGCCTCTGAGGGCAATATGGATGGAGCACATAAATTCTTCTTTGCATCAGTGATGCTGGCCGCATATGATGGCGGTTTGAGCGTTAAAGATGTCCGCCGTTTGTCTTGCCTTCCACGCCTTATGAAAATTACAGCCGACGAATTTCTGAGTAAGTACCTACTGGGGAAGTAGAATTGGAGTTTGTGACCGAACATGATTTAGTTGTAAGTTTCTTTATAAGGCATTTATTTTATTTATTTCTTTAGATGGTTATATAATTTTAATCGTTTATTTTTTTTTTCTTTCCGCACGCAAAATACACGCTTGGACTTGGAGTTGCGAACACCAGCCAGTAAGTCCATCAACCCCGACAGAATACTTACACACAGTTAAACATGCGAGTACAATACAATACAATAATATTATAATATCATATATCATTTAATATTATACACTCTTTTGACATTTCTATTCGTGAATATCAACTTCACACGAATCGTTACCTTTATCTAACTAAATGAAACTGTGAAAGATAGTTCATGTTTATCATTTTTTATGCGAGATAGTATTATTTTAATTCCATTCATTTCTTGTCGTCAAGTGACAGAGTTATAAAAAAAAAATAGTCCTCACTCTGCTTTTGCTATTACCGTAGGCATATCTACCATTTTTCATTAATAAAACTCATAATCTTTTAATCTTATCAATAATGAGTCATCCGATATTAGCAATGATAAACCGACGATACAAGGAATATAAGGTTTGCAAACATATAAATACCCTTTACGGTGCTTTGTATCTTATCTGAAACAGTTTACGTATCATTTTCCTAGTAACTCTAGGTATTGATAAAATATCAGACACACAAAACTCATTCATCTCCACACTCAAAATCAAAGCAGATAAGCAATTATTCCGTTAATGCTTATGGGCATGCGTTAGTTACAGGCCAACACGTCATTAGTACCTTATAGGGTTCCGTACCCGAAGGGTAACCAACGGGACCCTATTACTAAGCCTCCGGTGTCCGTCCGTCCGTATGTCTGTCAGCGGGCTGTATCTCATGATCCTTAATAGGTAGACAGTTTCACCGAATGTGTATTTCTGTTGCTGCTATAACAACAATAAATTAAAAAAATAAAGGGGGCTCCCCTACTACGATGATACGGAACTCTCGATGTGCGAGTTCGACTTGCACTTGACCGGTTTTTTTATTGGAATCTGTATCTTGTTACTGCTAGCTACCTTTTAATTAACGATGAGTAAAAATAAAATGCTCTGTCCGACCGGCCACGGTATGCGCTGGCCTTTACAAAAGATTTGAACATAAAAAGTACTGCTTTGTGTTCCGCCTGTGATAACAGATATGAGTTTGATTGCGACGGATATCCAGAAACTACATATCGACTAAAAGATGCAGAAGCGAAAAAAAAATGGAGATGTAAGGTGTGTATTAGAAATAAAAAATATTCTAATACCGACGGAGCTTCCAATATTACCGTACGAAAGAAGCAGAATTATATTAAAACACCTTCGCCAATAAAACAAACATCGAAGACAAAGAAAGATGTAGTCGATGATACGTCGAAAAGTCTGTCTTCAATTCAACGTAGCACAAAATTATTTGACTCTCACATACTTACCGACTGCGAATCGCCTGATGAGTCATATACTACTCCCAATAAACTATCAAGGAGTGTTGACAGAACGGTAACTGACTTGGTGTCAGTCTCAGAAATGAAGGATACAATAGCTCAACTTACACTTCAGTTAGAAAGCACAGAAAATGAACTGGGAAATATATTGCTAGAAAATACCGAACTACATAAACAAATAAAAAAGTTATGTACAGAAAATAATACTTTAAAATCCTTATGTCATTCTTCCTCTATATTCGGATATCCGGGTACAAGCTACAAGAAAAAGAAGCAAGCCCTGTCACAACAACACTACGTGCATTCTACGCCATCCTCTCCATCGTCATCCACATTGAACGTTGAAGCTACTGATCACGTAAATATATTACGCCTGCAACAGGAAATCCTAACCCTGCAACAGCAATTAAGGACTGCAGAAAAAGAAATTCTAACTCTTAAAGAACGTATTACATTATTGATACAGAGTCAGAATACCTGCGAACTTTCCATTGAAGAACCGAAACGGAATACGGCTAGTGTTAAAACTCAAGCAGGCAAGCAAGTATAAAATCTGATTTCTGGGAAGAAAATACATATTTTTGGTACTCAACGTTGCGTTGGCTTAGCTGCCGCCTTATTACACTCAAGTGTAAATTCACAATATGAAAATTATCAACTCGTTGCTCAAACTAAACCAAACGCACCATGTAGCGAAGTAACATCCAACTGCAGAAATGTAAAATTAACAACAGACGATAAAGTTGTAATTTGTTTAGGTGAAAATGACCGTAGCATAAATATTATCTTGTCTCAATTGAAAAATATATTGGATATATTTAGTTGTAATACTGTAATTGTATTAAATGTCGTAAAAAATGTATTCCTCAATGTCAATAAATTAAACAATTCTATAAAAAATGTATGTAGTAAGTATAAAAAATGTCACTTTGTAAAACAAATAAGCACCGAATTGTCTGATATGTGTAAGTCAATTAATTTTGTTATAGATTGTAATGACTATAATGATAAATATTTGAACCCTACTGAAATTCGAAAGAGAATAGCAAGTGGCAAAACAAGTTTCAAATTGAGCATTGGTATACATGAAACAAAAAAAGGGACAATTTCCTACTACTTTAAGAAACAAAGTCGCATTGAAACTGTTAAGCATTCTAAAAGCAATAACTTTACGGAATCCAATACGAAGGTTAGGAAAGGAATTATACCGTACTATTTTCCTGTTATAAATAAGAGAGACTCATTTTTTCGTACCTAAAGCCACCAACTAATCGCACTATTTTAAAATATTACATCAAAATATCGCCAGTGTTCTATCCAAACAAGGACGAAAGGACTAAAGGACTAAAGGACGATAATAATGACCCAGATGTAATATGCCTATCTGAAACTTTTATAAAAAAAGGTTTGGACAATTATGTAAAAACAAATAATTATGTAATGGCTACTAACTTCTGTAGAGAACAACAAAGGGGTGGCACTTGTATATTAGTAAAAAAGAGCTAAATTATAAAGAATTGTCAATAGTTAAAAACTACGCCACTCAAAATACGTTTGAAGCCTGTGGAATAGAATTAATGTGTGGTAAATTAGTTATTATATGTGTTTATCGCACTCCTAAATGTGATCCAACACAGTTTTTATTAAAATTACACAAACTTTTGACCGATTTAATAAATAAATACAAGCCTAAAGTTAATATAGTTTTAGCTGGTGATTTGAATATAAATACACTAAAAAAAGGTAACATTACAAATCAGTTACAAGACTTATGCAATAATTATAATTTGAAAATGCTGATAAATGTTTCTACACGTAAATTGGCTTGTATTGATCATATTTTGAGCAATATTTCCAATGCTACTGCAACCGTACTACCGTTACATCTCGATCATGATACAGCACAAATGCTTAGCTTACCTTCTCAAAATGTACGAGTACCACAAAAAGCATCAATACACTACGTTTATAAAAGAGATTACAACCTAGATAATATCCGAAAATTCCGGGAATGCTTACAAAGTCTTTGCTGGTCTGATATATATATAAACACAGATTCAAATTCTGCCTTTAATGATTTTCATGATCTGTGGTGCCTCTTTTACAATCTCTGTTTTCCTAAGGTAAGAGTCAGGGTCAACAGTACCGCTAAAAACACGCAAAAGTGGATAAGTAAGGGTCTTAGACAAAGTTGCAAAACTAAGCGAAAATTACGCTATGTATTTTATAAAAACAAAAATAATTCTAATAAATTAATATATAAAAATATTCCTATATGCTTAAACAATGTATTTACAGCTCATAAAAGAATGCGAACATAAAATATATAGAAACACAAGATAACAAATGTAAAGCCACTTGGACTGTCATCAAAAATGAAATAAATAAAAATACCACCCCTAAAGATAATACGAGTATTATAGATGCAATAAAATTAAATGGTATTGTAGTTACAGACCCTGTAGAAATAGCTTCTACATTCAATAACTATTACGTGAATTTGACGCAAACGTTACCGCAAGATCCAGCTGTTCAAAATTATAGGCAAAATAGATATGTCAACTCAATGTTTCTTAAACCAATGTCAGAAAACGAAGTGCGCCTTGAAATAATGTCCCTGTCCAACACTAGATCAGAGGGCTATGACGAAATTAGTACTAAAATCATAAAACCTTGCTGTAATGAATTGACTAGTATTTTAACCCATTTAATAAACATATCTTTTGCAGCAGGAACATTTCCCGATAGGTTAAAATTATCAATTATTAAGCCGTTATTTAAAAAAGGAGATAAAAGTGATATTAGTAATTACCGTCCAATTACATTGACACCTATTTTTTCAAAAAATTATGAGAAATGTATGTATAAAAGGCTAATAGAGTTTTGCAATAAATTCCAAATAAAAAGTACTGAACAGTATGGATTTCAAAAAAAGAAATCCACATCATTAGCTATTTACTCTCTTATGAAGGCAGTACTTTCAAATATTAATAATAATCATCTGACTACGGGACTTTTTTTTTTGATTTATCAAAAGCCTTCGATTTTGTGTCGCACAGCATATTGTTGGATAAACTAGAGACTATTGGGATTAGAGGACCTGCACTTGAATGGATATCATCCTACTTAGGCAATAGACAGCAACGTGTCATTATTAGTAAAATTAACAGTAATAGAGATATGATACCATACTCATCAGAATATAAGCAAAATAAATGTGGCGTACCGCAAGGAAGCGTGCTTGGTCCAATATTGTTTCTTTTATATATTCATGAAATCATAAAAATAACCAATCATAAATGCATATTATTTGCCGACGATATATCAATCATAGTGACATCAGATAAAAAGAAAAACAAGACTGACCATGAGTTTGACATAAATAATACAATAGACAAATTACTGCTTTGGCTAAAAACACATTTTTTGACATGAATAATTTAAAAATAAATTTAGATAAATCCGTTTACATTCAATTTAATCAATCAAATAATAATAAAAACAATATAAAACTTAATATTAAAAAAATCGAAGAGGCAACCCATACAAGGTTTTTAGGCGTAATAATAGACAAAGATTTTAACTGGAAAGAACATGTAGATAATGTAAGCACTCGAATCAATAAATTCGTATACGCACTGAAGCAAGTTAAAAACGTAACTAACATAAAAACTGCAATTATGTCATACTATGCCTATGTTGAGTCGCTACTGCGATATGGTCTCGTAATGTGGGGTAATGGTACCAATATGGATAGAGCATTTATTGCACAAAAAAAGTGCATCAGAGCAATAAGTGGGATTAAACCTGATGACTCATTTAGACCAATGTTCAAGAGGTTTGGTCTGCTACCTCTACCATGTCTGTATATATATGAGGTATGTATATTTGTAGTTAACAACAAACATTTATTTAAATCAGCTAATGATGTAAATCCCAGAAACAGACGAGATCCTCATAAACTGGTATTAAGTGATTTGCCAAGACTTGCGAAATACAACAAAAACTGCCTTGCAATGTGCGTACGTATTTATAACAAAATACCAAGTCGCTTTAAAATATTGAACTCGAGAAAATTTAAGACAGAATTACACAAGTGGCTTATTGAATGTAATTTTTACAGTTTCATAGATTTTATGTATGTGAGATGTTGATTCCTTTTGTCAAAATATAAATTTTTGCATGCTATGTTATATCTTAGCGAAACATGTTGAGCTACTGTAATAATATTAACATCAATGTATACCATGTTTTACGCAAATAAATGATTTACTTACTTACTTACTTACTTTACTCTTAAGCTATGAAAACCGTCTGTACTGCTACGACAGAAGGGAGTTGCCAAAAATCACTCTTCATGGACGTTTGATTGACTTTAAGTACCTACAGCATCCGGGAAGTAAGTCAGGCTCAATTTTTTTACTTCAAAAAACAACATGAAGTTTTGTATTGATTTGCTGTCAAAACGAGACGACAAACAACAGGAAATATTTTATTAAAGAAAATAAAGGAAACACTTAAAAAATACTAATAAAGTTGTTTCAACTAAGTGATTTAATTAATAAAAATGTGAAAATATTTATCTTGTTCGGGGAACCACAGAGTGGTTTTTAATTTTATAGGGAAACAACGCAAAAAAGTTAAAATATTCAGCATTCCCAAAATAATTCTTATTGTATTCTTAAACTTTACAAAAAGTCCTTTTTCGGCTTTCGATAAAGGTTAATTTACGGAGAAGCACAGTTAGTATAGCTACAGTTCACCAAGAAACTCCATGACTCCATGTTCTATCTCAAGACAAATTAACCTTTTGAACGCCAGAGCATAAACGCACGCGCGTGCCCTCCACGCCAAGCCACAATTTTACCTAACATTTTGTCATATATTTGTGTCGTTAGCGTACAGGGCACGCGCGTGCTTGTCACGTATATGTGACAATGGCGTTTAAAAGGTTAAACTCTGTGATCCCAGAATGCAATCTAAACATTTTGGTATCTAGCCTTACCTACTGGCAAACTAAATAAATACAACGATACTAAGCTGTGTGATCTCAAGCAAAGCAAGGAATGCTTCGGAGCGATAATTGCGAGTAGTCTACGAACGCGCAGTGGATATCAGATCCAGCTTAAACAGGAGCTTCCGTCCTTGTAGCCGAAGGACCGTTTCCGGAGGAAACCGGACGCGGGGAGGTGGGAGGGAGGTGGACTAAAGTCTTGTGTTCATTGACCGAACGGTACGACAAGGCGTTTTAAGGAGCTGTATCATAACATAATATTTTTATGACATTTCTAACTTTTACCCTTAGCCTATCCTATACAAACCCACCCCACGCTTGGAAAGTAGCTTATGTCACTCTCTATCCTATAAATTTACATAACATAACATCATGCCTGGGGATTTGCAAAGGGTTAGGCAGAGATGTACCTAGTAAAACACCCACATTTCTCCAGTTATGTTTGCCCATGTTGTGTGTGAGTGTGTGTTGTGTTTAGTCTATTGCCAGCAACGGGGCGAAAATCCAGACTCCGTGGCTGCTACTGAGAAATTCTTGGTGGAAAAACCCAGCAAAACTGCTCGACCCGGAAATCGTACCCAGGACCTCATGGTCAGCAGTGGCGCTTGCGACCACTAGGAAAACGAGGAAATTTAATCTCTGAAAAATACGCTGAGCGGTTGCTTCGTCTCAGCATATACGAATAAGTAAAACAGCACATACAGATGATAAGTAAACACTTCACAAATTAATAGTTTGCCAATTTCGCTGCAAAATACATACTAAAAGGCCCCGTGACATGGCTCCTAACATTGCACGCTTACATTTAAGTACTGATACAAAGGATAAGTGCCGTCCGTCAATGGACGCGAGGCTTAAGCGGATTCTAAACAGATCGCAGTATATTTAGTCGTTTCCTCTAAATAATTATTCCACATCGAGGTTGTTGGTGGGATTAGTTGTGTGTTTAAATGTGTGAGCGTTTCTTAATACCCGTACAACATTCTGGGTATTTATGACCATCATCAGCAAGCATGATTTTGCGAGGAGCTCGTGGCTAAATAATAACAGTCGCTCGGATCGATCTTTAGGTTAAGCCGTGCTTGCCTGGGTTGGTCTGTGAATGGGTGACCACCTATTACATACCGAGTTTCCTCCGTGCCTCGGAAAGCACGTTAAGCCGTTGGTCCCGGGTGTCATTTGTAGATCTTTGACAGTCGTTAGGTAGTCAGTGGCCCAAAAAGTCTGACAACCAGTCTTACCAAGGGGTATCGTATTACCCTGTACTAACTATGTCGTGGAGGTCAGATAGGCAGTCGCTCCATATAAAATACTGGTATTCAGGTGCATCCGGTTAGACTGGAAGCCGACCCCAATATAGTTGGGAAAAGGCTAGGCAGATGATGATCAGCAAGCATGATTTCGGCCCCGAATCACCCACTGTTGGGTACAGGCCTTTCCTTTCTTCTGCCATATAATAATTCTCGATTCAGTGCGTCTAACTGTTTCCCGCGATTTTGACGATATCGTCAACCCAACGCGCTTTTGGTTGGCGCTGGTTTCTTTGACCTGGACCACCATTCGGCTAAAAGTTTACCCCATCCACCATCTCTGCGTCTAGCTAAATGTCCTGCCCATAAACCAAATTAAATGAGTATTTTTTTCTAAACAAGCTACGCATTGTTTCATATAAGTAGGTATTTAGGTAAAGGCAACTGTCGAACAGTGGTAACTCCTGATCTACGAGAATCGTCTTTATTGCTACGACATTGACATGCGCTGTCCTGAGATTTTTACCTGTTATGCGTCATCTGTACAAAAATGTCTGTAAGTTCAAACTAAATTATTGTGTTGATGACATAAATAATAAAAGGTATATAATAAATCCGATGGATGGACGAACTCTTTTCAAAAACATTGGCAAACAACAGCACTGGATAGGGATAAGTGGAAAGAGGGAAGGACCTTTGCCCTGCAGTGGGACACAAATGGCTGATAATAATTAAATAGATTATTAATATTTTTCACAAATGGCTGATAATAATTAAATAGATTTTTTTTATTTTTATTAAATAGATGTTTAAATAGATATTTAGGCGCATCATATAGTGCATGTAGTGCTCTTCTTTAAGTAATGGGGCACTTAGACTTAAGTTTGGAGTGTTTTACTTTATTACATGTAATAGTGTACTCATTGTTGAAGAGCCAACTAAAATAAATAAATAAATAATAATAATAATAAATCCTTGCGACCGAATTTTGATCACGGCTCCCGATATCAACAGAGATTTGCTGCAGATATTGTAATGCACAAGTTTGTGCGCAAATACAGTTGCAGTCTCTATTCCTTTGCTTTCCTAATCCGATGGGACGGCAGTCTGACACGACCGGGGAGAGATCAGGCGCAGGACCAAGGGGTTTAGGTGCATTCCCACGTACGATGTTCATACAATCAAGTTCTAAATTCCCAGCTGCTACTGAGAAATTCTAAATGGAAAAACCCAGTAACACTTTGCTTGACCTGGGAATTTAACCAAGATAACCTCCTCTCAGAAGTCGTACTTGCGACTACGAGGTGGTATGATTCTTATTTAAATTTGTGATGACTAAGTTTCTATTGATTAATACTTCGGAAACTAAAGTATCAATCAAGGCTTTTAATGATGAGTTGAATGGTGCTGATACATGCGTCATGTTCGTGAACGGGCGCTGTCAGTTGTGACTGGTCATCTCTTATTTGCCACGGCTTATTTGAATTTATAATTTTATTTTTGAATTGTTTTTACTATGGACACTTTTAACGTACACATCTTGCTGCATCGTTCTCACATAATGTATCATCTCAAAATGAATGATGTAACCAAGGTTTTGTTAAAGTATTCTGATTTAAAAGAGTGTCCATGGAGTTTCTTGCCCGTTCTTCTCCATAGAGATCTACGTTAGGCAATGGGCAACTACAGTACTTTCACAGTTTTTGTGCCTTGTGACTGGGACTGTAGCTATTTTTTACTGTTGTCTTTGTTTCGACAATTCAAAAGTGCCTGTAACTGGCCTACTTGAAATAAATGCTTTGATTTTGAATGTTGTTTCGACGAATGAGCGCAATTGCTTTATGATAAAGGAATCTTTTCCAGACACTGACAATATCAAAGTATATGCAGAGCACGCTTGAGGAGCTTGTGACAAAATAATAACAACCACTCGATCGATCTTTAGGTTAGACTGTGCTTGCCTACATTGGTCTGTGGATGGGTAACCATCCATTACATACCGAGTTTCCTCCGTGCCTCGGAAATCACGTTAAGCCGTTGATGCCAGCTGTCATTTGCAGATCTTTGAAAGTCGTTACAGGTAGCCAGTGACCCGAAAGTCTGACAACCAGTCTTGCCAAGAGGTATCGTATCGTGGAGGTCAGATAAGTCCGATGACAATTTTGTTTTTGTTATGGAGTGTTGTATTTTTTAAGTTTTCTATACTCTGTGATAAATCGTTATAAACACGAAATAAATCAGCCAGTTTTCAATCAGATTTGATTGAAAACTGGCTGATTTATTTCGTGTTTATACGTATTTTTACGTGTTTTCTCTTTAGGGACTTTCAGACGATATAAAACCCTATGGATAATAAACATAAAACAACATTTGTAACTGCAACTGATGCCATAATAAACAACGCAATGGATTGAAATATTCGTTAAATACTTACTTAACAACACACGCCTGTAATCCCCGAAGGATTAGGCAGAACACCACACTAATAATACACCCTCATTTCGCCAGTTATGTTTAAGTCCCATGTATTATTATAATTATTCATTCTAAGTTGTGGAGGTCAGATAGGCAGTCGCTCCATGTAAAATACTGGAATTCAGCTGCATCCGGTTACACTGAAAGCCGACCCCAACATAGTTGGGAAAAGGCTAGGCATATGATGAAGATAGTCAAAACTCTGTGAGGGTGAGTGAACATTATGACATATTGTGACCAACGAAAATGAAAAGTGACAATGGCTTGAAATAGCCGGGTTTAACAGAAGCTTTAAAAAAAGTAATAATTTGGAGAATATCCTTCTAAGTTGTTCGTAGATTGAAACCAATAAAACAGTTTCATAAAGTAATATAACTTCCCAGAAATTCAGTTGGCCAAAACTTGTCAACTTCACCTTTACCGAAAGCCTAAAACTACTTTTCCTCTTAAACCAGCGTTACTTTTTAACGGAGTAAAGTTGAAACCTAATTTAAATAAGTAATAAACTCAAAAGCATCATAGTGGCTCATCATCATTTCAGCCAAAAGACGTCCACTGCTGGACATAGGCCTCCCCCAAGTGTCGCCACATTGACCGATCCCGTGCGTCTCGCATCCAGCGGATCCCCGCAACCTTTACCAGGTCATCGGTCCACCTAGTGGGAGGCCTTATAGTGGCTCGACTCTTTGCAAATCCTGACTTTTCCGGAACAATTTTGAGGGCATAATGCACACAACTTTGTATTTATACTGCAGGTATCCTAGATCAGGACTTTGCTGCAAGTCGTTATCGTGCTACGTGGCACTTAAAACTCTAGAACAATATGAATAACAATTTACAAACTTTTGTTCATTGAAAGTCTGCACGAAGCCACAAGCGTCATCTCTGTCAGTGCTTGGCCGTAAATAAAATGTCGCAGACAACTACAAGTTTTAATAAATTTGTCACCGAACTTCGGAGCCGAAAGCCTTACCTAATTAAGATAACGTCTTCGGTGGTGGGGAATCCGGTACCCTGCGGAGCGAACTTCAAGTTTAGCAGTTTCGTGTTTGTCTTAGACAACTTGGACAGTGAAGTTACTAGTCAAACAAACTGGGCGCCCGTCGTCAGCACCGATTTAAGCCCAGCTTAACATCCAAATTAAATGCTGCTACACGTACCGTTTTATGGATTGGGGAATGCTTTAAACACACTCCCGCAGTAGCCCACAAAGTGTTATGAAACCAGGCTATGTTTAAACTTTCCGTTCGCGCAGAAATTCTGTTGAATACTTACATTGTGGTTTAAAAACGCGAAAAACATTTTCATTCGCCGCAGGCTGTGCGCTGCATCAGCGGTTGCGAATACAAACGAAATAATAACGACTACTGTATTTTGTAGTTTTGTATAAAGAGAGAAACTGTTCATTCGATGTTACAGTAAAGCATGTTACACTGATCCGACAGTGGTGTGCTTGCTGGCTCTTGTAGTAGAAAGTTGATTGTACTGTGAATCCGATTCACTCGGGCTTTTGCGTCCATTATATTCGATCTGTATAACCGCGAATGTCAAACTATTGTGGTTGCGGCTATCCACCATAAGGCAATCAATACTGTGAAAAGAATTACGTTGAACTTAATCGACTAAGGATAGCCCAGAAACGCTGTTCTGTTAACGATTGCTGATATTTAAAATTTAAACATGAAAAATCTTAAGCATTCCCTTCCCACAGGATTGCCGCGAGAATACAGTGACAACTTACACTTACCCGGAAGTAAATTTGCTCTGAACAAACTTAAACACATCTCGAACGTTGGAAAACTTTGTAAATATGTAAGCGAGTGCGTATAGTAGCGATCTAAGTTATACGGGTCCCAGTCCCAAGTTTCGTATTAACTGTGAAACTTAAACGTCAAAGCAACGAACTTGCTGTAGACCTCATACCTGCTGACAATTTCAATAACTAACTTTGTCATATCGCTTCACTTAAATACTTGCTGTAAATTAAACCTTTCGACAGTCGGTGCGACTATCGCTTTATTGCTCGCTCATATTACGTAACCTTTGTGTTGATTATGTTTTGAGCAATAACGGGCATAGTTTTCAAGGGTTTCTTGGCTCTGTTTATTAAAGTATGGCATTAACAAAACGTTATAGATGTTGTTATGGTTGTGTACTTCCAGGTATGCAGCATACGGCTGCATAAGTGAAATGTTACTAGCATACATAGTTTGAAGGTTCTATTTACTACGACAAATTGTATTTTGGGTCAAAGTTGCCTGAAAATAAATAACATATAAAAAAAGATACAATTAAAAAATGGATACAAAAAAAAACAATAACAACAAATGATACAATTATTATAATTCTTGAAAGCAGAAACAATTATCTTCTTTCTAGTGCAAGTATAATATAAAAACATTCACAGAAAATACATGGTTTATAAAAAATATCTACCTAGTCAGATAACTTACGAAACTTGAAATTGATCTCGTCATTTCAGGTACGCTAACGCATTTTATTAGTTCTTAAATGTTTTCGGTAAAACTTGTTTTTTTGTTGTGAAAAAGCTCTCATTTTCAGTCATAAATCTTTTGCGAATGTCACAGAAGAATGAAAATATTAAATTCTCGATACGAAATAGGTTCAAAACAAATTAGAGAGTGACTGAAGCGTTTTCATCCGAGGGATTAAGTATTTTACTGAGAGAGAGAAATAAGTGATGAACATTTTCTGCTGATCTCTTTGTTGGGAACACGTTCATTAATTCCATAGCCTCTGGCTGTTGTCTTTAAGCCATCACTTCATTCTAATGAAAAACGAATTTATAATTGAGTACATTGAGGTGAAACTTGGAAGGCTGATGTAGCTAAGCATTCATTAAAATCCTCAAAGTTGTTTCAATGTTAATATATCTTCGACTAGCGAGTCTGGCTTTTCTCTTGGGACCGTTTTTTTAAACGCGCAACGCGTAATTTTTTTCATAGTTTTTTTAAACTCATCATCATCTGCCTAGCCTTTTCCCAACTATGTTGGGGTCGGCTTCCAGTCCAACCGGATGCAGCTGAATACCAGTATTTTATACGGAGCGACTGCCTATCTGACCTCCACAACCTAGTTAGTACTGGGTAATACCCCTTGGTAAGACTGGTTGTCAGACTTTTTGGGCCACTGACTACCTAATGACGCGACTGTCAAAGATCTACAAATGACAGCCGGGACCAACGGCTTAACGTGCTTTCCGAGGCACGGAGGAAGCTCGGTATGTAAAGGGTGGTCACCCATCCACAGACAACCTAGGCAAGCACGGCTTAACCTAAAGATCGACCCGAGCGGCTGTTATTATTTATTTAGTTTTTTAAACTACTGGCTTGAATTCATTAGAACAGAACAAATACATTATATCTGTTAAAAGCCGTTAACACGAGGAGATATGCTACAGAACCTATACTTACGTATGATTTCATCGAAACAGTGAAAGGTATATGTTTTTAACTGACATGGTTACTAACACTATCGTTAACACTAAAAAACGGGATATTTATGTTGAGTTCCCGATATTTCGACACTGCGCGCTGCGCTGGTACATACAAGCACCATGATCACGAATAAACACGAATAATAATATCAGAAACTGACAATAAATAGTAAATATGGTAAATATTCCGTTTTTAGTGTTATTGACAGTGAAAGACGAAAGATGAGCGAATGGTGATTTTTATATACAACATTACCTACGACGTCACGTTAAGCAATTTTTTTTTTAATTGTTAAAGGGGATTGAATTCCTTTGCCTGCTACCTTACGGTTTACATTGGTTTTACGCGAGGCATAATAATTATAAAAAAGTATTGCATGAAAAAAAACATTTTAAAGCGTTTGTTGTCAAGCGCATAACTTAAGAATGGAGCATTTTGGATATTTATTTTTAATTTTTAATGGCAGTAAAATTCGGGGAAACCGTATGATCCTTTTTATGAATATTTGGACGGGACTACATCGGTCGGATCAGATAGCATAATTAATATGCTTAAATAAAGCTGGACTTACCATTTTCACTGTTATCATAAAATAATATAGGGATGTCAAAATTTTGAAATCCACAAATTTCTGAAAAATGAGTGGAATTACATTTAAGCATTCAATTGTACAATTTTCTAGGAACTGTCCAAATCACTAACAGCAGTTAATAGATGAGGTTTTAAATCCATTGTAATATGTACACGGTTAGATTCTACTGCATTCGATCCGTGTTCAATCTACGTAAATATGATCATGTCTCAGAGCACCGGTCTCTTCTTAAGTGGTTGCCCATACGTCAGCGTAGGGAGCAAAGGGCGCTAACTACCTTGTTTTCTCTCCTTGTTTCTCCCTCTTCCCCTAGTTACCTTGCTTCCCACTTTCAATGCATCTGTGCCAATAATAATAGGAGTCTGCGCTCATCGCAAAACCGTATTCTTCAATGTCCCTCTCACCGCACTGACTTCATTCACCGATCATTCTTCGTTCAGTCTATTTCTCTGTGGAATGCGCTTCCCCAGGAAATCAGGATGGCAACCAATCGTTTATCGTTTAAAATTAAAGTTCGCGAGTACATTCAGAAAAAGCTGGCAGTTTCGTCACAACGTTAATGTTTTCTTCATTGTTTGTCTTTTTATTTTAGTATATCCGTGTTAATTTCAATTTAAATATATATATTGATATATATTTATAGTATTATGATATACTGTTATAGTATTATATATATCCATGTAGTTTATCTTTGTAATAAATATTTTTTTTGCAGATAGATACAATTACCACTGTTTGTCTCTGCATCACCCAAAGGTTGACTGGAAGAAAATGCCTATGGCATTAAGTCCGCCTCTGTACTTTGTGTTTGAAGTGTTAAATAAATAAATAAATAGATTCTATAAAATAATAGGCAAGTTTCGTTGTATTAAAGTAACTAACAAATTACTTGAAATTGTCAAAAACAGCTCATCATCATTATTATTAGCTGCCGTGTTTCATTCACTGAATACAAGTCTCTTTCCTTTTTTGCCATGCTTTTCTGTTCTGTACGAGGCTTATTCATGCCATACCAGGCCATATCTTCTTCAGGAAATATCTTCTACTCAACTGGCCGTTGGTCTGCAAACTCTTTCTACCGTTTCTCGGCAGACGCTACACAAGTTCAAAACAACCATTCTTTTGTCAGTTATTATTGCCGGATCACCTAGTTGTTGTTACAGGGTGTAAACGGACCCTTCACAAAACCGTCAAGCACCAACCAAGTATTCAGTACATCAAACTGAGTAACTTTACGCAAAAATTATTGCTGGGAAAGTACTTTTAATTTTTGGGGTGAAAAATCACGTTTTACGTTAGGACTCAATGTAACGCACTCAAAACATTGTGCTTATGGATGCATTGAAAAGTACTGGGATCGTGGAGGTATTTCAAGTGTAGTTATAACATTAAAAACTGGTTTAAAAAAAAATATTTTGAAAATGTTGGAACTTTTACCCCCAATAACTCCGTAACTAGAAGGTTCACAGGTATGGTCTAGAACAAAAAAAAAAATCACAATGATGGGAGAACAAGTGCCTTTCGGCTTCGTTAAGGGTACTATTACACCCATTAGAAGAAGGAAAAAAATACTAACTCATCTTTGAACACCAGAAATACCAACCACACTCATTTGTTCAATACCAACGGCAATATTAACATTATTTCCGAAGCAGGGGGGATCACATCGCCAACTTGCAAACTTCGGGCTGCCTCTGATGTCTGTTCAGTCATGTAGGATTGCATTCACACCGAATAAATAGAGGAAGAATAAACTGTACCTGTGTTTTTTGTGCACTAAAGTATTTATTATCGCCTGCGTCGAATTTCTGTTGAAATTCTCCATAATGAACAAAATTGGATAGAGAGGACTATACCATAATTTGTTCAATAAAACAGACTAAATAATTCGTGCAAAAGTTAATTATAAAGTACACATGCCGTCAAAAATACACAGCCGAACCGTTAATGTTGAGACAACAACATTATAATATATGCAAATTGTGGTGTTTCGGTGAAATATTGCATTTAATAGTGTGCGACCGTTGATGCGGACAGATGCTGATAACATTAATATCATGCGGACGAATTCATCATACGAGTGTTACGGAGCTGCGGAGATGAATATTGTTATAGAGGAGTTTGTATTATCATGGAAGTGATGTTTTGGACTGAATTGGTGCAGAATAAAACTGAAAGGTCTAGAGAAAGTGACAATCTAGATCATCATCTGCCTAGCTTTTTCCCAAATGTGTAGGGGTCGGCTTTTAGTCTAACCAAATGCAGGTGATTACCAGTATTTAAACGGAGTGACTGCCTATCTGACCTCCACAACCCTGTTAGCACTGGGTAATACGATATCTCTTGGTAAGACTGGTGGTCAGACTTGTATGGGCCACTACCTGTAACGACTGTCAATATACTAAAAATCTTATGTCAATACTGTTGTAGTTGTTGCACAAATACGAAACGCTTTGAAAACGATTTCAGCTTGTCTAGGTCATCTTGACAGTTTTTTTTTGTTTTTGTAGTTCCATTTAACCTTGTCACTTTGGGGCTTCACATAAAAAAACACAAACACGTCACAGACAGTTAAAAAAAATATAGACGCAAGAAATAAATAAAATAACCTGTCCTACATATTCAAATTCACCTATCGTATTCCATTAGAATTCGGTAGACGACACACTACGACGACATACATCGGTACATATGGACACCTACAGTTTGGCGCTTGGCAACAACGCCACATGAAGCTTTTAGTTACGTGAGGGGTCCGAAGATCACGTTAAAACATGTGTGCTGGATGGATATCCAGCTAGCAGCAGCTAGTAGCTAGCAGTTGTTTTTAATTTTGATTTTAATTCTGATACTGATTGTGATTTTCATTTTCATTTTATTTGATTTTAATTTAATTTAAATTATGTATTTAAAAACCATAGTTGTGTGCGGTGAGTAGTTAGGTACTCATCTGATTTTAAGTAGGTCCATGTAAGAGGTTGATACACTTGTCTGTGACTCTATTGAATGTATCTCATATGTTTGAAGCAGTGTATTCAATTGTTGGTGAGAAAAATAAATAAAAAAATAAATAAATATCCTGTTTGCTATCTTAAGAACTACCGCTGAATGCAAACCGAATCGAAAATCTGGAATAGGTCCTTGTCCAAGACACTGGTTTGGCTTTCTAATTGGGTTTTACACAACGATTGCTTATTTGGGGGTTCTCCGCCGAAGGACGCTCTAGATCTAACAATAATCGATCCTATGGTAGACATACGAACGACATGACTTTCAGGAACATCATACTGAGACTTTTGCTTTTTGAAAGTTATCTTTCAAGGGGACTTTGAGCAAAGAACTAGTACTGGTTACTCGCAGCTTGCTTCATCGTATTGGTGCGCAAAGGCCTCTTCTCTTTATGGTGATATGAGCTGTAATTACTCAGGCCCAGTGCGGACTGGTGGATGCAAGATTTACTCGAATTCGTTCTAGGTTAAGCCGGTTTCTTGAAGATGTATCTCTTCAACGTTTTGAGAGTAGTAGTGATGAGATAATTTACACAAAGTAAAGTTCCTGTCTCGATAAGAACCTTTGCCTTACACCTAGTAAGTAGCGGCCTTTTCCTCCGGGCCATCCCTGCTTTTTCTCTTGTTTGTGTGTACAAGATAATCAAGATGTCATCATTGCATTTTCGTATTTAATTTTTTTGTATTTGCATTTTTGCTTTTGCGTTTTTGCATTCGATGGTTTTCTAGGTTGGTTTATGAGAGTTTTGGTATTCTGTTCGTTCATGAGGTCTCAAGTGGCTAGTATATCCAACTTATCCGAAAAACTCCGAGCACAAAGCGGACATGCCAGAATACCATTGAGGACATTGTAGGTAAAGGTGGGTCTAGCTTTAAATCTATCTTGTGAAATGCTTCTCTCTTCAAAGGCACTGAACAAGATAAAATAATACTGTGTAAGGCATTCGAAAACAGCACGTATTGTCAGTACTTTACTAAATGAAACCACTGTAACATCAGAAACGATTGTATTACGTGACTCTGTTTTATTGCCAATGCATTTTGTGTTAGCATCGGTCGTTACATCGGTCATGAAAGTAGTTATTTATTCAGCGGAAACTGTAATTCTTCTCTTCAGAGTACTACCAGTTTATCAAGTTGGATTGCAATTACCAATAAATTGAAACTTTTCGTCTAAGGACACACAATAGACATTCGTCGTGAGCGTGGTACAGCACTATGGTGTCGAATTTACTTAGTTGCTATACATAATTATTCATGATTGATTAACAATCTCTCTGGGGTTCATAAAACTAAAAGAGAACATTAATTTACAAGTGATACAATAACACAATTAATATTCATATAAAGTGAAATTGGATACTAATTAAAATAATAAATCGTCGAAATATTGGGCACTGTGAATTGGTACATAAAACATAATTATTAACTTAACGATAGTACATTTATGAGGTTCAAATGGGAATGATACAATATGTTTAATGAAAAGAACATACATACATAAACTCACGCATTTTTTCCATGGGGGTAGGCAGATACCACAGAACGTCACCTGTTTCGATCATTACATACTCCTTTTGCCTCGTCCAAGTTCATATATCTGTTCATACACGCACACCGGTTGCGAGTACTACGCACCTGACCTTTCTGAAAAGGTAATATGAACAATCAAGCGTTTGATTTATTTCTCGAAACTTAAGTTTATCAGAAAACCGAGAGAATTAAAATTTATTCTATGAATTGAAGTTCTAGGAAATAATGGTATTCTACTGAAAACACACACAGGAAAACACATTGTTATGCAGGCAAGACGTCGTTCGTAACATGGAACGAACACATTCCTGGAGCAAATACGACTTAAAAGTTTCCTTATCGCCGTACTTTATAACAGATTTCAGCACTAAGAAAACTCGCACCAAAGATCGAGATAGATATTCGATTTCTTCGTTTTGTCAGCAATATTCAAATGGTCCGCCACGGAAATATTGCCCCGTAGCCTATATGCAAATTCTATTTGAAATGCGAAAGTTTCCACAAGAGCGTCGAACCTTCAATCGTGAAGGCAAACAGTTTCTATAAGATTAGTCGTGAGATGCTCCTTCTGCAGTCAATATTGACTTAGGCGGCCGTTGCAGACGGCGACTCGCTTTAAACATGGAAAAATATACTCAGTAGTGCAACGTTTCTTGGCTTTCACGTTGATTGTGTTTCTGGCATTTTATTTTATGGAATGAAATGGAAGCAGTAAGGTTGACATTCGAGTGGGTGCACTCATGTTTGGTTTTTACAATGTTGTTAGTGGAGTGTAGTTGTGTTTTGAACTCCGAGGCGGATTCGACTGGGTTAAAATTATGGCCCAATTTCGATGTTGTACAATTTGGTATTGGAATGGAATTGTGTTGAACAAAGCTGTACACTCGTAACATAATGTCAGACATGCAATCAACACTTCATGGTTCAATGTGTTGTAGGAAACGATAATTTGGATGATTGCAATTCTAATTTCTTTGTACCTAGTTGTTGACTAAATGAAAAATGAAATTAGTGTTTTTTAGCTTTATCAGTTTTTACATTTTAAAATCAAAGATATTCTTATTCGGCATGAATTCTTCTTTAAAACGCGTGTTATAAAATTGAAATCACTTTTGTTTGATGACTTGTAAATAATCACAATCTGTAAACATTATTTTCAATAAACAACCCTCTTTATCTTTCAAAACAGAACTTAAGATTTGAAATAACTCACAACATCATCCGAAGAAGTGCTCTTTCAATTTCCCACAGAATTACATTTCCTTTCACAGTACTCTGGTATTACTGTGCATTTTTCTACGAAGCTGTGCAGCCTCCATTGCTAGAGGTTTTCTCTTTTTTTTTTTAAATGTGTGCGTTTCCTTCGCTTACGGACTTATTGTCTAGCGGACGGCCAGCTGTTTGCATTGGGGCTCCAGCATTCCCGCATTATGTTGCTTCACGAAATGTAAAGAATTATTGCGTTTTGTGAGACGAGATGAAATGTGGACGGACGTCTGTAGGGTACTAGGATGTTTTGCTGTTCAAAATTGGACAGTTTTACAAAGAGAGGAGTTTTGCAGCAGTATCATCAAAGACTGTGATGTTTAAAATAATGTTGTTACTTATGTTTATAAAATTATTTTGATGGCTATAAGAGTAGAAGAAAAGCAAAAAAACGATGGATGGACTGTGTGAAGGATGATATGGCTAGAAAGGAGGTGACTGTTGAGATGACGAGTAATAGAGAAGTATGGAAGAAGAAGACATGCGCGCCGACCCCAAATAAATTTAAATATGGGTTGAAGAATAATGGTGACTTTTGTTTATTGTTATTCTCAACACTCCAATTCTTGATACAGAATAAACTAACTTGTAGGTATTTAAACATTAAATAGTAAAACAACATTACGCCTACACTACCGAAGTTTTTTAAAAGTCCTTTAAAATAAACCATGGCAGTATGCTCGCCACCTAAAAAGGGCAAAAAATTATTTAACAGGATAATATCATAGTAACAGGTATAAAGGATCAAGTACTACTACCAATGAAAGGACAAAGCTGGCAATATGAGCCGAATAATAGCCCACAGGTAGGCAATATACAAGTACTGTTTTCATCAATCTACCCAAGCAGCATGGTTATTATGGCTATACACATATAGGTCGCTTTAAAGTCATTGTTTTGAAACAAAGGGTTGTGTTGCGGCCAGTACTTAGTGAATGCAGCTAAAAGGCTGGTTTTGATTGCCTATGTCTGGTTCTACGTTATGAATGCAGGGATTTGAGTAAAGCTATATTATCTATACCTACAAATAAATGAAGTTGAAGTGTCTGTTTGTAATTTCAAAATAACAGCTTTATACAGATGGCGTATGAAAGTATATACGGTGCGAATAACAAAAAAAAACATAATTTTTGCCTGTCTGTCTGTTTGTTTCGGCTAATCTCCGAAACGGCTGGAGCGACTTTTGACGGGACTTTTAAAGATAGGGATATTTTAGAGAAAAAGAAAAAGTCGAGAAAAGAAGTTTTTAATGCGCTCGTAAGCTCTATATAATGTTTCATCAATGTTTGTCTAACCAATAACGCAATTCCAGATAAACTGACAATCGAGGGGTTTCGTATAACCCAATATGTTACTTTCTGGTTGTGGATGTCAGAAAGTCACTTGTTTTATGTCAAAAGAATTATGGTATTTTTCAGCTGCACTGGGATCGAGTGAAAGACGACCACACCATAATTGGGAGAAGGCTAGCTAGAGATTGAAGCTGACAACTAGGTCTGTGAGATTAAAGGGTTTCTACACCGTGACTTTTTAGTCGTCTTATAACGGCAGCCCACTTCATGTATCCCATGAATACTAAACATTCAAGAAAAAAAATTGTATTTATGAGATTTTAATAATTTAAAAATAAAAATATTATTCAGTATTATGACGCATGACGTAGTTAAAACACCCTGTTGCGAGCGATGATCTACTGGACTCGAGTAAAGTTTTCTGGGTAGGTATATGTTCTCCCGTTTGACACGTAAACATCATTAACAGGATGTTTCATAATATTATTCTAATTTTTTTTATTATTATTTATCTTTGAATGGTCTAATGTTAGCAAAACTAATAATTTACAAATCAACGCCATTTTGAATGCAGTTATTATTATTTAAAATAACTTATAATCACATAAGTTATTGTGCATGCACTAATTTAACTAGATTATAATCATTAGCATAACGTGAACTAATTGCTATTAACGCTCTTCACTTATTCACACGAGTAAACTACATATGTACATGCGATGGTTTTGGTTAACCAAATCAATACTATCTTATTAATTTAGTTACTGACCAGTGTCTGTCCAGTGTGTGTAGTAGGAAGGTGTGGTTATATTTTAAAAAAAAAGTAGTATACCGACTGTGAACGAATCAACTTCAACTAAGCAGTCTGTACATCAAACTATCTAAGATTTTTTTTGGGGCTGAAAAATCATGTGTTACGGTAGGACGGTGGGTCGTGGAGGTACGTATTTGAAGTAAAGTTATAACATTAAAAAACCTGTTTAAAAAAAAAATGAAACTAGAAGGTTCCCAGGTATGAATAATAATGGTGTAGAAAAAAATATCGCAATGACGGGGAGAACAAAGGAAAGGAACATAAAGAAGGAACATAAAGGAACATTTCCTGTCAACATGATCAATAAGTATGTATGTATATTATATAGGATTTTATAGGTATGTATATATATGTACTATATGTATTACGTATATTATATTGTATGCATGTAGTTTAGTTTATAAAATTAATTAATTTAAGTAACAGAATGGAATTGTAATGCACATAAGTATATCCTCTTCTGAAAATCTCGCAGTCAAAATTTGGTTTGCTGTAAGAAAACCCAATTCTGGGTTAAGCTCGCTATTGTACATAAGTTATATTATTGCAATTTGTATGTATATTTGTTATTTTGTGTGCAATAAATAATAAGAACAAGTGCTTTTCGGCTTTGTAAAGAGTACTTTTACACCCATTAGACTATGAAACTGAACAACTTTCTTCATGGGACCATCATCAGAAAAACTATTCAGCTATACCACACAATACTCCTATACGTACGCACGACGACCAATCAAGCTATACCTAACCAGTTTAAGCGGATATCTCATTGTACAGGAAATCTGTATAAAGCAAGGCCATGTTATACTGGAAATGTATAGGTTGATATGTCGCAGTGTGTACTTGACCTCAATGAATGGGACAGCTGTTATTTTTTTCACTACTTTCTGATATATAATGTGGAGATGAGGTGATCTAAAAGTCAATAATTTATTTGAAGGTTATTTCGACCCTGTTGTAATAGTTGTAGTAATACGAAACGACGAGATTCTTTGAGTAATTAGAAATCATGTTTCATAACAGGCCTTTGATATTATAGGTATTTTTTTTTTGCCGGGCTGTTGTTGCTAGTAATTAGAAAACATTTTGATTTCAAGTATTAACAATCATTATTTATTTAAATATTGATGTAGAAAGAACTATGAATAAAATACGTTGTAAATAGTCTAAATTTTTTTTTCTAATCTCAATGTTATTCAACGGTAACATAACCTTGTCTGGAAAAAGACTTTTAAATAAAATTTTATTCTTTAAATCTGGAGAAAATAATAGACTTTATTTTAAAGCTTAAAATACTAAACTAAAACCCACAAGAGACTTCGACGGAAAAATACACAACTTTTTAAAATGTAGGTATTTTTTTAAGTTTTGTGAACTTTTGAACATTAAGAGCTACTTTAAATTAGTCTTCACTTTCTGAGGTATTTGAGGACGAACGACAAAGTATGTATTCAAAATAATTTTGATTGACAAATAGATGTGTATAAAAATAATTATCCTAACCAAATACAAACTCTTTGTAATGACGAGTGTACAATTAGCATCGTCCTGGCCGCCGCAGTCGGATAACGAAGCGCGACGCCGCTCTTCACATGCAACTTGACTTCCAACGTTTATTAGAAACTGACTCTTATTAACCTGCAGACTCCCAGTCTAAATAAAACTTTAAGCAAATAAACTACGGTTCATATTGGATTGAGAATCGAAGGGAGGTAAGGGTGAGTTTTGCGGTCACTGAAATTTGTAGATGTTGCACTTGCCAACCTCGCGATAGTGGATATAGTAAAGGGCTCTCCACTTAAGTAGGTATACATACCGCAACTTTCAGGCACTACTACGATTTCGGATTGGATCTGAATCGAATTAATGAAGAGATACTCGTTTGTACAATGTTGTTTTTGGTCGTTTGTTAGTTGTCTTTTAACAGAACACAAAAGCAAATAGTTTTTCAGACGTATGAAATGATTTATGACTTTTTAATGTCGGTATTTTGTCAGTGATTTTCCTTGTGGTAAATAAAGGTTTGGATCAAATTGCTGTCATCGTCTTTGGTAGTACTATTTTTATAAGTTTTGATACTTGCAAAAATCATTTTCCCAATTGAAAATCAGTAATAACTAACTATTCTAATTGGGCAAAATTTACAATAACTGCCGCAAATAAAACTAAACATATATTTGATATAAAACGCAGTCCCTTCTTATTTGAGTAAACATGAACAAGAGCCAAGCGAGGCCGAAAGGAAATAAAGTAGCTGCAATAAAAGAAAGCAATGGAGTCGCCTTTTGTGCAGCGCTGCAGCGCACAAAGTTACAAGCGCAAACTGAGGTATCAAGTTACTTGCAAAGTGTTTTTCTTTTATATTTTATCTTTAATCAGCTTCAGTCGATGGGAAATGTAATAACTGAGGCGATGAAAGAATCATGGGGATCTAATTAAAATGAGTTTGTTTTGTAGTTTGTTCATTGTACATTTCTGAGAGCTTTTTCTTTCTTTTTCTTTATCTGCTCACTTTGGAAGTATAGTATACCTATGTAAAAAAATAAGCCATCTGCTTCACAGCTTACCTTTGTACATAGGTTGGTATTGCAACTAACTGGCCAGTAAGTAAGTACATTAGAAAGCTTTCACGAGTGACGATACCAAATACTTTTAGTTAAGTAGGTAATACTGTTATTTAGCTTCCACGTTGTTAGAAATGTGTCATTACTTATAATTCTATAAAGGGTCTAACTATTCATACACGAAATATTTTCAAGGAATCATCTAACGGCTATAATAAAGCCATATCAAGGGATTTTTTTTTATCTCCGTATATTTTTTATAAAAAAATAAATTATTTAAATACTGGCTCCTTATTTTTAAGCATCCATTACGGTAGTTTACTACGTCGTATTTACCTACTGTCATTGTTAGAATATGCGAGTAAAGGTTTTATGCAAAAAGTCTCAAAAAATGTTAAAAAAATAATAATTTTGTAACAAAAAAAACACTCAGATATTTTTTTTTTTTGGTTTCTGTAGCGACTTTACGACTTATAGAAGTTACTCTTAAAATATTTCGTGTATGAAACGATAGACCTTATATAGGTCCAATCAGGCATCATCTAACTGCCTAGTCTTTTTGCAATTGTATTAGGGCCTGGTTCAAATTCGGCCTCATACTACTGAATATACATAGCATAGGATGATCAGCCTATAACGTTCCCACTGATGGGACACAGGCCTCCTCTCCGTAAAAGATACACCATACGGGACTAGCGCAGGTTGATTGGAGATGACTTCCACAAGACTGCAGTTACTATTACGATGTTCTTCTTAGAGTTTCGATGGTAATCTAAATTGATTCAGCCCAAAATTTGGCGACGAGTTTGGCGATATCACCATCAGCTCCTGTAACGTCCCAACACCTAGACAGGCAGGACATGTTATCAAGTGTCTCATCGTTGGTTTATCTTCGTATTCGTATTAGCATTCCACTTGGTAAGACCATGCCAGTGATTACATACGGGACTGAAACGTGGTCCTTCACAATGGGCCTCATCAGAAGGCTTAAAGTCACCCAAAGGGCAATGGAGAGGGCTATGTTCGGAGTTTCCTTGCGTGATCAAATTAGAAATGAGGACATCCGCAAGAGAACCAAGCTTACCGACGTAGCCCGAAGAATAGCCAAACTTAAGTGGCAGTGGGCAGGGCACATTGCTCGCAGAACGGATGGCCGATGGAGCCTAAAAGTTCTGGAGTGGCGACCGCGAACCGGAAGACGTTGCGTTGGAAGGCCTCCCACTAGGTGGACCGATGACCTGGTGAAGGTTGCAGGGATCCGATCGATGCGAGTCTCACGGGACCGGTCAATGTGGCGATACTTGGGGGAGGCCTATCTCCAGCAGTGGACGTCTTTCGGCTGAAATGATGATGATGATGATGGTAAAACCATCACGTTCAAAGAGTATCTTTTTTTTTTAAACGTTGCCCCACTCTAGGAATTTCTCCTGTATCGTGGGTGCGTTTACAAACATTTAAACTCACATACACAAACAGCCAGACCCGGAACAACTACCTGTAAGCCATACAAATATTAGTTCCGTGCGGGACTCGAACCCGCGACACGAAGCGCAGAAGTCAATCGCTCAACCACTGTGCCACCCGTGCCGTCAAATCTAAAAGTTCTGTCAGTGTTCTGCCAAAACTGACCCCTTTTTACCTCTTTTATGTAACAGACTGACTTTTTTTTATCTTTCTTTATCTCTATAAAATAGTTTCCTGTTGCCCACATTGTAACTACATTGACGTGGATGTAGGAAGCTTCATTAGTAAGTTTATAAATCAAACAAACGGAAGCCGACGCGGAGGGTAAGTTTTAAGCGGAGTTACAGGAAACCGATAGTGTTGAGCGCAGGAACTAATGACTCATCTGTTTCTATGTTACGTTATGCTGCTATTCAAATAATTATATTGTTGTAGTTATCTTTTGGTGTAGATTTGCATGGCAAAGGTTTTATGGTGGACCTGAGCTTTAACAGTAATTAACTTGTACGGTATGAACAGTTTAAGTGTGCAAAGTGGTCTTCATCATCATCCTCATCATTTCAGCCGAAAGACGTCCACTGCTGGACATAAACCTCCCCAAAGAGGGCGCCATAATCGCCACGCTTAGCAGGCTGGTTGGCGATCGCAATACGGTTGTTAAAAAAACACAGAGACCGCTGCTGCCCATTCTCTGGCAAGTCCCTCAGTCGCCTCTTATGACACCCACGGACAGTAACGTAAGGTGGTCTTAAAGCTCTTGAACTTGTCAAGAAAAATAATATATATATATATATATATTATATATATATAATTATACGTATATTTCAAACTTAGTACATTTATTTTAGTTCTATATTCTATTAAGTTGGTTAAAGTGTAATCAGATATTCTCCATCTGTTAAATGTCGTCCTAACAAATATAGAATGTCATTCGGACTTAGCTAAACAGGAGGAGCTCGTGGCTTAATAATAACAACCGCTCGGGTCGATCTTTAGGTTAAGCCGTGCTTATCTACGTTGGTCTGTGGATGGGTGACCGCCCATTACAGACCGAGTTTCCTCCGTGCCTCGAAAAGCACGTTAAGCCGTTGGTGCCGGCTGTCATCTTTAGATCTTTGACAGTCGTTACAGGTAATCAGTGGCCCACAGTCTGACAACCAGTCTTACCAAGGGGTATCGTATTACCCAGTACACAACTGGATTGTGGAGGTCAGATAGGCAGTCGCTCCAGGTAAAATACTGGTATTCAGCTGCATCCGGTTAGACTAGAAGCCGACCCCAACATAGTTGGGAAAAGGCTAGGCAGATGATGATTCGGACGTTGCTAAGTGATTACAAGTAAAGGTTTTCATTAAAATTAGTCACTTAATGGCCACAAAAAGTAAACATGCAATTGCATTAATTGGAGCATTAACATGAGTGGATGGATATTAAATACAACCACAAATAATGAGTATTGGTAGATAGTAATTTGTATATGTATGTGATTAATGTGTAAAATGTATATTCGCCACATTATATACGAGTAACTATTCAGTATTAATTTTAAATAGTTATGTAATATTACACAATTTTCAACTTACTGCCAAGAAAGAGTTACATTTGTAACGATCGCTCGAGACGTAAAATTACAAGCAGTCTATTCTCATACAATATGTCCTAAGAAACGCAAATTTAAACAACAACTTGTCAGTTTTCTATGGTTGCAAGGTTAAGTAGTTTTTACATCACTAAAAAACGCTGGAGTAAGTAAGTAAAATGGTTTATAACTAAAATGGTAAATAATAATAAGAATAGTAATACTCTGGCTTTGTATCCGATTAATGGCAATAGGCTCGCTCCTTACATGGGTCTTAAAACATAAGTATAAATGTGGTGCTGCTCTACAAACTTTGGGGCACTTAATATCGTGTCCTAATAGTTTAATTTTGGAAGTCGGTAACTTTATTGTCTCATTGAATTTTTGATGCCACCCGAATACATAATTTTCTCCAAGACACTGCTTTTAATCATGCTGCAGTTGTAATACCAACAGCCTAGCTATGAAAATGTTTTTGTTTTCACTAAGAGGGGCCTACCAGCATAAATAAATAAACTCTCAAAATAATGACATCGGTCCTTTTGAACTGACAGTATTTCCACCTCTCTGCCTTCACGATTTGATGTCAAACAACCCTGCAGTCACGTCACAACGCAAACAGACATTTTACCGAGAGAGTTGATACAACATTATTTCGAACAGAACAGATAATACAATATTTACCAACGAACCCGTATGAGCCAACATTTGTTTCTCATTATTTCGGCTATCGCAGTCATTCGTGCCTGCCCCGATCATTTATATATTTTCATTGAAATTATAATGTTGTGCCATTACAATTGAGTTCATTTCAAGTGGGATTGTAGAGATAATTGGAAGGATTTTGTAACCAATATTTCTGATTAAAAAAAAACATGATTTTGTATGTTATTACCGAGTTTACTGACGGTCGTCCACTGTTTAACCTTACCACTTAGTGCATAAGGGTTAAAAGTGGCAGACCGCACTGTAATCTTGGTAATACATTTTGTTGTATTAACGAAATCATTATTGCCTTTTTGGTCTAGTGGTCACAAGCGCCACTGCTGAGCATGAGGTTCTGGGTTCGATTCCCGGGCCGGGCAAAGTGTTATTGGTTTTTCTATTAGAAATTCCTTTGTAGCAGCCACGAAGTCTGACTTTGTGTCCGGTTGAAGGCATAACTGGCGAAATGTGCGTGTACTCTGCCTAACCCTTCAGAGCCTTCGGAGATTACAGGTGTGATGTTATGTTATTTTGTTGTACATATTTCATTTCTGTTAATTATAATTATTGAAGCTTTTTTGGCCCGACATTTAAAACGAAAAAAAAAAAATAGAATAATTACCAGTTGCAATTGGTTACAGAGAATTTCGACACAAATTGCTAGAAAATTTCTTTTCATTAGCATAAGTCAATCCAATACATTTTTAGATTTTGCATCATAGTTAACACCGATAAAATGTCATTTTATCTAGACCTTAAGGTTTATTTAAAGTTTTCTTATTATACATTATTTTGATCATTAAAACTACCGCGACACAATTGCTTAGTTTGAACAAAAATAAAGAAAACCTAAACATAGAAGATCATTCCTTGATTCTCTACGTTGAAGCAGCAGGATTAGCCAAGCGAATATTCATGACGATCGTCTCAAGCAGCCAGATGTCTGAGAAACCACTGAGCGCGTGATCTTAGCGAAGCAGCTAATGAGGACATTTCCTTGCTGGCTTGCAGAAACACACTGGTGTTTGCTTAGAATATGCTACACCAAGGAAAATACAAGCGAAAAGGACAAACAAAAGAACGAGCTATAAAATTAGTGAAATTATTTATTTATTCAAATTGGACTTCCGATTATATTGTAATTATTTTTATTTTATTTATTTAACAATTTACGTACGCACTAAATACAGAATAGAAGAAAGGAACAGAAAATAGTACAAAGGTGATGCTTATTTCTAAAGAAATCTCTTCCAGCATACCTGCGAAAGGAGATACTAAAAAAGAGATGAAAATGGGATACATAAAACATAAAGCAGAATTGTTTAAATGTATTATACCATATAAGAATATACTAACATACTTATAACGTAACTACTCACATCTCCACTGTCATTCTTTAGCAGTTACTGTTGTATGCTTGCTATTACTGGACCAATTAGCGCATTTTTAGTCAATAAATCAATAAAACATTGTAACATAAGGACATCTAGGCCCAGGTCTGTCTGTGTGAAATAATAAAAAGAGTGGCTGAAAGAGCTCTAAACTCTCATACATTAATCGCATCACAGAGTTCAAGTACAGTCTCGAGCACCAATATGTAAACACTTAACAAATTATAAAAGTGTTTTTCTCCTAATGTTCTGATTAAAATATCATCTCTTACGAACATAGTATTCGGGAACTCATATTTTTATGAAAAAGATCCTATCTCCAAGTAACAATCGTTATTTCTCGCGAAAATTGCAATTAGATTTATTTTTATACTGGTGCTCGTGACTGTACATACATCAGAAGCCTTCAAAGCAATGAATAGCAACAGAAATGATGTATCCAAATTGTTAATAAGTATCATACCAGTTCAATCGCTCTAAACTCATAATTAGAAAGGGCAATTAAATTTGAACTATAGTTAAGCCAAAATTAAGTCAGTGTAACGAAAACTCAAATATTCATGTATATATTATATTTCATGCTCATTAAAATCCACTTTTAGTTCGCGATGTGTCTATGTCAACAACAGAGCGAATTGTTTATTTTGTTAACTATAATTATTTGTTTTTTGTTTTGATGAGCATTTTCACTAGAGAATTTAATAATTATGTTACACGAACTTGTTTGTAATAATATTACTGTTACTGTCAGGATTTTGTTTAGAGAAACCTCTCTATTCTACAGAATAAACAAAGTTAATACTGCTTCTTATACTGAAAACCTATTTTTTTTTGGCTCGTTTTTTTTTGTAATAATATTTTCAATTCATAAAATTCTGAAAACAGGATCCATGACTCCGTTATGAATTTCTGGTGCAGTTTGTTTTTTGTAAAGGTGCTGGTAATATTAAAGTGAATGCAATAAGATGCCTGCTTTGTAAATTTCAAATCCAAGGAGCCTGTGTCTAGAAATCTTTCATAAAAAGATATTTTTTAAAAATCGAAATATTACTTGATTCATGGAAAAAAAGGATCCTTTTTTTTACATTTTAAAACTAAACTTGGTCTCGCAGGGCACGTTCAGAGCCTCATCACAAAGGCTTCGTTGCACCACTCTACGCATTCTAATGCAAATTTCATTGAAATGCCCTCCCATTGTTATCACTTCCAGTCTCCAAGGAGAACTTGGTACTCACACATCTGCGATCTTTATATATGCGCCTCCACGAGATTATTAAAAATATAATTTGAAGGGAGAAAATTTTGTGGAAATGTTCAAGGGAATATTAAAGATAAATTTGTATTTAAATTAGTAATGTTAAGTGCTTGAGAGCTTGGATGCTTATGGCACATGTTTTTTTGGCACAAGAGGTGCATAAGACTTTTTGCAACTAACAATGATGAGCAAAGTAGCAAAGATACATGGTGTTGGCCGAACAAAAAAGGTCTTGTTGTGAAACATTCACGAAAAACCAAAGACAAAAAAATAAAAAAAAGGAAGGAAGGAGAAATATTCGTAGTTGAAGGTCAATCTTCAGTAATTAAAGAAGCATCAATTAGAAACAGTTACTGGTAGATTCGTATTTAAAACTGTCAAAAAGGTGCATAATCATGGAGTTTCTTGCCGATTCTTCTCCATAGGGAACAACCAACCCGAACCATGCATTCTCGACGTTTTATAAGTGCTCATGTAGGCATGTGAAATAAAATATTTTGATTTATCTTTATCCACTTTTAAAGATGACTAGATCAGACTGGACTTCAAAACAAGCTTGTTTGTACTCATGCTCATGAAGTCACGACTACATTTTATTAAGATGACTACAATCATCCAGTCGTAATATAAACCCTAGACACTGTTCATCACAGTACATAAAGAAGATACTTAACTCGTCAGACGTCACGGGTCCAAAGAATAATGAACGGTTTGTTTTTTATTTCAGAACCCACAATAGACATTCTTTTGAATAGTTAATGGGCAAAAAAGGCTTTGAAAAAAAAAACATAAAACAACTCTGAATTTTATGTAAGCAAAATGAAAATGAATGAGTAATTACGAACATCCGTTACTAAAAATACGCCTGAAACAAATCTAGAAAAACAAGATATTTACCAACATCTTGTTTTTTCCTCAAGTTACAAGGTGAAAGTGGAAATGTACAAAGTTAGAGAGAAAAATAGTTGCTTAATAGGTGTTCTTTTTGTCAACGAATGAGTCAGCTCTAAGGTCAAAGGCCGAGGTTGCAATATATCTAGATGCTGTAAAAAGAGATGCTTAACTTTAAGAATTATGGTTTAAGAAAGAATAAAGATGTGTGGAATGACTGTCTCGTTGGTATAGTAGTGGCAATCACGACTGCTGAACATGAGGTCGTGGGTTCGATTCCCGGGTCGGGCAAATTGAAATTGGGTTTTTTCATCAGGAATTTCTCAGTAGCCGCCAAGGATTGGTGCTCGATTGATGGCAACAGGCTCGCCCCATGTTACATAAACATTACTTGCGAAATGTGGGTGTACTATTAGGTACACCTCTGCCTAACCCTACGGGGATTACAGTGTGATGTTATATTAAGAATGAAGGTAAGGTTCTAACTAAACTCATGAGTTAAAGTCCTAAGATTATTGGGAATGGTTAAGCAGAGTTGTAAGGTATAATTCATGAATATGTAGTAATTTCCCGTCGGAGACATATTATGTACGTCTTTTATGCAACGAATGAGTTTTGAATTATTGTTAATCAGCCTAAATAGGATTTTCAACAGCGTTGCCCTCACCCAAATCCGAAAACATTACCGTAAAGTAATTACTTAATTCCAGCTAGTTTGATGGGTAGGCATATGACAATCAGTGAATCGTTCCATACGATTCCAACGTGGTCGATTATTGATAAAACTAGCGACCCGCCCCGGCTTCGCACGGGTGCAATATATACATATATATATAAACCTTCTTCTTGAATCACTCTATCTATTACTGAAAACCGCTTCAAAATCCGTTGCATAGTTTTAAAGATATAAGCATACATAGGGACAGACAGACAGCGGGAAGAGACTTTGTTTAATACTATGTAGTGATAGTGAAGACGCTTAAACTCAATTTTTACTGTGATAAAGTAATCTGAATAACTTAAGCAAGGTTATTTGCATAGTCGCAAAAATATAACATTCATTTTATGGCGTGGCATTATATGGCATTAAACACGTTAGTCTTTATTATGACATACTGACTTTTAGTGCGCCGCTATTTCAGGTTAGAATCATGGTGGCAAATTGCTGTATACTTTTACGTAAGATTTTAAATAACGTAGTTGAATCTTTTTTCCCGTGCCTCCTCGAAGGAACATGGAAGGAATTGGGGGAGGCCTTTGCCCAGCAGTGGGACAGTACAGGCAACTAAAAAAAAAAAGTTTAATCTTTATTGAACTTACAAGATTAAACTTTAATCCAATATATAGTTTCCATGAATTATGGCTCTTACTACTATTTCAAACGTGAAAGTTTATGAGGATAGATGGATTGAAGGATGGATGTTTGTTAGTGTTTCACGCAAAAACAAATGCACGGATTTGGACGAAATTACATAATTTATTAAGATATTTACACAGGTGTGACGCCATTTTGTTTTTCGTACTTTTTTCAGCAAACCTTTTTAATTGATACCCATATCATGGGAGTGCATAAAAAATTACTAGAAAAAATCAGATCCCCGCTAGATGGCGAGATTCCCACACTGTGCGGAGTGTGGGAATCTCGCAATCTAGGGGGATTTAATTCCAAATTGAATTAATTAAAAGATACAAGTTAAAAAATAATATTGATTGGTGTTCAAATAGAAAATAAAGTTGTATTAAAAAAAGCGATATGAATAAATTTTGTTATTTTAGTCACTGATTGCACTTTTGGCCTCATTTACGGTGGGTACAGAAAGCATTTTTAGGACATCAGGATCTAGAGGAATCCGTTTTCTCTTCAGTATAAGCCTTAAGCTGGATATGAAGGGGTCTGATGATATAAGAAGCCTATTAAGTAGGTCGGTATTAGTGTCTGTTTGTGACATTCTTCTAGTGTTTTTTGTAATTTCGGCGGTCATTCTGAAAACCGAAAAAAAATGTATGGCGGTTGCAAAAAATCGTAAGTTTTATCAATTGTTCTCAAAAGTTAAGACTCTAAACTATAAAATAAAATTTTGTTTTGCAAATCATCTTATAAAAATGCTTAATTTAACCGTGATTTCAAATGATGTTATTAGATCAATGTTTAATTATTACTTAAATAATATACACTCTAACTTACCTTGAAAGATATACACAATACAATAATAAACCAATAAACAAGACTATACGTTAATTTGATCAGTAATCTCAAGTGATGATGACACTTTAATGTTGTTGTTCGTATTGTAAGGGTACATCGATTATTATCTACCCACTTCAACATTTTTTATTTATTTTTTAACCTACCTATAAGAACTTCTAATATGTAGCGACAGACAGATAGGGTCTTGGTCTGTGAATGGGTGACCGCCCATTACATACCGATTTTCCTCCGGGCCTCGGAAAGCACGTTAAGCCGTTGGTCCCGGCTGTCATTTGTAGATCTTTGACAGTCGTTAGGCAGTCAGTGGCCCAAAAATCCTGACAACCAGTATTACCAAGGGGTATCGTATTACCCAGTAGTAACTGGGTTGTGGAGGTCAGATAGGCAGTCGCTCCATGTAAAATACTGGTATTCAGCTGCATCCGATTAGACTGGAAGCCGACCCCAATATAGTTGGGAAAAGGCTAGGCACATTATTATCTCAGCAGTCACCTCCTTTCTAGCCATATCATCCTTCACACAGTTCATTCATCGATTTTTGGTCTTCCTCTACCTTACAGCTATCTACAATAGACGACCCATTAGGTTAAATTATGTTCGTTTATATATTATGCTTAATAAGAAATACGAACGTTTCTGTTTAGAAAACAAAGTGTCTGGCACCATAAACAAATAGGTACTCGAAATTACTTTACAACAGTACCCGTTTAAGTTTCTCAGTCGTAACAACTTGCGTACATACAGTGTTATAAGTCGTATACATCGGGAAAACAAATAAACTTCGAGTCGGAAAGTTCGTTTCGTATAACAGTCGTAATTTTCTCTATCTGTCCTTTCGTCTGTTTCCCTTTGGTAAATTAAATTCCACTTACCCACTTTATAATTTAGCAACTGTAGACTGGACGTGTACTGTTTTAAATTTACGATGTTACTTAATGGATGTTAGGTATTTCATGAGAATATATCTAAAAGGAATCGCGTTTTACTATCCAACATTGTAAGTTTATTTGTATGGCTTAAATACTTGTGAAAACTACGTAGGTCAAATATGAAAGCTATGAGTTGCTCTTGACCATTTAACAAATGCAATTCTTTACTGGCACCCCACAACAAAGACAGGGGCGGTTCATAGTACGATACAGCATGTGCCATCGTTTATTACATTTTCTGTTTCTTATTTTTCGTAATCTACACAATCTATCAACATTGCTTACAAGACGAACTCATTAATAATATTTTCACACGCGTTCATATTCTTATTAATAACTTTTAATATATTTTTCTCACGCACAACTGAAATATATCTCTGGATCATTTCGTTTACGTAAACAAGAATTATGATTATAAACGAAAAATCCGAAAATAAATTTCGTAATAAATGTGGATTTATTACGAGCTATCTGAGGCGGCATGCGTGACGCACACTGGATTCTAGCACAGGAATCAGAAACGTGAACCTTGGTATTTCAGAGTCCACTGCTTCGTTTCCTCATAATTTTATTGCAATCCAAACAATAAGAGCAACGGAAACTGAAATGAAAAAATCGGAATACTCACCTTTGTAATTTCGCTTCCAGCTCGCTACATGGCCTCGGTGGGAATTATTCAATAACACTGACGAATGGGTTTTATAACGGAATTGATTACGGGCCAGATAACGAGATGTAATCGCACCGGGGGGAATAGAGACAAATGTCGTATTGGTTGCAGATTTACAGCGCGGCGCGCGCCATCTGGCGTGCCAATTTATGAGTTTAATCAGGACTCGGCGTTGCCACCGGTTTCGGGATCGCAGCGAGAACGGGCGCCGGGTTGTTCACTGTTCAAGCTTGCAAGCCGCACGTAGACACACCCCTTTATATACTGCATTGGCTTTTAGCTGCTGCAAATTGATTTTAAGTGGTTTTGCTCGTTTTTATCCTTAATACCTCCCATTGCTGATTTAGATCCGAGATTTTGAGGATTGATTACTTTTACGAATAATTCGATTGGATTAGGTTTTGTGAGCGCTGATTGGTTTTGTGTGATCTGAACTTTACATACCTGTTCGTTACTAAAGGGGTATAATTAGGAAACGTGGAACGGTTTTAACAGTATAGTTAATTTATGAATTGGTTTTATTGCAAAGGTAATTTAGTGACTGCCTTGTTGATCTAGTGATCGCAAGCGCAATTGCTGAGCATGAAGTCCTGGATTCGATTCCTAGGTCGCACAGTGTTATTGGGAGTTTTCAGTAGCAGCCATAGAAATGGATTTGTGCCCGGTTGATATGATGAATAGGCTCACCCCCTATTACATGGGACTTACACATAACTGGTGAAATGTGGGTGTACAATTAGGTACGCCACTACCTAATCCTTCGGATATTACAGGCGTGATGTTATGTTATGTAATTTAGTGATTATAAGTTCGAATGGTGGTTAGAAAAGGAATACTATGGTAACTTTTTATTAAGATTTACATGAATTTTAATTGAAGTTCGCTGAACTTTAATATCTACCAATGCTCAGTAAATCCACTTCGTACATTACGATTAAGATCGCAATTCTCTACGTGTAATGGCAAATTGCTAGTTCATCGCTAACGATCTCTGGAATAGCCCATTTCGGTTGAGCCTTACAAATTGTACGGGTAGGTCCACGATACGATTTCTCGTGCCGTGGTTGCCATTCGACACGCAAACATGCAGACCAGGAACAGATATCTGTATTGAACTTGTATCTCTAAGTACTGATGCCATTACGTTAGTAAATGGATGATCATCCCTCGTGTTGGGGAACGATATATGAGAACAGCTTACATAGCATAAGTCAGCAATAGGCAGACTCAAATTACTCACGGTGGAACAGACGTACCATTTCAGTAGATATACGTCTCCCGTGGTTGCTTTTTGAATGTTAATTAATTTTTATACAGACTTTTTCAGCCTAGGTGGGTATTTTATTTGAGATGTTGCCTTCGGTCACAACGGAATACTGGAGCATAAACTTTAGAGGGTTTCCACCGTGCGCTGTCTGTCGTGGGACATTTTTTATATACAAGGTAGCGCCTACAATACGACAATAAATTAAACTGCGTATACCTCATCATATCCCTGTTTCTGCATACATAAAATCATTCGGATATATCCAGTAGTTAAACTTATACTGTCACTTACAGAATATCTTCCGTAATTGTTCATTATTTTGAGGTCCCGATATTCCCGTTCCGTTTTTCTCATTTCTTATCCCGTAAGTGACAGTATAAGAAACCGTGAAAGCTTAAAACAGTGTTTATCCAGTAGTTTAGTCACAGGACTTTATTTTTTATTTGCGTTAGTACATCGTTCACATGTTGCAAATTAATGCAGCTTTACGCCTTTCTCTTATAGGTCTCTCAATTTGAATTTTATTCTCTTATTGCAACTTAAACTTGCAGAAGAAGAATGATTCCGAAAGAAAGGAAGTGACAGAACTTTTGAACAAATCTGAGCATAGTTTCAGATGATCACCGTACACCGTAATGTGGTGCTATTCTACAAACGATGCGGCACTCAATATCGAGTCCTGCGTGTTCTGTTGTTTGTTCACAACAGGAACTGATGAACCGAAAGTGCCAACTAGTTGCTCAGTTCTGGGCAGACACTATTTAGATTGCCATCGACACGCTAAGAAAAAGACAGTAAGCCTGTTAAGTAAACCTTTATCTTATCTAAGTACGAACTCATTCAAAATCACATCACTTTCAGTGTCAATTACCTTGTTAAAAGAACTCCTTATACATTTCAGTTAGTGAGTATCAGAAAAACAACTAAACAAAAACCAATAAACAATGTTGGCAAAGTAAACAGCACTTTCATTAGTTTCTAGAACAAGCCTGCCCGAGCAACGTTATAATTTCGAAACTAACCAACTAGATATTAGCACATCTAACTTTTCTAATCAAACTCGCGTAGACTTGTATAATAAAAATGTATGTGTAACACGGATGTAGTGTAATCTAGAGAAGGCAAGCTTCTGTGTACACCGAATTTTGGCTAGAATGTGTTTTCAATCAGCCAATGTCAGATCGTTTAAAAATTTACCAATACCCATAACATCATGCCTGTAATCCTCGAAGGGTTACGCTGAGGTGTACCTTTTTTTTCGTATGGGAAATCATCAAATGACCCCCCACACTCTGGTCGGAGAGGAAAGGAGTGTCAGACTACTGACTAAAACCCATTCATGTTCCTTCTTTTGCCCTTTGTATTCCACGGCCACGGTATATCTTTCGAACAGTCCCGCAGCCCTGGCAGGCATCGGCCCATGCGGACCCCTACGTGGTTGCTGACATCTCTTTGAGGCGTGCGTGGAACATGAACGCGCCGTCGACACAGCCTGTCGTCATAAGACGGCCGGACGGCGAGCTAGCCCATAACTCGCCGTGCACAGGCCCGCGCCAACGGTGGCCGGGAGCCACCACGTGACCCCCGACGCCCAGGGCGTCTCCCGCGGCGGCTGGGACGTGAGGCTCTTTCCCTCTCACGTCCTCTCACGGGTAATCTTCGAAACTACTGATCTGATTCCGAAAATTATTTCACTAATAGGAAGCTACATTATTCCCGAGTGCTATATATAGGCTACAATTAAAACGTCTTCGTGGGTTAATTTACGTATACACCGTGATTTTTTAGTCATCTTACAAAGGTCGTCCACTTAATGTACCCGACATAAAATAGCTCTAAGCGCGATTTTTTATCTTCCATAATAGGTTCAAAGAAAAATAATAATAAAAATTAGAGACACACATGAAACATCATGTTAATGATGTTTACATGTCACACGAGAGAACATTACCTACCCAGCACTCGAGTCCAGTAGATCATCGCTCGCAACAGGGTCTTTTAACTACGTCATGCATCGTAATACTGAATAATATTTTTATTTTTAAATTATTAAAATCTCATAAATACCAATTTTTTTTTTATGAATGTTTAGTATTCATTGGATACATGAAGTGGGCTGCCGTTGTAAGACGACTAAAAAGTCACGGTGTATAACGGAAGTGAAGCCGCGAGCAAAAGCTAGCACTAAATACGTCGCTAACAAGCTGTGGTGTTTTTTTTTATCTACATTATAATAATAATAATAATAATAATAATTTATTTGCAATAAAAAGGTGTACATTTGAACAACAATAGGTTACAAACAAACAGATGGAGACGTTATACACTAATATGTTTGGAAGCTCTAGCACCCTTGCTAAGTTGACAAGACAACTTGTATTAAAGGTGCTAGGCCCAACCCTATTATGGGTGCCTTGTAAAGAAAGTTAGTTTAATTTACGAGAACTTATTTTCATTTTTGCAGCAGGTAGATGGACAAACAAATAAATCATTTAGCAAAAATATATTCACGATGTGGACCTTTCACAAGGAAAAAATGCTGTTTTCTTTCGGTTTATTGAATAGAGTATCTGACGATAAACGCACAAAGGCTGTGTTAGGCATAAATATTGCTTAAGTTATCGCTTAAAAGATCTATGGAGGTTGGGTGGCTGCCTATCGTTCGTCTGACAGTTATTGCGCTTTTTATGCGTGAAGTTTGGGAGAAATTCTCTTTATATTACGAGATTACATCTAAAATCTACCTTCACACGTTTGCTTACCACATAAAAAATGTTAAATACTTTTGTATTTATTTCAATAAACAACATCACGGCTTGTAATCCCCGAAGGTTTAGGCAGAGGTGTACCTAATAGTACACCATCATTCGCCAGTTATGTTTAAGTCCTACGTAATAGGGGGCGAGCCAGAGTCCAGACTCCGTGGCTGTGACTGAGGAATTCCTGATTGAAAAACCCAATAATACTTTCCCAATCTCTGAATCAAACCCAGGACCTCATGCTCAGCAGTCGCGCTTGCTACCACTACACCAACGAGGCAGTCACAGTTATTTCAATTACACAAGTTATGTTAATTAAGGGTAGTCTTTGGTACCCACGTTCTTTAGGTTTATAATCGTCAAAATCTGAAAAAAAAAAAACGAAATTTTCGCGATGTTTTCGATTTTTGACAAAGTTGCGATCGGCGCTCGAGGTCACAAACTTGGATTATTCATTGGGCCAACATCATAAACAAGTCTGCAAAAAATCAGAACTACCGGGTTTGACGCAAGCTCTGATGTATAAAGTTACTGGACTATTACTGGTACAATACGAACTTTCTTCACAAAGAAAGACGAGACAGTCAAAAAGTCTCAGCCGTCCTAGATCTTGAGCAATCCGTTGGACGTAAATTGAGCTCTACTTTGTATAGTCGACAAAGTTACCATGCAAGCGAGGTACAAAGGGAAACTCACTTCCCTCTCACCTCTTCAGTTTCAAAGGAAGAACTGGTTCTAAGCAATTTTACTCATTGTGTACTTTACAGTTAAGTGTCCGAACGGGTTCAAGTAAATGGCACATCTTAAAAGTTACTACTTCTATGTCGGCAATCGCTAAAATGGTTTCACTGTTATAGTATGTTCAGAAAATAATGTTATATACTTAGCAGTGGCGAAGGTTCCATACAACTCGTCTCCTACCGGCTTCCCTTTCAAAAATGGCACATATGGTTAGCCAGTTGTTGCCAGTGATTACATACGGGACCGAAACGTGGTCGCTCACAATGGGCCTCATCAGAAGGCTTAAAGTCACCCAAAGGGCAATGGAGAGGGCTATGCTCGGAGTTTCCTTGCGTGATCAAATCAGAAATGAGGAAATCCGTAAGAGAACCAAGGTTACCGACGTAGCCCGAAGAATAGCCAAACTTAAGTGGCAGTGGGCAGGGCACATTGCTCGCAGAACGGATGGCCGATGGGGCCGGAAAGTTCTGGAGTGGCGACCGCGAACTGGAAGACGTTGCGTTGGAAGGCCTCCCACTAGGTGGACCGATGACCAGGTAAAGGTTGCGGGGATCCGTTGGATGCGAGACGTATGGGATCGGTCAATGTGGCGACAATTGGGGGAGGCCTATGTCCAGCAGTGGACGTCTTAAGGCTGAAATTATGATGATGATGATGATGACATATAGTTAGTACATATTTTACAGACTAATAATATAATCACATTAAAGATATGTACTCCGGCTTACCGCTTACAAAATTGACCCTTCGCTACTGATACACAGGTGTGTGTAACACTATGTAGGTAAGTATCACGACCCCCGCGTACAAAGTAAAGCATCGATCGCGCGATACGCGAATGTCGCGTTGTACTTCGCTATAACTACGTTCGCGTACTCGAAAACTCTGAAAGCACTGTCGGCAAGACGATGCGTTTGGGTACGCTGACAAAATTAATCAGAAGAAAAAAGAAAAGAATATTAATTAATTATTATTCTTTTGGGTTAACTCGTTCCATCGTCGACCTCATCTCTGTCCTCTGGACTAGATTGAGGTCAAGAGTAAGACCATTCATTATAAAAAAGAAAAATAATAATAATCAGGCGGACGCATGTACCTACACGCGAAGTTCTATTTGGCTAGAAAACAATTCCCAATTCTTTATTGCGTACCATAATGTATGTAGTTGGTAGGGAAATGAATATATTAGTCACAATTATGGACCCTGTCGGGCACAGCATTCATCAAGTAGGAGAGAGGAGGAAGAACAAGGGCTGTTTATTGTGATAAATTTTCTTAAGTTAAGTAAGTTAATAAGGAATTGAATTTAACAGTTCTTATTATTGTTTTATAAATTAAATTAATTTATTTACTTAGTAACATTGTAAAATCATTTATTTTTTAAATTATTCACTATTGTTTTATTTACTCTTTTATTTATTTCTATACAATTAATTATAATTAATTAACTATATTAATTTACTTTATTTATTTTTATACAAATCTACATTTTTAAATATTTCTTAAACTAAAAACAATATAAAAAACATTTAAAAATATAAAAAAAAAAAATTACTTATTATTATTTTTATTTATTACGTAATTCATATTTATTATCTCTAAGGCAAGTTATTTATTGGACACACGGCCTTCGACAAAGTCTAACTTCTTCAACACGGCCTACCAATAATGAGACTACGTCAGCAAAATGATACACAAAAACTTACCTGCTTACATCTTTTTTCCAAACAAGGTACTAAGTAAAAAGGTTCTATTCATTATTTACCGTTCAGATTTGGAAGATATACATATACACCGTGACTTTTTAGTCGTCTTACAAAGGTCGTCCACTCGACACCCGACATAAAATAGCTCTAGGCAAACGGGAGAACATATACCTACCCAGCACTCGAGTCCAGTAGATCATCGCTCGCAACAGGGTGTTTTAACTCACGCGTCATAATACTGAATAATATTTTTATTTTAAAAATTAAAAAAATATCATAAATACCAATTTTTTTTATGAATGTTTATTATTCATTGGATACATGAAGTGGGCTGCCGTTGTAAGACGACTAAAAAGTCACGGTGTATATTCCAAAGCCTTAAAATAATTTTATTGCCTATGCACTTAAATATATCAGAGTTACTTGAAGCATTGCTAGAGTTTTAAACATCACTTCAGCTAAATCGAAAATCAATCCAAATCACTGCCATTTACCGAGCCTGAAAAACATAAATCCGCTCCATTTTATCTTGAAATATATACCTACGTACGAATAAGTTAAGGCTTAATGTTCAATACATAGATAGAATGGAGCCATTAAAATGGACATTCTCGTAAATAACTTATCACAATAACACGTTATTGTAACATAACGCTTTCTTGTTCTATTGATTATGTAACTATTTTGCTCGTCTAATACGTACTTCGGAACCCTTCGTAATGCATAGTTGAAGATTATAATGAAATATTGCATTGGAATGATTATTATGGAAAAGTTGGGGTTTGTTAATTTTTGACGAACTTAGACTTCTTTAGCTCTTTTTGTTCTATGGATATTTACCAAATGAATTAGCCACTTGCGTGTTATGATACAAATAATGTACCGAAATCATGGATCTCATTCTACTAGCGAAAATGTTGATAGAAAAATCAAAAATGCATTGGATTAAACTACCAATATATCAATCCTGTAAAGACTCGGTGTAGAATACAAAACGTCGATTTAAAAACGATTGTCACTTGTATAGAGGTGTGTTAAAAAGAAAAGAAATTTCGTAACGTTGGCTCCACAGAATTTTATTTTTTTAAACTTCGTCGCTTCCACGGCGTCGTTGTCTACAGCGCTGAGGTCACTTGTGGGACGGTGGACGCTGGGACATAGTTTGCGACTCAGCCACACCCATTTATTGCTCGACGGGATACATCAGACAATAAACAAGCTCCGACAAAATGACCAACAATCGAACAGCCATTACAATAACTATACAAGCAAATACAGGCCAGTAACTGTAAACATAACCCTTTAATCGAAATACCAACCCGAAACATAGTCGAAGTTGGCTCGTAAACGTCACTATAAACTGACGCTGTTAACCGATCAATGTTCATTGTGATCATGCGTCTGGCTAACTAATATTCAAATTAGTGACGTCATCGGATTAGGCTCGGCACCGCCGCCGCTCTATTCCCGTTGATTACTCCGTCACGGGTTATTATGGAGTAAATGTGTGTTCATTAAAATTCACCATCTTGTGACGTTTTAACACCGTTGGCTTGTTATTTTGAGTAGGTGACGGAAGTAAGTGTTGCGTTATTATGTTATTTAGCGCGTGGTCTGGTTGGGTATCAAGTTAAAATAAATTTACAAAACAGACTGTGTAGGTAGGTACAATTTGGGTATTTTGGTCGCAAAAATGATTAACTTCCATATTAACTTTTATGCAATGAAGGAGTTGAACAGGCCCTTTAAGGATATTTAAACATCTTTCCTCAGTGTTTTCGTCATAAAATCACCTCCAGTCCAAAATTTCCTGATTTTTAGACCCAATCGTTCAGGCATTACGTTGTCCGTCTATGAATGAATTTAGAAGTTTTTAACCATAATTCCTATTACCACCCATGTGTATAAACGAGTCAAAGTAATTATTACTTGAGAAAAAGTCATTTTTAAAGATACGATATTATTCTGTAGTTTAGTAATTGCTTGAAGTTAGAACTGTCAAAAGTTAGAATTCTTAGCTTTGCTTTCTTTTACCGTTTTTACTTCAATTAAATTCTTGTCTATTACATAAAAATGTTTGCATAACAAATTACTTAAACTCAAGTAATTACTTAAACTTGAGTATAGATACGGCTGTAAGACTTGGCTAATGGATTTGGATCGCATTTATGTTGACTATACCTGACATAATCCATAAACAAGACATGCATAGAAAGGAAGGAAGTGGTACCTGACATGCCATGCCGGAAGATCATGTTGGATCAAATCGATTATTCAAAGCGTATCTTACTCAGAACTGTCATGACAGATCGAAATCCTGATCAAACCATCTGTCAGGAGATGTTCGTGGTATAGATCCGAGATACTAGGGACAATAATTTGTGAAGTCGACTCGAAATTAATTCTAATTATAGAGCTACTTACTAAAAGATCAGTCGAACTGGTTCGGTAAAATGACGGATTTATTGCGGACAAATATTTTTAGTACAGTATCTGCCAATGTTCGGCGTTCGGAGCTGTGTCCATTATTAGTCCGTATCGGTTTAAACTAACTTTTAGAGAAAAGATCCAAGTATAGGATGATTTCAATGTAAACCAGTGTATAACGATATACTTTTTCATTTAATTTCAGTACTTTATTCTATTTATTTCATGTGTTCTGTTAAAAATTATACTGAAGTAACATGGTGAATGTTTCATTGATCATAATCATTTAATTTACAATAAGTATTAGTACGTATTGGTCTTAAAGTCAGTTGAAGTTCCTAATGCATAGTCAGATATAATAGATTTAAAAAAACTTTACAATTGATTTAATTCTAGAGTATATATAAAACATGTTTATATCTTTAAATGTTCATACCAAAATGATGAGAAACATACAACCTTTTTCTTCAAAGTTCAGTTCGATTTTTGATTTATATCTAAACCAGCTTGTTAGTTCATATCCGTGTATTCAGAAATAGGTGCCGTCGTTGCCTACCTCGAATGCGGGTACTTTATTACCGAATTTGAGAGGGTCTGCCAATCTAACGCTGCATTATTGTTAGTTAACTAGCTCTGGTTCTAGATCCGTCGCTTGGATTTTGCAAGAAGTTTAATAGGAATAAATAAAAATTAAATAAAAAGTTGTATATTTAATTTGATTCACCGTGAGTGTTTCATACTGAAAGGAAAATATTTTCATCGCTGACACGGCAAAGATAATGCTTGGGTAGCAAAAATATTATCTCAAGGTCGTTATGTCTTTATTTCTAGGTACAATAACTCTTTAATAATATATAACACACTTTTGGGTCAAATTTTTAAACAAAGACTTCTAAAGAGTCTTTGATAGACAACATTTTCTTTGTTTATATTTTTATCATTTCAGTAGCACACGTCTCCAAAACACATTCGTCATATTTCCATATTGGCAATAACCAGACGGGAGGAAAGTTTACTTTCGCCCCAAGTGTTCATAAGATTGAACCAGCAAATAAAGAAGCTTACAAATCAAACAAAAGCCAAGTAAATATACGAAACATTGAAACGCATTGTCTCATAATACAAACTATAAGAAGCAGACGGCATCGCGAAAGATTCAATTTTCTTTTCATATTTTCCCTGCATTTTATTCAAATGGTGCCCGTTCCAATACTTTTATATCAAAATGTATATCGTTCACACAGCTCTGCATCTAGAATATTCTGCTAATCTGATTACATTCAGTCAGAACGCTGAGATAGTCAAGTACCTTTTAAGAGATTTATGATCATTAGTTTTGTTAGGAAAAGTAAAGCTGTTTTCAGCACGATCTTGGAATCATCTTTTGTTTTTTTTGTTTTGTTTTATCATGGACTCCGTTATCTAAAGAAGTAATTAATGCCAGCTGTATTATTTCACAGCCCTCATTTTGTACGCTAAAAAGCGATGCTGCGACTTGTATTATTCTTTTAATTTGAAGTTATTTATATATTTTTTATTGTATGAAAATCTACCCCATTTGGCTTAGTTAGAAAGTCCTAAATATTTTTTTAATTTTTACACAAATTATTAACTTCACATTATTACAACAAGTACAAAGTTTGATAAAAAAAAATAAAGTGACGCACTATAAATCAGATTTTGATTCAAAATATTAACATGGCAAAAATATTTGTTGCAAGATTTGACTCCAATGCTTCACTGCCAATTTAGCCTCCATAAAATTTCGCAAGATAATTTCAAGAAACCCTTTCTTAATTGGAACAAAAACTTGAAGGAAGAAGTAAAAACAAGATAACCGGCACATCAACCAGCCTTTTCATTTCACTTTGAATTAAGATAAAGATGGCGTCGAATGCGCGGCAAATTGAAATGGAAATACCTCGCGGTGGCCGTTTTTATTCGTTGCGTTGCGCGGGTCGACGAATACCCGTTATTTTACCTCGAGCAATTCTTCTGCAGATGAAAAAGTTTGACTTATCAATTCCACTCGCTATTCTGTATGCAGTCTTTAATTTTTCCAGTTTTCCACTGAGTTTTTCATTATTAAAGCAAGATGCTCGTTACCTCCATTTAGTTCGCTGAAAAGAAAAGCCAACGAGGGCGGCTGTTTCAGTCGGAATGAAAATAATAAATCAAGGGTATAGGTAGACAGTAGACGGCGAATGGTCTATTTCATGCCCTCTGCATATATAATGGATCCTAGACTAAAGTGTTCCAGATTTATGTGGTAGTTTATTGTTTGAAACGTTAATTTAATTTCTTGAACAAACACATGGTTGAATTGAAACTTTTTCTTTAATTAAAAATGTTGTCGCTTGTCAGTGTACAGCTTAAAATATTATCTTTTTTATGTCGTTCTGCTTGAGTAAATGTTTCGTGTATTTTAATTCCTTTCAGATACGAACAAGTAAAAAATCTGTGAATAAGGCTTCGTCTGCAGTTGCAAGTATGATAAAACAAAGCCTGTAATATGACTTGGTAATGTTACAAAAGAAAAATTAAATCGCCTGGGACGCAAGTCGGTGGAATTTTCAGAATAAAATGGATGGATAAAGACTAGTTATTCCTTTGGAACCTCTGCTGTTGGACGATAAGTAATTCTGTCTTACATTCACAAAGTCACGATTTCAACTTTGATACTTACTTTGTATGAGATATTGCTGGAAATATTATAGTGTATGTATGTAAGTAAGTGGGTATTGTAGGATAGGTTTTTATTGTTTCTAAACAAATCTATAACAAGTTCCATCACTTTATGTGTTTTGCAACTGTCATAAGTAATCTATTTGGAGATAAGACGTTAGTTGCTTATAAGTAGACCATAAAAAGATTATTTAATATTACTAACTGCTCGTCACATTTCGAGAACGAGGAGAGAATCATCAAAATCAATTCCCTACACAAAACATACATTTACAGGTTACCTGTTGGTGCGAATGTCTTTTCGTATTTCCAGTACACTTTAGATATACAATTTCATATTCTAGTTCTCTTATATATTATTCAAAACATTCCACGAAATTCGTTTAGAAGAACAAAAAGTATACGAAAAAGCAACAAGAAATTTCCTTTTCATATTTAACAGATTGAGATTGACGTATGTAAGTCCTAACTGGTTTTGCCGAAATTTCGGCTTATTGGGTGCTCAAATTTGACGTGGAAAAGACAGAGGCCTATCCGCTGTCAGATTTAGCACTGAGTTTCTGAATGTAGCTGAGTCAGCTTAATATAATATTGAACCAAATTCATAGCTAAATAAAAAGGCCTTTACGGTTTCAATTACGAAGAAAAATTGGACAAAGGAGCTGGTAATTGTTGTTGGGAAGACCGTGGTTTAAATGGAAATTGATTGCCTGTTAATTACAGCGTTGAATAACGCTATTATAAATAAGTATTTATTCTTTTGTTAAATTACTTTGAACTTTCATTTCGTCCGCACAATTATTTTGTAGAACAAAGTGGCAGTGAATTCGATAACAGGCATTGAAAATCAGCTTTATGAGAATTTTCCAACCTTTTTTTGTTTTTCGAATGGTGTGGTAATCCTGTTTCCATATAAATTGCTTGCTGTTATGTGGGTGTTTGTATTGAAATGGTGCAAGCTATGGCTTTATGGGAGCTACAAACGGCGCATAAATACAGGTTTAAACTGCGTATACCGCATGAGATTTGGTAACGTTTATGATGCCGGCACACTCAAAAGGAACGACATAGAACAAGTTTTATATTTATTTAGTAAGCAATTGTATTGTTTATACAATCTTTTAACAAAAAACTTTTATCAAAATAAATAATAAACATGGTAAAAATGCCGTTTTTGGTGTATATATGTTAGTGACCATGTCAGTTTCTTATTACATATTTTTTTTTTTCTTTGCTTAAAATTATGTACTTCAATTCGAGTACGACAAAAAATATAATTGACTATACTTATATTCTTCTGGGATACTGGAGAAGCTGTAAAAGCTAACCTTTCTACCAATTACTAATAGCAATTAAACATAGTATGACATTACAGTGGTTAACATAGGTTTGTATTCCCTGACGGAGAAAGCCGAGTTGTGTATAACACCCTCATTACGCCACTCAAAAGTCCCTATCTCATAATTTATGTATTACAACACTAACAAACAATCACACCTAACATTTACGTAGGTACACTCACGAACAGTAGTATAAGGAAACAGCCAGTGATATGTCATAATTGTGGCAGGCCATAATGAGGCGACGGCGTACAAGCCTCCGATGGTTACACACAAAGCCATGATTTATAGCTCCGTGTGCCATTGTTAGCTTAATGAGATTGCACCGTCAGCACAATTGGTCTATAGCCACTGGCTTTGACTGTGCGGCTACGGAGTAAGGTGGTTATTGAATGAAATTGTTGAATGGTACCTTTATTTTACGTTATTGTGTTGGTACAGTGATGCATGGATGTTTTGGCTATATTTCAGAAATGGGACTCCGTTCGTAAACTAACTGGTGGGCAAAAGCCTCTCCCTATGAATTCTACTTTTTTCGATCCAGGGCTAATGTAGACTTTTGGTCGTTGTTTTTGTCCGGTTCGCCCCAGCATCTTCTACGAGGTCTGCTGCGATGCCTCGAGGCTGTGTCTGGCCAGAGAGTGTTTATTTTGGCCCACAGCCAGAGGAAACAATATTGTTTTTTTTTGGTTTTAGTTAGAATTTGATGTGATCATTAGTTTTCTTTTGTTTTTACGGGAAGGACGTTTATTGAACAACAATTTGAGAAGCAGTTAATGAACTAGAAAAGTTGCAATTCAAGAAAAGTGTCATCATCATCATCCACAGCCCAACTTGACCCACTGCTGGGTATAGGCCTCTCTTTGCTTGTGCCAAGCTCCAAGCTTTTGTGCCAGCCAAGAAAAGTGCACATCTTCTTATTTATATAAATTTGCAATGCTTACAAGAATGCATATATCGCAATTCAGCTGAAAACTTTCATAGAAATACTGATATTCGTAAAAAAAAATCTCGCAGTTATAATAGCTTTCATGTCGACTTAATTAATTTTAACTTCGCTGCATTATGAGAAAATGTATTAAAAAATTACATGAGATGGTCATTTTGCAGAAAATTGTTAGATGAAATGACGAAACTTTAAGCGCTGGGGAATAAGAACTTACCAAGGCAAGAGAAAATTTAATTAAGCAACTAATGAAAACGCGGAACCAAAGTTATGTGTCCATAAGTCTGGATGGTTTAATAATGTATTAATTTGTGTCCTAGGTTGAATTTAAAGAATTCATGGAGATCTTTGTCAATTTTATTTAAAGATTTTTTAGATTCGTAGTATTGTTACTACTTTGAAATCTAACTGTTTAAATATTGAAAAGGTCATTGACAGGGAAATTAATTCGTCTTACACCTTATTTGTTTTTTATGTGAGTTACTCACATAAAATATTTTCATGTGAGGAATATGTTGAAATATGGTTATATTTTACGATCAATAAATTTACGACTACCTTAAAACTATTATGTTATTAAAGAAGCCAATATTTTAAAATTAATATATAAGGTCTATCTTTTCATACACGAAATATTTTAAGCGTAACATCTATAAGTCGTAAAGTCGCCATAGCAACGAAAAAAAAAATATCTGAATGTTTTTTTTTTACAAAATTATTATAATTCTAAAAGTTTTTTGAGACTTTTTGCATAAAACCTTTACTCCCATATTCTAAAAATGACAGTAGGTAAATACGACGTAGTAAACTAGCGTAATGGATGCTTACAAATAAGGAGCCAGTATTTATTTTGTGGGTCAAGTAATTTTAAATTATTTATTTTTATAAAAAATATACTCAGATAAAAAAAAATCTCTTGAAATGGCTTTGATATAGCCGTTAGATGATTCTCTTAAAATATTTCGTGTATGAATAGTTAGACCTTATATACTGAAAAATAACAAAGCAAGATTTTGTTTGTGTGTTTGGAACAAAACAATTTGGCGAGTCGAAGCATGTATTGACGAAGCGATTGGACCGTATTCACTACAAAAACTCGTAGCTTGCTACGCCGTAGCAGTCGTAGCAAAACAGAAGTATCAAGCTGGTATTTCTATAACACTCCCCACATTCCAATTAATTTATGCGTAGGTAACTCTGTTTATCTCAAAAAGGAAACGTAAGCGTGAAAATACCTTCTGCATTGTTAAACAAACACAGCCTCTACTTATGCAAAAGCCACGGCTCCGTAAGTAAGACCGGCTGTTTCAATTTCGTCACGTACCGTTTGCTTTCATTTTACTCGTAATGGCGTCGTAAAAATAAAACTTCGTTAAGTAAAGGCAATTGTCACTGTGCTCAATTTTAAGACAAAACATCTTGTAGATTTAAATATTTTACTCAAATTGTTAATTTTGCACGAAATAAATAGTGTTTTCCGCATTTTTGTCAACTAACAACAAATTATCAAAGTTTCAACGTCCGTAAATGAGAACACAGAATACCCATTAACGAGAATATTATTTCTAATTATAAAAGGTGTAGAAACAAAAACTTTGATAACTTCTCCAGATATTAAAAGCCAAGGAGCGTCTCCTTGGGGGCACATTGTTGTAGGAGTATTATCAGAGCGCTTTCTAAGATATATGAGTGGTGGCCCCGCCTTCTAACTGTGCAATGAACTTTAAATCCCCTTTACACCTGGGCCCGCCCACCAAATACAGTTGTTGTGGAAATAAATGCGATAAAATCGTACTTTATACGACATGCAAAGCTGAACTTAGTTTGTTCTGGTGTGAATTATGGTTTGAGCGTGTGAGAGGTAAGTACATTGCCTTAATCGGCACAGTTCGTGAACCTCTTTGTTCCTGGAACAACTGACGGTGACAGGCTCTGCATTCACTCAACCTTTTCCCTCGCGAACAATAAAAACTCCTTTGACGTTATCTGAAGTCTTCTGGTGGGAAACGGTTAACGTTTGCTTAACCCAATTAGGCTGTGGTTCGACTGTGAGCGATTTTGTTGCATTTAACAATGAATGAAGTTCGATATATATTTAGCTCTTTGATGTTACTGTTTGGGTGACACTAGTATACTTTTATGTCTTTAATTGTTTGACAAATCTTTTATGGTCAAATAAGTAACACATACTTAAGTTAAAGTTGCTATATGAATACTCTCACAACAGTTATACCTAACTGTGTTAACTCAAAAACTGATGTTAAGTAATAAATCCTTAATTTTATGTTTTTAAAGAGCTCCTTACAAATCGCTAGAACTCTAAACGTTTCTTTCTTAAGGAAACGTATTAGCATTCCTGTCGGATAGTGTCGAGCGCGCAGGAGTTGAAACCAAACATGGCTGCCGCGCTACGAATCGCTTCCTTTACATTCAAATGCCGGAACAACACTTTCCGCTGTACAAATCACTCCGTCACTCCTGTTTTATTCCCACACTATTTTAGTTTTTTTATGTTTAAGTGGTTATTTAAATTTATTTTTCCTCGGACAACCTCGTTGGACTAGTGGTCGCTTGAGAGACTGCTTAGTATGAGGTCTTGGGTTCGATTCCCAGGTCTGGCAATGTGTTTTTGGGTTTTTGCATCTAAAATTTCTCTGTAGCAGACACTTAATCAGAATTTGTTCCCGGTTGATGGCAACAGGCTCGCCCCATATTACAGGGGAATTAACCATAACTGGTGAAATTTGGGTTTGTGCATCACTGCCTAACCTATTCGGGATCACAGTCGTTTTGTTATGTAATGTAATGGTAAATATATTTCCATAATAAAGCGGGGAACTATAGAAGCATAAAACTCATTATACGACATTACCGTATTGTTATAAAAGGATCCACACAATGAATAACAGATGACGATCGGCTTGTAACTTTCATATAATTATGTTACTTGCAACTGCAGAATCAATCGCCACAAGAGCCTGATTGTGGTTTCGTCTTGGAAACCTGCCACCCCGGTACAAAATCGAAGACTTTTTATCAAATCGTCCATTAAAAAGTATCAAACGGTGAAACAAAATATTTCTGTAAAGTTATCGGTGGGCATACTGCCAAACAGTTCACCGCACTGATTGGATCGCTCGTGCCAGATATGGCTGAATTCTTAAAAGAACTTTGAAACAATAACTCAGCATATACTCAAGTAGAATTTATGTTGAAATGAAAAGCTCTGCACATTTTCTATTTAAATACAAAAGCTGTTTGAGGGTACCTTCTTTTTTGTATTACTGCAGACAGACAAATGAAACAGCACTATTCTAATAAATGTAAGAAGCAATTTCTCCGTAAAAAAAAACGGCCAAGTGCGAGTTGGACTCACGCACCCAGGGTTCCGCATAAAGTTGTAGGTATTTTGTACGGTTTTCAGGTTTTTTCCTTTACATGGTGTAAGACATTGCTTCTTTGAACTCAGGCAGACCATTGTGTAATTTATTCCGTCACCATTGCTGACAAAACGGTGAAGGAAAACATCGTGAGGAAACCGGCATGTTCTAGAACCAAAAAATTCGAAGACATGTGACATCTACCAACCAGCACTGGCCTGCGTGGTGGATTATAGCCCATTCCCTCTCATAAAGAGGAGGCCTGTGTCCCAGCAGCGCTACCTCCACGCGTTCCTGAGAAAAAGGGTCTTTACAGACGGACAACAAAGTGATCCTATAAGGGTCCCGTTTTTGCCAACCGAGGTACGGAACCCTAAAATGAATTGAAAGTAAAACTACGCTTTTCTTTACAAAGCTATAATATCCTGAACAAAAAAGCTACTGCAACTTCAAATTAAACACTATCTTAGTCAGCGTCCAACAGAGATTATGTACAATAATTTCTTTTTAAATGTAAAAGCTTAATAGAAACAAAGTAAGAGGGAAATTTCCACGTGAAAGTGCATTAACATTTCTTGAACAAGGCTTCAGGAGAACAGATGTTAAAGCCACAAGTCAAATAGACGTTGAAGAGAAACAAAGGCGATGGTCCGTAACACAGAAACTTGGGCAGGATTATACAAGATTGAATATTACATAGTACAGTAAGGATACCGTTGTACAACGTAGTGATTTCACCTACATTTTGCTTTGAAATATGAAGATGTTGAGTTGTAAGCGTAGACTATTACACACAATTTTGGTTACACCAGACAAGACATGACCAGCTACTAAGCTCGTACATGCTTAATTAGAGGATTAGGACTAGCTTCAACCAACGTCAGACAGACTTTGTAGATGATTTTCAGGTTCAACACTGTCTTGTTAAATTCCTTCATGGTCTATTTTGTAACGTTAATTGTATAAGTCACTGTACAATTAACTTTACAAAATATTATTATCAAATTTATTTACGCACCTAAATTATTTTATGAAATAAAATTTAAAATGTCTTTACGATTGTATGTATTGTTTGAGCCAGGATGGGCAATGATTTTTATTACAAAAAAAAATATTTCGCTAGACCAACGATATAAATCAGAGACAATTCAAAAATCTTCTTAAGTCTTCATTATTAAAAGAATGGTCACTGATTTATATTGTTGTAATTTCAGATTCAGTAAAACTTGACTAGATTTCTATTCATCCTTAACCTCCACTGATTCTTAATCCCTTTCATATTATAACACATAATGTATTAACATCTTAAAGGATTTCAGTATAACAAAAGTAACCAAAACGATTCACAATTCTCAGGGTTGCCTCATAAATAATACCTGAATGAGTACAATGTAGGCCGTATACCGGGATTAATTTTATGTAATATGCCAGGCTCATACTTGTGCGAAGTTGTAGGACAGTGTGCTGGGGAATTCATAGCTCTTAGTTAATTATAACCACGTTTGGTAAGATACTGTACGGCGGCATTATCTTGGAGCTGTATGAGGCTATTAGCAGGGCTGCTAGTAATATGATATTTAATATTAGCCTGCTCTGTCATATGATTAAGGAGACTTTGGTGAACGCAGGGTTTTAAATTTTAATAGTTTTAGTTCTTGTGTGTATGTGCCTTAAGGCTAGATCAAATTGTAGACGTCTGGAAGTGGTATTACGACGTTGACACCTATCTATAAGAATAAATTATTCGGAGAAATTCCTATAAAAAATATCGATGATATTTTGCTGGAGTTTATTATCGAACTTCATGAGCAGTCGCTCCTACATCAACTAAATCAATGTAGTCATCAAATTACAATTTAATATAAAAAATACTCTCCTAAACCTCATCTTATTTATGCAAAAAATATGGAGGGTGCTACCTATTTATCTCTTTGTGTTACTTATTAGAGCCAGCTGAAGTAAATGGGTGACTTAACCCGGAGTCGTTGTTGTAAGAAATTGCTTGTGGACATTGAAGAGGGTCGTTACGACCCTCTGTTTTTAATTTAATCTGTTTTTCAGATAACAGGTTCCTGTTATGTATCGTAAAAGTGTGTTTTAAATGTACACTTTAGTTGCTTCTTGTGATAAGACGCCTTTGGGTATTGGATGGGCTTATCTTAATAGATCAGGGTGGAATAAGTCTATGTATGAATATAGGTACGCTACTGACGCCATAGTAGTTTTAAAATAGTTTTTTATTACAGAAATAGTTGTATTAAACCTCCAATTGAAATTAGATGGCTGGCAATTATTTTAAGCAATCATAAAATAATAAAACTTTTATTATTTGGATGGTGGGAATAATAAGACTATTATAATATGGTGTTTCCTTTGTAACGGCGTAAAATAACACGCCCCAGGGAAAGTGTTTTTTTTTTCTAAAAATAAAAGTCGTTTTCCAGCAATAATATGTGTTTTGCTTAGATGTACAGACTGCTTAGATGACGTCTATGAACTGGGTCTTAACAACCGTAATAAAGTTTTATTTGTAAGCAGCTTCTTCTTCTTTATTTTCCCGCGACTTCGCCCGCGTGGAATTTAATAAAATATATTGGTTTAATTACCCTTTTTCTAAAATAAAAGTAGCCTAAGTTATTCCTTAAAACATCATCTATCTGCCAGTTAATGTCCCGTCAAAATCGTTCCAGCCGTTTGGGACATTACCCGGAACAAACAGACAGACGCCTGTCTGTCTGTTTGTTCCGGGTTTTGTTTCGGGTTTTTTTTGTTTCGTCCGCGTGGAATTTAATAAAATATATTGGTTTAATTACCCTTTTTCTAAAATAAAAGTAGCCTAAGTTATTCCTTAAAACATCATGTATCTGCCAGTTAAAGTCCCGTCAAAATCGGTCCAGCCGTTTGGGACATTACCCGGAACAAACAGACAGACAACAAATAAAAAGATTTTTTGTTATACAAGTACCGTATAATGTATACTTTCATATGCATTCAAATCTGTTATTTTGAAATCACAAGCAGTATAATAATTTTTTTTTTTTTTTTTGAGTAGCTCGTGGCTAAATAATAACAGCCGCTCGGGTCGATCTTTAGGTTAAGCCGTGCTTGCCTAGGTTGGTCTGTGGATGGGTGACCGCCCATTACATACCGAGCTTCCTCCGTGCCTCGGAAAGCACGTTAAGCCGTTGGTCCCGGCTGTCATTTGTAGATCTTTGACAGTCGTTAGGTAGTCAGTGGCCCAAAAAGTCTGACAACCAGTCCTACCAAGGGGTATTGTATTACCCAGTACTAACTGGGTTGTGGAGGTCAGACAGGCAGTCGCTCCATGTAAAAAAACTGGTATTCAGCTGCATCCGGTTAGACTGGAAGCCGACCCCTATATAGTTGGGAAAAGGCTAGGCAGATGATGAAGCAGTATAATAATTTTTATATAATCATGAACACTAGTTCCCGCTATTTCGGCGCTGTTGAAAGCGGTGGCAATGGGGAACTCAAAACAAACAGTAGTGATCAATACAGTTTAAAAACTTATATATTTGTATAGATTCAGTGACAACCCTACCTATTATCAAGAAGATTGAGTGAAGTACTATTTCAGGTAAACGTTACCAAGGGAGATGGAAATAATAACAATAAGAAGGAATTAAGTGGTCTTAATAACCGGGTTCTGTCGTTCCACAGTAATGGTGGGGTAAGTTTGTGACGGGCCCCTAATTGTTTCGGAGATTCTTACAAACAATGAGAATATTGTTAGTACTTGGTTGGTATGTTCGTCGCACGAAGTAAATACTTCATGGTTAGTACAGTTTTGATAGTGTGTTCATTTGGAAAAACGATTCGGTGAGCATTAGAGCCTGCAAACGGTGCGTTGTATTGGTCGTGATATACACCGTGACTTAGTTTAGTCGTCTTACAAAGGTCGACCACTCAATGTACCCGACATAAAATAGGTCTAGGCTCGATTTTTTTTTATCTTCCATAATAGGTACAAAGAAAAATAATAATAAAAATTTGAATATAATTATGAAACATCCTGTTAATGATGTTTACTTGCCAAACGGGAGAACATATACCTACCCAGCACTCGAGTCCAGTAGATCATCGCTCGCAACAGGGTGTTTTAACTACGTCATGCGTAATAATACTGAATAATATTTTTATTTTTGAATTATTAAAATCTCATTAATACCTTTACATTTTTTTTTATAAATGTTTAGTATTCATTAGATACATGAAGTGGGCTGCCGTTGTAAGACGACTAAAAAGTCACGGTGTATTTACCATGAATTTTTTGAGATATGTTGTTATCATTATGGTAATAGGTATTCATACTAGAACTTTTATGATTTCCTACTATTTATTAGTATGTACTGCTGTTGTTGTACCAAATAAATAAATTAATAAAAAAATATTACTAAGACAAGGTACTCGTAGTAAACATGTTGTCACCTATAAAAAAAGCATGTTTGTGCTTCTTGTGAGAGTGATGAACGATGGTAAATATTTTTACTAAATTAAAGTTTCACTCGAGGAAAGATGCGGTTGTTTTATGATAAACAAAAAAAAAAATATTACGTAAATCTTGGTACCGTAAACTGTGAAGTCTTAGACCACTGCCTTTTATGAATGACAAAGAATAGTTACAAACAGACCGAGACAAGGCCAAAATAATTAATAACACCAGCTAACCCTAAAGTAATACTACTAACAACCGTCTCAACAATACAAACCTTTGTCATCGCATCGAACTTACACCGGAATCCGCGCCACCACAGATCATTGTGACAGATAAATCAAACCCTTACTAATTCGTCCTTTACAATTGGCGAGCATGTACTGGTAATCCATGATCACGACGAGACCGGCTTTCGGACCCCCGAGACTCGTGTAATAAAGCTTACCCCGGTTCGATTAAGCCAGTAAATCAGACTGTCGTCTCGCGTAGATATGGAGGGTTAACTTCTGATTTCACGTGTTCCTGACTCCTATCTTAGAGGACGGAAATTGCCAAGAAAACATGGCGGCCAGCCGAGGCCTGCTGCTTCTTATTTATTTTTATTTCTTCGGACACAGCGGTCGGTAAATAAATTGTAGTTTTAGGCCGTTTTATATTGCTATTAAAAACGAATGGAACTATAAATCAATTTATTACCGACCTTAATGCTGGGACGTCGCTAAATAGTCGTTTACCTGATTACTGTGTGCCTAACTGCCGCTTGTATAAACTAGCATTAGGGGAATTAGAATAAAGGTTGTTGTACTTTGAGAAGAAATTACTATTCATTACAGTGTTACTATTTTATTATTTTCCGATATTCTATGTAGTTAAATGCCAGTAAAAACTGACAATCAATTCAAATCAGTGTACATGCATACAGACATAAACTCACGCCTTTTTCCCCATTGGTGTAGGCAGAAACAACAGAACGCCACCTGCTACAATACTTTTTTTTTTTTCCGGATGGTAAATCATCAAATGACCCCCCCCCACTCTGGGCGGAGCGGAAGGGAGTGTCAGACTTGTACTGACTAAAACCCATCCATGTTCCTTCTTTGCCTTTTGTGTTCCAGGGCCACGGTATCTCTTTCGAACAGTCCCGCAGCCCTACCTACTACGATCCTTACATACTCCTTTTGCCTCGTCCACGTTCATACATCTAGTCATACACTCACGCCTGTTGCAAGTAAAAAATTCAAGAGCCAAGTCCATCAAATCTAACCAACATTTTGACTTTTTTCTTTACTTTTTTGTAATCTTTGTGTTTCTAAAACTACCCACCGTTGTTGAAAGTGTTATTTCTGCACTGTTATTGTAATTTTTTTATGTTATAATTTAGTTTTTTTTTTTGCATGCTGTGTCTATCGCAATATATTGTACACTATGCTTGTATCAAGTTGCTTGTAGCATTAGGATAAACAGTGTAACAATTGTAGATAGGCCAATAAATAAATAAAATAAAATAAGTACTACGCACCTGACCGATCTGAACAACCTCACCAATAAAATTCAGTGTATGTTCTTCTAGAGCGTCAAATCAGCGTAGTTTTGCCAAATGTACGTACCAACTCACAACAAAATTTCTTGCATTTTCAGAAGTACCTAATTGTGATGATTTTGAATGGTAAACGCTGATTTTGAAATCTCAAAACGGTATTTTCCTTATTTATTTTTTTGTATTCTATCACAGTGCTGTCCTATTTGACCCAAAGGTTGACTGGTAGAGAATGCCTTTAGGCATTAAGGCCGCCTATGTACCACTCTTGTACATGAAGTTTAAATAAATCAATCTGTTCTAAGCGTATATTTTGGATGTATGCGAGACTGACAGTCACATACCACATTTAGATACATAGTTTGACATATTTCACTGAATTAATAAGAAATAGATTATTGGCTCATTGTGGTAGAACTTCGCAAAAATAGGGATGTATTTTCTTTTCAATAATTTTATTAATCAACTATTCCTAGCAGAAAGAAACACTCGTTCAAAACTGAAAATGTAAAACAGTAACCATAGTCTTTATTGTTTTAGTACCTATACTTACTATTGAAATAACTACGAACCTACGTAAGAGCTGCAGTAAAAATGGCATTATGACGCGTTTTATGACCATATGAAGACTGCTCTAGTGCATGCCCAAGTACCCTTATGGTCTAAATGACTAACTTTATAACTGAATCCATAGTACGTACTTCAGGTTGGAGTGTCTAGAATGCAAGTACATAAGGCCTATATTATTAAAAGAAGTCAACCACACTTTTGGTTGCGTTAAGTAATTTGGTATACTCCATACTGCCAACGACCGGGCAGGTCGTGTTTCGCTTCAATTTAAATCTAAATTTCTTGATTATGATTATCTTTAATATTAATTTATCATCCACAAATACAATAATTATCACTTACTTCGGTGAAGGAAAACATCGTGAAGAAACCAGCATGCCCGAAATATATTTTTTGCCAGCATGTAAGGCCAAGTCAGAGGCCCATGGGCGGCATAAAAGCTTTGACACCAGATTAGGCACTAACCACACAATAAAGAAAGAAGAAACTCTAAATGATGATAAAGACTGAATGCAAATCTGTTACGCATTTTTGATGAACAAAGGGGTTAAAGAGGAAGTGAATAGCCATTGCACTATTTTTGCCTGAACCTACTTCTATCTCAAACATTGGGTTTACATCGAGAGACTGGCAAAGGCTTATTGAGCATACTCTTAAGCCCTATAGACAAAGACAGCAGATCCTCGTTACATAAAATATCCCAACACATACCTCTACGTAGGTATTTCGACAAAACGTGTTCACAATTTCACAAAACGTTATTTAAAACGAGCATTAGGATATCAGGTGGTTATCTTCTCACGCAAGTCAAGCATCTCTGCAAAGAGGGGAAGGCTTCTCTTTGTTGTATTAAAGCTTCGTACTCATGGTAAAAAACGTTGAGTAATATTTGCCAAATATTTTTGTTTCCCGCACATCATAAAATGTTTGCTATTCCGTTTTGATGAATTGATGACAATTGACTGCTCTTAGGACTGTTTTATAACTGTTCAATAAGTCATAAAATGCTAGTGTGTAAATAATACAGGGTGTAAACAGACCCTTCACATAGTCGTCAACTAAGCATTCTGTACATCAAACTAAGTAACTTTACACAAAAGTTATTGCTGGTAATTGACTTTTTTTTTGGGGTGAAAAATCACGTTTTACGGTAGGACTCGAAGGAAAGCACTCAAAGCATTGTGCTGATGGATGGATTGAATAGTACGGGGGTCGTGAAGGTGTGTAAAGTAAAAATCTTACATTAAAAACATAAATAAAAAAACTTGTGAAAAAGTTGAAACTTTGACCCTCAATATCTCCGTAACTAGAAGGTTCCCAGGTCTAGAACAAAAAAATGTTCGCAAAGACGGAGAGATCAAGTGCTTTTCAGCTATGTCAAGGGTCTATTTATACCCTTTATTTATGTGTGTGTATTGTAGAGAAAACTGAATTTTATACATAATATATTTAGAAACTAACTCGCGAACGCCGATTCAAGACAACTTTACAGTGGCATTTTCTGTCCTAACGGCAAAGATACCAGAAAATAAATTTTAACAGAAGCAATAACATAGCTCTTTGTGTAACGCAACTATATAATATTCATGTTCGTAGGAAGATCCTGCTGTTGCCAGTAGGAGGTAAAAAAACCGTAACAAACATCAAAACCTTTTGATCTTAATTTCCTTCAGGTACTCTTTACCGTTGGAAAATATCAGTCTATCAAAAATACCTTTATTTTAACATTGTTATTAAAAGGAACGACTTTCATCGTTTGATCTTATATACAGCTTCTATATACCTCAATGTAAATACATAGGCAAACAATTTAAGACCTGAAGGATGACAAGTGAATAAGATATAAGCTACTGTGAGCTCTGTATCGACGTAACCACGTAGCGCTTGTAATTCTAAGAGACAAGATAAGTGTTCTCTCTGTACCTGTCACCGTTCTCAGCACTTTCTTTACTAGAATTGAAGTTTAGAATACATCTAGGGCAATTCTCCTTTCGGAGTACGGCTGGAAGAGATTTTTTAATAAAATAAGTGGCTCCTTTGCGCTATTTTGTCTGTATGTTATTTTTGTATATGTGTTTGTGTACATCTATGAAAATGAATCCCTATTTCCCTTGGTCACGCCAGAACTTGAGAATAACTTGAGCGATTTCATTCACCTTTTTTTTTAATGTTTGCTAATACTTTGTAGAAGGTTCTTATGTAACGTAAAATTACGTAAGCTGCGCAGAAAATTGGGAAATTTCAGAAAATTACTTAACGGATTTTGATGAAATTTTCCACAGTTGTTCTAGGTAGGTAGAGTGAAGTAGTAAAAAATACAAGTAGTAGGTAGGAAAAGGTGCATTGCAACACATGCAGGGCACAGCTAGTAAATAAATAAGGTCCATCGTCTACGTCGACTTTTTATAGCATTATAGTTAAATTGTAAATATTCTTAAAATTAAATATAAAAATGTTATAAAATGTGAAACGAGTATTTTAAAATAAAAAACGGCGTATTGACGTTACGTTACGCGCGCTCATGTTCGGGCCTCTGATTGACTTTATCGACGGTTTCACAACATCAAAGTAATCTCAAATAGAAACCTGTAACTTTGAAACAAAGTACCTAAAGCGTCTTAACAATATCAGCTCCAAAGTTTTTGAAATCGATCGGTCTTAATTATAAACGTTCGTTCAATGTGATTAACAAATGGCTTTAATCCTGAGTTCGACAAGATAATTAATTTGAAATGTAACGCGAGTCAGAGTTTAGGCAAACGATTTTAACTTGACTGATTGTCTTTTGCAAATAACAGCAACTTTGGGGGAGATGAGAATTACTTTTGAGTTCTTACTTAACGAGAGCAACGGTGGCCCAGTGGTGGACACCCCGACTTACGAGCAGTAAGTCGTGGGTTCGAACCCAGCCAGACGAATTAGTTTGTGTAAGTTATTTCATCACCACTGCTCTTAAAAACGGTGAAGGAAAACATCGTGAGGAAACATGTTCATGTTCTAGAACCAAAAATTCGAAGACATGTGACATCTACCAACCAGCTCTGGGCCCGCGTGGTGGATTATAGCCCATTTCCTCTCATAGAAAGGAGGCCTGCGTCCCAGCAGTGAGAACATTAATAGGCTGATTATGATATGCTTATGCTTATGCTTTTATTTAACGTGTATAATTGATTATATTTTCACCATTATAGGCACACAAAGATTTAACAGACCTACTTGATTTATAGATCATCATCATCATCTGCCTAGCCTTTTCCCAATTATGTTAGGGTCGGCTTCCAGTTTAACCGGATGCAGCTGAATACAAGTATTTTACATGGAGCGACTGCCTATCTGACCTCCACAATATACTTAGTACTGGGTAATACGATACCCCTTGGTAAGACTGGTTGTCAGGCTTTTTGGTCCTGATCTACTTGATTTAGATCACACGTAAAAAAGTAACACAAATGAAAAATAAATTAACATAAATGACGAACTAAGACCCTGGTACTACTGGTATTCAGCTGCTTCCGGTTAGACTGTAAGCCAACCCCAACATAGTTGGGAAAAGGCTAGGCAGATGATGATGACAAACTAAAACCCGGTTTTTGAATGACGATGATCGACGTGTTAAAATAAAGAAGCAAGAAAAAAAAGCAGCAAGTCAAGTGATCCGATTGGCTGTTGACAATTGACTCAACCAATCACAGCAGTTGATTGATTATTTTATCTTATTTTTGTATAGATTTTCATTCCAGAAACCAGGGGTACATAAGTACGGATAGTACATTGCAGTACGTAAAGTGTCGAATAATTCAACTTTAATTAAAGTAGACATACCAATTTTAGTAAAAAAACAACAGACCATGTTACAATAATTGCACCTGACAGTTGCCTTTTAGCCACCTGATACCGATTCGTCCGTCACAAAATTTTATTTACAGTCAAAATAAAGCTGAATTCCGATTTATTCGTGTGTCGGAACGCGAATCCGCGATTTCGCCATGTCACATCATGGCGTGATTCGCGTTTGTCTCGCGTTCGATACAGCAGAATCGAGGCGAATTAACTCGCGTTAACGCGAAATAGCTCAGCGGTCGCGTTAAATGTAACATTCATTACTTGTTACACAGGTTTAAAGCGAATTGAGGCTTTAATATGTCCCTGATAACTTTAATGGGTTGCCGATGCAAAATTTTCCTTTGTACGCTGTAGTTTGTGTGGTAATTGTAAGTATCGGGGGCGATATATGGTTTCGTTGAATTGTTTTGGTCATCTCAAAGCAAAAGTAGGCATTCAAGCGACAACGTCAACACATGTTGATGTGGGTTGGACGAGACTGAAGGACTTGATATGAAGTATAATTTTATACCTACGTTTCAACAATTTTATTAATAACAATAAATGGGATTGGACGGGTCACGTGAGCCACATGTTACCGCTCGGTAAAAGTCTCCACGCCTGAGGCGCGATTTATACAGAAACGGCGTAAGGTGAAGGCGCAGCGCAGGCGCAGCGCAGGCGAGATGCCGCTTCAAAACGTTTTCATACAAAATGTACGTAGGCGACGTGTCGTGAAATACACTAAAATGGCGCGGGGCAGACACGCCGTTCTTTCGTTTTATTATAAATTCCACGCCTGAGCTGCGCCTGCGCCGCACCGTCACCTTACGCCGTTTCTGAATAATTCGCGCCTGAGGATGGACGTTACCACCGAAGCCAGCCCAGAAAGAAATGGTGAGATGACCTGGGCGCGTACTGCGATGGCTGGTTTGAAGCTACTTCCGTTAGGCTCGTACATCATATGGGCAGACCATGGGTTTCGTGCTATGAAAACAGACTGGTTGTGACACACTGTTTCTAGCAAAACTAACGAATTACTTAAGATAACAACTTAATACAATAACACGGGGCACAATTAATAGGGTACAGTTCCAAGACGTCTCAACTCCGCCGCGATCCGACACTGAATGTCGTCCTCCCTCGAGTTCTACATCAGGGCTCTGTAGAAGCACACCTTGTGGTTGGTAAGTCGCGTGATGTCACCATTGCACACTGGCGCGCTTTCCAATTCATTTTATGTCCGTACTAATGACCGGTTCCGACATATATATCAATGAATCTACAGGTTTAGCCTGTAACAGAAGTTTGAAAACGTTCTTGGCGTTTATCACAGTGTCGCGCAGATATTAAAGATGAAAAACGTGTAGAACGAAAACCCTACGAAAAGATGTTGCAAAACCACACATAAATCCTATCCGTCGATCAATTTCTGTTTAATGCTAACATGGAGCTATCATTTCGATTGGTGTTAAACTAGTAACTAACGCTTTGGCGGAATAATCTAGGATTATCGAGTGTAGCGTCAAATATGGGTTGCAATATTTGGATCCAATTTTATTACACAGTAGCACTATTGATAGATTTGGCCTGGATTAACAAAAGCTGAATTTGAATTACTAGTAAGTACAGGTTTTTCGGTTTGTAGACTGATTGTTCGGTTGGGGTAGTGTTCTTGAGTGGAGACCGCCAATCGGAAAGTGTAAGGTGGTGGGCTCTCAGGCTTGGTGTAGCGACGAGCCACCCTGCGAAGATCATCCCTCAGGGTGGCTGGTAGCAACTGCATGAGAGTTGCTGAAAATCGAGTTCAGTAGCATGCGATTGAAGAGGTCTATGTCCAGCAGTTGACTGCTGTAGGCTTATGATAATGATTCGTTTTTTTTATATGTACTTTATACGAGTATGTCTCTGCACCAAATATTACAAATCTAGTCGTAATTTTCTTACATCTATTGAACGTGTTTTGTATAACCAAACCATAATCGTAAAATACTGGTATATTAAAGCAACTTTGTACTCTACAACAAACGCCAAAACACTAGTATAACTTCGTAGTCAAACAACAACAATTTCATTGTTTTTATTTCAAAGTTACATCCCGGGTCACAAGACCGGTGGTCCTTCAGACAGAATAATAAAATCCGGGAAAATTTCCGGGATCCCGCCTTCGTGTAGGTCTGTTTTAATATTTTATTTCGTTTCCTTGTAACGTAGTAACTTGGCCGGAATGTCGTCTGTGATTAAATGTATATTGTAACATATTAAGTAACACGATGTCGTTACGAATTCTGTTAATGGTGAAACTTGCGGGAAATGAGTAAAGGACAACAGGAAGCCACACGTATTATAACTTTGGAAACTTTATCTGGAATTTGCGATGTACTCCAAGGATACCATTATTGTAAATTAAATTTTTATACACTGTAAGGGACATCTAACGCTTTGAATGTTACCATATATCCAGAACTTGACTGTAGCAAATAAAAAAAAAACTGCTGTTTCATACAAAAGTGAAAAGTATGGAGTAGCTGCAGACGTAATTGTGTATATATGGCTCCACTTATCTTTAACTCTCTACCAAACTTTATCACTGATCTTCCTTACATAAAATTCTGCAAAGTCCTGAAAAAATGGCTTATTTCACATAGCTTTTATACCATAGCGGTATTTCTCAAAAAATCTAATTGTCACTCATATCACTACCGAATTGCATTGTAAAGAATTACCTACATTATATGATGTTGTGTGTGTTTACTTAAACAATTATATTAGGCTAAGAATTTGTTGTATGTTAAAATACTTTGATTTGTAAACATTATTCGTTTTTAGTATTTAATATCAAAATTTTGTTTTATGTTAGTTAATTAAACTTAGTAAGAGTCTAACTAAGCTGTTATAAATAAATACTTTATTTAGTTAGCTACCTAAATTAATGTTTGTGTTTAATAATATTTGCATGCTATTTTATGGCGAAATGTGTCATTGCACTTCATGTCATTTTTACCATCTTTTGTACCACATTTACAGCAAATAAATAATTTTGACTTTTTTTTTTTATTCCTACCGGCTTCCCTTTTAAAACAGGCACAATCAGTATTCCATAGACAAATAACTAATACCTCTTAAAAAAATTGACCCTTCGCTGCTGTTACGTAGTGTATCCAGTGTATGTTGAGGCAAGAGCTATACCTTATATTATTATGATAACCTGTGAACAGTGTTGTGGGTTACATCATCATCTGCCTAGCCTTTTTCCAACTATATTGGGGTCGGCTTCCAGTCTAACCGGATGCAGCTGAATACCAGTATTTTACATGGAGCGACTGCCTATCTGACCTCCACAACCCAGTTAGTACTGGGTTATAATCGTATACCAAGTCCGTCGACCAGTCGTAGACCAGTCTTACCAAGGGGTATCGACCCCTTGGTAAGACTGGTTGTCAGACTTTTTGGGCCACTGACTACCTAACGACTGTCAAAGATCTACAAATGACACCCGGGACCAACGGCTTAACGTGCTTTCCGAGGCACGGAGGAAACTCGGTATGTAATGGGTGGTCACCCATCCACAGACCAACCTAGGCAAGCACGGCTTAACCTAAAGATCGATCCGAGCGGCTGTTATTATTTAGCCACGAGCTCCTCGTGGGTTACATTATTGGCAAAATGCAAATATTGTTATATTAATTTTAAGTTTTCATAATGTAACTGTTTGCTGTTCCTATAAATAAATAAAAAATAAAGAAAATGATATATTTCATATTATTTATTTAACTAGAAGTATATTGCTGTATCTGTTCCACTGTGATATAATATCAACAGTATTTTCAGCAAAATCCGTTGTTTTTGAACATGTTAGTCGAATAAGGAATATATTCACTGTTAAAATAGTACTTAGTAAATAGATTGGAGGTAATAGAATTACAGGGTGTAAACAGACTCTTCACGAAGCCGTCAACCAAGCGTTCTGTACATCAAACTAAGTAACTTACGCAAAGATGTTTTTAAAAAAAAATTCGGAAAAAAGTTATCTCCGTAACTAGAAGGTTCCCAGGCATGGTACAGAACAAAAAAAAAATCAAAATGACGAGGAGAATAAGTGCCTTTCGGCTTCGCTAAGAGTCTTTTTACACCCTTTATAATCACAAAATACCTGTACAAGATATTATGCCCTTCGGTTCTTTTGTAAGCTTTATAATTCTTATTATATTACTGAAAGGACCTTTGTATATTCTGGGTTAAAATATTTTAACAACCATCTCTAGAGTAGTGAGGTTATTGACTCTTGTCGATACGAATACACAATGCTCTCGTACTGTCAAGTACATCCACATAAATCATGTACATTTCTACGAACCGACAGCATAGCGTGGCAGTATTCGGGCATTCGTGCATCGAGGTATTTCACCTTACCTACAAGAAGTAAATAATTGTACTGTTTCTGTACTGATGTAGTGTACTGTTGTAATTGTACTTGTTGTATTGTTGTGTGTTGAGATAGTCTTTTGTTATCCCACTGTTTATAGCAAACATACATAAACCTACGCCTTCCCATGGCAGTCAGCTGAAATCTTAGAAAGCCACCTGACCTGCCGTTGCACGATCCTGAAGAAACTTTTTATCCACATTTATAAATTTCATAAACAAAAGTTTATAAATTATTCAAATAACACGTAGGTATACTTATATGAAGATGAAGAGCAGCGGTGTCCCAGTGGTGGCGGCCCCGACTTACAAACAGTAAGGCGTGGGTTCAAACCCAGACAGGCGCATTACTTTGTGTAATTTATTTGATCATCGCTGCTCTCAAAACGGTGAAGGAAAACATCGTGAAGAAACCGGCATGTCATTGAACCAAAAATTCGAAGACATGTGACATCTACCAACCCACACTGGGTGGTGGATTATAGACCATACCCTCTCATAGAGACTAGGCCGTGTGTCCCAGCAGTGGGAACATTATATAGGCTGATTATGCCAAACTTATATAGGCTGCAAATTACTGTCACATTTTTCTAACAACGACGTGAAATATACTAGAAAACAGACTTTGTTTTTATCCTACACAAGCATCTCACTTTTATAATTTTCCAATACACGATAAAAACCACAAGCAAATACTCAGGTAGAAACTCTTCATAAATTCCATAGCATAACTGTCAACCGTCATATCCGATATTAAATAAAAAAGCCAACACTCGCGGTATCGCTGTACCGTTAACAACGTTATCGGTCCCGTCAAAGTATCAAGCCCTTCCGACTTGTATACGGATCATGGTAACACAGAAAAGATAGGTGCAGAAGGCCTGATACCATAAGCGACAAAAGGATCACTCATTCCCTTGAATGTACGGAGGTTTCAAACAATCTCGAGGTACACTTCGCAAAGAGACTGCTACCGCTGCAGCAGTGGCAAAACTGCCCCAATCCCTACAGCAATACGACTGGTTTATCCGTAGCTCGAATAAAACGCGTCCGTACAGCGTCAGGCGGCAAGACGCTGCTGTCGAGCAGTGACCGTAGATTGCAAAACATTAGTGCGGTCACTAACAGGGCAATAAAACATTATTTTAGGTTTGACAAAATGTGACTTTCGAAAAATGAAGATTACAAACACCGCTACCGTCTATGTTGGCGTGACGTTTGGAGTTAAAACCCCAGCGCCATTGTTGCTCGCAGTGTACCTTCGCGTCGCCTTGCAAATTCCATTGGTTGGCATATAAATATTCCAAGAATATGAAGAAACTACTACTGCCTCGTTGGTTTAGAGGTTGCAATCGCGACTGCTGAGCATGACGTTCTGGGGTCAATTCCCGGGTCGGAAAAATTTTTATTGGGTTTTTTCATCACGAAATTTTCAGCAGCAGCCACGGAATCTAGATGTGCGCCCGGATGATGGCAATAGACTCGCCCCCTATTACATGGCACTTAAACATAACTAGCGAAATGTGGGTGTACTTACGTACATCTCTACCTAACCCTTCGGGGATTACAGGCCTGATGTTATGTTTTGAAATGTTATTCTCAACAAATGTCAGTTGTTACAATAAAATGATGCCAATGTACGCGATCGCTTTCGATCGTTTTATGGAGCTGACCTTCTGAATTTATCTTTTTTGTACTTCCAACTTGTATACGGATCATGGTATAATGGAAACGCGACTGGAATTACATTTGATACGGGCGGTTTTTATCACGTAATGAAAATGGTTGCTGATTTAAATGATCGGGGTGCTTGTTTTTCATTTTTGCTTTGTTGCTTTGTGTTATTATTTAATCTCATTATGATTGAAATTTTGTGAATACTTCTACCGTATAGACGTATTTTATAAAAAATAGCTTATTTTGTTAAAGGTAGTTTGTAAATTTTTCAGATAATTTATTTCATAATTATCATTAAAATAAGAGTCAAGGCAATTTTAGATTCAGGATATTTGATCAAATTCCGATTCCGTAAGCATCATGATTTTGGCAGTAGCCAAGTCAATATTTATTTACAATACTTTTTGCATTGCCCGAAACTTCGCCACTTTTACGGTTATGTCGGCACCAGCGCAGAGGTCACTGAATGGAACAGACTGCTAAGAATCCTATTATATTATTAATATGAGAGGATGGCTGGACGAATTGATGTTTGTTACTCTTTCACGCAAAAACTCCTGAACGGATTTGGGTGAAATTTAGCATACACGTAGTTTATAACCTGAAACACATAGGATATTTTTTATCCCAGTAGTATTTATTTATTTATTTAAACTTCATGTACAATAGTGATACATAGGCGGACTTAATGCCAATGTTAGTATGATCCCGAGGGGCAATTATTGAACTTCACGCGGGCGAAACCACGGGCATAAGTTAGTAGCCCTAGTAGGGGTAACATTTGCTATTTTTAAATAGTTTTTGTATGGCTATACCCAGGTATTTAAATCCATCTACTGTGTCCTACTTAGTAAGTTCCAGTTGATCAATTCCTACATGTCTAAACAAGAACAGCCAATAAGTTTGTCTTAATCACTATCTATAATGCTACTCCTGCAATTCTCACTCAGAGTCTAAGGATCGTGACCTAATTATAGCTGATGCCTGGCTGTCTAGCAGTCTTAGAATGCATTGCGATGCTGAGTTCTCAGACGATCGAGCGCCTAGAAAGTGCTACACAAACTGAGCTTCGATGATGACTTCAAATAATGCTGTAACGACTTAGGTATATTTTAGATCAGTTAACAACATTCTGCCAACAACACCGTACCATATCATGACCGTGCTATGAAGGTATCTGGCAAAAAATAAAGCGGGCATCAGAGTTTTTTTAATATAAAGTTAAGTCTTTAAAATGTGTGCTCACGAAAGTCAAGTTATCTTTTGTTGTTTCGCAAATTAGGTGCAGTCACGGATCATGTCTTAGCAAATTGCAATAGCTGCAATTTGCAACACTTTCTGTCAGTCACGATAATAATCGTCTCGTACAGAGAAGGCGTGCCTTCTGGTTTGATCACCACACTTGCTCGATGTTGGTTGGCGATTTAAGACTTATGGACTTATGGACTTCACTGAAGTCGGTAATGTTCAAGACGCACTTAGAAAGTGCATATTATGAATTAAATTAGTCACATTTATTTTTATCTAAAAAAAACCCACACTAAAAAGTCACATAGGTACTTGCCCGGACTTGGACCCACTATCTTGTGTATGAAAAGCAAGGCCTCAAACTCTGGACCACCACCACACATAAAAACAGTCAAATTAATAGTGTAGGACCTAATTCGAGTTATAAATTAGAGTTATTAGAGTTTCCTATTAGAGTTTCTATATGCCAAATGACTCCTGCCACCAACCTGCACTGAGCCCGCGTGGTGGATTACGGCCCACTCTCTCTCACAGAAAAGAAGCCTCTGTCCCAGCAGTGGGAACGTTAAAGGCTGATTATTTCACAACATCCAGAGCTTACCAATAGAAAATGTTAAAGTGTAGGCGATTGTGTGGGCTGTCTTTTCTAACCGTGACGGATCAAAGTAAACCAGTTTTAGGCCAATTTGAATAAAACTTTCAGTCTGGATTTTCAGTAGTAATTATAAAACTGCTGTCGTTTTGCAAAAGAGGAGCTCGTGGCTAAATAATAACAGCCGCTCGGGTCGATCTTTAGGTTGGCCGTGCTTGCCTTGGTTGGTCTGTGGATGGTGGTGGTGGTGGTGGTGTGTGTGGTGGTGTGTCCCATTACATACCGAGTTTGCTCCGGGCCTCGGAAAGAACGTTAAGCCATTGGTCCCGGGTGTCATTTGTAGATCTTTGACAGTCGTTAGGTAGTCAGTGGCCCAGAAAGTCTGACAACCAGTTAAGACTCGTCGTCCAAGGGGTATCGTATTACCCAGTACTAATTGGTTTGTGGAGGTCAGATAAGCAGTTGCTCCATGTAAAATACTGGTATTCAGCTGCATCCGGTTAGACTGGAAGCCGACCCCAACATAGTTGGGAATAGGCTAGGCAGACGACGATGTCGTTTTGTAAAAGCCTCTCCAGATGGTTGAGAAAAAGCAAAAATGAACCGAGGTCGGCAACAGCATTCAATTGCGTAAATAACACTTCAACGAGGTCGTTACTCTTGCTATTGTGCCGTTCTATGTTTCAATGATCGGTCTTTACTTCTAAATAGACCACAAATAAGCAATAAAAGATAATCTTTGTGACAGCTTCGGTACGTTCGGTAGTTACTTATCGTAAGCAATGTCTCTATCCAAATAATAGTTGTTGCGATATGTCACGGCACCTAATAGTATAGGAACGAGTTGTAATAGAAGAATACCTTAAAAAACAAATATGCCAACAATTTACTCAAACCAAAACAATGGACAAAATAAAATTATAGATCCGATACATAGTGCAAAATAATTTTACGTTTTTTTTTCATAAAACAGCGAAACTGTTCATTGTTATTTAAAAAAAAAAAAAAAAAAACGGATTTATTTCAAAAACATGCCTGGTCACCAATAAAAATGCAACAATTTTATTCAAAACACTATTCTGTTTTGAATAATGTAAACGGTAGCCTACAGCTGCTGTCTAAAAGACAATACAAAAAGCTTTCATTCATTGGTATTAAATATTTTAAAATGGTTTATTTTCAGGAATTTTTATAGTGGCACTGCCGGGACGCCCTAGAAGGACATACACTCACCTTATTGGTGAGGTTCTTCAGAAAGGTCAGGTGCGTAGTACTCGCAACCGGCGTGCGTGTATGACCAGATGTATGAACGTGGACGAGGCAAAAAGAGTTTGTAAGGATTGTAGCAGGTGGCGTTCTGTGGTTCCTGCCTTATCCCATGGGAAAAAGCGTGAGTTTATGTATGTATGTATGTTTATTCATACTGCCACGTTAGTTTAGCGGTCGCAAATGCGCCCCTGCTGAACTCACACGTCCTGGGATCGGTTCCTAGTTCGGGTAAACTATAGGTATCTGTTTCTCCATCAGGAATTTCTCAGTAGCAGCCCGAAGTCTGGATTTGTGCTCCGTTGATGGCAATAGGCTCGTCCTCTGTAACGTGGGACTTTAACATAACTGGCGAAATGTGGGTGTGCTATTGCCACAGCTCTTCCTGTACCACTGAGGAAAACAAGCGTGATAGTATGTGAAATCGTACGAAATAATCTCACTTCCATTTTAAGACAGATATTTTGCGATGAAGACTTTGTTTTCGACTTCTTTGTTGAAATGGGGTCAAGTTGTCTGTAGCCGGTATCAAGACCTGATGCAGTATGATGACATTGTCCGCATTGCAGGGAAGCTTTAAGTGAAAATAGTATAGGGCACGGAAAAGTCTCGGGAAAAAGAAAATGGATATTAATGACCCATAATTGTACGTGATTGTACTCGTCATTAAACATCATTTCATTTACTGTTTAATTACTGAATTTACTGTTAAATTAGCTCTACCATAAAAAAAATCGATGTAGTTGAACACGAAATGTAATTATACAAAAAAATAATAAGATAAAAAAAAATTGTTATAAAATTTGTTTATTTCGATTAACAACTTTTATTGTGTTTATTGAGAATGGGTCCAACAATTAAAGTTGTTAATCACTAATTACCAGTCACCTTTATTATTCTAATGTGTAATGTTCTGATCTTTATATTCATGATAACCGGCTCTGCACCCAAGCAGCCCCCCAGCTACACACGTTCACGTTAGCGAGCTATAAATTGTCACACACTCAAGTTTCAAAATGGCCGCTATTACTACAAACGCGTTAATTGTAGCGTCTATCAACGACGCATAAAACGAAGACTGACAATGAAACAGATTTAGTCGCATTCAGACGGCTATTTGCTCTCATTCGCTATTTCGATTGTGTCAGGCCGACGGACCAAGCATGGCGGTTTTCTCAAACCATTAGTTATGCACTATAGCCGTTAGGTTAGAAGTGTCTCTTGGTAAGCGAATGTTGGAGATTGCAGTTGATAATTTAGGAGTATTGACTTTGTACATAACAATAAGTATGTTAACTTTTGCATTTATGATGCCGCTAAAACAACAAATAAAATAAAAAACAAATTAAAGGGGACTTCGACGATGGTACGGAAACCTCCATGCGCGAGTCCGTCTGACACTTGACCAGTTTTTCTAACATTCGGAACGCATGTGAAAATGCTGAACGCTGAAATCTAACAAAGATGGATTGAATTAATATTGAATGAATTTTTCGAATTTTTTAGAAGTTTCTTCACACACATTTTTCCACTTTGGAAGTGGCTATCTTTCAAACGATTGACTTTGAGAAAAAATGGTTTTAGGAACCTCAATGTCATTTTTAAAGACCTGTCTAAAAACACCCCGCAGGTATAGGTTGGATGAATTATTATTTTTTTAACATTCAGTTCCATGTATGGGGAGCTCCCCTATATCTTTTATTTTTTTTTTATAAAAATCGTAAAGCGGTTCACAGAATACATCTGCCTACAAAATTTTAATTGTGTAGTCCTAATAGTTTCGGAATAAAGTGGCTGTGAAATACAGACGGACAGACAGACAGACAGACAGAGGTGAGGAATCTATAACGGTTCCGTTTTTTGCCATTTGGCTACGGAACCCTAAAAACTGTATTCTTTTACGGCGACTATCCAAGCCGTCGAAGAAACACGTCAGTGAATTGCTGTGTAAGTACTTCAAACTGCACTGACTTGATTAGCACCCCACATGCAGTAAATTGTTAAATCGGACCCGACTGTGGTTAGAGTCATTCGTATACGGTTTACTACTACTAGGACGTACTATGTCTAGTTTTATAGTGACCGTTTCTATTTTACACCGTTTTCCGTTGAGTTTGTTTTCTTATCAAATTGAGTGTGGTTTACGATGTAAAATAAACGTATAGTATTTTTTTTATTCAAATCTCAGTCCTAACCCCAAGTTATTTTCATTTTTTTTTTTTGGCTGGGTAATCATCAAATGACCCCCCCACTCTGGGCGGAGCGGAAGGGAGTGTCAGACTTGTACTGACTAAAACCCATCCATGTTCCTTCTTTGCCCTTTGTGTTCCAGGGCCACGGTATCTCTTTTGAACAGTCCCGCAGAAGTTATTATCATCTTCCTACACTTGTCCCATGTTACTTGAGGTCGGCGCAACACGTTTTTTTCTTCCATTCTCCTCTGTCAATCGTCACGCTATCATTTACTACTTTATCTTTCATGTCATTCCTCACACAAACCATCCATCGTTTCCGTGGCCTTCTTCCATCCATCAACATTTATATTCATCACTCTGTTAGTCATATTCGCTCCGTCCCTCCTCATCACATACCCATACCAAGACAGTCGATTCCCTTTCTTGTTCTAACCACAATTTCCGGCAAAAATTTTAGGATATCACAAGTAACTAGATAATTACAACTAATGTGTCTGCAGTATTATCAATACTTTACACACAAAGCAAATGTGTTATTGTAAATTAATAGGAAACACCTGAAAGTGATTTTAAACGGAAAATATTGAGTGAATTTCAATTCGAACAAATCGCGAACAATCGCTAACAACAGTCATCATTGATACCAAGTTCATCGATTCGATAAATAGCGTGTAATTTATGTGAACGGGTAATTAAAACAGAGTTACATATCACACATATGTATGTCGGATTGCCAGGATTTATTCCGTTAGGCTCGTACATCATGTGGGCAGAAGATGGGTTTCGTGCAATGAAAATACACTGAAGCGATACATTGTAGGTATTTATTAAACTAACAAATTACTTGAAATAACAACTTAACACAATAACATGGGGCACAATGAATCACTGTACCCGATTCATTCCAGGACGTCTCAATTCCGCTGCGATCAGACATTCAATGTAGTCCTCGCCACGAGCTTAAAACCTTCTCGGCTGTGTAGAAGCACGCTGTGGTGTGGCTAGACTTGTAAGTAGGTCGCGTGATGTCACTATTGGCGCGCATGCTATTCATTTCAAATCTGTACTAATAACCGGATCCGACATGTATAATAGTTGAGGTCGCTCATAGAATAAGCACGTTGAAGTGGCAATGGGCCGGTCATATTGATCGTAGAGCCGATGACCGTTGGGGAAAAACGTGTTCTTGAGTGGAGACCTCGAATCGGCAAACGTGAGGTGGGACGCTCTCAGGCTAGTTGGAGATATGATATCTGGAGAGTGACTGGTAGCAGCTGGTGGAGACTTGCTGATATTATTTTTTGTTCACCAGTGGACTGCTGTAGGCTGATGATGATGAAATTTTTTATCACAACTCTTCTAAATTATTTTAAACTGATGAAATCTTGTATTTCAGATGTGTCCAACAATATTTGTGGACAGTTTTTCTGCGAACATGATATAACTCGTAAACCTTGACCGAGTTGTTATATTTCAAGGATATTTTATACACTCCCTTGCCGTGATATTAAATTTCTAAAAATATTGGCTTTTGTGGACGAACCAAGAGCATTTCAGTTGGTGATATTAAAAATTCCTCCTGCATTGCAGTTTATATGATGTATATATTTAAGGTTCTTTTGATTCGAATGGCTGTTAAAATCACAGTTATCGTTATTATTTTCATTACGCTGGTTTATTGTTGCCAAAAAGAAAGTGATATTAATATCGTTACAATAAGGTTTATGTTCAGTTGCTGTTGTCAGAGGTAAAATGACTGTAGTTTATTAGAACATTAATAAAATCTAATTTAAAAATGAATGAAGAGTCGATGAAAAAATAAACAAACAGGTCACACGCCTCGTGTTCACACGAAAAAGTTAAAACTATTATGTTCCACTTTATGCAAATTACCTACTACTGGCGAGTTCGTGGTAGACCTAATAACTTAATAAAGCTATGTTTAGACTATGTGCGAAACCCCTAACATTGCCAACATATAATTTTGTTACCTATTGATCCAAGGTAAAAATGTCTTTACTAAATAATATCTACTACATTTGTAGTAGATATTATTTGACAATCGAATTCTTTTCGTGGTAGTAGAAATTAAATTCCTACTACCACGAAAAGCAATTCTGATGCACCTTTAGCTCGCCTTGTTAATCGCTATACCAACCTTGTAGCATTTCCATTCACGAACCATGCTTGCTTAGCTCACACATCATGAGAGAAGAAGACGTACATGCAGTGCCAACAAAGCTTAACATAACACAAATGCCTAAACATTTAAATCTAATCGCATAATACCAATATTGTACGTGTAGCGGTTCTACGAAATAACCGTAGCGTTCGTAGCAGTGCTACGCTCACGTAGCAAATCGCTACGACAGCGTAGCGTATTTAGTTCTAAGCGTTAACACACTACTGATACAATAGTCCGATCGAGTTGGAGCACTAATGCGTTTACCGTGTTAAGCAGGACGTGGTCATGGTGTACACAGGGGATTGTTATTAATAAATTAATATGTGAATTTTGTAGTTAGCACCTGCAATATGATAGTAAATTTGATAGTTTACTTTTAAAACAAAGATCGTTTATTAATGGTACAATAGAAATTGGCACAAGATTCGAATTAGAAAATATAAGCTGAGCTGATAAAAGCATTTATAAGACCGTTTCTCCAAAATAGTAAAAAAAATGTCTGTTTTTGGGTACGTCCTGAAATTGTCCCAATTTAACACGAAGCCCAATTTCAGCATCAAAATTTGACTGACGATCCAGCGACGAAGCCAGTAAAATCTTTATCTGATCACTACTGAATATGTCAAAGGAGTTTGAGCGATGGCTACATTGATACCTGACGACCTTATTGTTTCTGACGAGCATCACTACGCATAATGAACGGTTGAATTTCACATGCGGGTTGGTAAATACCAAAGGCTGTTCCCGCTATCTGTTTGTAATTTGCCGCTCCGTGTTTACATATACTTACACACACAATCGGTTATATCACACAGCGAGATAATGAGGAAGCGGTAATGTGTCGTCGTTGATTCGACTGTAGGGGTCAATTTGATACACCCGTATCCTCTACGGGTGCTTAGAAGTACATATATTTAGGGCATTTTTGTCACATTTGACTCGTGATCGTGAGCTAGCACAGAACATGAGAGCACTATCTGCTGACGCGGCAGTCGATGTAGCTCGCGGAGCTTACGCACGCTGATTCGAAAAAGTGTCTAATATTACCAAACAACGGCAAAGTAAGAACAGCGCGATTTTAGCAGTCTATGTATGTTGGATAAGGACAAGTTGAAGTGGAATAAAATCTGGGAAGTGAGATATAAACGGCAACTGATCAGAGGTATTTTAATTGATACATAATTCGACTGTTGTATAATCGAAACGAGTAAAACAAGAACAGAGGCTTCAAAAGAGGCTTATATATATAGAGGAGTCATCAGAAGAGGACTCCAGAATTTGGGTTGAAATTCATGAACGTTAACGTAAACGTGAACGTGAAGTAGTAAAGCTTTTCTGTCAATATAATATAACACATAGCAAAGGAGGGTAATATGTTTATCAGCTGATGTATATAAGTTTGTTTCTTTGTGGCGGTCTTGGGAACAAACGCGTAGGCCGATTTTGATGATTATTACGTTCATCGATTATTTATTATTAAATGGCTATTTAATAATAGGTAAATAATCGATGTTTTACAAACCCAGTTGTTGTAAAATTAATATCGTCAAAAATTATATCATGCTGCCTCAGCTATTACCAGTCAGTGACCGATGTCCATAGCCGGTCCGCAATTTGTTCGCAACTTAGACTGATATTTTAAATAACAAAAGAAAAAAAGTATAACCTTAGGTCTATTTTACTCTGCGTTTATAAACTGACTTTAAATTGGTGTCTAAACTACAGCGGCAGTATGTTGCTGAGTAAACAACTGCTTTACACCAGCCCGGTTGTAAAATTAATATCGGTACAAAATAGTACCATGTTGCCTCAGCCACTACCCGTGGGTATAGTTATAGTAACTAAGGGATTATTACGGGGCTGTATGCACCGGCGTACACCTGCGTTTTAGTAGCAACATATTTAGTAGTTAACTCACTAACTTACAGTACCGTGGTCACATGAGTGGAATTATTGCTGGGAAACGACTTTTTTTTGGGCTGAAAAATCACGTTTTACGGTAAAACTCAATGTAACGCACTCAAAACATTATGCTGATGAATGCTTTGAATAGTAAACAGGTCATTGAGGTAATTAAAGTGAATTTATATTTAAGTGAACCTTAAAAACAAGTATTTAAAAAAAAAAAACTGAAAAAATTGAAACTTTGACCTCAAATATCTAAATAACTAGAAGGTTCCCAGGCCCAGAACAAAAAAATGATAGCAATGACGGGGTAAACAAGTGCCTTTCGGCTTCGTTAAGGGTACACCCTTTATTTAGCAGTTGACTCACTGGCTTATATTACCGTGGTCACATGAATTGGTAGCCTGCAGAGCCCAAACTTTATATAGCAGCGGGTGCTGCGGTGTGTGTATGTGCGTGATATCTAAGCAAGAAAGCATTTCCGTTCGAAGTCAGCAGACCAAGTTAGTATTAGGTGTACTTCAAGGAGCTTCGCGCATTATCATTAACACTAGAAACGGGATATTTACCATGTTTACTGATTTCTTTTAGTTCCCGATATTTCGGCGCTGTTGCAAGCACCATGATCACGGATAAACTGGAGTTATATGAGCAAACAAATCGTTCTACCCTCATTCTTGTTCGTTTTTTGCACTAAGTACCGCTACCACTTGGCTTCGCGCATTACGTGCATTATTTTGGGCTCAAAATTTTCTACCAGGGGTCGTACAACCAGGTCTCCGACCAGTTTTGTTCCAGATAGGGGCTGGTCATGCGAAAAGTCGTAATCGTGGCCGCGTAGTGCGGAAGGACTTTTAAATATTATTACGGGATCGTTTACAGTAGCGTTCCACCTAGACAGTAGCAACATATTTAGTAGTTGACTCACTAGCCTATACCACGGTCACACGAATAGTGAGCCTGCAGAGACCAAGCTTCTCACAATCACTTGACAAAGAGCTGCAAATGGATTCTATGGCACGTCGCCATAATCAGAACTAGCGCCGACATCTTGTTTTTTCAATATATTTCACATATATTCACCAACAGCGCCTCTCAGTCACCGGTATTCGAGCTCCTAAAGATCCCTGTACGTACAGTCACAAGCACCAATAAGTATACACTTTCCTAAATTTAAAAGCAATTTTCGTGAGAAATAACGATTGTAACTTGGAGATAAGATCTTTTTCATAAACATTTAAGTTCCAAAATATTACTTTCATAACAACATGAAATTTTAATCAGACCTGTAGAAGAAAAACACTTTTAAAAGTTGGTAAGTGTTTACATATTGGTGCTCGTGACTGTACAAAGGTTTATATACGCCTTCACAATTTGTTCACTGTATATGCATACGCTGTGAAAACCTTTTCTTCACAGAAACGAATCCAACTCGTTAATTTGGACAGTCACATGAAAAAGTATAAACAGTCGCTTCGACTTGCTAACTAGGGTTGCCGAATAACTGAATATGTATCCAACTGCGAAACCAAGTTCTGAATACAATTGCATCTACATACGAGTGTTATTTTTTCTTTCATATCGGTCGGTCCGTGCGGGTGGTATGCAAATATTTCTATCAATATTCATAGCTAGCGGCGTCATCGATAATTGAGTCTTACCTGACAACGTTGCCTTTGATTTTCATATTCGTTATCTCGCTTTTCGCCTGAAAAACTTTGTAAGTTTTACTGGAAAAAGAATGTGAGGTAATTTTCGTGTCTGGCAGACTTTTTTATGTGTATGTAGTCTTAGGTAAAAGTAAATATCAAATTTTTAACGCACGTAATTCTTTTGGAACGTGTTAAATATTGAAAATATTTTAGTCTTGCTACTTGAGTACATAATCTTTTGTAGGCGTTTAAATTTTTTGTAGTCGAATATACGCTCTAGATTTTATATTCTGAAAAATCTTTATGATGCCTTTTGGATACTCGCAAATGATATCAGAAAAAGGAGTTTTTAAATCTTAAAAATTGTCTTTCGTTGTTTAAATTTCAAATATATTTTGAAAAGAACTTTTAGATTATTTTTTGTTTTTATTATTATAAATCATGAGTACTTCTTTCCATAATAAGAGATTTATATAAGGTACGTTCATCTCTCTAGAGAATACAAGAATACACAGAACACACAGCAATATTCACAATCCGAGCTCAAAGAATATATACAAATCTCAGTGGCGCTAGCATTTTCTTCTAGCTCGTAATGAATTTTTATCAACGAAAATGTGGGACAAAAAATAGGGCTTCCGCTGCTTAGAGACGAGAGGCAGCCGAAATAGAATAAGATCTGCCTTCCAAGGCAATCTAGATTGTGAGAGCAAATATCTTTTTTTTAAATCTACGTTCGTTTCGTCGAGAAAGGTGACCCAGAATAACTTTACTAGGAAAAGGATAACTACTACAAAAAATTCAAAACGAAGTACAACTTTTCATCAAGATGATTAATGTTTGAAAATCTGAATACCATCAAGTTAAATAATGGACCACAGAAGGTTGCATATTGTTCGTTTTATCCGCTTGCATTCAAGCAAAAGTTGCGAAGTAATAATTCATTTCCGACAATGATCCACTGTTATAGCTGGGAACTGAATCCGTTTGCGACCATTTATCTGTAGTGCTGCAAAACATCGTGTTTTTTTCTCTCCACTCCACGTACATCGCTGACACAACTTTATGGGACCGCAATCTTCATAAATCTCAGCCAGGACGACCTTTTGTCTTTGTCCCATTCTCTTAGGGTTTACGCAAATTCTGATCCCCGCAAATTGGCCACATTGCGTCCCCAACCGAAACGTGCATGTTATATCTTTGAGAGACCAGTATCGTACAGGTAAATAAAAGTGAAGAATAACTTGGGAACTTATGTAAATCGGGTTATGTGTGCCTTGAATAAGTAACTTGGTACACAATCAGACCGCCCTTTTTCTTTTTTCTTTTTAGTTTTCATAAAGAAAGTAGTAGCAAAAAGTCTTCAAGAACCTTCATGAATACAGGTATTTTTCCAAGTTGTTAAAGTGTTAGGCGAAACTAGAACCACTTCTTCATAAGTTAAGGTAGTTTTATGAATAATCAAAACAAAGCTTCTTGTGAAGCCTTCTCTGTCTTCAGTCTTCGTTATATCAGTAATAATCCTTTCGTAGGAGGTGGGTATATTTACTGAGCCTAATTCATTATGCAGGTTTCCTCGAATCGTCCATAAAGGAGTTCTTTGAATATCGCCATTACATTAAATTGTTATCTGCGACGGGGCCCTCGGCGCACGGTTTTTTAATTAAAACAGGCAATTTGGCGCTGACTTAACCCAAGTTTTACAATTATGTTTTTGTCGTCGCGGTTACAAACTTTGTGTTCTAAAGGAAATTTATTTTTAAAGAAAACTTTCGTGGATTCGAGATAAGGAATTTAATAATGAATTTAATTGTTGTTTAAGAATTTATACGAGATTAAATTGTGACGGTTTGATGGTTATATAAAGTTTAGCACTGTGCCAAATTGTCTGGAGCTGGACGCGGGTACTGAGCATGATTCCCGATCGTTCGTTGGCCGACGATTTATCGAGTGGCGCGTGCTACTGGCGTGTTCCACTACTCTCGTCCGACGTTGCTGGCAAATGGAAAAGTTCCCCCGAAGTAACCCCCGGCTATCGAGGCCCCGATGTGTTACAACAAATTTTATACCAGCTAACGCCGGCAAACTTTCCGCGTACTGCTCAGCAATAAATAATAATGCCTGAATATTGGAAGCGATCGATACATAATATTTTAAAGTTCCTGTTTGTAGTTGAAGTGGACTCGCTGAGAGTTCCCGCAGTATATTTTAATAGCAGTATTCTTGACGGCGACGTTGTGAAGCTTTAATAAACATAAAACAACGTAAAATGAACAGCCAAATAAGGGAGGAATATTCATGAACGAAACTCAGTTGAAAGTTTTTGATAAGAAATTATGGTAATGATTTTAAATTGACCTAATCCATATTGCGGAGGCCCAAAATTTAGCCAACAAAACTTGTTACGGCGGCGGCCTGATGCGTCAACTCAAACTCAATTTTCTAATTAATTTATACTCGCTCACAAAAGTTTGTTTCCAAGAATCGTGAAGATTTTATTACGCTGTAAGATTTGGTTAAGTTCTTAAATGGCTCATTAAAGGATTGACAAAATTAATTTCAATGTTAATGACCTCTTTTTATCTTCGTTGGAACAGAGGTTAATGATTGAATTTTTATGTAGGCAATTTCATTCATACGGGCAGTCGGTAGTCTATCCAATAAAATAATATACTCTCGGTGTACATTTTGCATGACGGATTTTCATGGCAACGGATAAAACCGTCAGTGATACCTATCCCACGTGTTTATATGTTACGCGGTTCATTTTAATACGCCACGTTCGTGCTTAAAAGCTTTCATGATATTAAATTGACACTTTCCACGTCTCGTGTGTGCAAAAAAATATGACATGAAAACGCGTCGGCGTGAAAATGACATCACGTCACTAGGTCTGTTACCTAAAGCCGGAGCCACACAGGCTTCACTTGCTGCCCGGCTTATTGTCCCGAGGTAAAAGAGACTCGGTATGTATTGGGTGGTCACCCATCCACAGACCAACTTAGGCAAGTGCAGCATAACCTGAAGATTGATCCGAGCGGCTGTTATTATTTAGCCACGAGCTCCTATTAACACGCATCGTAGCTCTAAACAGCAAGCAGTGTCTGGTCCGGTCTGTGTCTTCAGCCTAAAGCTACTATCGCAGTTTCGTGACGATCATCATTTAGGCCCGAGACAGGTTATAAAACAATCGATGATATTGTAACAAGAGCTGCGTATCTCTGTCTACCACCAGTTGAATCCCCCGTAGTATTTATGTTTACGATTAGTAGCGTTGTAAGAGGGTGCTACTCGTATTTCGTACATATTCGTATAAAAATACTGAGAATTTGTTTGGTGTCTGGTAGTAATATAATAGTTTTTGTATTGTAATCTTTTTGGCAAGAAATCATACTGTATATATAGTAAAGTCGTTGCGTCGAGGTTGTATGACTTTTATCTACGTTGGTATAAGGTTCAAAATTGCCGTGTTTACTATATTTAGTGTTTTTGTCTAAAAATGTTAAATTCTAGGAGAAATATAAGAAACACGTGACTTCGCCCTTGCATAACTAATGCTAGTAATCAATCCCTTCTTCTTAGTCAATTAATGCCAGCTATTTCAGAAGCTTTGTATTTCAATGTACCTATTTTATTCATTTTCTGAGAAAGCTGTTAAGAGGTACTTTGCATTATTTTCCCAACGTCAATCTTTCAAGTTTTCTTGTAAACTCAACCATGCAAACTGTCGAGGTAAATTTCCGCAATGGTTCTCCATTTTTAGGGCTCCTTACCTCAGTCGGCAAAAAGGGAACCCTTATAGGATCACTTGTTGTCCGTCTGTCTGTCCGTTTGTCAAGACCTTTTTTCTCAGGAATACATGGAGGTATCAAGCTGAAATTAATATCAAGTACTGAAATCTGAACCACTTGGAGCAGTGAATAATCAAACTTGTAAGTCAATGCGATCAAAAGATATGACTGTTTATGTCGCATATTTTGCAATTTCACAAGGGAATCAAAACCTACGGGTACTTCCCGTTGACCTAGAATCATGAAATTTGGCAAGAAGCAATGTCTTTGAAAAAAAATCTGAAAATCGTAAATGTGTAGTTTATTAGCAAAATACCTACAAGTTTAAACGGAACTCTCGGTGCGCGAGTCTAACTCGCACTTGGCCGGTTTTTTATTTATTGATCATAGATAGTTTTAGAATATCAGGTTTATATATTTCATTTACAAAAAATGAATTTGAAAAGGCTTTTACTCCTACACACTTTGATAAGCCCTTCTCTCACTGGGTAATCATTCCTGCATCATTATGAGCCATGTTGACAGACTAACTTATAATAAAGCTCGATCTGCCAGATAGAAGTCTCAATTGAAGACTTTAATTTTCTTTCTACACTGTGATAGCCGCGCACAAAGTCCAAATACATAGAACACTTCAGATTAGGCAAAGGTTTACGTAATAGTACACCCACATTTCGCCATTTATGTCTAAGTCCCATGTAGTAAGAGTCAAACCTATTGCCATCAAGCGTTCATAAATCCAGACTCCCTGGCTGCTACTGAGGAATTCCTGATGGAAAAACCTAATAACACTTTGCCCGACCCAGGAATCGAACCGACTACCTCATGCTCAGCAGTCACGCTTGCGACCACTCGACCAACGAGGTCGTGAAATGTAATCAGTTTAACGACTAATTTCAGTTCAAAGCTTTAAGTTTGGTTCGTCTCGTAAATACGGAGACGAATATCATTATTTGAAACTTACTGTCCTATATGCAGAATACCAAATTACTACGAATTTATTTGAATTCAAAAACGGCATAAAGCTAATCTATTTTGGGTGTAGAGTTTGTCGCGTATAGTGATGTGTAAAATATAAAATTCCCGCGTGTGAAGTATAACCCGTGAAATTGATATCAGAGTGCGGCGTTCGGGCGCATCGGAAACGTCACGCCCTGTAGCATGCCAATGTTTCAAACCAAAAACGTGGATTCATCTGTTCTCATTCGAACATCAAATTTTTGTTCAGCTTCTCGTTTTGTCTACATGAATGCCTCTTAACTATTTGTCTACAGTTTTAGGGTTCTATATTATGTATGTAGGGTCAACCAGTCTTACCAAAGCGGTGTTGTATTACCCAGTACTAACTGGGTTGTGGAGGTCAGATAGGCGGTCGCTCCATGTAAAATACTGGTATTCAGGTGCATATGGTTAGACTGGAAGCCGACCTCAGCATTGTTGGGAAAAGGTTTTAAACGGGACGTTTTACCAAGGTATACTCGTACGCATGAGTGTACGCATTTTAAGAACAAACGGCTGTCCAGTTTTCCCGTTTGTTTTTTACAGGGCTGTATCTGTAAAACCGAAATAGCTAGCCAATTGAGATTTTCTTAGGTCTCCGGCCTCTATTATTAAAAATTATTAATTTAATCGTACAGTTTTGTGGTTCAGATCCGTTAGTGTGTTACTCCGACTCACACTTGACCATTTTTCTTTCACTGTATCGTAGAAAAGAAAGTAATACATTTATCACGTCCAATGCGTGTAATAACGACGTGAAGATACATCCACATGAAGTTTAATCCGTGAAATTGATATAGGAGCGTGTCGCGGCGTCGTCGGCCCCGTCACGCGGTTTGACACGCCAATGTTTCACAGCTCGAAACGCGACTCCATTCCATTCTTTTATCCGCGCATCAAGCTTTTGTTCTACAAACCTTTAGGTTTGATATTGAATTCGCACCACGTTCCCTTCTTTTTCAAGATTTATTGGATTACGGTGCGCGCTGTTTCGTGTTAGTGGCGGTGTGCAGTGGGTTATTATGTAATTTCTCACTCTGATGTTAAAATTGCGTCGATAAATCTTTTCAAAATTAATTTCTGAATAAAATTTAGTACTCTCATGTTACCATAAGAAGGTTAAAGATTTAATCTAAAAAAAAAACAATTATTTATTAAAGTATTCTTGTTTTTCTAATGATCGTTGAAATTCATGTTTCAATTGCAATGCACTTTTTTTTTAAATACAGGGTGTAATTGGACCCTTCACGAAGCCGTCAACCAAGTTCTGTACATCAAACTATTTATAACTCTACGCAAAAACTTTTTTTTGGGGTGAAAAATCACGTTTTACGGTGAGACTCAATGTGACGCACTCAAAACATTGTGCTGATGGATGAATTAAATAGTACGGGGGTCGTAGAGATGTTTAAAGTAAAAATCTTAAATTAAAATTTAGTATTTAAAAAAAAAGTTGGAACTTTGACCCCCAATATCTTCGTAACTAAAAGTTTCCCAGATATGGTCTAAAACAAAAAAATTATCGCAATGGCGGGGAAAACAAGTGCCTTTCAGCTTCGTTAAGGGTTTTTTACGTGTTAAATATTAATCTTTTTTTAGGTAATAAAAGACTCACGTACTAAATAAAATATTAGGAGGTTATCTTGATACGGGTACTTGTATTTTATATGTGAAGAGACTTGAGTTAAAATAACATTTGAATCATTACGGAGCTCCGGCTGGAGGGCATAATGCCATAACTTCTCACTTGGCAAGCGTAATGGTAATACAGCTGCCGTATGTATCTACGTAGGAATATAGTTGCAGGCCCTCAGGTTATTCCTTTGTGGTTCGCAGGTAGTGACATATTAATAGTTATGACTGTGACGAATAAGGTTAAGTAAGTAAGTTTATAGGCAATGTTATGCCCAAATAACAGATATTCAGTTCATCTGTGTTGCAAAGTATAAATAAATAGTCCGTCGATGCCTGTCGATGTAAAATATGTTTATGTAGCAAAGCTCTGCTTCGCAGAAGTGCAATTATAACAAAATGTCAAAACATCGAGAGTCTTGAAATATGACCTAAATTACAGCAAACCGTAAGAAAATTCATTGTAAAATTAAGATGATCTTGGGGTCACACAGACAGAAACGCAAAGTGATTTTATTTTAATGTACGAGTTATTTTGAAAAAAAAAAGTATCTTATGCTATTTTACAGAATATAAACTATCTCTGTGCCAAATTACAGCCAGATTCATTCAGCCGTTCTGGCGTGATTGAGTAAAAAACAACCATGCATCCATCCTAACTTTCGCATTCATAATATTAAGAATAGATATTTTGTATTAAGATCAGAAGTAAGATTGACTCGTGAGCACATAAGCGTATGTGCTCACGAGTCAATTTTACAACCTAATATTGTGCCCTAGTCCTCTATTTTAACTTCCATCACTTAAGCGCTTCACACACACATCACAATAATACACACAGACCTATCTCACTAAATACATTAGTGTTGACGTAACCATTATCTGTGCAGCGACCGTAAATCTAATGTTGTTGTATTGGCCGAGTTCCCTTTGGCACCGTTAATATTACCGATTCATAGATTAAGTACCAACGCTTGTCCCGGCCAATTATCGACTATTAATCATACCTAGTGTAAACATGAACGCCACATTAGTTTGTGACTGTACATAAAGCTGATATCAGATGATATCTTCAGTCTAGTGAGTGTTTAGATTTGTTTCGTTTCATATCCACAAAATATCGACTTGATATATGCATGAATGTTCATCTGCTCTTTTTATTTCATTTTTCAACTGAAATATACCGAACGCCGAAATACAACATCGTTGAATTGATTAAGTCATTAATTCATTTGAGTATGAAGGCAGTCCAAACAAAATGGGTAAATATGTAAGAATCGCAGCTGGTGGCGTTACGATTTCTGCCTACCCATATTTAAAAAGGTTATGTCATTGTCATCTTCGAGTGATAATGCCGAGTGAAATTCACAAATAAACAATATTTGACGTGTCAGACATCAGCTTAACGTAGCTACATAGAGATTATATTTGCTCCAATAATTACGATATTGGCTGCGATGTATTAGATGCCATAAATTATTTGCGGTTGTTCAATATGCATATGTTATTAGTTATCGAGGATTTGGATTGGTTTATGTTAACTAGATACTGTAAGGGCAATGACATACGCTGTTTGAGGGCTGGTTTCATGAAATGAAAATAGTCATACTGCAAAACTTTTATGACCTTGAAAACAGACAGGAGCTTAGTCGTACCAAGCTCGTCCAATGCGCAAAAATTGAAAATCTCGAAAACAGAAACTTTTATTTTGCATTAATTTATTAAGAGCAAGCTGGTTCGTGCCTCTAAAAATACCTCCACGCGCCTTACAGTCTCGAGAGGAGATCTCTGCAAATAAAATTACCTTTTCAGCGGTTAATTTGCTAAATGAATCACTTTCATTCTCAGGTTACCCGTTGTTTTTGTTGAAGGATCTCGCCCGGAACCGAACCCTGTGCTTGTCAACTACGAAATGAATTATGACCAGTATTTACCGGAAGATGACATTTCTCGAATCGGCCCATTAATTCCTAATGGACCGTCGACGGGCTACATTTCATCTGTTTGGCTGCACACCAGGCCTTCGCCGCAGAGCTATTTTCGGTAGCATATCCGAAAATTTATAACTACGGGTTAGTTCTAAATCGTTGGATAGCGGCAAAGTAAGTGGGATTTATGATATGACGTTTTACGCTCTATTTGTTTGCCGGGTACCTTTTTTTCTCGAGGGCCTTTGCCAATTCCTGTGTCTCGGTTTACGATTTATCCTTTTACATTCGGTACGATTAACATCAGAATTATGTTACAGTTTGGAAGGAGAGACTGCGGCGTCAGTTCTCCGCGTCTCCTACTTAATTACTTAGTTTCGGGCCTTCATTATGGAAACAAACATTAACATAATCTGCAAGCGTCTGTATACAAATATTATGGATGACATTTCAATTTAAAGTTTGCTGTTCATGTGCCTCATTCCTTCGGGACGAAACATTTGGAACTCAATTTGAATTTGAAAACTGGATGTCAAAACTACTTTTGATATTTAGTTTATGCAAAACTATCAGCTTTCAAAAGTCTGCGCCTAATATTTCTGCGTTAAAAAGGTTAAAAACTTGGTAAAAACTGAACTTTTCTAACGCTAATGGAGCTGTCACTAACTATGACCGTTGAATAAAGAGATAAATGGTTTTTATTAGATTTGGACACAATAAAGTGCTTTCAAAAGCCACACACATTAAACGTAGGTTTACATTAATCTAGACTTTTGAATTTATGACTTGTGGTGGAATGCTATAGAAACATACTTTTAATATAAAGACTTAGTTCTAGTGCTATATAAAAAGTCGAGCTTTTTATATAATTAACACTTACGCGTTTAATATAATAATGCACTGAGAGCACTGCTGCGGCTGCCTTGGCGTTGTAGTGTAGGGATGTTTGCAGATAATAATATTGATGGTTTTGCCGCCATTATTAGGAATAGATGTGCGTCCCTGATGACTCGTGTTCGCGGCAGCACCAACAGTATTCTTAGAATATTTCCAGATCGGTGGGATTCCCCGATGTTGCGGAGGTGGATGCGGCTCCACGCTGAATTTTAATTGTATATTTTCATGTGTCTGTAACCTACTAACTATAGAAGTTAAGTAAAATTGTCACTAACCCTATGGACTCCGGTCTGAAATAAAAACTTTCTATTCTTTAACCTTCAGTTCTGGATTCCGTTTATCAAGTTATAAAAATCTTTGTAGATATGTGTACATTTCTTGACGCGATTGATGTAAACTTTAGGTTAACATACAGACTGTAAGTTCATCTACGTACAAACTTACTATTAATTCAGTGCGTTATTTTACATATACTAGCGCTGGATTTTTTTTTGGTTAGCCTTTCTATGCTGTCCCACTGCTGGGCGAAGACCTCTCCCAATTCTTTCTTGGACCGGTTTTTATCTCGTACAGGCGGATCTAAAATCATGTGCTGAAGATGTGGAGTTCGATGTATGATGAGTGTGCGTCGATGTCTAATGTTACTATACTTTTAATATTATTATAAAAAAATAAATAATACAGATGAAATAACCTTGCTATGTTCTTCTATAAGTAGGTCCGAGTACCTACTACGAGTGTACCCAAAAGTGGGCAGCACTAACATCCACTTGCAAAATTAATTCCGGTAAGCGCATACCGTTTTGCTGAATTTACAATGAAAACAGACTTAGAAATGATAGTGACTGATTAAAAGGCCATGTTTAGTAAATGAAGGACGGTGAGGGACAGAATTTCTCAAACTTAAGATGTAACCACGAAAAATGACTACGTTTATGTATATGATGAAACTTTGTACTTTAACCGATCAATCAACAAAGATAAATAATAAATTGATTTTTCATTGAATGGAATAAGTAAATCCCATTTGTCAACTTTGTGGTTCATTGGAGTTTTAGTTACTCGTATTTTTTAAACGTTTTGAGGTTGTTAAAGTAGGTAGGGTTAACAAAGCAAAGGGGTAGGGTCAACGCTCTTCGTGTCCATTATAACAACGCCTTCCTTGGGGCTACCGCGATTCTGTAGCGCGTCAGCATGTTTGCTGAATCAGCTACCGATAGTTTTTCAGCAATTATGGGAAAATAAAACGGGATAATTGTTACGCAGGATTCGGGGCAGTGCCAATAGCATCTTGAAGGTGATGGGGTGGTTTGGCCAGACGGCGTTTTCCTGGAGTATTGGACCCGAATGCATAACTGCGGGTCTGATGTTGCAGGAAAATATATGAATTAGAATAATTGTAATTAAGAATAGGTACTAACATAGTTACGTAAGCTGTTTTACTAACAAAGACCTATGGAAAAAGTGCCTGAAATATTTTTTTTATTATTATTAAAGCACATAACTATTTAAATTGTAACCCCCAAACTCCACAACAACCATTATCATCATTCCGTCATTCAATTTTCATTCTTCATTCATTTAACTCCTTATACTTTCAAACATGGTTTTCCCGTATTTACTAAAATACTTCTAATTAAATGCCCATGAAATTAATTACCAAATGCCCATTAGACTACCGCCCCTTAGATAATGGTATTCACTTTGGACAACACTGGTCCGGAGCGAGGCGGTATCTATTTGAAACCGCCTTTATATTTCAACTTCACCTTCCTAGACCGCACTCCATCCAATCTGCTGTAAAGGTTAACTGGTGGTTGATTTTGTGTTTGAGTAGATTTTATGTAGATGTTTAGTGTTTATTTTAGGGTTAGAAAAAAAAAACACGAAAACGAACGTTACGTTCTGTTGTGTTTTTTGGCTATTTGGCCAAAAAATCCAGTTTTAGCCACAGTTTCATATTCATGAATTATCATGCGTCTTTCGACTAACTACGGGTTTGCTCGTAATCATCAGCTGATTTCGTTTCAAGTGCCCACTTTGACTGCATGGGTCACTATAACTGCTGTAGGATAGGAGGTGCAACATTCTTATATGATAATGAAAATGAGTAAAATAAATTATTGTCATCAAAATCTTACTTTTATCTAAATTTACTTAGGGTCAGAGCAGACTGTACCTTTTCTTCTTCCATGCTTTTCTATAAGTTGCTATGGTGAATTTATTATCTTTACTAAAAAAATCATCTCATCTTTCGCACAGTTTATCTAGCAATATGAACAAAAAATCCAGCAGCAAATAAACATGGTAACATTTTCCAACTGCAGTCATGTCGCTAGTTGTTTTTTTTTTAAATAGTTCATCATTCTAGCCTGGATACCTTTTAGCGATAAGTGCTTAGTCGAGTATAAGCTATCGTAGAGTTTATTTATGCTTCATACCGATACATCAACTTGAAGTGCAGATCTAGGTTCATTATATTACAAAAAAAAATAAAAATAAATAAACCATGCATGTAACTGTCCATTTATAGTGAAATAATAAAATACAAACGTACCTATAGAAGAAAAAGATATGTTGCGACCAACTCAAAAATTTGAACAAGAGAATGGCGATTTTTAAATGGCAATTTGGTGTCTTTTTGAACCATAATGTTATAATTCTTAGAAAATAATTTAATCCATAGACAAATTTGACAAAATGTAATATGTCAATGGATGATTAAAAGAGTGAATGGAGAAGGACATGAATGTGGAGGATATGGGTGGAGAGGGAGAGGAAAGCCAGAAAACATGGATGGATTGTGTGACGAATGATATGAAATAGAAAGGAGTAAATGATGCCGTGACGTCTGAGAGGGGAGAATGGAAGAAGAAAAACGTGTTGCGCCGACCCCAAGTAGAATGGGACAAGGACAGGAAGATGATGATGATTTCATAAAATGTAACTTTGTGTCAATTCTGTTGTTTCCTAATGCATTTGTTCCTAAAGACCAGCGAAAAAAAAGAAACAAAGTATGTTTATTTACAAAATACATCTTTCTTTTAATGCATCTTTCTTGTAATACCAAGTAAGAGAGTGCACTTTGTTATTTTGCATCTATTTTATTCTGGTTTTGTATCTTCTTGTCGTTTTAACTACAAGAAACTTTTTATGGAGCGAGTTCAAAAGTAAGACGCTTTGCCTCTTGGGGAATAAACAGAGAAACAAAGAAGTAACAACAGTAACTGTTGTATCTATTGTATTCTTGCTACTCTATACATTTATGTTGTTACAAAGTTAGTTTACGAGTAGGTGTAAATTATGTAGGTACCCGTATAGTTTGTGCTTAACTTTATAATATATGTCTTTTTTTAATATAGTGTTAAATTCAGTAATAATGCTAAAGTGACTCAATTTCTTATAATCAAAAAGTTATGGGTCAAGACATTTTAGCAAAACTTACAATACATGTAAGGTACATTAGTGAAGGCGAGAACAATTTGTTCTTATCCAGCCTGTCTCTTGCTGTCTTCCCTCAGCCATGCTCTAAGCCGAGGATCGTACCGCACAGGGGGTACCCTTAGCGTGTAGTCGCTTAGTTTTTTTAAGTTTTTCGCGCCTTACATGACTCCCTGCCTTACAGGATAGTCCGGTTAAGCAGACAATAATTTCCTAGGTCAACCTGCAAGATGCCATTCACAAAAAAAACCGGAACAAGGGACAATGCCGCTATGGTTTTAATTAAAAACCCGATCACACAATTTCGATGGCAGCGGCAACGGGTCACTTTTTAAAAGTTGATTTTCTACAAAAATACTTCTTGTATTATTATGTTTTTATAAAGTTTTAATAGTGAGAAAACAATCTAGGCAACAATTTCAGTCAATTTCTAGCCAAATGATTTTATTTGAATTGTATATTTCCATATATAATTCAAATAAAATCCTGCTTCATTACGGTCTAACGTATTTTAAATCATAAAATTTATCTGAAATTTCTTCTTTATTTGGAAAAAAAAACCTAGAAAATGAAGTTCTTCATCATAACTTAATTAAGAGTGTTGAGTGTCGATGTCTCGCCGAGAAGATGCTCAACTTTAAAACTTTAGAAAGTTGAGCTTTTTCTATTTTTAACATTCAGTTATTTTGTTTTTAAATGAATAAACGAATGAGCCCGCTGGGTATGAACGTTTTAATTTGCTTCATCGCAATTTTAAATTAAAACATAAACTGGATTTTATATTTTATTGTCTTGTCTGTGACATTAAAATGAAAAAAGAAAATCGGTTATGTAATGAAATTCGCAGGACAGTTAGCTATCTAAATTCTTCCAAAGTTGATAAATGAAACCGCCTAATCGGATTTCCTGACAGAAACTTCATTTAAAACACCGAGAAAACATGCTAAGCGAACTCGCTTATCTCAACTCTATCTACTGATTAAAACTTTTAATCCAAAAACGCAAAGTGTTAAGCTAAACCTTTCAAATCTGGTGAGAAATTACTAAGATTAATGTCATTCTAAAAGTTCCATAAACATCTCTTAAGTCCCCGGGAAAAGTTTTGAAATTTTTCTGCAAGGTGCAATGAATCTAAAGAGCAGAGCGTTATTAGAAAGTTCTCCAAGAAGGATTATTCGTGCTCTGTCTGGAAATTTCTCACGAAGAATATTATGATTTCATAACTGAAAACTTGTTTACTGGTCGTGTTTATTGCGCGTTTCCCGCCTTCAGTTTATAGAGAGATAAATATGTTTCGATTAAACTTTGCGGAGAGCAGCGGTGGCCCAGTGGTGGAGAGCGGTGACCCCGACTTACGAGCAGTAAGTCGTGGGTTCAAACCCAGCCAGGCGCATTACTTTGTGTATGTTATTTCATCACCACTGCTCTCAAAAAACGGTGAAGGAAAACATCGTGAGGAAACCGGCATGTCCTAGAACCAAAAATTCGAAGACATGTGACATCTACCAACCCGCACTGGGCCCGCGTGGTGGATTATAGCCCATTCCCTCTCACAGAGAGGAGGCCTACGTCCCAGCAGTGGGAACATTAATAGGCTGATTATGCTTATGCTTATATGCTAAAGTTTGCGGTATACTCAAGAGTTGTCTGCTATGTCTGCAACATTATGGGGTGACAAGGTGCGTAAAATGCAACGTTCAAAAATTGGAATCAAAACATAAATATGTAATGATGAGCTACTTACATCTTTCATCTTTAAACATATAATTATCTACTACAAATAGCAAGCGAATCGTTTTTAGGTAACATGAAATTGAAACATTTGTCCGAGTACCTACCTACGAGTCAATAAAAATTTCAGCGTCGTTTCATCCCGAAGCTATCAAGTAAAATAAAGACAATATCCAAGCCATATATCTTCTTGAGAAATGGATGCGAAAATTGTAGATGCTAACAGAAAGGCAACGTCAACGGGAATAGTTCCCTGTCTCGTAGAATTTAGCGATATTCGAAAACAAAAGTACCAGAATCAACGCTAATACGAAAAGTTAAACGACTGTTGTTTTACTGTTGTCAATAAGTTTTATTCAAGCTTTTGTCCCCTCGTTCCTTATGTTTTTCTTCTCCCCAGAGATAAATTATCGTATGAAAAGTTTACAGCAAAATGACAATCATTTATTCTCATTATTTCTTGAAACAAAGGAAAAAATCCAGTGAATATTACGCAATTTGTAAAAGTACGTTTATCATTCTCTTTCTTTTTTTCCTTTCAGCCTTTCCGTAACCCCAATATGTTGGAAGTCGTGAATCTGAGTACAAGGAGTTACGCCATCCTTTTTTCTAAAGGCTGAGTGATTTAAACGTTTGCTTCCCCAATTTAGGACGCCGCCTGAAAAAGTCACGGGCCGTCAGCTATGGATGAAAAAACGCTGATCGATTTTAGTTCAGTCACTTGAGGAAGTAGTCCACTGTTATTTACTGCATATTTAAAAGTGGTTCGGGTAGTAAAATATGCATTATATCTAAAAAAACATTGAACTCCTTCTATTGTTACAAACACTCGATATTGTCCTTAAAATTTCTTTCAAGATTATTGTTATTCGTAACATTTTTAATTTGTAATTTAATTATTTTTCTATATTTAGTTTTTCTCTGTTCTTTTGTTCGGTTCAGCTAAAGCTAACATGTTAGCCTTACTTGAGAAGCTCTGGAGACAGGTCTAGTCGTCCTAAATCGGGGTTCTGTCCCCACGTGCGTGCGGATGCGGGGCGAGTCGGTGGTGGACATATCGTTCGCTAGCCCCGCTCTGTCACCGCGTGTCGTCGACTGGCGCGTCATGGAGGGGGTGGAGACCTATTCCGACCACCGGTACATCCGGTTCGACGTCTCCACTCAGACCTCAAGCGCACCGGTCCTACAGGCCCCGAGTGGTCCGCGATGGGCACTGAAGCAGCTGGACCGGGAGCTCCTCCTGGAAGCCTCAATCGTGCAGGCCTGGGTGTCATCACCAGACAGGCCTGCTGACATCAACAACGAGGCGGGTTGGTTCCAGGAGGCCATGTCCGAGATTTGCGACGTGGCAATGCCCCGAGTTCGGCCAGGAAGCGCCCGGCGTCAGGTGTACTGGTGGTCGCAAGAGCTGACGTCTCTGCGCAAGGCGTGCGTTGCCGCGCGGCACCTGTACGCCAGGCATCGCAGGCTCCGCATCCGCCCTCCGGATGCGTCAGCCATTGAGGCGGAGCTGTACGAGGGGTACAGAGCGGCAAAGACCGCCCTCCAAGAGGCTGTCCGGCGGGCCAAGCATTTGGCCCGCGAGGAGATGCTGGAGTCTCTGAACGGAGATCCGTGGGGGCGCCCTTACAAGATGGTGCGGGACAAACTCCGCACCTGGGCCCCCCCGCTAACGCAGAGTCTCCGGCCTGAGCTCGTGGAGGACGTGGTGAGCGTTCTGTTCCCTTCGCGAGGGGAGCATCCTCCCCCGCCTATGGCTCCGTCACCGCGTGCGGTGCCGGAAACGGACCACACCGATGACGACGATGACGTTCCGGAGGTGACTGGGGTAGACCTGAGAGTGGCGGTACGCAGGCTGAAAGCCAGAAATACCGCCCCGGGACCCGATGGCTTGCCTGGCAAAGCCTGGGTCCTGGCCTCTGAGGCTCTCGGGCCCCGACTGGAAGGGCTCCTAAGCGCATGCTTGGAGAGAGGCCAGTTCCCGCTTCGTTGGAAGACGGGGAAGCTGGTCCTCATCCGGAAGCCAGGGCGCCCTGCGGACTCTCCGTCCGCATACCGGCCCATTGTGTTGCTCGACGAGGTGGGCAAGCTCTTTGAAAGAGTCATTGCCAACCGCCTCGCCGGGCACCTCGCAGGGATGGGGCCGGATCTTGCGGAACACCAGTTTGGTTTCCGCAAGGGGCGCTCGACGGTGGACGCCATCATGCGCGTGAGAGCCCTCACGACGGGGGACGCGGTGTCCCGGGGCGGGGTTGTCTTGGCGGTGTCTCTTGACATCGCCAACGCCTTCAACTCCATGCCCTGGAGCTGCATTGCGGAGGCACTCCGGTATCACGGGGTGCCGACCTACCTTCGTCGTGTGGTCGGGGACTACCTGACGGATAGGGCCGTCATCTACCCCAGTCGGAGCGGAGAATGGAACCGGCGAGAGATGTCGTGCGGTGTTCCACAGGGTTCGGTTCTGGGGCCGGCCTTGTGGAACATCGGTTACGACTGGGTGCTGCGCGCCGACCTCCCTACCGGCGTCAGTGTAGTTTGCTACGCTGACGACACGCTGGTACTGGCACAAGGGAGGTCGCACGAGGCAGCGGCCGAAAACATGACACGCGGGGTTGCGATAGTTGTGGAGAGGATCCGGCAATTGGGTCTCGAGGTGGCATTGCACAAGTCCGAGGCCATGTGTTTTCATGGGCCTCGGAATGCGCCACCGTCGGGATCCCTACTGACGGCAGGAGGGGTTTCCATCGGCGTCGGGTCGACGTTGAAGTACCTAGGACTCGTCCTCGACAGCCGGTGGAACTTCGTGGAGCACTTCCGACGTTTGGCTCCCAAACTGGAACGGGCAGGGGCTGCCTTCAAGCGGCTCTTGCCCAACCTGAGGGGTCCAAACGCCTCCTGCCGGAAGCTTTACGCGGGGGTCGTGCGGTCCATGGCCCTTTACGGGGCCCCGGTGTGGGCGCGTTCTTTGAGGCGGCAAGCCGCCCACTACCTGAACGCGCCCCAAAAGGTGATAGCCATAAGGCTAATCCGGGGGTACCGCACGATCTCCGGCGAGGCGGCTAGCCTCCTTGCCGGATTGCCGCCATGGGATCTGGAGGCGATAGTCCTCGCGCGCCTGCATGAATGGCGCGCGGAAGCACTATGTCGGGAGGAAACACCGCTGCCGCGACAAATTGCCGCTCAGCGGACAGACCTCCGGCGTGATCTCATGGCGACATGGAGAGAGCGACTGTCGCAACCCCGTGCAGGGCACGCCACCATAGTGGCGATAAGTCCCCTCTTTGAGGAGTGGCTAGAGAGGCGCCACGGCGCCCTCACCTACCGCCTGACGCAGGTCCTCACCGGACACGGTTGTTTCGGGAGGTTCCTGCACCGAATCGGGCGGGAGGAAACGCCCGGGTGTTTCCACTGCGAGGATCGTCCGGAGGACACGGTGGAACACACCGTGGAGGTCTGCCCCGCTTGGGCGGAGCACCGCCGTGTCCTCATAGCGGCGATTGGCGGCGACGATCTCTCGCGTCCGGCCCTGGTTCAAGCCATGGTCCGGAGCGAGAGGGAATGGGAAGCCGTCACCTCCTTCTGCGAAGCAGTCATGCTAGTGAAGGAGGTGGCAGGACGTGAGAGGGAAAGAACCTCACGTCCCAGCCGCCGCGGGAGACGCCCTGGGCGTCGGGGGTCACGTGGTGGCTTCCGACCACCGTAGGCGCTGGCCTGTGGACGGCGAGTTATGGGCTAGCTCGCCGTCCGGCCGTCTTATGACTACAGGCCGTGTCGACGGCGCGTTCGTGTTCCACGCGCGCCTCAAAGAGATGTCAGCAATCAAGTAGGGGTCCGCATGGACCGATGCCTGCCAGGGCTGCGGGACTGTTCGAAAGAGATACCGTGGCCCTGGAACATAAAGGGCAAAGAAGGAACATGGATGGGTTTTAGTCAGTACAAGTCTGACACTCCCCTCCGCTCCGCCCAGAGTGGGGGGGGTCATTTGATGATTTCCCATCCGGAAAAAAAAAAAAAAAAAAAAAAAAAAAGCCTTACTTGAGAAGAGACTGGACCTCATGGTACAGGGTATCTTAGTGCGGATCCAGGGAATATATCTGGTTCTCAAGGCTAATTGTTTTTTTTTGTTACTGGCTTTTTAATATTGTACAATGTTATTTATTTTTGATTTTGAAATCTTAATAAAAAAATGTAACGTAGTTTATGCGACATAAAAGTCAATATGAAAACATCACCCATAAAAAGCTGTTCGTTCGCTTAAACAACTAATTACGTACTACATGAGAAAACAGACAATAAAGACGAAAGTTTGAAAAAAATACGGTCTTCATTTTATAGCCAGGAGCGTTACATGAAAAATCTCGGGTATCGATAATCCCGCGTACGTATTCCGTGTCATGGTGATAATTGATTTAAAGCAGGTTCAATCTAATTTTCTGCTAAATCGATACGGGGCTGGTCGACGTAAAATTGTATTATTTTGTACTGCAAATTGGATTCTGTGATCAGTGGGGACGTGACCGAAATATCTGATACGTTAATGTTTTTGAACTTGGAGACTGAATATTGAATACTAAATACACGTGTTTTTGTCAAAACGTACAGTATCTCAATCCCCAGTTTGATGATATCAACTTTTTTTGGCAACTGCTACGTTTTAATTTTCCTGTTATTGTTAAAATAAATAGTAGTAACTTACTTCTTCTTAGCATGTCGACGATAATCTAAATTGAGTCAGCCCAAAAGGTAACGAGTTTGGCACTTTCAGTAGCGTCCTACAGCTCCTGTGGTGTGCAAACAACAGGACAGATAGGACACGATATCAAGTGTCCCATCGTTTGTGGGATCAACTCCAAATTTACACTTCATGACAGAGTCATTTATGAATCTCCACCTGAACAGGTTTTTCTTGCTTCGGCAAACTTGGGTCCTGTTACTTACTTATATTTGGGAAATGAAAAAAGGAAACAGTCTCAACTCAACTGCAAAACTTTACTTTTCCATAAAATCTACGTTAAAACTAATGGTTAATACTTACTTAACGTAACATAACATAACATGGCGCATGTAATCCCCAAAACGCAGAGGTGTACCTGATAGTACACCTACTTATCCTGCATCAAATGCACATACGTATCGCAATTAATTTAAGCATACACGAACATTTCTTTATACATCAATCTCGTTACACAACATAATATAACATCACGCCTGTAATCCCCGAAGGGTTAGGCAGAGATGTATCTAATAGTACGCCCACATTTCACCAGTTATGTTTAAGTCCCATGTAATAGGGGCGAGCCTATTGCCATCAATCGGGCCTAAATCCAGACTCCGTAGCTGCTACTGAGAAATTCGTGATAGAAAAACTCAATAATACTTTTTCCGACCCGGGAATCGAATCCAGGATCCTTATGCTCAGCAGTCGTGCTTGCGACCACTACACCAACGAGGCAATCTCGTTACCTTCGAATGATATTGATATAAATGGTACTGTGACAGCGATTACCACTTTTTATCACAAAAACAAGTGAGACGCCCATTGTTTTCATTTCATTCGGATGCTAATCAAAAAAGTATTCATTGAATTTCGTGTCACGCATCTTATTTATGAAAACACATTTTATGTAACTATCAAAAAATTGATTAAATATGATTGATCTAAAACAAATGTTGGTTTCATGTAGTTAATCAACTTTTTACTTTACCAACTTATAATACAATTTCGGAACAGATTAGACAGACAACTAATAATAGAAAGTTTGTGTTTGTTTTTGTTCCAAAAAAGTCATTAATCTGCCATTATGTTGTCGGATCGTTGAATTTATTGCCAAGATAACCGGGAACTCTGTAGACAGGAATTCTCAACTGTTAATAAATTTTCCGCTTTCATTAGAACCTAACAAAATTAGTGTTGCTAATTAACAGCGAGATGTTCCCCAAGTAAATTAAGAACGAATATCAAAGAATGTTAATTATGGGAGTGAAAAAAGGCTAAAGGAATACCGCAGATAAAGTATTTTACTTTCTTCAACTTTACTACATTAAGGTTGTAGAATGTACTTTAAAGCATTAAAGTTAGAGTAATTATATTTAGGCCCACTTGCACCATGAATCGCTAAACATAGAACGCATTTAAAATATCGTTCTGTTTCTATCAATCGTTTAAAGATGACAGAGACAGAATGATGTTTTAAATAAAGTGTGTAAAAAGACTCTTAACGAAGCCGAAAGGCACTTGTTCTCCCCGTATTTTTTTTGTTCTGGACCATACGTGGGAAACCTTCTAGTTACGGGGATATTTGAGGTCAAAGTGTCATTATTTCACTAGTGTTTTTTAAACTGGTGTTTAAGGTTATTTGTGACTTTAATTACGTCAATGACCTGTTTACTATTCAAAGGATCCATCAGCATAATGTGTTGAGTGCATTACATTGAGTTTTACCGTAAAACGTGATTTGTCACCCTAAAAAAAAGTGTTTTGCCAGCAATAATTTTTGCGTAGGGTTACTTAGTTTGATGTACAGAATGCTTGGTTGACGGCTTCGTGACGTGTCCGTTTGCACCCTGTATATTTAGTATTAAACGCGTTTAGTGATTCGTGGTGCAATCGGGCCTTAATCGTAAAAGAATTTCGGTTACATCCAAGGTTAGGTACGAAGATCTGAATGATTACCATAAGTTCTTAACAAAGCTATTAAGAAAACGACCGAAGGAAACTGGAGTTCAGTCGGGGATCTAATTACAAAGACGTTCGCCAAGACGTTCACAGCTCTACGAAAATTATTACTGCAATTTTTCACTCAAAACTTTCATGGGAATAACTTTGGGAGGAACATGAGACTCTGGAACTTTAGTGAAGAGGATTTATCCTCATATAAACAGAATTATGCAGAAGAAGACCGTTTAGTATTAGTTCCATGCTGCACACAATTAGAAACAAATAGGTCTTTGTAAAATAAAACTTCTCTTTTGTTTTTATTATTCGTTTTGAATAAAAATAAACATAACATAATATCACGCCTGTAATCTCCGAAGGGTTAGGTAAAGGTGTACCTAATAGTAAAACCCACATTTAGTGGGCGAGCCTATTGCCGTCAACCACAAATCACACAAATCTAGACTCCGTGGCTACCGATGAGAAATTTCTGATGGATAAAACCAAATTCGCCGAAATCGAACCCACAACCTCATGCTCAGCAGTACTGCTTGTTTCCACTAGACTATTATTCGAAAGATTCTAATAACCTTTTCAGCTTTTATGACGCGCTTTACGGCATTTCTAAAAGGTTTCATAAAGCGAGAGCAGTAATGTTTCATACTTCACTTTCTTGCTGTAGTAACATCATAGGGTTGATAAATTATCCGTATTGTTCTCAGTTGTATCATCATCATCATTTCAGCCGAAAGACGTCCACTGCTGGACATAAGCCTCCCCCAAGTGTCCGGTCCCGTGCGTCTCGCTTCCAGCGGATCCCTGCAACCTTTACCAGGTCATCGGTCCACCTAGTGGAAGGCCTTCCAACGCAACGTCTTCCAGTTCGCGGTCGCCACTCCAGAACTTTCCGGCCCCATCGGCCATCCGTTCTGCGAGCAATGTGCCCTGCCCACTGCCACTTAAGTTTGGCTATTCTTCGTTCTACGTCGGTAACCTTGGTTATCTTTTCAGTTATATGGAACCGTTAAAAATCAAATGGCAAAATTAAAAAAATTAAAAACAAAATTTGTACACCTCACCAGGTAAAACATATAAGGAGCTAGCCTACCCTACTTCACTAAGATCTTACTTGCTCAATTTGTGTGTAAACGCATGTTTTTAACATATAAATTATCTTTATATATGAACTGGCATTTTCAAGAGTTATTCTATACCGATATTCTTAGTCGCTGACTCAGCTCAAGTCGAGCTTGACACCTCCTAAATCCGCCCCATGAGACACATGACATGACAGCCATAGTTTATTTATAAATTCACAATAAACGCCCACGGTTGGAGAGTTTTTATAAGGAATCATCTGTCAAATTTGAGGATCCATCAATTGCGGCTAAGAATACGATTTGGTGTGCATTTTGTGCCGTTGTCATGACGACTGAGTCTAACTGAGCTGAGCAATTGACTTAACGGGTTTAGGAATACAAGTGTCCATTTTATTATTGCTTTGTTACTCTAAAAAGTTTTACCTAACCATGAATTTTTTTTTTCAAACTCTTCTCTCTTGTTAAACACAGTGAAATGGTTGGTAGTGTAGGAAGATTAGCGACACGCTATTATAACAATTTCTACGATAGCAAAGCAAAAATAATGGTTCTAAACGAAGATCTGCCACATTTCATCTTTTTCTAGTTATAGGCATAATTTTGGTGCATCAGGTATATACATGTAGCTATAGGTCAAACATCATATCACGTTTCAGTTTTTTTTTAAACACTGTTTTAAGATTTCACGGTTTTCAATTAAACTAATACTGTCACTTACGGGATATCTTCCGTGATATCGGGAGCTCAAAATAATGAACAATCACGGTAAATATCCCGTAAGTGACAGCATTAGTTTTGTTTTTTTTTTTTATTAAAACTCTGTTTTTTTTTACACTGCATTTAATGCCAGTTCTGGAACATTCTAGAAAATTATTGTCTTCTATACGAGTTACATAATTGAAATAAAACAAAACAGACGTTCTCAATGTTCTGGCATCTGCATTTCAAGACGGTAGAACACGGCGTTTTAATAATGTCTTGCATTCTCTGCTTGTCTTAAATAATTAGCCAGGCTCCTAGCGTTTCATTCCAGTCTTAACAAAATAAACTATTTAAGGCATTACGGTAGCTTGCTATTAAGTTGTCAAATGTTTAAAAACACACTTTAAACTTTTTCTCAAATTAATAAACATAAAGTTAAGCCAAACTTAACTCTCGAAGTGTATGGCGAATGTGAAGCTTACATAAGTTATAACTTTACTCCTTGGTTGTTAATAAGTGGGTATGAGTTTAATGGAATCTAAGGCTGTGTATACACAGGTCCACATCTTTCCTGCTTAAGAGCGGTTGTACAGAAAGTGGGCAACGTCGCAAATAGCTGTCAAATATTTCGCTGTTTTGATTAATTTGGCAAAATTACTGTATGGAAATAAGAAATATGGCTAAGTAGTGAACTAAAGTATTGATTAAGAAATGCAATTATTAATATCTTAACACCGAATATTTAGTTTTTGATAAAAGTAAAAGAAGGATTTGGGAACTTTCCAAATGCCTTATTTACACCTAAAACGGTTACAACATAAAATTCAGTGTTTAAATTGCAATTCATTATTAATATTCTCTGTGCTCTTAAGGAGAAAATAATGTGTTTAGTTAGAAAATGATCCATATACACAGTAAAGAAAAGGCTCGCAACAAATTCAAAGTCGTCAAAAATCTACTAAAATCTGTTTTAACACACGACAAAACTGTTTGGTCTACAATGGACAAAACTGACCTGTGATTGGTATTTATGTCTTAGAGGAATTAAAGACACGCTGATTGCCATTGTACTTACCCTGAAGCTAGATATTAGATACCCGTTTAATTATGCCATTACCACTTAGACCGCATTTCCCCGATCACGTCGAAAATGAAGCTAAAGCACACAGATTATAAATACCATACTGAAAATATTGAGCAAATTTGCTCAGCACTTGAGCGCCGTGCATCGAGCTCAATAACGTTAATTTAAATTACATAGCCATCAAATATGGCGCCAGCTAATTGTTAATAAAGCGATAATTAATCTTGGAATTATTAATACTGAGGAACATTGAGTTTGGGCGTCGAATATTAGGTTGAATAATGCCAGGTAGATTAAATCAAAACCTCTTTAGACGGTATTAAAATGAAAGATAATTCGTTGGTATATTGCACATTGTGTAGGTATTTATTTGTATCAATGAAAAACAAAAATAAAAAAGTAGAAAAAAAAATAAAAGAAATAACAGAAAAGAAATAGAAATTGATTAACTTAATTAGTGAATAACTGCCTCATTGGCTTAGTGGCTGCAAGCGCGACTACTGAGCGTGAGGTCTTGGATTCGATCCCAGTTCGGGCAAAGCATTATTGGGTTTTTCCATCAGGAAATTCTCAGTAGCAGCCACGGTGTCTGGATTTGTACACGGTTGATGGCAATAGGCTTTGACCCCTATTAAACACAACTGGCAAAATATGGGTGTACTATTAGGTACACCTCTGCCAAACCCTTCAGGGATTACAGGCGTGCTGTTATGTAATTAGTGAATAAGACTAAGTGATTTTTTAAGATAAATGTCTCTTTACTTCGACATTTTCAATGAATACAAGAACAGTCACATGGTAATTTTTTTAGTACAACTGTCAAAAATGACAGGTGTAATCATCGTGCGATCTAGTGTATGGTGGTTTCAAAATGTTGGCATTGAACTACCCATTACTTGAAAGTACAAAAAAGTAGTCATAGTGCGAAAGTAGGCATCGTGCTAAGAAATCATTTGAATGATTCAACAGGCAATTTATTTTAAACACAAATAACATAAGACACAAAATGCTCTGAACATAGCTTTTAGTTTTAAACAAATATGAAATCACGACATTCCCCTGGAGGTCGTGCTATACGTGGTCAGTTTTCGTTTTCCCCGGAGAAAACTATGTGGTACGAACTTTCCATATTTAGAGGTATGCAGGTACAAATATTGGTTGTTTTTTTTAACCAAAAGCACAAATAAAACTAAAAATTATCTAAACAATCAAAAATTAAAATTGGCTTAAGATGTAAGGTAAAAAACAATGTAACAACACACTGTAATTCGCGAAGGGTTAGGTAGCAGTGTACCTAAATAGTACACCCACATTTCGCCTGTTATGTTTAAGTCCCATCAACCAGGCACAAATCCAGACTCCGTGCCTGCTGAGAAATTCGTGATGAAAAAACAAAATAACACTTTGCCCGACCCGGGAATCGAACCCAGACATCATGCTCAGCAGTCGCTCTTGCGACCTCAAGACCAACGAGGCAGTCAATGGTAATAAATAAGTACTTATATGTATATGGCGAGCTTATTAAATCTTAATGAGTTCGTTCCGCCGTTTTAACGTTTCAAATAATAAATTTTCAATCGTTCCCAAATACAGGCATAATATTTTTATGCAAATTTTCATAATTTCATAAATAAATAAATTAATAAAAACCTGATTTCATATTCCATTCCAGCATTTATTAATCCATACATAGACTCTCTATATTGGCTGTTAACATTTTCCATCGGCGATTTTATAGTAGAAAAATCGCGTGCGTATTTTATGAATGCTTCACAGAAGCTGGTCAATATTTTGAAGCCCTAGAGCGCAATTAATCAACTGAGGTTTTAATTAAATCCATATGAGCAACGATACGATACGGTACGATACGATACTGCGCCGTTTTTCATCGAACGTAAATAATTTTCATATGTTCACGGCACTTGATTGGCGTGGTTCCTCTTTCGAAGTATATAATGTAGTGATTTTATGAAAGTAGAAGATAATTAATGTGTCGAGTTTTCTGCTTTATTTATGTGCTAGTTATTGCCCGCGGCTTCGTCTGTATTTCACCACTTGTAATGCAAATTCTCTAAGATGAAAGGCTTAAAAGTCCTTATTGAGATCCCAGCAGGCTATTTATCTGTTTCAATTTCATGACAATTAATTTAGTGGTTTAGAAGTGAAAGGTAACAGACAGACAGGTAGAGTAACTTTCGCATTTAAAATACATCCACACAACTACAAAAAAAAGCTTGTAGGTATCAGTTTCAATGTTCTCAACTTTGCAAGAATTCTAAACAAAAACTAAAATTCTCCTTTCTCTGGTAAATAACGACAGTATACTTTATGCTGTGCAATCAAGAGGCCTTTGCAACGCAACAAACCAAAGAAAATATATCAAGGAACACTAATTATGATACACAAAATATTGCGGAGTTCGTTAACTTTCTAAAGAATGAAAACTACATAATAATTGAAGACGTACTGAGACTAACGAGGGCATCCAAAAAGTACATCAAAATCCGCAAACAGGGCGCAAAAGTAGACACTAGATGAAGTTTTTGTAAAATATGTTCTATTGCGAAGGTGTAGAGTAGAGTTTGGTTTAGAGTTTAATACGCTTGTTTACGTGTACAAAGACGAAAAAGTTTCACAACGCTTCGTTAAACTAGACGCTTGGGATTACATGCCCGAGACACTCATTTAGACTGTGTGGCGAACTGAAATCTTTGAACGCGTTTAAGGAGAAAATTTTAGTTTACTTTGTTTGTACCGTGTTCTAAATAAAACGGGTACTTCCTTCTTAAGATTTATTTTCTGTTTTGAAGTTTAGTTACGTGGAAAATGTAAAAAGTAACGAGATAGTAAAACGTAGTCTTAAACAAAACAAAACAAGTCTAAAAACTACTAAAGTAATCGTTTCTTCAACTTAACACTAATGTGTACCAACATTTACCTAACTAAAGTTGTTCAATTTAGAATTCTCCTGCATTTGATAAATAACCCCATAATCCCTTGCATAAAATCGCGCCCAGGTAAATTCCCAAGTGCAGCATAACTGCTGGACTAATCTCAACCACGGTATAAATAAATATTTATATACAGTCAGCAAAACGCTGGGGATATGCATAACGTAATTTAGCTTTCGCGTGCAGAGAAACCGTTAAGTTTAAAAATATTCAAATCTAGATACGTTACAAAAGTTCCTATAAGCAAGAGCCAATGAGTTTTTCAAGGTGCGGTATTTAATGTGGCGTGTCGTGGGACAAATATAAGGCCTAACTATTCATACACGAAATATTTTCAGAGAATCATCTAACAGTTATAACAAAGCCATTTCAAGGGATTTTTATTTTTTCTGAGAATATTTTTATAAAAAATAAAAAAAAATTAAAATTACTTAAACATCCATTACGCTAGTTTACTACGTCGTATTTACCTATTGTCATTGTTAGAATATGGAAGTAAAGGTACAAGTCTCAAAAAAATTTTCGAATTATAAAAATTTCGTAAAAAAAAGCACTCAGATAATTTTTTTTTCGTTGCTATGGCGACTTTACGACTTATAGAAGTTACTCTTAAAATATTTCGTGTATGAAAAGATAAACCTTATATAATAGCAATTTGTGGTATTTTTATAGACTTTACCAACCTTATCACTGGTCCAAGGGAGTCACATGAAGGAACTCTATAGTACAGATGCGTGTAACCTTGGGAAAAAGGCCAAACAATAGCTATTATATTATAATTCCATACAACATTATTTTTAGTGTATGTGAAACCTAAATATAGTTTGTTCAGAATAAGTAACTGAATCGATTCCAATAATTTTTAAACCATGTTATATTTTGTCCTAAAAATATTTAAAAAAGGCTACAAGTTAGACACTGATCAACACTAAGTACCTATCGCAACCATTTAGGTACCTACTGCCAAATTATAATTATCTATAATTAACTCAAGATGACGCTGGAGGCGCTCGCGCGGGCGCACAGCGTGGTGACCACGTTTTTGTGCTGACAACCAGTTAATAGAACAAGCTTATAACTTTGTGATTTTTCAAGACACAGATTTGAAATTTTGTACATAGATTCTTTACGTAAAAATACTAGACTCGTGTTTCAGGTTTCGCATATACTAAAACTAATGTTGTATATATATAATTTTTCCAACGCTTCACATACGTTATTATGTGGTGATAGAGAACCGTAAGCCCGAGAGAAAGACTCGCATTTGGCCTGGCCGCCATTTTATTTAATTATTTATTTCTAATTCATCAAATATTTTCTATGCACTATTATATTTAATGACCCATAATTTATACAATGGAACACCAATTTACACATCGCAGTTTGTACAATAAACAGTTAACATTTCAAACTTCACAATAATACCTGTGATATCAAAACAAATAAATTGAAGTAATTAACAAAGCGCTAATTGCAACGCACCCAATTACAATGGAAATTCCGTGGGACACAAATACCTAACTTTATCAACGCGAAGCTCTATAGACGAGTATCAAAGTTTTGCTCGAAGTGAGCTTTCATTGTGTCTTCCCTGGATTAATACGTGAACTTCTCAAAGGGTTATCTAAGTTTTGGGGACCACGTTTCTATTAATTACCCAAGTTTCAGCTCGATCAATATTAATTAATTAAGAAGTGGAGTTTGTCCTTAGTATCGCTCGAACATTTCCACACAATTTCGGTTTTATTTTAATTCATTTCACGGTACTTTTCGAAGGTGTTAAGTCTGTTTAGCGTGTGAGAGAATTTGTGAAACGTTTCGTGTTTAGCTGATAAGTTTTGTCGTTCGCAGTCACGCTACTGTTACTGTTGGCGGGTTTATTTTATTTGAGTCGTCACTAAATTGTGTTTATGACTACATTTATTATAAAGTTTCATTGTTAATGTAAGATGCTACCTGTAGAAGAAATAGCAATAAATTCTAGTACTTATTTATATCCATATAGGTACCGAAACTGGGGCTTTTTTAAGGCTTTACTAGTTATTGTTACTTATTTCACAAACAAGCCCAGCAGCTATTACTGACTCAACAAATTTAATATCTCAGCTATCGAGCAAAGTATTTAAAAAATACAAAGTAACTTAACGCGCCGTATTCCAAGTACATTATCATTACCAGTAATTACTGTGTAAGGCTGTAAGTACACGGACGCAATTAGTCATGCTTTGAAAAATCAAAGTTATTTTCCGCGAGCGTAAAACATGGTGGCACGCGAGAAAGTCCTCGGTTTGTGCCACTTTATGGCCACGAAAATTGACCGACTCAACGAAACTTTCCAATTAAGCCATTACATAAATGACGGGTGACGTTGCTTTGAATAAATATTGCTCGGAGTTGTTTTGCAGACTTTTACACTGCGGTGCCAGTTAATGTACGTGAGGTCGCACGTTTCACATGGAGTCGTGAGTAGATGGAGTACTGATAAAACTTATTCGTAAAACTTATGGAGTAACCATTCGGAGATGTTGTGGCACACTGCGTATTTCCGGCCAGTAATAATCACAGTATAAAAGAAGAATGTCGATCGTCGTTTTCACATTTTCCTCCATTCCCTATCTCCTCTATGACGTCAGCTAAAAGCGTGACACGTTGCGGAGTCGTGTCGTGAAGTTATCGCCTACCATGACTTCAATGTTCCTAACTTTATCGACATAATCACTCCGTTATTAATGCTGTAGGTACGTAATAAACAAAGGTTTATATCTTCCGCACTATATTCGTTGAGCCTGAATATGGAATAGATGGCTAGTAAATTTTATGTGGGCAAAACAAGTTTCGGATGCTGATTTTATTTTTATTTGAGGTTTTCCAAACATTTTTTTTTTTTTTATAATATATGTTTCTTTATCAAAACAGTACAAAAAACAGAACACTCTGAAGCAATAGAAATAGGTTCCGTCTCCATAAACATGATCATCTGTCTAGCCTTTTCCCAACTACGTTGAGGTCGGCTTCGAGTCTAACCGAATGCAGCAGAATACTAGTATTATTTTTACATAGAGCAACTACCTGTCTGACCTCTACGTCCAGTTAGTAATACGATATCGATACGATACCCTTTGGTAAGACGGGTTATCAGACTTCGGGTAACCTGTAACGACTGTGAAAGATCTACAAATGACCGCTGAGACCAATGGCTTAGCCTGCTTTTCGAGGCACGGAGGCAAGTTAGTATTTGTAATGGATGTTCATGTTCACCCATCTACGGACTGAACTTTGGCAAGCTCTGCATAACCCTGTTATTACTGAGTCCTTCAGAAGCAACAGAAGCGATGCTTGAAAAGTGCCTTAAATGGTAAAATAAATTAATGTTCCGTCTCCATAAACATAAAATAAAATTAATAACGCCTGCAGTCACGTACTGCAATAACGCTAAAGAAAAAAAAAATCCGAAGTAAAATTAAATTCTTTTAAAACGTTTGAAAACGCCAACTTTGTTTCCACATTATTGGAAGCAGACGTTGCAAGTTCAATAAAGAGCGTGTCACGCGTCAGTCCGTCTCTCGACCGACAAACGGACACGTAGGCAATAACATCGCCTCGATTCTGCAACTTAACACTTTCAAACACACAGAAAAACCACCCTTACGACAAGGTAATACGATTGAGTAGGATCGCAAATCAAACTTGGTCACAAAGTACCTGCGTTATGAGTTGGACACTTTGACAGCGTACGCAACTTTAAGTAGGCAACTAGAGTGGTGAAATGGGTATCCAATATTTGTTTTTTTTTTATGTCACTCGTATGATATGAGGTCACGCGGAAAAAGTGAAGAAAATAAAGCTCTTACTCCACTAGGAAATTAATTAAAACGTGGAAACGAGACAGAAATAGTCTGGATATGAAAGATAAACAGAAATAGTGTAGTTCGTTTATTTTTACAAGTCAATTGCATGTTAATTGCAAGCCATAGTTTAGCAGTAAATTCAATTTTACAAGTAAAGAGAACTGACAATATTATTTTTATTAATTACGACTCAACGGAGTTTTTAAACATTGCACATAATTGAATTAATTACGTTACTAGAATTTTCATTATTTGAGTTGGCTATTCAGTTAGCTATGTTTTATTACCAAGTAGCAAAAAAGTTTTCCTCCTTTTTGGCTTATTTACCTTATTGGTGAAGTACTTCAGAAAGGTCAAATGCGTTGTACTTGCCATGCAAACGGCTTGCGTGTATGAACGTGGACGAGGCAAAAGGATTATGTAAGGATCGCAGCAGGTGGCGTTCTGTGGTTCCTGCCTACCCCCATGGGCGAAATGGGCGATAGTATGTGTAAGTATGTATACAGAAAATAAAAAGTTTGACTGTCAAAGTTATAAATTCAAATTAATTCAAATTATTTATTAATAATCATGTACATTAAACATAGAAATTTGAACGGTGATTCCCAAACTAGACGTCAGTTCGTGTGTGTGCGTGGGTTTGTGTGAGCGTGTACATTCGTGTGTGAGTGCGTGTGTGTATTTATGTGTGTGCGTGTGTGTATAAGAGTGAGATAAGGAGCGCTATCACTTTGTGTAGCCTTACTTCTTATGTAGCTATTTGTAAATAATCCTTTCTGTTTCGTCGTAGGAGAGTGTAACTTTATGTCAACTTTTCCGAACAAATAGGCCGTTCACTGTTAGTCAGATGTCCAGAACGTCCGCTTCGAGTGCGGATCAGTTTCTTGAAAAATTAAAAATCACCGATACGCGGAATGTTATAATATAAGTCAATTACAGACACACATAGATTTGTTATTCATTGATGAATCTGTTCATAACTGTCCCGAAATTAAAACCGTAGTCACAAATCCGCGATCGAAAATAGACCCATCAAACAACGACTCAAAACGAAAATGTCCGAATAAACCCGAATCGATCACAAAGGCCACCAAAAGTGAAATATGACAGAAAAAATACACGTCCCAGCAAAACACTCACGTTGAAGCTTTAAAAATCGTCCTTTTGTTTACGACGCAATGAATTTGGAAATCCAGACGCCTGCCTGAAAAGGTGGGTGTCGCTTTGTTCCGTGTGAATAATTCGGTGCCGTGGTGCCGACGGTTTTATCGAAGTAATTCGGTTTAAACGAAACAGGTTAGGTTAGATTGATAAATGCAGTAGAGCCTCCTTCTTGAAACTGAAGGGCTTTTGAGGCGTACGTAAGCTCCTTGAACTCGAGCTGTCACGGTATTTCAAACTTGGAACAGGAATAATGAAGTGAGTATTGGCATCCCCCTTAAAAGCTTCTTAGAAAGAGAGAGCCGAACCCCATCGATTACGTTTTCTACACAGTCACACACCCTTTTCAAAGTTTTCCCTTTTTCGGGGAATCAAATGTGGAATACTTTTGTTTGTAGAATATTAGCTTTCGTCCGCACACTTTCCTACCGCATTCCGTACCCGCGATGGGTTTAGGAATTTAGCAATATAAGGCAATTAAACAGATTTTTTCTTAAAAGAAGAAATGTTTTTGTGTTTACAGAATAAGTAGCCTACATTATTTTTGAAATACATTCGCCTCTTAACTAGAGAAAATCAAAGAAAAATGTAAGCAAAGTAAATTCGAACGATATTATTATTTCTCTTTTCCTTTCATTTATCAGTCATTTAAAATAAAGTTTATTTGATACCATTCTAGATAGATACACAGTTTACGTTTTTTTTTCATTGAAAAGAAAAGAGTAAATAAACTGACTGGATTTTGTTAGTGGGGCAATCATCCACTGACTACTTGAAGAAAAGTATAGCAAAATCAGCCTATAACGTTCCCACTGCTGGTACAAAGGATTCCTGTCTAGAGGAGGTAGTGGGACATAAATCAAACACGCGGTCTCAGTGCATGTCAGTGGATGGATGTATCTTGTGATCTTTGATTAATTTTTGGTTCTAGAACATGTTGGTTTCCTAAAAATGTACGTTTTGAGAGCAGTAGTGAATAAATAATTACGTAAAGAAAAGTTGCCGCCTAAATTCTAACCACTGATAGGTATACCTAGATAACGTAGGTGATCTGTAGTATTAGACAAATTAGCCTACTGCTACAGTAGCCACGTTAAGCATAAAATGCTTAAGCCGGGCACGCAAAGTGGGTGCTTTAGCGTTATCTAGGTATGTCTATATCTGTGGTTCTAACTTACGACACGTTAATAGAAGCCATTACAACTGGTTTGCCACTGTTCTAGTGTTCAGAATGTAGTATGTTTAGCAGTAGCCTTAAGGTACACAAAGTTCATCGTGTTTGAAAAAAACTTTCGCAGTTTTTTAGTTCCCTTTGAAAATATTAATGACATCGTTACAGCGTCGAGACGGTTTTCAGTTCAATCGTTTGCTCAATAATCGAATACATGAATCACAATAAAACTCAGAAGGACGGAGTAATAAATCCTTGTTTTATGAGAGAACTATGTATGTGAGGATTTGTAAAACAATGACGGAAATTCTGCATTGAGTTGACTGTACTAAAATATTGTCGTCTTTTTTTTTTAGAGAATAAATGAAAGAGATAGAAATTGTGAAAACGATGTTTTTGTGATTCTTCTTGTCTAGATTGACACCGAATCAGATGTTACCTATGTCATCAAACATCAATGGCTTATAAAATCATGTTGAAACAATCAATGAACATATCTTTACATAGTATAAAACAATGTCGCTCCCGCTGTTTGTACGATTCGATCTTTTAAACTCCGCAACGGATTTTAATGCAGTTTTCAGCAATGGACAGAGTGATTCAAGAGGACGGTTTATATGTATATTGCAGCCGTCTGAAACCGTTGCGGGTCGCTAGTAATGGATAAACCTTACAAAAGCTTGTTGTGAACAACTAAATAAAACCGCAAAATCACTAAAATTTGGTTTTTGTGGGACTTACTACTTTTTTATTATCACTTGATGATGCGGCCTAAGGTGGAACAGGCATGCCTTGAGGAAATCGATTCACTCGAACTTTGAAGAAATCCAGATTATAACTGTAATTCCGGCGTTCAAAAAGTGCTAATTTTGCCTAATTATAAAAAAATAAATTAATTCTTATTGGTTTTGACTATGATGTAATAGATCGCTATACACAGTAACACAGGAGCTCGTGGCTAAATAATAACAGCCGCTCGGGTCGATCTTTAGGTTAAGCCGTGCTTGCCTAGGTTGGTTTGTGGATGGGCGACCACCCATTACATACCGAGTTTCCTTCGCGCCTCGGAAATCACGCTAAGCTGTTGGTCCCGGGTGTCATTAATGGATCTTTGACAGTCGTTAGGTAGTCAGTGGCCCAAAAAGTCTGACAACCAGTCTTACCAAGAGGTATCGTATAACCCAGTACTAAATGGGTTGTGGAGGTCAGATAGGCAGTCTTTGTTCTTTCTTGACTATTATTCTCTTTCTTGACTATTTATGTTATAAGACTGGAAGCCGACCCCAACATAGTTGGGAAAAGACTAGGCAGATGATGACACAGTAACATTAGAACAGTACGCTCCGATGTTACACTTACGGACAGAATAAACATTCCACAAAGCGTTACAAAAACTTTAACGTAGTTTAATAAAGGTCCTACTTGACAGGTCTACTTTTCTTATTCTGCCTTGTAAAGGGACTACAATATTGTGTTCAAGTTTGACCGTTTTCCATTCGGATCGCCACCAATAATATGTCCAAACATTTTCTCTTTAGCAGTATCCGAGTTTAGGTAGACCTTCTTTTTATAAGGATCTCGGAGATATGAATTATGATAAACGGCCGCTTTTCGATGTCATCCTTAAATAATTTATTGTACCTTTCACGTGGGTGGAATTCAATATTTTGCGTTGTGATTTAGAGTTATAAAAGTAAGTAAATAATAAAAAAAAAATAGTTTACGTTAATTTATTGATGTAAATTGTGTTGGATAACCAATGTTTAACCAAATTATAACAATGATATTATAATTTGGTTTGTTTTGTTGCTCGGATTTCTCTAATACAATGTGATTGTTTTATTTTTTCCGATTTCAGGGACAAAAATAAAATTTTAATGAATTATTTGCCAAACTTGTTGTTATGTTGTAAAATGATGATATGACCAATCGTGTATTTGAACTGTATGTATGTTTGTGTTGTGTCGTGTGTTTGTGTACCTATCGTGTTTTGAGTTACTTGTCAAATGAAAAGTAAATTTATTTTCCGTGAAATGTCAGGACACCTTAAATATCATACTGAAATATTGCTAGTTATGTTTCAGTCCCATGTATTAGGGCCAGCCTATTGCGCTATCAATCGGGCACAATTTCAAATTTCGGGCTGCTACTGATTTATTCCTCAATTTACATTACACTACGTTCTCATTACACGAAAACATAAACATGACCCAAAACAAAATACCTTTGCTTAAGTCTTTATAAACTTCCCCTTTCACATTATTTGTGGTAATACCTTCCCTATTAAGGGTTTAAATCTGCTACACTTCGCTTTTCCATAAATGTTTATAATTCTTTTCAATTTGCACTTAAGCCTCCTTTCACAAAGTTATCCACGGTTTGTTTACCCGAGCTTGTTTTTGTTAAAAATTGGGTCATTGGTAATCTTATTCTGGGTGACCTAGTACGTCTGATGATATTAGATAAAGCTGGAAAATAGAACATCCTGGCGATGTCACTTGCCCTTATTTCCGATTGAATGGATTCATTTGTTACTGGAGTATTTCCAGATAAAAATATTAGAAAAATATTTTTGAACTCCGATATAGATACGAGTATGTTTACTTACCTGTAAACTTAGTAACGTACCTACGTTAGCAATATTTTTATTCTTTATTCAATGTACACACACACACACTATTACACTATTATTATATATATTTTTTTATTGCGGTATTTCTTTTATTTTTATTCTTCCTTTATTCACTTTCTATACGTACAATTTACATTTTAAATATTTCTATACTAAGCAAAACAAAAATGATTAAATTATTCTTTATTTTTTTTGTAATTGGATTTTTATCCAATTTCATTTCGCTGAAAACTTTTCGATGAAAGATAATTCAAATATTTTTTATTCACACAGTTTTTACGTCATTCCTTTCTTACCAACCCAAAGTTTCATCGAATAATATTCGATTCTTGGAATATCGTTTTATCGAATTTTTATTTCATAGAAGACATAGTTTAATACACGAAATATTTTTTGATTTATTTTCTAAAGAATTGACGATTTGCATTTCATTACGCAAAATACTATTCTATCAAAAAATAGAGAGACGCAACGTATATCAAAGACTAGTCACGAGTCAACATCTTCCTGGCCTTGTCCCTGTTACTTGGGGTCGGCGCACCACGTTTTTTTCTTGCATACTCCTCTGTCAACCGTCACGCTATCATCTACTCCTTTTTCTTTTATCATTCCTCACACAATCCATCCATCGTTTCTTTGGCCTTCCTGTCCCTCTTCATCCCTCTACATTTTATATTCGTCACTCTTTTAGTCACATGCGATTCGCACCTCCTCATCACATGCCCATACCATGACAGTCGATCCCCTTAAGACTAGTCTTGCTTGAGTACTAGTGGAAAACAATCAATTCTCCGTAAAATAACCGATTACCCTTTTAAATTAATTACATTACTTGGTAAAATCCTAAACCTTGTTCGTTTTTTTATAATGATATTTTGATGTCGGGTATCTGAGCTCAAATCCCTTAATCTCCTTACTTTTTAAGATCACGTTGTTTAAGTCAAAAGTAGATTTATTCTACATTAGGCCGCAATCTGAAAGCAATCTCATTTTTATTGACGTAGTCCAAAAATACATTTTCTTTATTAGTATTTTTTATATTCTTGGAAAAGTAAATCCGTTAGATGGGTTTTATTAATAAATGACCAGGAAAGGCAGCTACCATTTATGATTATTATTTCAGGTTGTAAATATTCTCAGAAGCAAAAATCGAAAGTTTGATTGTCAATACATTACTCGGAGGCATCACTATTGTAGGTCACTTCAGATAATTTGGAAAACTTGGGCTTCAGATAGTAAAGCTGAAGCTTAAGTTACCCCTTGGTAAAAAGTGTTAATTTTTTTCGCAAATCAATTTTCCTAGTCATATCCATGTTTAAATCGAGAAGAGGAGCTCGTACCGAATTAATAACAGCCACTCGGATCAATCTTTAGGTTGAGCCGTGCTTGCCTAGGTTGGTCCGTGGATGGGTGACCACCCATTGGCTGCGTGCTTTCCGAGGCACGGCGGAAGCTCTGTATAAGTTTTCTCCGTGCCTCGGAATGCACGTTAAGCCGTTGGTCCCGGCTGTCATTTGTAGATCTTTGACAGTCGTTACACATGTAATGACTGTCAGACTTACCAAGGGGTATCGTATTACTCAGTACAAACTGGATTGTGGAGATCAGATAGGCAGTCACTCCATGTAAAATACTGGTATTCAGATGCATCCGGTTAGACTGGAAGCCGACCCCAACATAGTTGGGAAAAGGCTAGGCAGATCCATGTTTAAATCAAAGACTTTTTCAGTTCTGACATGCGTAAGTAGATACGTAGTAACTATCTTCCTTTTTTTTGTAAAAAACAAACAGAGCTTTTTCACTGAAACTTCATACTCATTACAATTCATACGCTCATATATTCCAACCGAAGCCTAGATTCCAATAGCATTAGTAAAAGTACTTACTGATTTATTCAGATTTCATATCGACGTGAATCGGTACTTACTACTCGTAGACGTAGATCTACGATTTTATTTATAGAGTTTGTAAAGCACTGGTATTTACATAGAAACGGCCATTACCGTTCAAACTATGCTGAATATTTGATGACCATTCATTCCTATCCACAGAAAATCAAATATTCATTTGGAAAAAAAAATTTTTTTGTGTTATGTACACATACATATGGATAGATAAACGCAAACACTTTGCTGTTGCACAAACTTTGAATCGAGTTTACGAATGTTTATTTCATACGGCCGCCTCAGGAAATTCACCGAAATTACACGTCACAAGAGCAAATTCCGTACATCTTTAGTTGAGGAATTCATTATAAATTCAAAGTTTAAATTGCTGCCTCGAGCTACAACTCATCAGCGTTAAAAACTTTTTGAGAATAGCACTCCGCTTTATGTGGCATACGTCTGACGTCGGCAATGCCTTCCGTTAGTTTAATTAGTAAAGCGAGCCTAATTCTCCCAAGAGTGCGTTTAATGACCTCAATGAAAAACTTAAAGAAGCGAAGAACAAGCTGTCTGCCCACAAACCTTGAAGCAATTGTGAATTCTTCAGTTCCCCCCTTAAGAAAGGTCGGAAGAAAAATTGTTTACGTCTTTTTTTGGCAAGAACTTGGCAGCGAACCGCCTTCACTTTCCAGTCGGTGTAGAATGTCAAGCAATTTTATCAACAGGAAGGATGCGGTGCTTGACTATAACATAGTGGGCTCAACGTATATGGTTCTTTTATAACATTAAAGCTTAACTAGGCTTTTGTTTTAAGTTATTTATTTACAGTTCCTACATTCTTCAATTGTCTAGGGAAGCACGTCCAAACGTTCAAATGAGTGTTGCATTGATGGATTTGAGCGCAATTTGCTTACATTTTGTTACGTAGGTGTCAAATGCATGTCTTTAGTAAAAAGTAGTAAGAAAACTGAAAATTAGTAAAACACGTATGATAAAAAAGAGCTAGAGCTTTTAAAAGCTCTATTTAAAAAAAAAAACTCATTTGTTTTTATTTTTTAAGGCAAATACTTCCTCTTTAATTAAAACATACCTTATTATAAGAAAAAAATCCTCCACTTTGAAACCGATTAAAAATTCATACCTAATTACAGCAAAACGGTACAAAATAAAACGGCATTTCTTTGTGGCACTAACTTCTTCACCGCGAGGTGGCATAAATAATTCATGGCATATTGCTTCCAGTCGTTTGCCGTTATTAAGGCATCTTAACTATTGGCTGGAGCCCCGTTGCCGTCTGTGTTTAACTTAATGGCTCTATTACTTCAATGAGCGATTGCATGCATGCGAATGAAACAAGTTTATAATACTGTGCAGAAGTTACCTGAACAATCAAAAGTTTATTGCGAGTTTTATGGTAGAATGTCTGGTCGAGAATATATTAATTAGAAGGAGTTACTGTTGGTCTATTTAGTCTTATAATACGATACTAGTATTATTTCAGCCGAAAGACGTCCACTACTGGACATAGGCCTCCCCAAGTGTCACCATATTGATCAGTCCCATGCGTTTCGCATCCAGTGGATCCCATAGCCTGCGTCCACAGTGCGAGCCTAGAGCGGTTCGCTCTGGCTCGTCACTGTAGCCACCGCACGTGCTCGATGTCGCGCCCCACGTCGCGCCCGTCGTCGCGCCCGTCGTCGCGCCTCCCGCCCGTCCCACCCACATTAGGCCCTAGTCGCCGCGCATTCACTGTGGACGCACACAAACGTTCCACACTTGTCCAACTCAAATGTAAGGTATCTTGTGTTGCGTTACTCAATTTCAGCTACGTTCCGACCGAATTTTAGTCATCGACACGAAAAGAAGGATAGGATGTAATACGCATAACCATAATTGTTTCTAGAACCATGCTTTGTGAGGAAATTAAAACCTAGTTTAGTAACAAAGGAACATTTCGTATGATGAAGGAAATCTACATAATATTCCTGAAAACATAGTTTCGGATGTAACAGAATGCATTTCAAACTAACGTGATTTTCGTATCTTATTCGCAATACGGTACTCTATGTAGTATGTTATGCTAACAATGTTGTTACGGCTTAAGCTGCGTACAGGCTTGCGAGCACTACGCTTAAGTAGCTCAGCATGTGGTATGTTGAGTTAGCTGAAAACAGTGTATCAGGATGTTGGGCTGTATTTTGTTTTATTCTTTTGCTTTTGATGGAATATTATAAGAAAAAAATTAAAAGTTGAGCTAAACACCAGTAAATTATGAATAAAGACACTTTATTCAAAGTGGTTCAGAAAATTTCTAATTCTCGGATGGAGTAGGTTAAAAAAACAGCAGAACTTTTGCTACCGATAACGGAATGGAGGAACACCACCACCTGAAATTCAACAATTTACACCTTTATTTTTTGAAAATCTCTTGTCGGTTTTCATTTTGTAACTTAACAAGCCGCTGAAGTTGACGTTTCGACACACTCGACTAGTCCAACTTACATAACATAACATCACATCACATCACGCCTGTAATCCCCGAAAGGTTAGGCAGAGGTGTACCTAAGCCTACTGCGATCATCCGGACACAAATCCAAACTCCGTGGCTGCTACTAAAAACTTTTCCTGACGGAAAATCCCAATAACACTTTGCCCGACCTGGGAATCGAACCCGGGACCTCATGCTCAGCAGTCGCGCTTGCGAACACTGGTCCAACTTACTTACCTAAAAATCAGCCACAATCGACAGTAAACTACGTACCTACTATGCAAAATCAATCCACTTACAAACTGAGGTAAGACGAAAGCGTAGGGTCACCAAACATCCGCTATAAATCAAAGTGCAAAAGTATTTTATCAGATAGGAGCGTTACCCTTTTCCCTATCATCCAAATCAATTTCTTAAAATAGATACCATTACTCAATTTCTTAAAATTTCTGCTTTTGATTTATTTATTACTACCGCCATATTATATACTAATAAAATAATCCAGTACCTACCCCAAGAAAGAAATACAAACGCGAATCGAGACTTACAAGTCGAGGCTTCGTGCTATGTCGTGATTGCATTCGAAATCTCGAATCTCTTAAAACGACCTTCACAGCCAAAGGGCGTTAACCAAAATCAATCCACTCACAAACATCAGGTAAGACGAGGGACACCGCCAAAGATCCGCTATAGATCAAAGTGCAAAAGTATCCGAGGAGCATTACTCTTTCCTGTCATCCACACCGTTGGGATCCGTCCCACAATGCACGCCACCCCCGCCCGGGATCCACTCAATTTTAGTTTCTTTGTGCCACACTTGGCCTTCCAGTGACAGTTCGCCACTTATTTTATGTTTTGAATTGAATTTTCTTTGTTGGTTTGTTTGTTTTAATTTATGAATAGTTGCGAGGTTCGAGAAGATACATCTAATTATAATTTTCTGAAAACTGTTTAATCAGCTATTTTTAGGGTTCCGTACCCGACGGGTAACCAACGGGATCGAATTACTAAGTCTACGCTGTCCGTCCGTCCGTCCGTCCGTCTTTCAGTCAGCGGGCTTTATCTCATGATTCGTAATAAGTAGACGGTTGAAATTTTCTCAGAATGTGTATTTCTGTTGCCGCTATAACATCAAACAACAAAGAAAAATTAAAAATTAAAGGGGGCTCGCCTAATACTATGGTACGGAACCCTTAATTCGCAAGTCCGACTTACACTTGGCCGGTTTTTTATCTCTCAGAAAATTGTATTGGAAACCTCTGGTTATGGTTTAAGTAAAATTATAGGATTTGAACCGCCCCATGGTAATTTTGTAATTGCTTGTGACAAGTACATATATAATTGATACATTTCAACACTTATAGTTTCTATAAATAACCGCTGCGAACCCGCTTAAACGCATCGGATAAGGAGCACTCACGAACGAAGTGTATTGGCTCCTTAAATTACTCATTAAAAGCAAAATATAAGCCGTAAAAGTAACGATAAAATATCGTATTACTACGATAATAAACAGTAAAAGGCTTTTGATTGTTAACGAGGTAAAAGCTCGTGAGCTTGATAACAGATTTTACGAGACGTAATTCAAGTTCAAATATTCCATAAGAGTCATCTTATATCTGTATGTGTATGTAATAATATTAAATTGATCTTTGTTATTAGTTGTTAGAATCAATTACTAAGATCCAGTTACCCAATACAAAACATTGTGTTTTTTTTTTTTAATACTAGCTTTTGCCTGCGGCTTCGCTCGCGCCCTAATCACCTAGCAGTAGGAATTATACTTTATAACCTATTCTCATACCTACCAAATATACATAAAAAAACATAAAAATCGGTCAAGCCGTTTCGGAGGAGAGCGACCACAAACACCATGACACGAGATTTTTATATGGGCAAAACCGACACTAATACTAATATTTACATGATTTAGGAAAAACGAAAATTTTATTTATTATCTTAGGGTAATTTATTAACAGTTACATGTATAAGATGATGTTTCTTTTTTGTCTATTGAAAGCTACCTTTTTTTTACGATGTCGTGTGCTCCCCTCTTAAGGAAAGGCTGCTTCGTCTCATGCGTGGGTCGTAAGATACGACGACAAAGAGAGTTTTACTCTGGAGACATCTTTGCCGTGCTCTTTTCTTTGAGTATTGTCTCTAACTCCGCAAGGTAGGTAAGGTATCAATACGATATGAATATTCTTATTTGTTTCTGCATTTCAGGAAAAAAACAACGTAATCAATATTTCAGCCCTAAAAATAGGAATAGAGTTCTTTGGTTTCAATATTTTGTTTTATAAAGTGACGAGAATAAATATGTTTATTAAATTTCTATATGCGGAAACAAATATAAATATTATTGGCTGGAATGGTAAAGAGATTGACCTTTAAGATATAGGTACAATGAACTCAATACCTTATTCAAATAAACATTTTTCGCCATACAGAATGGTCCGTGAATACCATTGTTTAAAGAATTGTTCTATACACTCGCGATTATTCAGATTCAGGAGCAGCTGTAATCAACCCAAGTAACTAAATTTTAAAAACGCTTGTAAACCCATCGCATGATAATCTAAACATACGAGTACAAAGAAGTGAAACAAAAATCAAATTAAAACAAAAAAATTAAATTAAACTTAAATACTGTCACTTACGAGATATTTTCCGTAATTGTTCATTACTAAAAAAAAAAACAAAAAAAACTCTCACTGAAAAGGCTGAGAATTTCCACTTTTTGAACGTAAAAATAACGTAATACGGTCCCTTGAAATGCCCGCTTTTCCTAGTGACGCCGCTTAATATGAAGAAGAAGAGTATACGAATACCCCAAGGACAAATGATACTAAAAAACACTGTACTCTCGAGCCACTCCGTACAAAAATAAAATCTGGAAATACGAGCACGTGTCAAGTACACTGATTGATTCACGAGAAAATGTATTTAGAACTAGCTGTTGCCTAGACTGTGACCGCGACCTTCGTCCTCATGAAGTTATAAAAAAGTAGTAGTTAGTATATAAAAATATTACTTTCCCTATTTGAATCGGATTTTGTTAACAATTTCATGGGTTTAATTTTTTTTCACGGAACCCTAATTCATTTTCTGAATTAAAAGTAGCCTACGTGCCAGTAAATTCCTGTCAAAATCAGTCAGCCGTTCTGGAGATTAGCCGGAACAAACAGACGAACAGACAGAAACGGACAGAAGTTCAGAAAAAAAAAGGTTTGGTTTGTCATAAGTATCGTATATATGTACTTTCATATGTATTTAGTAAAAAGCTATAATTTTGAAATTATAAACAGACCATTCAATTTCATTTATTTGTCGAATCAAATCCAGTAACATTTTCAGAGAAACACTTCATTTTCCGAACTCTTTTAAGATTTTTATCAGCTTTCAATAAGTTGAAAGCTTTGAAAAGACTTGGAACATCGACGTGTCTTTGAGTAAAATGTGCTAAAGCAGTTGTGGCTCCGTTGAGAAAGGAAGCTTTAAATGAACAGCTTGTCCTGAAATACCTGGGACCTTGGACTTAAGGAAGTATTTAGTGAGTTCCTTGAAAATGATTTCAAATTGCTTTATGTAGACGCTGAAATATATAAAATGTTTCCTGAAGAACATTTATTTCTTTATGTCAGTTCTTACGTAATAAGATTGAAGTACAAACTCAGGTACACTAAGTTGGGCCGGATGCCTGCCAGGGCTGTTCGAAAGAGATACCGTGGCCCTGGAACACAAAGGGCAAAGAAGGAACATGGATGGTGGATGGGTTTTAGTCAGTAGAAGTCTGACACTCCCTTCCGCTCCGCCCAGAGCGGGAAAAAAAAAAGGTACACTAAGTTTTTGGTTAAAATGAATTTCTTTTGATGATTAAAGATAAAAGTGACTACTAATTAAACTTAAAAATAAATACATTTATAGTAACAAAACATTACATCAGACTAATCTAATTTCATGTCTAAAACATTTCAGTTTTGATTAAATAAATGATACAATCTTCTTGAATAGAGCTAAGAAAATTAACGCTTTTCATAACTTTTGGCATAAGAATGGAAACATTGTTACGAAAAATGTAATAAAGTCTTTAGACGAAGGCAAATTAAAATGTAAATCACAAATTTTAATACACGCATTAGCACCCGAAATATTCTAATTATAACATTTTAAAATATGAAATACAAATGCAAATTACAGCAATATTACAAGTATTCTGACAGGACTCATAAAAAAGTTGGCACACTGTGAACTTTCCCTTTGCATATTCATGGAGAAAACTCACTCGGAAGTTTTTGGTGAGAAATTATGATAATAATTTTATGCTAACTTCATCCGTCTTGGCGCTTTCATAAATTACAAGTTGTATCGGAGTAGGTGCATGCGGTTTGTCGCACTCCCACCTCGAGTTCTGAATAGAATTAATCCAGGTTAATGAAAGATTAAGTTCATCGGAAACTCGAAATTAATTTTGGCAATTCCGCCCTTTGAACTCTTTGAATCGTTTGGAATTACTGCTGAAATTAAAACGAGGTAGCTGTTACTCGGTAGAGGCTTAATTACTAACGCCTTCTAAGAAATGCTTCGGACTACAAATTGATATTCAAGAAATGTCTTGTAATGAATTAATTTTGTATATTGTTTTTGAGTTCAAATTATCTAATGGATGCTTGAAAAGTGATAAGAATAATTTTAAATAATATTTTTTTTAGCTACAATAATTCGACTTTAAATTATATTATGTTTCTATTCTTTTAATTTATTCTGCCTGACGTAAGATCATGTCACTTATTAAGGGGAAAACACTAACACCTGCAACACAGTTTTACTAGCGCAGGTACTAGGGAACCTATGATCCAAATTGTATTCATTATGTCAATAAAGAATTATTATTATTTCTTTTATTTATTTTCATACAAATCTTATACATTTTTAAATATTTCTTAAACTAAAAACAATATAATAAACATTTAAAAATATAAAAATTGTATCGGGTATGGTATCGGGAACAGGCTCCAAGCTACTGGCGGTCAGGGTTCCAGAGAGAGGAACATCCTAACAATACGAGCCGTGTCCAGGAGTACCGCTTTCTGAATCAAGCCCTTGATCCAGCTGCCTAACGAGAGCCTCCTCAGGTATGTGTCGAGGCTCTTGGCAATTAAGCCATGGACTGATACAACTATCGGCACAATGCTAGCTGAGATTATTATTATTATTAATTACGGATGTTTGAAAAGAAGAAAGCACGTTAAGCCGTTGGTCCCGGGTGTCATTTGTAGATCTTTGACAGTCGTTAGGTAGTCAGTAGCCCGAAAAGTCTGACAACCAGTCTGTCTAAGGGGTATCGTATTACCCAGTATTAACTGGGTTGTGGAGGTCAGATAGGCAGTCGCTCCATGTAAAATACTGGTATTCAGCTGCATCCGGTTAGACTGGAAGCCGACTCCAACATAGTTGGGAAAAGGCTAGGCAGATGATGGATGCTCGAAAGTCAAAACAGTATCCGGAGACTAAAGTGTTAAACGCAGCAGCTGAGGTGACATCCTGTTCTCTAAACTATGTGCTAACAGCTCGCTAGTGCTTCTCTAAAGTGATTTCGGTAAGGGGAATTTCTCGAACCACGTTAAACAATAACCTAAAGAGCGTATTCATTATCCGCTATCATGCTATCATGTGATCGCACTATACGTACACACTGTGGTACCATTCCGTCCAATTTCTCTAAAGACAAACTCGAATTTGCCTAAGCTTCGTGGGGTATTCACGCTGGCGGGCTAAACAAAAGACGGCATATAGGGAGATTTATGAACAATTCACGACGCAATGATATGGGGTATCTATTCAAATCCTCCTCTGAATTCGGGGGCAGGTACTCGTATCAAGATGATGTATGCCCACGATACAGTACAATGGGCTCGTAGGTAATTTAGTTCGCTCGTTTTCACTGAATTGAATTTTTATGGGATATACGACATACCTTATTGTTTATTTACAGCTTTATTGTTATCAATTGTTTTGCAAATTTTATAAAAGGTATAATTTTTGACGGCGCGATTGGCGCAGTGGCTGATAAATTGCCTGCTGCGCTACGTGTCGCGGGTTCGATTCCCGCACGAAACAAATACTTGTATGGCCTACAGGTAGTTGTTCCGGGTCTGGCTGTTTGTGTATGTGAGTTTAAATAGATGTAAACGCACCCACGATACATGAGAAATTCCTAGTGTGGGGCAACGTTATTTTTAAAGAAAAAAAAAAGAGGAAATATTCATTTCTTTTGAATATATAAGATACCTAGCTTTTTTAATTACCTAACTTATTCAAGCTATAACTTAATAACATTTCGTCTTTGAAAATAATTAAAACAAGGTTGTTCCTGGTTAAGTTTAAGGTCCCACGAACTTGTGAGAAATTTATATAACCTTGGCGGAAACTTGAAAGGTTTCAGTAATGAACAGACAATTTGTAATACTGTACACAACTATTAATAACACCCGCCAGTAATGTTTATTACACGGGGCACGCGATACAGTGATTCCACTAAAAGCATCTCGACATAGGTAGGCCTCTTACAAAATTTCTCCTAAGGAATGAAACACGCATTTTCTATTGAGAAATTTTTTATTCACTCATCGTCCACTGAATAGTGTTTTGGATGGTTCAAAGAAAATATTCGGAGAAGGTATTCGGTGCAGAGCATTAAATATTCACGGCAATATGCCGCGCTCGCGTTCCAAAATAACTTATGCAAATATACGTAAGTTTCTGTGTTTCAGAATGTAGCTAGTGCTTGAGTTAAATATCTCAAAAGTAGGTGCGAAAAAAGTGAAATGGCGTCGTTTCGTCAAGTCTCAGGTGTCCTTTTTGCGTCGCGTTAGACACATAATGTAATGAATACCTGTTATGTTGGTATGTTTTCGGCTCTCTTCTCACACACCAGCCCTATTTATAACCAAAGGGTGTGTCACCATTACGTTTAATATTAACGGGCCGCTCCGCAAGCTTGGACAGTTTCAGAATTACTAAAAGGATAGTAACCATAGGGTTGCTATGTTTTATTTTAGTCCGGGACGCACAATGAAAAACTTTTATTGAAAGTTAAATTTGTTTCGTAGCGTTTCGTTTACCCGTTGTCCAATCGTGCACAATGCAACTATGGGGCACCGGCTGTCTACATGGACGTTTATTTTTCAATAAAACTGGGACTTGTCTCGGTAAAAACGGGAGGTTTGGCGACAAGAGGTAAAAGGTTATTTGGTAAAAAGAATATTGGGTTTTCTCATGCTATTCAAGTGTCACTGAAAGGTCCTTATTCAACCTAAGTACATTAGCGGGACCCTTTTAACTTGGCGTTTGTTTGTCTAGTCACGTCGCCGCTGAATATAAATAACAAACACAATTTATGTAGGCCCAAAGTGTAAAACCTAAGTAATTAATTAAATTAGTATAAATCTAATTTATGTCTTTACCTTTTACTTCAGACGCTTATCTTCATTTTTAATACCTAAATTCAATTAGCTGTGTAAAATAGATTAGAATACTAGATGAGCTCGTGGTTTTGAACATAGTTTTCATGACAACATAACAGTAGCGAAGGGTCAATTTTTGTAACAGGTATGTCGGAGTACATATCTTAAATGTGATTATATTATTTGTCTATAGAATACTGACTGTGCCATTTTTCAAAGGGAAGCCGGTAGGAATCGAGTTGTATGGAACCTTCGCCACTGCAACATAACATCACGCCTAAAATCCCAAAAAGGCTAAGCAAAGGTGTACTTAATAGTACACCCACATTTCGCTAGTTATGTTTAAGCTTCATGTAATAGGGGACGAGCTTGTTGCCATCAACCGGGCACAAATCCAGGTTCCATGGCTGCTACTGAGAAATTCCTGATGGAAAACCCAATAACACTTAGCCTGCCCTGCGAATCGAACCCAGGACCTCATGCTCAGCAGTCGTGCTTGCGACCAGCGTGACAGTCAGTAATATCCTATATCTATCTTCATACAGGTAGGTATACACACAGGGTGTCACAGGACCCTTCACGAAGCCGTCAATCAAGCATTATTTACATCAAACTAAGTAACTTTACGCAAATATATGGCTGAGAAACGACTTTTTTTTGGGGTGAAAAATCACGTTTTACGCTAGGACTCAATGTAACGCACTCAAAACATTGTACTGATGAATGGATTGAATAATACGGAGGTCGTGGAGATGTTTAAAGTAAAAATATTAAATTAAAAACATGTTCCCAGGGTATGGTCTAGAACAAAAAAAAATATATCGCAATGACGGGGAGCACAAGTGCCTTTCGGCTTCGTTAAGGGTATCGTTACACCCTTTATATCAAGTAATCTCTTTGTTAGTCATAGACAGAGATAACAACTTAATAAAGTATTGTAATATTAGAAGAAGATATTTAAACCAAATTTGATTTACTCAGGTAAGAAAGTAAATAATCAGTAACATTAATATTGTAATTTTTCATTACGATATCTAAAAAAAAGGCAGTTATAATGTCATTTAATAATTATATTGACTACTGTAATTGTTGGATTTTCAAAACCCTTTTTTTTTTTTTTTTTTTCCGAATGGGAAATCATCAAATGACCCCCCCCACTCTGGGCGGAGCGGAGGGGAGTGTCAGACTTGTACTGACTAAAACCCATCCATGTTCCTTCTCTGCCCTTTGTGTTCCAGGGCCACGGTATCTCTTTCGAACAGTCCCGCAGCCCTGGCAGGCATCGGCCCATGCGGACCCCTACTTGATTGCTGACATCTCTTTGAGGCGCGCGTGGAACACGAACGCGCCGTCGACACAGCCTGTCGTCATAAGACGGCCGGACGGCGAGCTAGCCCATAACTCGCCGTCCACAGGCCAGCGATTTTCAAAACCCTTGCCTTGTTTAGCCTTGTTTTTTTAATCTGATTTACCAACTTGATGTTTATTGTGTTACAAAATCCCGAAGTTAGTCAAGACAGTATTAAATTTAAATACATTATTATTTCCTTTATTTATCTTTGTACAAATTATTGACATTTTTAAATATTCCTTAAAAATAACAATTTAAAAACAATTAAAAATATAAAAAAATATAGCCCAGCGGTATCGGGAATAGGGTTGAACATACTTGGCTACCAGCGGTCAGGGCTCTAGAGAAAGGAACCTCCTAACAATACGAGCCGTGTCCAGGAGTACCGCTTTTTGAATCAAGCCCATCCAGCTGCCTAACGAGAGCCTCCTCAGGTATTAAATAAATTGTTATTAGCTAGTTATTTTAAAGTTTTTCACAATATTTACTTTAATAAGAATTCTGATTATACCCGTCGACGTAAATCATTAATATTCTAAAACTAAGAAGTTATTAATGGTTATCAAGAGACTAGACTGAACATACCTAGACAATCCTCAGGTGTATTTACCCGACTGTGGCGAAGCCCAAAACGAGGGTTATGTGTTTGACCTATATGTATGTGTGCATGTACGTATGTCCGTTTCTTGGTTCCCTCAAAACTCATAAACGGATGAACAGATTTGAATATTTTTTTATTCTGTTCCTTCTTGTTCCATTTTCAAGTCAGTAAGGACTTCAAAGGAAGCTTCAAAGGAGTTATAAATTAATATCGCTAAGTTTGTCAACTATGTAATTTTTATGACAGTACTTAAGCAGCTAGAACAGCAGCAGTACTTAAGAAGCAGTAAGTTCAGTTTTATCAGAATAAAAAGTTCTGGTCGTACAATGGCATAAAGGTTGCTAAAGTATTAGATAGGATGACTGAAATTCATACTGAAACTCTCATACGAGCAAAAACAAGTTCATAACGGCCGAAATTACGTCCAGTCCTTTATGTCCTAAACACTGTCATGACATATTATTATATAGGTATTTTTTTATCGAAAGTGTTGCCAAGTCTTACAATACAGGGTGTTTCAAAATATATGATAAATTAAATATTATTCGCAACATTATCAGAGAGCCAAACTCGCCCCTATCTTACCAGATCAGAATTATAAACATCCCACCGAACCTTAGTTATATCCAGCATAAATCTGCGAAAACGTGAAGTGAATTAAACAGTACACAGTGAATAGCATCATAAACTACATTGTTTCAGTGTAATAAATCACAATATTCGAACGAGAATTGCGTCTGAATCCTAAAACGGTACAAGATAAACCGAGCCGTCGCAAAATATCCACATAAAACCGCAAAACATACGAAAATGATTTATAGTGGCCCCGATCTGTTAGGGCGGATTCGCGGGGCAAAAACAGATTATCGAAATTCCAGTTATATCCCAACAATCGGTTTAGTTTGGCGACGTACAAATATCTTGACGGACGACAATGTGAATACTCTGTTAAAGTCACTTTGTGTTTCTTAAAAATTTGTTATATGTTTTATTATGCTGTCGGGTCGATCTTTAGGTTAAGCCGTGCTTGCCTAGGTTGGTCTGTGGATGGGTGACCGCCCATTACATACATAGTTACCTCCGTGCCTCGGAAAGCACGTTAAGCCGTTGGTCCCGGGTGCCATTTGTAGATCTTTGACAGTCGTTAGGTAGTCAGTGGCCACAAAAGTCTGACAACCAGTCTTACCAAGGGGTATCGTATTACCCAGTACTAACTGGGTTGGGAGGTCAGATAGGCAGTCGGTCCATGTAAAATACTGATATTCAGCTGCATCTGGTTAGACTGGAAGCCGACCCCAATATAGTTGGAAAAGGCTAGGCAGATAATGATGTGTTTCTTAAAAATCAGAACAAGACTTGAGGTCTATCACGTTTGATCCCCAATCAGCATAATCACGGTTTTCTGTCCTCTCATAGACTAAGCCGAAAAGAAAAAGATGCAAATGATAGCGTGACGGTTGACAGGGGAGAATGGAAGAAAAAAACGTGTTTCGCCGACCCCAAGTAACATGGGACAAGAGCATGGAAGAAGATGATGATGATGATGGATGATGATGAAAAGTAAAGTCTTGGTTAGGTACACAAATAAAGGACAAAACTACCGTGACAAGTTCAAATTGTAACCCTATATTGGTACAATCTGTACGAGAGTACAAGACTGGTAGCAAGTCAATATAAACTATCAGTAATAAACTGTTGAGGTTCAATGAAATAACTCGATATTTTTAATTAAAAACAAATAATTTTAATCTTGCGATATAAAACAATACTCGTAGCTAGGGATGTCCACAGAGCAGTAGTGACGCGACATAAAAGTAACTATTAGTCGATCGAAACAGATTATAGAAGACGAGGATTTTCAATAAATACAACATAAACCTACACGATATGTAATTAAACTGGAAGTGAAGACAGTCAGCGAACAAATAATTATGTCACGACTTTTATCACTAGAATTCGATGTAGGTACTGTAGCTTAGAAATAAGTACAAATAATAAAAATAGGTGAGAAGGCTCTCATTGCGCGGCTGTGTCAAGGCCTTGATTCAGAAAGCAGTACTCTTGGAGATGGCACACATAGTGAGAAGGTTCTTGATGGCAATGGGCTACTATTTTTTTTTTCATAACTTTTGTTTTAAAAAATGTAAAATAATATGTATGAAAAATAAATTAATGAGAATAACATAGCTTTTTCATTCGTTCTAAGTTATGTTAAAACATATTCAATTATCAGCCTTTTTGTTTATGACTAACGAGTATACCTTATATTTGATTACTATTCCGTCACAATGCACCCTCTAATCTTCTGACATCACAGTAACAGATCTGTACACATTTGTGTCATAAAAGGGCCGTCTCCCATAAAAACGGCTGGCCAAATCTGGCGAGTCTAAAAAATATTACGACATATTCAGCTGAGATTTTATCGCATTCTGATCGTGTTATCCTTTGAAAATGTTATATGAAATGAGGATTATGATTTGAACTCTGGTTATGTTAACTTGCTTTGTAAACTATTTTGATTTCGGTAGATAAATGTGTAGTTATACAATTTCCTTATAGCGAGAAGATATTGCTAAAGTGTTGTGAAGTTAAATGTACACTTAAGAGCGTTTATACAGAAAGTAGTCAACGTCGCAAATAGCTGTCAAATATTTCGCTGTTTTAATTAATTTGGCAATATTACTGTTTGAAATAAGAAATATGGTTAACTAGTGAACTAAAATATTGATTATGAAATGCAATAATTAATATCCTAACACCGAATATTTAGTTTTAGATGTAAAAAAAGTATTTGGAAACTTTCCAAATGCCTTTTTTACGCCTAAAACGGTCACAACATCAAATTCAGTGTTGCAATTCATTATTAATATTCCAGTTCACTAGTTAGCCATATTTCTTATTTTCATACAGTAATATTGCCAGATTAATTAAAACAGGTAAATATTTGACATCTATTTGCGACATTGCCAACTTTCAAATTACACACCCTTAAAGTCAAAGACAGGTAACATTGATTAGGCGTTAAATCTTCAATTTACAAAGCAGCCATCATCCTCGTCTCAAACAAGCCTGTTGTAAACATGTTGATGAATACGTCATCTATATCAGTCATATCATATTCCGGCGACGTGGCTTGCTTGCCATTATGCCTCACAACACATAACGAATACAAATTCGCAATACGTACCTCTCTTATCAGTGCACAGGTGTACGCCACGTACCCTTATACTCACGACACTCATGGGATGACGTGGGATTGTTTATTCTTAGCAAGGGAATTCACCTTTGTAGAAAAATATAAGAAGTTATAGGTACTGCAGATCAATAAAGGTTTCAGGGCATAAAATATTCTGTTGACGTACGTATTATTTTGAAGCTCGTGACTGTAACAATGATGTTAAAAAAGTTCGGTCATAAAAAATATAAATTGCTGTTTCTTGACTCCCATCTGAATTATCTAAAGAAGCACCATTACTCCAAAAAAACATTTTTTATCTAGTTAAGTCATACCATAATGATGACAATCTGCGACTAAAATCAAGCTACTTTGTAAACGCCCTTAAATAACTTTGTTCTTCGTCTAGCGTTCGGCTATTTCCGCCGATCGCCGAACGACTCCTTCTGTCTTTATTTGCAGTCGGTGTTTGCAGCCGTAGCTGTCCGCGGCGTAGCACGGCAGTTGGCTCGTAGCGCTCGTAGCGGTCTGGCCTACGCTCCCCTCTACGACAGTTCGGCGTAGAGATCTTACTCAATTTCATTCAGAGATTGCAACTGTAATTGGACGTTTTAGTAGCAGTATTTCATAATAGTATAATTAGTATCGGTGTTCTATAAATTGTTAGTTAATAAGTGCTTGGAAAATACTCTTCGCAACAGGTAAGTTATTTTAAACTACATCTTATTTAGAATTTTCATTGTTTCATAAAATGTGCAACGTAATACATCTGGTTATATTTCATTTGGTTTCGGCGTGATTATTATGCGTTATAAATTATTAACGTTCATATTATGTGCGTCACACTGCTTCCATTTCCATTATGAGCTGCCAGCTAATATTATGGTAATGAAATCTCGCAGTATGGTGCGTAGAATTTACATAAACAAAAATGGGGTTTATATCGTGCCAACGCAACGGTGTTTCGTGTGTGCCGTAAGTAATATTTCATCTCGCGATATGAGCTTAAAACCGGCAACAATAACCGTACAAAAACTCTCGCAATTGTTCTAGTTTCGAAGTTCCACTTGGTGCCAGAAACAATACGTTTGCGGGGAGTAAAACCGCTTGAATAATTATGATAAAAAAACGGCATGTTTTTTACGGGCAGCTTTTTCAATTGTAGTTTTATCTTGCCGTCAACGCCTTTCGCCAAAGACTTTATGACACAATTTATTTTGATAAGTATCTCGTGACATCTTCTTGGAACTCCCTTTCTTTTGCATGAATCGTACTTTAAGTGTGTTTACTTAGTCGTCGGTGTATTTCGGGAGCAAATACTGGAATGTGCACAATAAGCTCACATTACGTTCCTTTTACGGGTACAAGTGTCTATTTGGCGCTTACCCTCGCTTACACCCTGGGGTCGTATTCTATAGCGTCACGAGCGCTCGAGATAATTAATTAGCTCCTTTGATACCGACATAGGCAGCCGCTCAGTTCCTCGTGAGATCTTTACCGAAGAATGCTTCTCTTTTTGTTTAGCTACCTTGTTTTCTGCTCTTAGTTTTTTGCAGAGCCTTAATGAGTTATTTTGCCGTGTGTACTTTCGTTTTTCCTTGCATAATGTAGTGTTCCGAGGTGTTTATTTTATCACGTTTAGTATTGTTGTAACTGAAAGAACGCCTTTCAGTATTCTCGCGAGGTTTTTCGGGTTGTACCTTCTTTGTAACAACTCTATTAACATAATAATAAAATAAATAAATGCCGATGCCGGTGAGCTACTATTTTTTATATTTTTAATCTTTTGTATATTACTTTGTATAGAATATATTTAAAAATGTAAATTATATGTACAGAAAATAAATAAAATAAAATAAATTTAATTGAAGTCATTGACCTATATTAGATAAAAACAAACAATTTTGTCAATTTACAGGCAGATTAACTACTTTGACTAAATAAATAAAGTAAGTTAATTAAATGACGTAAACATATAAGAAGTAAACAAATGTCGGATTCAATTAATTAATGTCAAAGGCAAAATAAAAATAAAAAATGACAATTAATTAAATTAAGGAATGACAGAATCAAAAATCAAAATCAAAAATGTGGTTCCATAGATAACGTTTGTTCCTTTCAAATTTACAAGATTTTAAAAGGATAGCTTTGTTTTCCTTATCCCGGAAGATTATAAACTGAAGATCAACTTCGATCGAACAATAATCAAACATTTTTCAATATCAAAATTCTTTTTACTTTATAAAGCGGAATTTTCTCCTAATATTTTTTCTTCGATGCTTTTATGCTGGCATTGTTCCGTCTCAGTGAAATTAAAAAAGGGAATTCATCATCTGCACCAAGCGGTCGAATAAGGCTGGGGGCAGATGTTTGATGTCTGACAAGGATATTTCAAAATTCCTTTCGCAAACTTTATACCCTGAAGGTATATTATATTTTGTTCTTGTAAATTGGCCGTATTTTCGTCTCGAATTTAATTGGATCAATGTTCCAATAATAAGGCTATTGGATAGATTGTTTGTGTCTGTTTTCTTGTCTGTCGCTGGGATGTTTCAAGCTAGTAAAATTCTAAAATTAAATTGGCTCTCTATTTACTACTATATTTTTTATCATAAACATATGGAATTGACGAGTGTCATTTCAAACATGACATAGACCAAATAAAAGTGCCGGTAATTTTATAAAATGTCATTATCATCTGCCTAGCCTTTTCCCAAGTATATTGGGGTCGGCTTCCAGTCTAACCGGATGCAGCTGAATACCAGTATTTTACATGGAGCGACTGCCTATCTGACCTCCACAACCCAGTTAGTACTGGGTAATACGATACCCCTTGGTAAGACTGGTTGTCAGACGTTTTTTGCCACTGACTGCCTAACGACTGTCAAAGATCTACAAATGACAGCCGGGACCAACGGCTTAACGTGTTTTCCGAGGCACGGAGGAAACTCGGTATGTAATGAGCGGTCACCCATCCACAGACCAACCTAGGCAAGCACGGCTTAACCTAAAGATCGACCCGAGCGGCTGTTATTATTTAGCCACGAGCTCCTCCTAATTTTATAAAATGTATAGAATCAAAAAGACATTATTTGTAAAACTATGTCTAGACATGAAAGGTCCTCAAAATCTCGATTATTGATATCCGGTATTACGACTTGTCATTACCCTTCTACATGCTTATTACTTCGGCAATCAAGGACGGACTGAGGCCGATTTAATATAACTATCAGGTAGATATATTGTATTGATATGTGTCGGCGGCCAGTAATCAAACGCTGTCATCTAAATGTAATGCATTCGTAAGTGAGCATTGAATAAATTAATTGTTGCAAGGTTGTCAGCTTGTACCGGTTTAAACATAATATCATCACCAGTAACTGGATGACAGTTGCTGAGAGTTAAGTGGCATGCGTTTGAGGAGGCCTATGTCCAGCACTGGACTACTGTAGGCATTATCACCAGCCTCTTTATTATACAAGCCCATACGAAATTTGCATGGTAGTACTCAAAATTCTCTTAGCAAATGGATTGCAGATTGATCTATCGAGATTTTTTGTTATTTGTGGCTGGGCCACATTGAATGAGAAAGGGTATTTTTTATTATTCAGGAATGCTTACGGGAAGACACTTGTCATGTACAAAGGTAAAGTGTAGACTTTCCCAAATGATATCATCAGCTGCTTAGCCTTTTCCCGACCATGTTGGGGTCAGCTTCCAGTCTAACCCGATGCAGGTGAATACCAATATTTTACATGGAGCGACTGCCTATCTGACCTCCACAACCCAGTTAGTACTTGGTAATACGATATCCCTTGGTGAGACTGGTTGTCAGACATTGGGACACTGACTACTTTTAATAATCATATTTTTTTACATTAAATCAAATTAAAAAAAAAAGAGAATACCAGCTGGCTTCGTGTCGCCCAAACGTAGTTTACAGGCCTACGATACTCAACAAAGTCTTTTTCTGTAGGAGTAAAGGTTTTTACCTCGCATAATCAAAGTTGCTTAGATAAATAACAATAGGTTGATTTACATTATTGGTGTTATTATAACATTAAAAGCAGTTTATTTTAAACAAAACCTCTAAACCTACAGATAATAATCTTATTATTACACTTTTAAATAACTTTGAAAACGAAATCGAGCCAACAATTTTAATTAATAATTTACAAAGTTCAATGCCGGTCGTGGGACTTCATAATGTTTTCTCTCGCTATTATCTAAAAAGTAATTAAAGCCTGACAAAACTGTGTAAAATAATAAAGGTGAAGAGATGCTTGTTAATTTCCGTTTTTATACAAAACCTGTTCGTAGTGTTTGGCTGGCTATTATAAGTTATCTTTAAAAAAAGTCGGCTTTTAGATACATAATAAACACCGTAGAACTTATACCTACATGACACACACTGATTATTAACATAGTAAGAAAAGAAGAAAGAAAATATATTTATTTGTCGCAGAGACATAACGTGTATACAAAATGACATAAAAATACAATAAACATACAACGCATAACACATATTTATAAAATAAAAAAAGGACGGAACAAAAAGTTTTAGCATAAAAAAAATATAGATACTCTTAGCTTATCATAAATCCTGTATTTCCTAAATGGCTCAGCAGGAGTGTAACTTCGCCATGTTAGAAGTCTCACATGGATACCCATATGGATACCACTAAAGTCGACATTTAATATTTATCCGGCTCGAAGGACCATGCGCGGGATGTCATCAGGTATTTCAGTGGGAGATATAAAGAACATGACTCGAATCCTCAGTAAAAATTGTATCTATTGATAAACGTAAAACTGTCGGTAGGTAGTGTTTTCTAATTAATTTAATAATAAAATCAAAGTGGACTGATCCATACAACGAGAGATTGAATATTGGCACCATTAAGATGTACCTGGTATTTTTCTCTGAATGAAAAATAGGGTAGATGAATATAATTTTTTATTTAAAAGACAATTCACAAAAATACCAGGCACCTTGAGTGCTTTTAAAATCGTGCTTCTGTAGTACTTAGTATTAGCGCCGTGAGACAGAGAACGTCAATATACGCTTAGTAATAATTTATAGGCAGTCGGGGATAGAACGCCCATTCTGTTCTATTCATACATACTCAGTATGTACAGAGTGTAAATATTTTCTCCGAGTAAAATACGACGTCCTTGCAAGGAGAGAGATAGGAACAAAGAATGTATTGTCTGATGGCTAGTAGTCATGGTTTTCATTTCTTCAAATGATAGATGTGGGGAAAAGAAGGAATACCTTTGCTTGTGTAAATCCTCAATCATCAAGATTTCTGTGTTAGGTGTGAGGGGTCTATCAGACTCGTACTGACTGAAACCACACGATGTTTTTCTTCGTCAGTTCTGCCTGGGATGCGGGAACACAATTGCATTTTCCACAATCACCCCAGCAGATGAAGGAATACCTACCTCAACATATACAATATAAGAAATTGGCCCTGGAAGGTCGAATAATATTAATTATGTAGGTTGGTACATTTTATTTGCGGTAGTAATAACAAATTGGTTTCTATCTTTTGATCATAATATTATGCCAGAAAATTGCTTGTCACAATTTTATTTTTCCAACACGTGTTAGCTTTGACTTGATGAGTGTTTGGCTAGGTAATAAATAAGGTATTTATTTATAAAAGTTACATCGCTCGCTTGCCCGAATTCGTACCAAATAATACAAATTTTATTTTGGTCCAGGAATGTAACCTCCCCAAATTCTGCAAATAAATAAAACCAGTTTGATTTGCAGCACTGCCTAGAGCTTCCATAGAATCATCCACCAAAATGTAGATTCCATTAGATTCGAAGAATCACACTACTACGTATCGGCCCGTTTTAATTGCATTAGGGAATAGGAGGTTTCGTAGGTTTTCGTCGATTTTTTGTTACCCTCAGTCGGGTATTTTTCTTTACAAAAAAGACATGTCAGGGACGTATGACCCACTGCCCCCGGGGCATTCTCCGGGATGTATCGTATTACCAACTTTAACTTGGAACATGTATTTTTTATATAAGACACATACTTTATTTCTAAAAAGATTATGACATGTGTTGTGGAACAAAATAATGGATACATAAAACTTTTGGGTTGTTTTTCTGTATAGTTGTGTTTTCTTCGTAAATATATTGTTAACAAGTTAGTTGGCTGCGGAAGTAAAAGTTAGAAGTAACATTAATTAAAGCGACCTTCCTGTCATGGTGTGGTTCTCTTTTATATTCAGTTTCATATAAACACAATTTCATCTGTCATGGAAATGTCCTGGTATAAGCTGAAATACTATTAATTTGTTTAATTTTTACGAAAAACAAGTACCATCAAAATCAAATCACCCTTTTTAAGTTCGCCAATCGATTACCAGACCTACTTCTAAAAGCATTTACATCATTACGTCACAACCGTCCACATTTAGAACCTAACAAGGCCGTACAAATATTTATCTGGATGCAACAACAAAGCCCTGACCTGACCTGAGGTCAGGGTTCTTGGTCTGCGTTCGACATAGAAGGCCGAATCTCCGCCACTGCGCCATTCGCTATGGCATCGATTGCTATCGGAACACTAGCGAGTACAGCAAAGATCCATTTCCGACGATTGACTCTTACAATTTCGCGAGGTAATGGGCAGCTTGTTCTCTTTTCCATTTTCGGTTCAAATGGAACGTTTTGTAAAAGCCTAGTCGAACTAGCTTTTTGATGATGTAGATACGATTTTAATGGGTACAAGTAAGTTTTGAATGACAATGCTTTCTTCATTAGTCTTCAATGTCGAATGAAGTTGATAATAAATTGTTGCAATCACAATATAGGCAAATGTAGATACGATCAGGTGAACATTCATGTCATGCTGTTTCAGTCTGTCTTTTATGTTCGATCTACCTTAAACAAAGTCATCATCTGCCTAGCCTTTTCCCAACTGTTTTGGGGTCGGCTTCCAGTCTAACCGGATATTTTACATGGAGCGACTGCCTATCTGACCTCCACAACCCAGTTCGGAATGGGTAATACGATATCCCTTGGTAATACAGGTTGTCAGACTTTCGGGCCACTGACTACCTGTAATGACTGTCAAAGATCTACAAATGGCAGCCGGGACCAACGGCTTAACGTGCTTTCCGATGCACGGAGGAACCTCGGTATGTAATGGGCAGTCACCCATCCACGGACCAACCTAGGCAAGCGCGGTTTAACCTTAAGATCGATCCAAGCGGCTGTTATTATTTAGCCACGAGCCTACTTTAAATAAAGTGTACCCATGTAATGGAACGGATCTACAAAACAAAATATGTAACTATTAAGTAAGTTTCCCCTAAATCACCAGTCGATAGAACCTCAGTCGAGCTTTCGTCCGTTAATTTGAATGAAAACAGCCAACAATACAACAACTATTTAAATTGAGATAAGCAAACGAGTTGGGTCGGCCGTACTTTTGTCACTCAACCGCCCCTAAATGACAAATTAATTAAATGAATGATCCTGAAACAATAAAAGCCCGAATACCAACCCTTAACTCGTCCGGATGGTCCATTGTTCCTCATTGTTATCACTTGAGTGATCAGCGGAAAGAACAACAGGTATAATAGTGACGTCACGGAAAATAAAATTATTACGACAGTTTTTTGTAAACAATGCTGATGGGAGTTTTATGTTTGTAATAGAATTACGTTATGTGCTTGCCTCTAGTTTTTATTGCGTTATCACGTAAGTAGGATTTTATTGCAGAGGGGCGTTCTACGTTTCTTTCCGTGTTATCTTTCTGTAATGCCACAATGTTATATATCGATGGGAGGGTTAAGGTAAGAGTACTGTTTAGAAGTCTTACCTCGTGAAACTTTGTTGTGGAATAAACGTGTAAAAAGTTGAACTTTTACGGCGTTGAAAGAAAAAAAATCTATATGCATGTGAAAGCTAGTTTCTTACCGTTTTGTGTTGTTATACAGGGTGGACACTTTCAGCGGGGTAGTAAGGGAAACTACCTTAACTGTTGCAGCTAAACAAAAATGGTATATTAATAATTTTTCGTGGAATTTTGATAACCATTCAAAATATTTAAAAAAAATGTACAGTCAGCAGTAAACGGCAATTTTACACAAAACATTTTATTGATGTCAATCGATTCTGTTTTTTGTACTGATCAAAAACTTCTATGGGATCAACCCAGGGTGGACTACTAACAAAGTCAGAAATCGCAAAAATCTTGTCCCATAAGAAACAGCAAGATTTTTAACATTAACGATAGGTTTCGATAATAAAAAAATGAAAATTAATATGATTTCTAGATAATTTTGATACGTGTAAAGTTACATACCGTTTTCGTGATCATTTGTTTTTTATATAACCGTCTTAAAAAAAGGAGGTTATTAATTCGAACCGTATGTATGTTATATTGTCAGAATTGCACATTTTTTTTTTTTTATTTCAGACCCACATTATTTTTCTTAGACCCTGCTATGATTTCCTACGAAATGTGTCAGAATTTTTTTTCGCGATTTCTGACTTTTTTAGTACTCTAACGATGGTTGGTCCAATAGAAGTTTTTTGACCAGTATTCGAAACAGAATCGATTGGCATCAATAAATGTTTTATGTAAAATGGTCATTTTACTGAAAATTGCATTTTTTTTTTTTTAAATGTGTAAATGTCAAACTTACACGAAAAATTATGCATAGTCTCCTAAGACCATGTTTGTGTAGGTGCAGGGGTTAAGGTAGTTACCCTTACCACCCCGCTGAAAGTTACCACCCTGTAGTATACTTCTTACTTAAAATACGAGTTATGCTTAAAATATATTATGCGCTGATAACTGTTGGTTTAAACTAAACGGACTTTCATTTAGTCACGATCTTTCAACGACCGAGTCCTAAATTACGTTACAGAAATAACTTCACCCAGCTTTGATAACTCTGAAAGTTTTCAAACTAAATTCATCCAAAATTATGTAGCGCTATCCTACTGAATCCCTTTAGAATTTCAAATAAACTACGAGCTTTAGATAAATTACGAAATAAATTTTCAAAATTACGTCAAACCAGTTTGTTACATAAATTACATATATATGTTACTGTAAAATCCTGAACAATGGTAAATGCTAAGATTTTCCAGAACACCTAAGATTTACCAACTGTACGGTTTACGTACATTCCGTCAGGCTGCAAACGCAGCAACCTACTTTTCTCTTTGGTATTTAAAACAATGTTTAATATGATTTTAAGTTAGTTGACGAATTACATACTTACGCGAACACCGCGGATTAGCATCCAACCCACTTTTACTTTGTTGTGATCGGTACTCTAATAAACCTTTAGTGTTACCAAATCTGTGTGTGTTTACATCAACTCGCCTAACTCCAAGTACTGACTTACCACTTCTCACTTAAAGCTACAAGTGTAAGGTACCAACTACTACGGGACCTTACACCAACTCTTAGGCCCGTTGCGCACGGCGACTTTTTGTAGCGATGCTGTCGCGCGTTTTGTAAACGCGCTTCTGCATCGCTACTATCGCGTTTTCAGAATTGGGCGAAGGTAAACAGCCAACGACAGCATCGCGGCTGTATCGATACACATGCGCGACAGCATCGCTACAAAAAGTAGCCGTGGGCGAGGCCTCTAATGGTAAAAGTCCGAGTCCGAGTCTGTGATCATCGTTTATTTAGAACTTTATTTTTTTAAGATTTTAAATTATCGTGTTCACTAACATTATTATTAAGACTAGAAACTGAACTGGATATTTACCATGTCGCCGAAATATTGGGAACTCAAAGAAAACAGTAAACATGGCAAATATCCCGTTTATTTTTTCAGTATACATACCCTCGGTAAATCTTAGGTTTTACCTCAGAGACACGGTTATTGTTAAATCGTTAAGACGGCGACTTGAAAATAAGCATCCAACTTCTATGAAGCGCTCGGCTGTCACTCGTTGGTCAATAAGATTTACTAGTTAAACTTAAGACTAACCAATACGTGCTTTTACAGTACCTACATTATGATTCGGTACATCTGGGCATCCAGCCGGGCGAAATCGATAATATTCAGTTAAGTAGGTATATGTGTATGTTCAAGAACAAACCACTCTGTTTAGCTCGAATTAACCGACTCGAACATAATTCCGCGATAGCTGATTGGCAAGAGCCGAATGAATCGGTCTTCTTCTTCTTCGTGACGATGATTCCCGAATGAATCGGTTATTGTTCAACAAAATACTGCCGAATCGAAAGTGCCGACCCGAACAATACTTATTCAAGTTCGTAGCACCCCGTGTCTACAATGGTAAATAAAATGTTATTTGTAATTCTACGGACGATAACAAAATACGTGTCAGAGGCACATGACGTTGACAGGAGGGGTCCAAAGGTAACGGTAGAATTATATTAGAAATGTTCAAAGAGGTGTGAAATATTGTCTTATTATGTAGTTTTTTTTTGTTGTCACTTTCTTTGTGCTCGAAGATAGTTTATTTATTTGTTGAAGTAGGTATATAACACGCTATGAAATTTGATAATCGATATAATAGCAGTCGTATAGAATCAAGTTCTTCTAACGTGCCAGTCAGATGTGTTACTGAGGAATTCGCCCGCTACTTCTTCCGTAAAAATTGTGATAGCTCGGCTAATTTACATGATATAAATATAATTTATAGCCTATGTTACTTCATGATTATTTAGCTTTCTATTGGTTAAAAAATGGTTAAAATCGGTCCAGTATTTTTGGAACTTATTCGGTATAAACAAACAAACGAACAAAAAAATCTGTCCTCTTTATAATATTATTACATATTAAATTATATACATCGTAAATAGTATAAATGTATTACATACGCTACGACTAACACCACTTTTTCTTCACAGCTAAAAAAATCAGAAGTAGCGAAGGACAAGTGTTTTGGGAGACCGTCTTATGTAATTTTAACGTTAAAAAAGAATTGATTCGCAGCCATATTTGAATAAGTGACTTTGAACTTCATTTTGTTGGATGATTTGCAGATAACCATATTGTACCGACAATCCACAACCGAAATTAAAAGCATAAATTCGATACAATTTAATGTGAAAATTATTTAAAAAAAATTACATAGTGAAAAGGTTTTACAGCTTTAGGTAAAAATGCAAAACAATCCTAGAAAACTGTCAGCGCAGCGCAAAAGCCTTCTTTTATTGCGGAGGTACAAACACAGTTGTCCAACACTTCTGAAGGCAAAGGGGAGTAGTCATTGTTCTTTTTACCGTAATTACAGGCGTGGACAAAAGGCGAACGGGGTATGAAGCCCCTTAGTGTGACAAGCACGTGCTTAAATTCCGCGACGAGAAAAAAAAAAGACTAAGCCCACTAAGGATTCTGTACTACTGAGAATTGTATAGTTTACTGTTTTTTATTCATTTTCACTCGGTGTTGCCCGCGACCTTCGTCTACGTGAAATTATTATCAAAGTACTAGCTTTTGCCCGCGTACTAGAATTTGACAACCTAACGGTGTGAAATATAGTTTACGACCAATTCTCATACTTACCAAATATAGAAAAAAAATTCATGAAAAACGGTCAAACCGTTTTGGAGGACTGCGACCATAAACAACGACCATAACACGAGATTTTTCTATATAAGAAGATTACTTCAATATTTGAATCGGATTTTGTTAACAATTTCAACGGTTTTCTTTTTTTTTTTGCACGGAGCCCTAATCCATTTTCTAAAATAAAAGTATGCCTATGTTACTCCTTATAACATCAGCTATCTGCCAATAGAAATCCCGTCAAAATCGGTCCAGCCGTTTCAGAGATTAGCCGGAACAAACAGACAGATAGACAGACAGACAAAAATAAATGTTCTTTTTGTTATAAGTAAATACTTTCATAATTATGCATTTAGTAAAAAGCTGTTATTTTGAAAATACAAACAGACACTCCAATTTTAATTATTTGTATGTATAGAGAGTAGATGACAGAGGTAACTATAGTTACCTGACTACGTGGAAATTTTACCTGGAAAGCTGCTGGTGACAGTTTTATAGATCCAGCCCGTTCAGTGGTGTAGGCTAAGTAATAGTGCTGACACCCTTTGGGTGCGGAACCCTAATAATGCTTACAAAATATAGATAGGTACATCATCATCATCATTTCAGCTGAAAGACGTTTACTGTTGGATATAGGCCTCCCCGAAAGGGGGGTTTTGCCATAATCGCCATGCTTGGCAGGTTTTCACAGTACGGTTGTTACACACAGAGAACACTGCTGCCCATTCTCTGGTAAGTCCCTTAGTCGCCTCTTACGACACCCTCGGGAAGATATGGGATGGTGCTATTCTTTACGTCCGACACCATACAGTACAAAATATAGATAAACGTTAACAGAATTCATAGAAGTTGAAGTAATTAAGTAATTATCACGTTTACTTTGAAACAAGTTACTTTTGGTAGGTATTAATTATAATTAGCGTAGCTAATTAGCGGTTTTAATTATAATTTCAATGTCTTGATACTTTTTGGATAACTTATTTTTTGTTGTGTCATACATGGTAAGTTATTTATTTGATGAATAAATAGCGAATGTGTTGCGATGGTTCGAATCCAAATCGAACCAAAGAACTCTTTTTGAAGTATTCTTTAGATTATTCGTAACGAATTAATTGTTGTAGCAGAGTAACATTTTGAAACTTGAGGGGTTAGCGCATACTGACGCTGTGTGTACATTTCTGAAAAATCCCAAAGAAAATCAGAGATTAACAACACCTCAAGCCAATTTACTCTAACGAGACGAAAACATCACTCACCACCACTCCAATTTCAACTGACTGCTAAACACCTTATTATACGAACGCAACAGCGTTACCCCGCATTACCCCGTAACAGCCAGTGTTACCCAATGCTACCCAGTCTCTCATAAACAACATCAATTTGCTGAACCCGTCTAATTGTGAGAGTGTACCTCAGTAACGTAACACCTGGAATGCGAAGCCTTAAATCCGTTGAGCTTACGACCTCACCGCACCTGATACCTGGAGTTTATTCTCAGAAACTTTATCATGCGAAATCACACTTTATGTCTCCAGAATAAAGTTGGTTTTAGCAATCGATGGGGGAATTGAGTAGGTATGAAATTATGTGGGCGTAAAAATGATATGAGTGCATTAGACCGTAGCCTAATAATAGGTATAGTATTTGATATATGGCCCCGAAAACGGGTATTAGGCAATTCGGATCGTTGTACCTACCAATTGTTGCTTTCTAATAATGCTAAGGATTGATACACGATGAAAAGGTTTCGTAAGTACCTATCTACTAAAATATGTCTTAAAAATAAATGGGTTAGAGTTTCTGAGAGATTACATAACATCACGCCTGCAATCTCTGAAGGGTTAGGCAGAAGTGTACCTAATACTATACCCACATTTCGCCAGTTGTATTTAAGTATCATGTAATAGAGGGCCAGCCTATTGCTATCGACCGGGCGCATTTCCAGACTCCCTGGCTGCTAATGAGAAATTCCTGATGGAAAAATCCAATATCTCTTTTCCTGACCCGGGAATTCAACCCAGGACCTATTGCTTAACAGTCGTGCTTGTGATCAACGAGGCAGTCAGTCATTCAGTCTAAGAGATTAGTATAATAATAATTATGCCTTATGTACAAAAGCCTTCTTGCATTTAACTCTACATAAACATACATACGCTCTTAGGTACAACATAAGTGGAGCTTGCTTTAGTGCAAGGAGACACAACATTCACATAGAATACAAAGAGATTTCCTAGACATGTCAGTTATTTTAATTTATTACCCTTACTATATCCTAGAACCAGAAATTCATCTACCAACCCGCACTGGGGCCACGTGGTGGATCATAGCCCACTCCCTCTAGGCTTGTGTCCCAGCAGTGGGAACAATTATAGGCTGATTAAGCTTCAGCTTAAGCTGTTACTATTCGTAAGCCTTATCTCACTTGCATTAGCCAACATCGTCTGATCTAGGTATTCCTATAGTGAATGTTCATATGTATTGTATAGTAAACAGTCTTGGCCAGCTAACGCCAAACTGAATTTAGACTATGCTCCCAAGAATTGCTAACTTCGAGATAGGAAACTCGATTCAAGCAATAGCCGCACTTGACGTCACTATCTATATCTACTATCGGTCTTACTAGCTGCTATGTTTATTACCAACGCATGTCGCCAACTATCTGTCTTCGTCAGACTTGTCTATTTATTGGCTTGAAATGCTTTCCTTGAAACCGTATCTCATAAGGTAGGTTCTACAATACCACATAGACAAATACAGTTTTCTCACGTTATGGAAACGCTACTGGTGTTTTGTTATCTTGCTCATATCACGTGTGGAGTATGCTCACTTTTATGTTGGCAATTCACTTGGCCAAATATTGTTCAAATATTAGCGTTATTTGATTATGCAAAATGTGCAGTAAACCTTTTATAATAATGTTCATTTTGTGTATTAAAATAACGCGAATATTTGGCCATATATGCCAAAGTATAGTGCCAGCATTAGACGATAGCTAGGTAATGGTAAACATTCTTACGCAAAAACTGAATTTCTTCCTTTCGGGAGTATATTTCCTTAACAAATCTCAAATTCACAAGCGATTCCAAGGATAAGTAGGTACCTACTGAATATTACTAATGAGAAAAGAGTTTTTTTATTAATAGAGTAAATGATAGCGTTGTGGTGGTTGTCAGGTGAGAATGGAAGAAAAAATCAGTGTGGAACAAACCTGGGGAGGTTGATGATTATCTAAATCAGCCTATAATTATCCCAAGGCAGGACAAAGGCTTCTTCTCATGCTAGAACACAGTTTGTTAACTCAAAAGAAAGTTGACCAAACTTGCAGCATCGAACGTTCTAGTACCCTATAGTTTAATTTAAACACAGCACCCTATAGAGATAGTGGTAACAATTATGTTTTGCGAGGTTTAGTCGCGAAGAGCTCGAACTAACTTCTTGAGCTCTTGCTTAACAGTTTGATTAAGGGCCTGACGGTTCCCAAGTCGAGAGCTTCCTTATAAACTTCAACCGCCGTAGCTGGTGTTGAGTGCCTACTTCTATCGTACTTACAATATAAAGGGGAATTTGTGTTCGTTTGCCGGTGTATTCAAAATTTGAGGAGAGCGTGCGCATATATGAGTAGGTAATCTCGAATAGAATAAATGAATGTAACATAAAACCGTGAAAAGGCAAGGTTTTTTACACAGTAAAGAATTGCCTAAGGAATAAAATTATGGAAGGATATATCATAATCAGACTAAAATGTCCCCACTGCTGGGACACACGGCAGTCTCTCTAGAGATGGAATGGGCTATAATCCACCACGCGGGCTCAGTGCGTGTTGGTAGATGTCACATGTCTTCGAATTTTTGTTTCTAGGACGTGCCGGTTTCCTCACGATGTTTTCCTTCACAATTTTGGGAGCAGTAGTGATGTAATAAATTACACAAAGTAATGCGACTGCCTGGGTACCCACGACTTACTCTGCGTAAGTCGGGGCCGCCACCATTCGGCCACCGCCGCTCTCATGGAAGGAAATGAAAGAATATGATCCGTCGTAATTATCATACTCGTAAGCACACTCAAAGAGGTTTAAGTTAGGTAGTCCGGCAGTTGAACTTTGAAATCCGAACAAACAAAATAAAAGCACTGTTAAAAAAAAACCAAATTGGTACCAACGACCGAAAGACAGTCCTTGTGTTTGTAAAAATACCTTCAAATCCGATCGATAGTTGCCTAACGAATGTGAGAGAATGGTGGAACTGGACTCAGTAGAAAAGTTTGTGTTTTAAAATCTATCAATAGAATGTTGCAGGAAATTGTTATTTTAGATTGAGCCTTTTTAACGAAATCGTATCATGCTGACCAGTTATACAGGGTGTAAGGGACAGCCCTCCACAAACAGATGGGGTGAATTCAGTATATTATACTAAAATGACTGGTACAAGAAATTATTTCAGGAATGTTATGGGAATCCAATAAATTTGATTTGTTTTATTTAATCATACGCAATGTATCGTTACCGTGGCAAAACGCACGTAGTGAACGGCAAGCTCAACGACGAGTTTGATGAACTCTTTAGCTGGGCAGGAAGTGAACAGCTGTTTCACGCGTCGTTCGTTTATTTTGAAATAATTGCTTTGAGTTTGAGTTTAGCCGTATTATTTACATAAATGGAGTGCTGCGTTCGGAGAATGCAATTTTACATTGAAATAAAGGATTAGTAATTGAAAAAAATGCAAAATGATTCAAAATAAGAAGGTAAATGCACCCTTTCAGTTTGTGGAGGGCTGTCCCTTACACCCCGTATTATTAACAAAGGAATCAGTTTTCAAGTACTCCTAGAAGCAGAAGCATTGCGAACGCAATTTTTTTTTATTTTTTTTTTTGCTGGCATCTCGCAGGTCTACCTAGGAGGTTGTCGTCAGCTTAACCGGACTATCCTGTGGCTGATGGGCCTGGGAAAATGTAGAATGGAAACAACAGCTATTTTATTTACTTTTGTTTCACAATAAAATATTACAATTCAAAGCCAGCTTAGAAAACAAACTATAAATAAAGGAGAAAATATTATATTTTAGTAAAAAAAATGACTTACTACAGAACGGAAACTGTAGTTACGCTACTTAGTCACTTAGCAAGTTAGTTTTCCGTGAAAAAGTTGTGTAATGCAGTGGTCATTTATCTCAAACGCCAGCCGCATATGCCGCCGCGTCTGCCCGTAGCATCGTATATTATATTTGTTCCATATCTGTCGTGTGCCGCTATGATAATCGGCTTTATGCAAGTATGGCGAGCACTGCATCTATTGATATTCGTTTTGTTATTTGGTTGAGGTTCAACTCCTTTGTTATGGGACGTGTTATTATTTGTAGTTGATTTTAAAGCCATCTGGTTCCAAAACATCATCATCTGCTTAGCCTTTTCCCAACTATGTTGGGGTGTTATTGTACTCGAATAGTAACTTACGTACATAATATGAGCTATTTTTGAGGGCCTTAAGTTCTACTATAATAATTTTAATGGCGGCGTTTTGGAACCAGACGAACCAGACCAGGAGCTCGTGGCTAAATAATAACAGCCGCTCGGGTCGATCTTTAGGTTAAGCCGTGTTTGCCTAGGTTGGTCTGTGGATGGGTGACCACCCATTACTTTCCGAGTTTCCTCCGTGCCTCAGAAAGCACGTTAAGCCGTTGGTCCCGGGTGTCATACAAATGACACCCGGGACCAACGGCGATCTTTGACAGTCGTTAGGCAGTCAGTGGCCCAAAAAGTCTGACAACGTTAGCGCCATCTATTTAAGAAAGTATCGAACTAACTTAAACCAACACGATACTTTGATACTTTAGTTGTACTTTAGTTTAGTTTACTTTCGTTGTTTTTTTCGTTAGTTCGATACTTTCTTAAATAGATGGCGCTAACGTCACCTAAGACGTTATTAATGGAACGAAAATTTAGAGATCTGTGAGCGGGGTGCGATGGTCTAGTTGGTTAAGACATCCGGTGTACTGAATCGGAAGGTCGCAGGTTCAAACCCTGCTCGCACTGGAATTTTTCTTTCCATGTCAAAAACGACCCCAATATAGTTGGGAAAAGGCTAGGCAGATGATGATGACTCTTAAGAGTAAGCTACAAACAAAATTGTCAATGCTAGACGCAGCATCTTTTCAGAGCAGTTAATAAAACAAGTTTATAGTTGCGATACTAGTTCAAAAGTATGCAAAACAAGTGATCAACATTCTACAAGGGTACCTACCCACCTTGTTTATGCAAACAACATTTTCACCTCTTCCTTGTTTCCAATCCCTGGAGAAACTATCAAAAGGAACTTGGATATTAACCGTCGCCTAGCAAATTCGATTTACCTTTTTCTATCAATTGTTTACTTCGATAAACAAGGTCGAGGATATACTAAATTGCCGTCTGTATACATATAAACCCAAAATAATTTCATATTTTTATCTTGTTTTTCCTTGCCTTTATTTACGAAGTTACTCTTTATCCTTCTTTTTACATAAAGAGATATAATACTAAGCTTTTCATAATTCTACTTTAGTTGTAACTTGAGCAAAAGCGGCTTACGCCCGTAGGCGCAAGGTTAACAACCTAATTTCATTTGTGAAGCGTCTAATATTTCAATCCGAGATTTTGTTTCTATGTGTATTTTGTAGTTTCATTAATGAGGTTTAAAGAGGGAAACATCTTTACAAAATAAGTGAATTCATGTATAGTAAGTATCACCACTTTAAGTGCTAGTGCACTTTAAGTGCACTTGAAATACTTGTGCAGTTCAAGGTGACGTTGCTTTGGCGCGTTCGTGTTCCTCGCGCGCCTCACAGAGATGTTAGCAGCAAGGCCCGTTCCCTGCCGGGGCTGCGGGACAGTTCGAAAGAGATACCGCGGCCCTGGAACACAAAGGGCAAAGAAGGAACATGGATGGGTTTTAGTCTGTACAAGTCTGACACTCCCTTCCTCTCCGCCCAGAGCGGGAGGGGTCATTTAATGATTACACATCCTAAAAAAAATGTGACGTTGCTTGCCAAAAATATTTTTATCGATATGTCAAACTTGGTATATTTATTTTAGTTCTGTAAGTTGGTTGAGATGTACTCCAGGAAAACCCACCTACCTAATGACAGATCATACAACAGTCAAGTGAAAAATGCCAGTGCATTAAAAGGTATAAGTCGGTATACCAAAAAGGATTTAATAGATATTCAATAAGGGAATTCAGGAGATGATGGTATAGCATCCGGAAAGATAATCAGGAAATATATTAGTAGCAACGATTTATGAACTGACCTTAAAACATGTAAAAAGTATTTGGAACCATTTCAAATGCCTTTTTTTCACCTAAAACGGTTACAAAATCAAATTCAGTGATTTAATTGCAATTTATTATTAATATTCTAGTTCACTAGTTAGCCATATTTCTTATTTCCATACATTAATATTGCCAAAATAATTAAAACAGGTTAATATTTCACAGCTATTTGCGACGTTGACAACTTTTTGGATGAACGCTCTTAAGTGCGTGTTATTCATAATTTTCACGTTATAAGTAGTGAGTCTATTTTTATAAGATGATGAGGATTAGAAACAAAAAGGACCATCCATCACAATAACTGTCATTATAGGCAATAAAAAGTTTCATACATCAAGTACAAAGAAAATACACCCATTTTTCTTGTTACGAATAAAATACCGATCTAAAATATCGATATCTAACTTATCTAGACCGTAGTGCTGTGACATAAGACACAATATATCCTGAATCCAATTTCGATTGTCTTCAGGAAGGTCTCGGCACGCCAGACATTTCCCTACTCGATAAATTCAAGTTGGAGTCTAACAACTGGACTGTCTACTTGGATTATCTGATAGCTTGCAGCTTAGCATTTAAAGTTATTGCGCAGCATAGACAGTTGAGCAACGTGTTTTGTTACTTAGAGCGTGATTTTAAGGTGGAAGCGCCAGGGTAGTCCATTAAATTCAAATTTTCTTACGTTTTTTGCAATTTTCGGTCAGTGTCAGGCAGTATCTTGAACAAAATATGATTCGCGGCCGTAATACGTATGTATTTAAAGAATTATAAACATTAAACATCATCAATACAACCCTCTAAGTTCATTTAATCCCATTGAATGACTATTTCTTGAAAAAAAACGATGGATGCCATTACGTACGCATAACTTAATGACCATCGATGTAATTAGTTACGGCAAGTTGTTAAATATTTCGTACAGTTCTTCATTTTTTTTAAATTATTTTTAAAATTAATATTCAAATGAGTATCGGCTACTGCAATAATGATTCGAAAAAATCTGTAGTAGCTGATTTTAGAGCAAAATCAATGGTACGAATTTTTCCACAACCTCCCTTATTATTTTGACTCAATTTCCCGAAACGTGTTTTCGATAAATCCGTAAAAAAAACCGGACGCACAAAAAACAAAGGGCAGTATGTTATCCGTTGAAAAAACATGTCCGACCAAAAACGGTTCATTAAAACAAACCTAATCCTATTGCGGAAATTGTGATAACGGTCTGGTGGCGTGTCGGGTGGACTCGTGCGGTATCGTGCGAAGTCGTGTGGTATCGGACGAAGTCGGACGATGCCGGGCGTTGTCGCGGTGGCTAATAGTGTGGTGTGGTGCGGTTGCTGCTCTCTCGCTTAAAAGTCACTTACTTGACTTAACATAACCTTTGATTGACTGCTTCGATGCTTGGGGCCTTCATTTACTTTAAATGCTAATGAATGATATCAGTTAAGAGCGTCGCTGTAACATCAGTTGTTAAGTAGAAAACAATCAAACGTTTACTGGACTTTACAGCTATTAAAGAAGAATTCGAAATGCAATTACCTTTTTTGTGTGTACCGCACGCAAAATACGCGCTTTGACGTGGAGTTGCGGACACCAGCCCGTTATACAATTATACAATACCTTTTTTGTGAAGTATAACCATAAAACTCACAGAATATTATTTTTTATGTGAAGTCTGCGAAATTTGATATAATAAATATAATTAATATAATTTAGTTAGGTATGTAATTTATATTCAAACACAATTAAAACAAAAAACGATTCACAAGTGTTTTTGCTTATCCAGGCTTAATGTGCAACAATTATATTGGTCTTGTGATTAATATTTTAAACATCAATAAATAAAAATTAAATAATTTTATTTCGATTGGTTTTATTAATATAATTAAAAACACCTGGGTGCAGCGTACCGAGATAACTGGCCATCGTACAGACAGCTCCATTATATTTGCCACCCGGCAATTTATCTCTCAGCGCTTTTTGTTGGCCATGCTTGTAAACTATGAATGGGGGAATCAATTCCAGTGCCGGCACTCGAAACCAAATGAAAACCATATAGCTACACCAATTTTCATATCACAGCAATCATTTAAGTTTCTTATTGTTCACAGATTCGATGAAAAGGAAAACATGGGCTGGACGAGGATACACAAAACCATAAAACTACAGCACATGATGAAACAGCGGGTGAAGTAAATGTTGTTAGTGACAGCGAGGTTTTAGCCATGTATCGCAAAGTAATATATACAGCGGTAGCCGCGCTGACACTACAAATAATTGGTGCAGCAAGGCTGATGTGTCCGACTGACCCTAACTGCGTTTGCGGTGGCACGCTCGCCGTTGAACTCAATTGCAACATCGATGGTGAGTGCACTTAAATGTTGACGCTTACGAATGCCTTTTAAAGCTCAGTCGCAACTTTCACAGCGTGATTTCAATTTTTCTTCACGCAAACTTCTCTACCCACTTTCGTCGTAAGCGGATTACTTCATGTTCGGTTTTAAAGTCGCGTTTAATGTCGTTTATTTCAACAGCATTTTTACTAACGTAAAATAAACTTTTCAGGTCGAACAGTAAAAATAAATTTACTGCCAAACATCTACATAAATATTAAATGTGAGAATGCATCGAGTCTCGACTACAGCAAGTTACCAAAATGTGCCAACAATATGAGTTCGTTTAAATCTGTCAGTTTTAAAGACTGTCCATTGCCAGCGTCCTCATTCAAAGATGTGATGACTAGCATGGGAGTATCGAAGACCATGGCACTGATATTTCAGAATGCGAAGAACCTATCAGGATACTTTGACAGGAAGCACTTTGCAGGATTACAAGACTTGACAAAGTTACTTTTGTCCATAAATGGGATAACACATCTTCCAGACAATTTGTTTATGGATATCAATAAGTTAACGTGGCTCAACATAAGATCGAACACTATAAACCTCTCTGAAGAGTTGTTTAAGCCATTAGAAAAGCTGGAGACTTTGGAAATTAGTCACAATCACATGACCAATATTTCTTCGAATTTATTTTCTCATTTATCTTTCTTAAGAAAACTTTCTCTGTGGCAGAGTAACGTCACTTGGTTTTCTAAAGATCTTTTCAACGGCGTCGACGTGCTCGAGGAGTTAGATCTGAGTTCTAATGGCCTTAACGAACTTCCTGCCTCAATATTTAAGCCCTTGAAGAAATTAAAGAAGCTGACGTTATTCTCCAACAAATTTTCATCGTTACCTCAAAATTTGTTCAGAAATAATGCGGAACTTGAAACAGTGGTGATACTAAATAATGACGTCAAATTAAGGGAGCTACCTAAATACCTTTTTGGGGATTTGCCAAACTTGCAGGAAATATATATTCAGAGAAGTGGTCTACAGACAGTACCGTACGATGTTTTCGCCAATTCACCGCTAATTACGAACATATCATTAGCATACAATGACCTGACAACCCTGCCGGAAGCTATTTTTAACGACCAAATAAATCTTCTCGAGCTGGACCTGAGTAACAACCACCTAACCGAGCTAAAGCCTAAATTGTTTTCATCTTTAGTGAGATTGGAGAGGCTTAAATTATGTCATAACTCTCTTGAGGAAATTTCTGGGTAAGTAAAATTTGTTGGCTCGATACCCTTTCATTCGATTATCGGGTGTGTGACGTAATTTACTTTTATTACAGGCAAACCTTTTCGTCTCTACTTAGCCTAATATACTTGGAAATGGAACACAATAAATTGAAAACGATTTCGTCGTATTTGTTCAGTAATAATAAACAGAGGATGTCAATATCTCTGGCTTACAATAGACTTGATTTTGAGGACAAAGAGTTGACGAATAACTCTTGGCTGGTGAAAAGGAGGTCGCCTTTTACCCACACTTATAATTTGAAGCTTTTGAATGTAAGTCACAATCTATTTAATGTGGCCTTTGAGGACTGGTGGGTTAATGGCCATGAAAATTTGGATATTAGTCACAATAATATACAAAAACTTTGGGTAAGTGTTTTCAGTAATCTAATACGTATATAGGGCGACTGGTAATTAGTGACCGATACTTAAACACGTGATTGTACTCATTACAACAAACAACTTTTCCAAACATACATTTTTTTTACACTCATTCATTTTAATAATCACAATAACACACCGGGCCTTTGGCCACGGTACCATAGTTATGAGACAGAACGGCGTCCAGCGCGAATTTCATACGGAACGTGGTTATTCGAAATTTGCGCGCGCGCGCCTTTGACCTATCCGCTGTTATAGCCGCTCGACGCCGTGTGTTATAGTCATTATTAAAGTGAATGAGTGTAAAAAAAATGTATGTTTGGAAAAGTTGTTTGTTATAATGAGTACAATCACGTGTTTAAGTATCGGTCACTAATTACCAGTCACCCTATATGTTTTAAGAAATATACTTAGGAGAGTTATTTAAAAATAATGTGTTTTTTTACAGACTGATGAGAAGGCTTTAAAAAAATATCGAGACATAATGAAAAAACCCATGAAAAACGTATGGATTACTAAAAATCCTCTCAAATGTGGATGCGAAAACTATCTGTTTATTGATTATTTACTAGAATATACAAAAACTAAGGTGAGTTTTATATTAAAGATAATATCATGCTCCTAAACTTTTTTTAAGAATACGTAGAACGAGACACAACTTGTGCTTTCTTAATTGTTCCAGATTGTCGACTTGAAACATATGGGGTGCCCTCTTTGGGCTAAAGAAGCCTGTTACATGCGATTCACAATTCTCATTACGCTCATGACCATTGTTATATCACTATACACAATTATTTTAATAGTCTTCATAATCTATAGGAAGCAAATTAATTCGATTGTGAAGAAAAAAATGAATGCTTTCAATTCTTCAGCTCCTAAAAAACAAAAAGCATTCAAAGTGAACCTGGACTTTTCTCTCAGAGATGAAGAGTTTGTTAATAACGAAATGTTACCAATCATGGATAAGGCGGAATGTCTGAAAAGTCTATTTCCTATAAAAAATGATAAAGATTCGAAGTACACATCCCATGGATTAAAAAAAATGGCAAATTTTAAACGTTACGTCAAAGTTGCGAAACCACAAGCCAAAATCGTACTGTTCACATCCAACTACCTAATGGTTCATTTTGGTCACGTTGACATCAAGAAAATTCACAGTGAGATGTTGACAGCAGAAAATACAATTTACGTGTTCGCTGACATCGGTCCCGAGAACTCAATATATGCGTTTCTAGAAGCACAACGGGATGTCCAAAAGACGCTCAAGTGGGACGAAGAAAATTTCTGGACGAGACTACTTGCTATGATAAGGGAGTTTGTATTAGCCGAAGAACAAAAACAAGCGAATGGCACATTCGTTGATCCACCGGAATATGTTGAACAATCTTTTGTGATTTCTAATGTCAAATCTCTGTCTCTGTCAAATCTACCGGACTGGCCCACTAACTACGATATCAACTCACTGAAAACCAGTTTCAACACACTGACCCACAGTCAAGTTTAGTTACACTCTCTATACTTAATTTAGCGAGGTAAAGACTGACTTCTCCGCTACGACAACATCTGAACTCAATCATAGTTTTCAAATCTTCATTTCTTTTATATCGTTAAGTTAAGATGAAGTAGTACTTAATACGAATACTGCTTGTATAAAATTTTTATAAAACTATTTTATCATGTAAAAATTTAGGATTATAACTTATTATTTGTAAACAGTAACTGTGAAAAGTAACAAAACCGATTCGTTGTACTTCGGTTAAACCATGTGATGCCTACTTCAAAGAAGTGTGTGTCATCGATAACAATGGCAAATGTAATCAATATGTAAGCGTTTATTTTAAGTAAGTGTAAATAAATTTAATGAAACATTAATATGAACGAAAACATTAAAGTTTCTTGGAAACTTCATGTTGTTAAGAGTTGTAAACTGCAGCTTATAATAAAACCTGTACTTTAACAACAAGCTGGTAATTTTATTTATAAATACATACATACAATAACATCACGCCTGTAATCGCTTCAGGGTTCGGCAGAGGTGTACCTTATAGTACACCCACATTTCGCCAGTTATGTTTTGAAGTTCTATGTAATAGGGGACGAGCCTATAGCCATCAACCGGGCACATATCCAGACTCCGTGGCTGCTACTGGGCAATTCCTGATAGAAAAACTCAATAACACTTTGCCCGACCAGGGAATTGTACCCAAGACCTCATGCTCAGCAGTCGCACTCGACCAACTAGGCTATTATTTTATTGATATCTTTCACAAATAAAAAAGACTTTATACCCAATGTTTTACGATTAATTACTCGGGGTAGGTTACAGTGAAGCGAAAATTCTGCGTATTCAATGTTCAGCAGGTAAATTAATTTGTTAAAACGAATGAATCAGGCAACCATCTTTTTCTTCTGGAAGCTTCTAACGTAAACATCTTTATGAAAAGAATTCAGTCACCTTACGTCGGCAACACTTTGACCTTGAGCTGCTATAGTTACGGAGTTTCAATAGAATGAGAGGCCAGCTTCTATTGTATACAGCTGCATCCGGTTAGACTGGAAGCAGAACCCTACATAGTTGGGAAAAGGCTAGGCAGACGATGATGAGTTGCATAGCTTTTCAAAATTACGTAATGTAGATACTGAACGTAATCAATGATTGCTATAAAGTATACTGCGTATGTTACTACTCCGTGTAGTTTCGTAACTGCCTTACAGTTGCAGTGCCGTTCACTTTAGCAGTTCAAAAATGTTCATCGCGTTGTTTAAATTGCTGAACAGATGAATTTTACCAATAGCAATGGATCTATAGACGTGTGAAGAACAGTCTGATAGCAATGGTCCTTTAGGGGTATAAATAAGCCGTGTCGACGGCACGTTCGTGTTCCACGCGCACCTCAAAGAGATGTCAGCAACCAAGTAGGTGTCCGCATGGGCTGATGCCCATGGCTGCGGGACTATTCGTAAGAGATACCGTGGCCATGGAACACAAAGGGCAAAGAAAGAACATGGATGGGTTTTAGTCAGTACAAGTCTGACACTCCCTTCCGTTCCGCCCAGAGTGGGGGGGTCATTTGATGATTTCCCATCCGAAAAATAAAACAAAAAGGGGTATAAATAACAAGGTGTAAATTTCATCATTCCCCATAGCAAAAGGAGAATCCTCCGACCAGACGGGTGTTGTGTCTGGTGGGAATAATGTCTTGCAAAATCCTTGCAAAGTTTGATTTAAAGTGAGTTATGAAATTGGGGAGCTAGCTGACAGATTGATGGTGATTGGAGTATGTTGTTTTATCACGTCAATCTTTCAAGTTTATCCTTCAGTTGCTTTTTCGACACTTACCATGAAGAGGTCTTGGTAAAAGATCTTGTCTGAAGAAGAACTACGAAACCATCAAACCAGCTCGATGCTGCTGGTATAAGTGGTGGTGCAGACATCTATAGATTTTAATCCTTTGTACCCTCTAGTTGAAAGTAAGCTTGATAGGTTTCCAATATATAATTAAACTTCCTAAACACGGTAATTTTATACGATATTCTATCGAACTTAGAAGCCGTATAGTGGCTGTTAACGTTAATTGAAAGGGTGGATTGCCTGGTATTGATTACCCTAACCTTCGATGTAGGCATTTTTCCTCATAAAACCTTATAGGTGCTGATCGGTATCTTCACAGTAATAAATGAAAGCCGTGTTCATTGATTTTTTTTCAATATTTTAAGTGAAGTCAGTGACTGAATTGTACTTTATCTTGATCACATTTATCGTTTGATTATTCATGTGGATTTAGGGCAACGAATATTATACAGCGTGTTTCCGAAAGGTATGATTCAGACCATCAAACTGAACAACTTTCTCCACGGAGCAACATCGTAATCGTAAACAAAATCAACTGCCCCATACATTTAGGTCGAGTAGGTTTCAAACTTTTGTATGAATAGAATATAATACATTTATTTCAGACGCAGTCCATATACTATTAGCAACAAAAAAAACCCACAGAAAAAGTGGCACCGCACAGGAGCGCCAGTTTATGCCACGCCCTGGACGTGACCACGCGCAATGTGTTGTTGCACCCAGTGCCGCCACATTGGCAGGTCCCAGCGGCCCACGAACACGCTCAGAAGGCAGTTCGAGCTGGCACGCATGAATGTATGGGTCAGCTGATTATTTTTTTGCGATTTCAATGTTTGTTCCATATAAAAAGCTGCACAGTTTGATGGGCTGTAAGACACCTTTAAATATGACCAACTTATCTGATGCATGCTGTATTATACGCATAGATGTCAGTTTCATACCGAAGAATAGTGCAATAAAATTGATCTCCTAAGCATAATTTCGCCTATATCTTATATTATTAAATTAACTGTTATTTTCTTCATGATTTAATATCTCATTGGTCTAGAGCTCGCAAGCGCTTCTGCTGAGCATGAGGTTTTAGTTTAATTCCATGGTTGGGCAAAGTGTTATTGGGCTTTTCCATCATAATTTTCCGGAATCAACATTTGTGTGGTGATAACAGGCATGTTTTGTTATGTTTGAAAAACAATGAATCATGACTCTATTCATTGATACTTTAATTCAATGACACACCATTTGAACACAATTCAATCACTGATACGATGAGCCCATAACCCAAAAAGTCAATAAGCAATATAAAAACCAACATCAATATCGCATGGGAATAAATTGCGAGTGACAGTTGGTTGAGAACCTACATCAATTTTAAACCAAACCATGGCAACGAGCAAGCGAGGGGTGCCGAGTAGAGCCGAATACAACCGAGCGGAACCGACAGCAGCCGAGAGGACCCGAACATCACCGGTGGAAATATAACGGCAGTTTTATATCGGCAATAAATTGTCGGTTATGAAAACCTATGTATGTACAATGTGCTGGTAATGGTCGTGAATAAATAAGCATGTACTTTTTATTTGGGATATGGTTTCGTGCACTTTTATGTGACGTTATATAGATCTTATGGAAAAAATATAGGTTCTAAATTCCTTCACTTTTATGAGCATAAACACACATACACACACACACGCACACACACACAAAGTAATATAAAGTAGATATTATACAGGGAGTAACATAATAAATGCAACACTCTCGTGTAGTGATACAACCATAAAACTGAACAACTTTTTTTCATTGATTTTCATAGCTTTTTTTTAGTTTTACCATAGGTACATGTTGACGAGCTGATCGTGTCAGTTCCTACAGAAACTCCAATTTTTTTTTTCGTATTACAATTACCTCAAGAACAAAAGTTGTTCAGTTTCATGGTCCGAAAGACCACACGGCAGGTCATGCGTTTATTATATTAGACATTGTATACCATGGAATAAAAAATCTAATACGTCTCTCTCTCTCGATGGGACATACCCTACTTAAAAGTAAGGCGTGTATACGAAACGAACGTCAAAACACCACACAACATACTTCTAGGAACAGATTCAAAGAACTTACAAAAACAGAAGATTTTTATATTTAACAAAACCTATCAAAGTTTAACTAGAAAAACAGTCGTGACTCCAAACCTACTAGGTACATAAAAGTCGTTAAAATCACGTAAAGCTAGAACAGATTGGTTTTCACGATCACTATCTACACTTCGACAAATTGAGCTTTCTTTTAATGGCTTTTCAGTCCACACTGCAGTGAAACTACTTTCTTTGATTCAATAAACGTTTGATACTAGGATTTCTTAAGTATTGGAGATGCTTTTGTAAACAAATATCACATAAACTCACAAATGCCGAGGCCAAGAACAGGTTAATGTAAAATATAACGGCAAGGGCATATGAACACGTTTTTACATGAGAAAAACAACCCGGTAATTTTGAAAACCGTTTAGCAATTTACGACAAACTCAGTTGACAATAATATTAACTAGAAACTAACTTCTTCCTCGTTCTGCTGAGTAGAAGCCACCTCATTTTGTGGCATGCTTCCCTGGTATATGCGAATCTCATATGACTACACGCTGTCGCCGGTTGATGGCTGTAGGCTCGCCCCCTATTACATAGGACTTAAACATAACTGACGAAACGTGGGAGTACTATTAGGTACACCTCTGCCTGATCCTTCGGGGATTACAGGCGTTATGTTATGATGTTATGTACCCGCTGTCCTTTATAAATTAATCATCCATCTGGCTGGACCTGCCTGAAAATATGGCACGTTCAAACGACGCAACCCCATTAAAATTAAACACATTTTGCAACAAAGTAGGTTTCATATAATTTATACCAGACATTCACAGACTATAAATACTCTGGTCACACTGCACACACAGTCACAAGTATCAGTAAATACCATCAACACAGCAACATACTCTCAATCACATTGCGGTAACCGAAAGCAATAATGATTCAGTTTTAACGGATCATAATTCTACAATCACATGTTTGGTGAGCGGTTACATTATCGCTGGAATCGATATGAACAGAAGTTTATATTAAAATTATTTTCCTGGAACTATTTTATCAACCATGGTATAAATGGAAACGACAGAATATATATAGCTACGTTTGATACAGAAATTGGTGGTCAGAGTAAGTATCTATTCAGTTTAGATCTAAATATTACTTCAGTAAGATTAGCATAATTTCCACGATACGGGGTCTCATCAAAAACAGAAAAAAGCAGCGTCCTTTTATAAAAGGACGCTGCTTTTTTCTGTTTACGCGACTTAAGACAAAACAAAATTTGGTAGCTATAGCTACCAAATTTTGCGTTTTCTTTTCGCAAACCATGGGGTGAATTGCTAAATATCGCTCTTTTGAATGGGGTGATCCGTAGGGATGTTCTATTGTTTACCGAAAGCCACTCTGCGGTAAAAACGAGATGATATCAAGTTCCTGAGTAGATAAGGTTGCTTACCTGTCTATTTAAGACAATGCATTGCACAGAGTATGTTCAGAGCTTGTGTAAAATACCCCACTTTCTTCAAGTTACCATCAGATATTCAGTCGCCGAAACATTGACTTGGGTTCTTGATATTTCACCTCTTTGTTCCTCTATATACAAAGCTTTGTTGTCTTCGAATTATTACTGGAAAAAGAATTTTGTTGAGAAAAGATTGGCGTGAGTTCTGAAAAGCAAATGTGAAAGAAATATCTTTAGAGAACGCGGTATATCTTGGTATACTTGGGTACTATCGTATTCTTTTTGTTTCTGAATTTACCAACATATTGAATTTAACATACAATACTTGAGGAGCTCGTGGCTTAATAATAACAGCCGCTCGGATCGATCTTTAGTTGATCTGTGGATGGGTGACCACCCATTACATACCGAGTTTCCTCCATGCCTCGAAAAGCACGTTAAGCCGTTGGTCCCGGCTGTCATTTGTAGATCTTCGACAGGGGTGTCGTATTGCCTAGCGCTAACTAGGTTGTGGAGGTCAGATAGGTAGTCGCTCCATGTAAAATACTGGTATTCAGCTGCATCCGGTTAAACTGGAATCCGACCCTAACATAGTTGGGAAAAGGCTAGGCAGATGATGATGACTTGAGTAGGTACTGTGTTGAAAACATTACTATTATCTCCTACCTGACATCAACTAAATTTAAATGAAATGAATAATACCATCTGTCGCCAGAGCATGAACTTATCACTTAAACATGGTTGTGTACTGTATAGTCTACTAGATAACTGACATTTATTGGATACTAGACTGTGTTTAGCAGCTGGCGCCAGCGAGCTGCGTGTAGATTTTTTATTCCTCTGGATAGAAAGTACCTATCCTGTCTGATCTACTTTTTTTATCAAATATATCTTCCGACTAATATTATGTATAACTGGCAATTTTAAAAGTCAGACCACTTAAAAGGCACTTTTGTACGTAAAACTTTACAAGGTTAATTGATCATCATCATCATTTCAGCGGAAAGACGTCCACTGCTGGACATAGGCCTCCCCCAAGTGTCGCAACATTGACCGGTCCCGTGCGTCTTGCATCCAGCGGACCCCCGCAACCTTCACCAGGTCATCAGGCCACCTAGTGCGAGGCCTTCCAACGCAACGTCTTCCGGTTCGCGGTCGCCACTCCAGAACTTTTCGGCCCCATCGGCTCTCCGTTCTGCGAGCAGTGTACCTTGCCCACTGCCACTTAAGTTTGGCAATTCTTCAAGGTTAATTATTAAATTAGAATCAATTGATTCAAGAAACACAAACTTTACTTTTAAATAATTCGCACGAGCGACGATAATATTCGCAAACAAAAGATTGGTAAAAATATAGGCTGACGCATTCTGCTGACTGCATCAAAATTCCCGAAGCTATCATTTTCTTTCAAGTCTGATTCCAAACGAACTCACTATAAAACCATCTCGGCAACTGAACCGCAATAAGCCGCTTATTCTTCTTCAAATCAGCATAAAAGTTTTCATATCGATATCAGAGCTTCCCTGTACAATACGGATGCATTATAGCAATGTTTCACGGGCTGGTGGCTGTATTCGCGGCACGTTGCTCGTCGGCGCGTCGTGTCCCCGGGGGGGTACCAAACGAGATTCGTCCGCGAACCCCGCAGATGTATAGACTCCCTAGCGGCTGTCTACATTTGCAACATTGATTAGTTTTGAGTGACTATTTTTGATGAGGGAATGTGGTTTTCGTTGCCTGCTGAATTTGAAATGACATAGTGAGATTAATTAATTAATTTGGCATTTGTAATGAAAAACAAAAGGAAAATTGTTTTTGAGCTCAGCCGCTGTCGGATTAAAATAGCAATTCCATAAATTATTGTGTCTTTCAAAACTAGTATACTTTTCATAAGGGGGAGCACATCAAATTAAAATATTTTTACGTTTTTTTGCAATTTGCAGGTCAATGTCAGGTTGTATGATGATTTAAATATGATTCGCGACCATAACGCGTAAGTATTTAGAGAATTATAATCATTAAAATCATCCATACAACCCTATAAGTTCATTTAATTCACTGAACTAGCGCTTCCCCCTTAAGTTTAACTCCTATATCTTCTATGTCGGTATTTGCTATGTACGTATTTTATACTTTTTTAAGTCACTATAAAATCAGTTCACTAGGGAATCAAGGTAAAGAAATAAAACTAATAGAACTTTTAAAAAGCACTTACTACTATTAGTTTCTATTTGAAACTACTTCAGCATTAAACTACAATACACATAGAAGTGCTCAACTTTCCCTATTTTTTCTCAATTTCCTAACCACTTATATTTAGAGTATTCACACGTTATTTTGATAAAAGCACAAAAAAACTATGGTAATAAGTCTGGCTGCATTGCAATGTTTCGCTTCGAGGGAGGGCAATGTTCGCGTTGCTACCCCCGCGAGGGCTGTGAAATGAGATTCGTCCCCATAACACGCAAATGTATGGTCTCCCTAGCGAGTGAGCTCTATTCCGCATTGATTAGTTAAAATTAAAGTAGAAAATAAAGTATCTAAATTAATTTTAACGGTAATTGTGTTTGTAAAGTTGGTGGTCCGTTTGAACTTTGAAACGGAAATTGATTTATGCTTTGATGTTTTTGAGCAAATATTCTACAACACAGTATACCTATATTTGAGTGAAGGTAATTAGGTCAACGTAAATGAACTATTTAAATTTCCCATACTTTATAAATATAAATAATTTACAGTGAAGACCTCAAATATACTGCATCTTCATTAATCGAAAATCTCACTGTAGCAGTAAAATTTTGATTATTGTGCATAGTAAATAATGAACTCAATCAGGAGAACTACTCGCTTGAGACTGACTGTAAAATTCTTGAAGCGCACATGGAAATCTTTCATTTATTTTTACTGCCCCAAGTTTTTTTTTTTATCAGACAGTTATTGGTGAGCTGTATTTTTTTAACATCATTCACGTGAATAAAGGAAAACATTATCGCTTTTTACATTTCCTCAGTCCATTTCCTCTTAGAACTGGAACACACATTCCATCATAAAGAAAAAACACAAAAACAAACGAATGTTACTGCCAGTGACGTCATAAGATTGAGCGGTCCACGAATTAAGTACAAAGTCTGTCACCGGTACGTCGGTGATCAGGGCTGGCCTCATGAAATATTCATGTGCACGGATGCGGTCGAATGTACCGCCGCGATATATTTACCGCTGACCACGGTCGCCCGACGCCGAAATAATAACTGGGGTACATCGGTACAATGTATACGTAAATATACAACGTATACTTAGATATACATTGTCCAGTTGCGCTGCATTTGAGGGTTTCTTTGTCGTAATTATAGTGGACAGGGGTTCTTTTGATATAAAAGGAAAATGGGGTGGGATTTTTTCCTCGTTAGTCAGTTGATTGAGGAATAATTAAGTGGTGGTATTGAGTGGGGCTGCGTTTGATCCAGTATAAAAAGGTTCGTTTGTATTGTATAGGCGGGTTTCTTTTGAAGTACGTGGGGGATAAACTAATTAATTATATCTTTACACAGATGTACTTAAAGTAAAAAGTCTTTAAAGATTTCTTAGAGAAAAGAATTAAGACTGAAACCGTGTCCAAACAAATTCATTTGTAAGGCTTGTTTTAGCTTTTTTGTGCTACAGTAGACCTTTCATAATACGTAGATATTGACCCTTAATTGGTCGCGTGGGGTGTTACACACCCCAGCTCATCCTTAAAAGTTTAGAACTTTTTAAATTCTTATAAAAACACGTGTCTATTATGATCAGATATCAAGCATAACAGTGATTTTGGATGTATTTCGTATTTGATTCACGTGACCGTTAACGTACCTTTTTAGGCGCGACCAATTAAGGATTTAAGACCGTAGGTACTTACTCTTAAAAGCAGATAGCGCAGCAATTTTGATTGTAAGCTATTTTTTTAATACTATTGTTTTGAAACTCTAAATCAAAAGTCTGGTAATACAACGAAATGAGATTAAACAAAATTCAGCAAAACTTTGAACAGATTCAGTGTACGAATAAATTGTTCACGAAACCGCCAGATTGAGTAAACTAAATTATGTTCGCCAAGGCGACTATGAACAGTCAGAGGTCTGAGTTACCCGCAAACCGGGATCTATTTATACACAAGTTAGTGGCAGATTAACAAAGAAGTTATAACTTGAATGTTCCAGCACTTCTATTGTCTAAATGGAGATTAGGCAGACCCTCGGTGGCTTTGGCTAATGCCTAGACAGACTGTTCGCCGGCTTAGAGCTGGATATTTGCGAAACAATCCCTTGCATAGGTTTTGTAATTATGATATTAGGACGGACATAAGTTGGTGTTATGGTAAACTCCTGTTTGTGGTGTGCAGAAATTGGTACAAGTTAATTAAATAACGATAGGTATCAGATTTGGTAACATACATCGTCTTATTCAACCAAGCATTATGTACATTAAACTAAGCAACTTTACGAAAAAACTATTGCTGGGAAACGACTTTTTTTTGGGGTGAAAATCAAATATTATGATAGGACTCAATGTTCCGCACTCAAAACATTGTGCTGATTGATGGATTGAATAGTATATAAAAAATAACTTTTGAAAAAGTTGGAACTCAAAGTTACACAATATCTCCGTAACTAGAAGATTCTTAGGTATGGTCAAGAACAAAAAAATGATCGCAATGACGGGGAGAACAAGTACTTTTCGGCTTCGTCAAAGGTCTTGTTACAGATTTTAGATAATGTGAAAGCTAGTATGTCATTACAGCTAGTCTTACTAAGAGGGATCCTCTTAATTTGTTACTGGGTTTTGGAGGTCAGATAGTCCGTCACTCCATGTAAGGTAGTCGTATTCATCTGTATCCAGCTAGAATGGAAGCTGACTAGAACGTGGTTGAGAAAACTACGCATGCGATGATCTGATATTGAAACATAGCACGATTTGTTAAATTCGGAAAAAGTATCAAGCGAAAACTAAAGCGAACAAAAGAGTGTTGACTTTAACCAGAGCACATAATCAAACGTGGAATTGGTCAGTTTTTAAGAGAGCCTCGTCGTTATGGAGGACATATTGTATGAGCATGTACCTAAAAGTCATTTAATTTCCTGCTGACACTTTACTACGCCCCAGATCTACAACTATAATTGTAATTTAGTCCCTATTTGTTATGGTTATGACTGGTTTCATGCCCCACTAACATGTCTCACGCTGTTATCGCTACAGGGTACAATTTACGTATTTGTACATGGTAGTACACGTGTACAATTATTGTGTACATGAAACTGAAAGTGTGTACTAACATATTCAACATATCGATAAGCCTGGAGCTATACTTTTCTGGGCAAACACGTTATTGTTTGACATTAGCTGTCAACATGGTCTATTAAAATTTTAGTTAGCGTGAATTTATAAACTTCATAGGTAATCTACAAAAGGAATGAAAAATATCTTAGCGATAAGTTTAACTCATAATATCAGGTCTCTAATCCCCGAACGGTTAGGAAGAGGTTTACGTAAACACATTTCACCAGTTATGCTTAAGGGGGAAGCGAGCCATATCTGTTACGGTCGCGAATCATTCTTTGTTTAACATATTATTACCTAAAAGCGACCGTGTACCGTGTACCCGAAAATTGCAAAAAACGTAAGAAAATTTCAATTTCGCGGGTTACCCTGGCGCTTCCACCTTAAGGCATGTAATTATAAAGGGCGAGCCTGTTGCCATCAACCGGGCATAAATTCTGACTTCGAGCAGATCTAACAAATTCATGATGGGAGACCCGACTTGGCTATTGAATGCAGGATAGGACCTTACGCACAGCAGTAGAGCACAGTTCATTCGATACATCAAAACCAGATTTTTTTCTTATCACTCCAGTTACAAAACAATGCTACCGTCATGGTTTTCCTCCAATTAACCAGACCAGAACCACAGCTCTAAAATATTATAAAGTTCTTATCTTCGATACTGTTTCAAACATTATGTAACTGGGCCATCTTGTCAACGGTCTAGACAATCTTATTGTCAGCTAGTGACCTACAAAACTAAGTGAAATGGAAGTTTGGACTGAAAGCAATGCTCCATTTATCACTGAGTCGACGATAAATCAATTAAGTTTAAATTGAGAATGGTATTTTTTATAAGTCTGCAGCGTCACAATAAATTAGCTATTGAAACTCTGCAGACTTGATGAGTATTGATATCATAACATGATTCAATTCATACTTAACTAAGTAAATAGTACCATCTAATCCAGGTTTCTAATACTAAGCCGCCGTTGTCCGTCTGTTCGTCCGTCTGTTCGTCCATCCGTCTGTCTGTCAGCGGGCTGTATCTCATCATCTGTAACAGGTAGACAGTTGTAATTTTCAAAGAATGTGAATTTCTGTTGCCGATATAAGACCAAATTAAAAATTAAAGGGGGCTCCCCTACTATGATCGTACGGGACGCTTCATGCGCGAGTCCGACTAGCAATTGGCTGTTTTTTTTTGTTTTTTTTTATCGTGTATGGATATCGATACCCATGATTTCTAAGGAGTTTTCTAGATCATTTTGTTAAATATGGGCCGCAAGTTAATTGCTTTAGCTTAGTTGAAAACATTAACACACGCATACACTACATGTAGCGGTAATGCTATCGATTAACAAGAACCCTTTTCAGTTAAAAGTAATCGGAGATGGGCAGAACTTGAAGCTAATTGAAGTAAATTGCCCCAGTCGTCGAACGACGGAAAAGGCGTGATGAATTCCGTGACGAATTGGTTTAAAAGAGCAACTGCTGAGTAAAGTAGGATTATTTGCAATTGCATTTTGTTTGTGGAGTTATCTTTCTTGAGCATTGTGTAAATAAAGAAGATGAAGAATACGACGGAATGACTTCGGGTTAATAAAAAAATATGTGTATGTCGGATCCGGTCGTTAGTATTGACATAAAATGAATCGCAAGTAAGCCGGTGGTGGCATCACGCGACCTACTTACAAGTCTACCCACACCACAGCGTGCTTCCCTGATGTTTAGCTCGAGGTGAGGGCAACATTCAATGTCTGATCGCAGCGGATTTGAAACGTCTTGGTACTGTACCCGATTTATTGTGCCCCGTGTTAATGTGTTAAGTTGCAATCTCAAGTTATTCGTTAGTTTTGCTAAATAAATCCTGATTTATCCGACGTCTACATATTTATGGGGGGACTTGAGAACCTCTTAATTTTTTCATTGGTTAAAATATAGCCAGTCGTAAACGAATAGTTAAATGGCATAGATCGATACTACTACTACTACCTACCTGCACTAGAAAGAATGAAGCTGTAAAACAGGAATTAATTCTAATAATAAGGATTTTTCAGCGTGACAAGCGTTAAATGTTATGAAAACGTTCCCTTGTATGAATTAACTTATATGTGTTGGGTTGACTTTTATCTTCTGCTTTACTAATAGAGCATTGTCACGCAAGAAGCGTGACACCCGAGTGACAGTGTGTTGACGACACGTCATGAAAAAATATGAATGCAATGACATGCAACTTGAATTTTTCCGCTAAGTCACCAACTTTTTTATTTAATGGCGTTGGTTTCCAAAACAAAACTGGAAAATTTCAAAAATGCGCTGCAATAAATATGATTAAATGACTGGTCAACATTGCGTATTTTACTTACTCTCCAAGTTCTTTCTTTTTAATACGTAGAAGGTGTAATATACCTAAATTGTATAAGAACTTTGACACATAAGTAACATGACTGATGACTTTCGAATTTACGTCCACCATATTAAAATAGGTCATTTTGATAAACTTGTGGATCACTAATTACCTACTTATTACCTAACTAGCGACCCGCCCCGGCTCGCACGAGTGTAATGTAGATAATACACATCCCTATAAACCTTCCTCTTGAAACACTCTATCTATTGCTGAAAACTGCATTAAAATCCGTTGTGTAGTTTAAAAGATCTAATCTTACAGACAGCGGGAGTGACTTTGTTTTATACTATGTAAACATAAACATAATGAGGTCTTGAACCGAAAAAGTAAACTAAGTTTTTACTCCTTTACATTTTCGCATTACTTTTTTACTACGTGAGTATAAAAGAGTTTACATAAAATTGAAAGCGCATTGTGTCAAATGCATCAAAGTAAAAAGCACGTTAATATTTATCAAAAAAGTTCTGTTTGTATTAAACTGTCAATGCTGGGAGCGTGACATGCATGACTGTTATGAACACAGGAATTACACGAATATTATGACGCTGTATTTACTACAAATTGAAACCATTATTATCACCGCTTTTGAATCGATACCAAATTATAATTTAAAATGTGATTGTATTGCCAGCACTATTATAAAATATAAAATAGTTTACAAAGAAGTGGAACTAAAAAGCGTCAATGCTCGTAGCGTGACATGATGTCCGTTCTTGGATTTCATATTAGAAACGAAGTAAAATGAGGTTCACCTAATCTCCTTTCACCTTTTGCTTCGAAAAAAAGTAAAACAAATGTAATGAAGATGCATTATTTTTAGCTGTTTTAGTATTGCTTCTAAGAAATATTGTAGTTCTTGGAAGAAAGACGAATGTTAATTGCTGCACCATAAGGTCTCACAGACGTTAAAGTTACCACGGTACACGAGTACCATTTATTGTGATCACCACAATTCTAATGGTAAGTATAATGCATAACATTAACAATGTCTGCAATTCTGTATCTGTATATAAGGTCTATCTTTTCATACACGAAATATTTTAAGAGTAACTTCTATAAGTCGTAAAGTCGCCAGAGCAACGAAAAATTTAGCTGAGTGTTTTTTTTTTACAAAATTATTATAATTCTACAATTTTTTTAGACTTTTTCCATAAAACCTATTCCTCCCATATTCTAACAATGACAGTAGGTAAATACGACGTAGTAAACTAGCGTAATGGATGCTTAAAAATAAGCCAGTATTTATTTTGTGGGTCAAGTAATTTTAAATTATTTATTTTTATAAAAAAAAATCCCTTGAAATGGCTTTGTTATAGCCGTTAGATAATTCCCTAAAAATATTTCGAGTATGAATAGTTAGACCCTATATATTCTCTTAGGAAAATAGTAATTTAAGTTAAACAAACACACAGGTTGATTAAAAGGGCGTTGAAAATTTCTCTTCAACAACTAACATGTAGTAATAAAGTGTCGGCGCTCGCAGCGTGACACGCGTGGCTGTCACGGAGAATGACGTCACACGGATATAACGGGTCAGTGAACGTTCAAAGTTTACCGATATGTTGGTTTTTTTCACACTCTGTCGTGTTTTCACTAAATTGCGAAAAAGGTAATTTTGCTTATGAACGCTTACTGAAATGGATAAATATTTTTAGTAAGCATTAATTTTATAAGTACTGTTAGCTGCGTTGTCATTTTGAATACCTAGCTAAATTATAACATAGAGAGGGAGATCCCGTGACCGTAAGTAAGGGGAGCTCGTGGCTAAATAATAACAGTAGCGCAGGTCGATCTTCAGGTTAAGCCGCGCTTGTCTAGGTTGGTCCGTGGATGGGTTACCAGACCACCCATTACGTACCAAATTTGCTCCGAGCCTCGGAAAGCACATTAAGCCGTTGGTCCCGGCTGTGATTTGTATATTTTTGACAGACAGGTAGTCAGTGACCTGAAAGTCTGACATCCAGTATTACCAAGGGGTATCGTATTACCCAGAACTAACTGGGTTGTGGAGGTCGGATAGGCTAGGCAGATGATGAGATTTAGATCCCGTGACCGCCAGAACTACGTCATTTTATAAAAGCTGAAACTTTTTCTGTGTAGTGCCTTCTATAGGTACAAACAATTGGATATTTTGAAAAGTCAGTCGTGGTGGTTTTGTCAGATATCAGATAACAAACGTATGCTAAATAGCTGCTAAGTTCAGTCATATTGTAAAGTGCGATTTTTTGACATGACTTAAGGGGATAGTATGATAATTCTCCTCCACTGCCAGACATTTTGTGTGGTGAAAAATAACCGCCAGACCCCTTTAAAGTATGAAAAGTAATGAGAACCGGTTCCCGTTACTACTGAACTAGAAACGGTTCTGCTTGACCTAAACGCAACGTACCGCCAATTCCAATTTAAAATAGGGTTTAAATAGCAATTATCACTATATTTTTTTGACCTTGTTTTCATCTCTTGTTACAATCATAAGAAAGAATCAGACAGTTCAATACTCAAAAAATTACCTACATACATACTAGGTTAACTTTCAATACGTTTTTATGAGACAAAATTAATTTAATAGCAGTATTTTATCCCTCCAAATTGTATAGTGTCTGGTCGCGACCGCAGACTAATTATAGTGATTAATGTCGCACCAACACATACTTATTCACATTATTCATGACAGTTTTTATTTACATCGCTGGGTAGTTTATCTGTTGGAGTTTTTCTACTTTTTTGGTTATTGAAAAATGTGGGCAGGTATGTTTATTTTCAAAATACTCACTTCAAAATAAATAGAAGTTTATAAACAGTCGCGACTAGCATATATTCTTAAACAAAATATTATAACTATATCATATTGTCCCACTTCTGGGACTATCTTTGTAGGGTTCCGTTTCCAAATAGCAAAAAAACGAACCCTTATAGATTCTTCCGGTCCGTACACACGGACCGGAAGAATCTATAAGGATTCGTTTTTAACGAACAAACAGTTGTCTGTTCGTCCGTATGTCACAGCCATTTTACTGTGAAACTGCTGGCACGGTGGAGAGTGGGTTCTATGAACTGCTACATAAAAGTGACGCCAATTTACGAAAAAAAAATTGGGTTAGGTTAGGTAGATTCAAGTAAGTGAGGGTTAAAAAACATTTTTTCTACGTCTATAACTGTGTGACAGCTCTTGAAAAATATTATCCAGCTTCCTAAAACATTTTTTTCTTAAGTCAATGGTTGATAAGATATTCGCTTCTAAAGCCATACATTTTTTAATATTTATTTTTTGAGATATGAGAATTTTTCGTGAAACTGCAGCAGCAACCATGTTTTTCATTAACATAGTATGACAAATAAATTTAGTTTTGCTGTTGAGAATTGACATATTATATGAATGAGCTTTAAGAATATTGTTATTATATTTTTTGGTGCTACGGAACCCTTTGTGTGCGAGTACGATTCGCACATGGCCGGTTTTTCCCCCTCTTTATGTCCAGAGCTGTCAAAGACCAATTTTTGTATCCAAAATTAAACGTTCGCCTTGATTGTATAGCCCGAATTTTAGTTTTGAAAAAAAGGAAATAATTATAAACCAATCGTCGAAGGGTTATCTAATTCGAACCTGCCCCAATTCTATCCGATACCAACGCAATTTTCTTGAATCCTAAATCAGCAAAAGGAATATGATTTCGTACGCTTCGAAAATGATTATTATTCATAATAATTTTCATTGGTTTAAAAAGTTACCAGAAGAAATTGCAAATGACTTTCAAGGCTCGTAACTTTGCAAATTGCGAATGACGAGATTCGAATTTAAGGTTCAGATTGTGCTACAAAATTGCTGGCGTAAAAGTTGTATGCCTATATAAAAAAATTTAGAGATGCTGGTTGAAAAAATGAAAAAAAATCGTGTTTTTGTTAGTTAAATTAAAAATTCTTCCCTTCAGCAGTTACAGATATTTTAACCAACTAACTAGAATATCTAATTGATTTATGAGGCTGATTCATTCGCGTGTGTGTGTGTACACACGGCAACCAATCAAGCTATAATAACCAGTTTATGTGGATCTCTCATTCTGCGGGAAGTCTATACAAAGTGAGGCCATGCTGTACTGGCCATGTAAAACTTAACAGTCACCGTGTGTGGACGCTACTGTCTCAAACAAGCTCAAATAAAAAATGACTGTTAAATGATGTCGACTTAAAACGAACGTTTTCAAGATCCAAGCTTGACTATAATTCTAAACTACAGGCCAAAACTTATTATTACTTAGCAAGAATCTTAATCGACACTAAAATTAGTTCTAACGACGAGACAGGCCGCTGAGAAGCAAATAAAAACTGAAAGGCTCAAAAACCAAGAAGAAGAAAAAAGTTTAATTACATCGCCTTTGTAAAAGACTGCAAATAAAAGGAACACGGTATTTAACAATAAAAACGTGACCTTAAATCCTTAGAACAAGTCTTAAATTAAGTTTTCCCGCCCATCATCATTATCCGTATCTTAGTAAATTTGAAACGCACCCTTTTACGAGCTATGAGACGGTACCCGCCTTGTTCTTGTCTTCTGGCTTTGTCGTAATAAAATTATAACCCTGTCTCTATAGATATACCTATATTGTACTTTAATATTGTCCATTGTAGATTTATTAAATCGAGGTTCTGAATTGCGTGTCTATTTTTATATACCTATTAATTTAGAATTTAGATGATTATTTTATTAGAATTGATCCCTAATAAACATGCAGTTATAGTAACTGTGGATGGGTAATATACTAGAGGAAGACCAAAGAAACGATGGATTTACTGTGTGAATAATGATATGGCACGAAAGGAGGTGTCTGATGAGATGACGAGTAATAGAGAAGTATGGAAGAAGAAGACATGCTGTGCCGACCCCAAATGAATTGGGACCAGGGCAAGAGAATGATGATGATATAAACAAATATTTTGTTTGCTTTGTGAGATATTTCAATTGCTTAGCTTACCACTAAAATCAATAAAATGTCAAAATAAAAAAAATCTATAAAAGTGGCTAATCTGTTCCGTAGAGTAGAACATGTAAACGTAACGGTGTGCATATAGCACACAGGTTAGCTCATATGTTGTCCTCTGAAATGCAGCACGCTATTATAAACTTTACCAGGCTTGAAATAAAGACCATAATAGTTTATAAAAGTCCGGCAGACAGATAAGCAGGACTTTTCCTGGGTGCGTAATTTCATTTGTTTGGAAAATTTTCTTTCCCTAACCTCATCTGTTTTCATTACTCGCCCGTCCACTGAGCTCATTATTACTTTCAATATTGCTGTTTTACCTAAAGACCATTATTTATCATAATAAGTACGTGCAATATCTGTTCTTTGTGCCTTGAATTTTTTTTAATGTTGTTACAGCAACTTGCTGATGAATTTGGCTTTTTATGTGAAAACAAAGTTTTTGAACAGCGTTGTTAGGTACGTGTCGTTAACAGAATTTTATGAATATTTAGCGTCTAAGATTTATCGTTACAGTGATTTAAACATTTTGCATTCATTTACAAATACATACATACCCACTGAGTAAGAGCTCGTGGCTAAAACAATAACAGCCGCTCGGATCAATATTCAGGTTAAGCCGCGCTTGCCTAGGCTGGTCTGTGGATGGGTGACCACCCATTACATGCCGAGTTTCCTCCGTGCCTCGGAAAGCACGTTAAGCCGTTGGTCCCGGCTGTTAATTGTAAATCTTTGACAGTCGTTACAAGTAATCAGTGGCCCGAAAGTCTGACAACCAGTCTTACCAAGGGGTATCGTATTACCCAGTACTAACTGGGTTATGGAGGTCAGATAGGCAGTCGCTATTCAGCTGCATCCGGTTAGACTGGAAGCCGACCCTAACATAGTTGGGAAAAGCTTAGGCAGATGATGATTACATACTACTACGTCAAGTGACCGAAAATGTAGTCAAGTTAATAATTTCCTTCGACGACCTGCAAAATGAAGTTTTTTCCTTCAATTTTTCCCTTCACAGTTTTTCAACGTTCGCTTAAGACGAGGGTTTAAAAATTAACATCTTTGTAAGCTTCGAGTATCGTCGACCCGCCTTAAAATATAGCATCCGAGCGAAGTAGAATCGCTGAGAACGGTCAATTTTTATCTATAACGTTTCACTGCAGTAAATCGACGGTGATTTTTCAGACTGAAATATTAGCGGTTTCAGTCCCCATATCTCTAGGGCCGTACAGCGAGGAGACTGTTAATAAACACAATTTTTCCACGTCCGAAAAAAACCCGGAAAATCGAAACACAACAGAAAATACAGCCTCCTTTTTTCTGGCCTGCTTTTTACGCAGTGACATGTAGTGAAGTGACCGAATAATTTGCTCATTTGTCAACGTCTTCGCTTTGCCGAGGAGAAAAATGATTCAGTGAATCTGTCGGGGCGTCACGTCGCTGAATTAATTGAAATAAATTACCTACTCCGCGTCAACAGTTTAATCTTTAGCGGATATAATCTGGATGCTTGTCAAAATTACTCACGAAAGTAATCATACCAGTATTACACGTAATATTTATTCAAAAGTAACAAGAAATGAAAGCTCGCTTTGACGGTTTTAGTTGAATAAAATACATAAATTGTACGGTGGAAATTTATTCGATCAGAAATATTAAAAGCTGACCCTGAAAAACACTGAAGAGCCCTTTAGAAACTAGTTGCGTGGAAAAAGAAAATAAATACGTTTGTAGAAACCCTAATAACGAATTCCTATAATACAGCGTTTTCTGGTCGAACAAATTAGCTTACGTTTCGACTTTTTGTAATGGCGGATTCGAGCAATGTTAGCGTGTGTTCATCGTACTGTAAGTTTGCTTTGCTGTTGCTCAAACAGTTCGGTCAGGAGCCTTTCAACCTCAATAGAATATTCAAAGGTCAGTCTGTGAAAATATGGCTCAATTGGAGCCACGATCCGCGCGGGATTTCCGCTTTAATATTCAGGCGATGAAAAATATCCCGTCATAAAAACCTGGACCATATGAGTTTTTAGAGGCCGCGTATTTGAATATTGATGTTTATGGAAAGTATGGAACGAATACCGTACCTTTGGTAAAAGGTCCTGGTATAACGGGGGGCCCGTGTCGTAAATCCAGTGTAATGGAACTATAGATTTCTTCCGCACGACACGCTGGTGTAAACTTCATAATGGACATAATTTTTCATTATGTTTGCTTTTACGTATAAATATGTCACTGTTATGAACATAACGGAGAGTTCATTATGTTAAAAAATGAGCCGCTTTTCGTTGTTAAAATTATGAAAAATTGCCAACATTAAGTCCCCACTGCTGATGCAGGCTTTGAGTGTTGTCAATGTATGTAACAATATGTGAAGGGGGATTATTGTTAAAGATCTCATTTTGTTGGGTAAAAATGCTCTAGTTTACTAATATAACCTACCTATTGAAAGCATGTGTGATGTGATCTATCAACAAACTTTAATACTTGCCAAAATTATCCGGCACCATCATCATCTGCCTAGCCTTTTCCCAACTATGTTTGGGGTTGGCTTCCAGTCTAACCGAATGCAGCTGAATACCAGTATTTTACTTGGAGTGACTGCCTATCTGACCTACTGTCACAGTTATTACCGGGTAAAACGTTACCTCTTGGTAAGACTGGTTGTAAAGACTTTAGAGCTACTGACTACCTGTATCGACTGTCAAAGATCTACAAATGATAGCCGGGACCAACGGTTAAACGTGAAACTCGGTATGTATTGGGTGACACATCCTCAGACCAACCTAAGCAAGCGCTTCTTAACCTGAAAAGTGATCTGAGCGGCTTTTATTATTTAGCCACGAGCTCCTCGTTGTCCTGCAACAATTATTAAATTTTTTTTATTCTCCTGCACCAATTATTACAAAAAAAACTACTCTAGCGCAAACGGACCGATCTCCTCAACCACACTACCAAACAAAGTGTTCACCACACTTTACAGAAAATCTTCCACATATTAAACTTCCAAAGCTCCACTTCATAAGTTTTTTTTTTTAAACTTCAAGAGAGTCCGCACGCATGCATTACCGACAATAAAACAAGGTCCACTTAGCGATAGGCCCGCTCCAGAGAAAAAAAGGCATTAAGACATAATTTATCACAGTTTCCACGCCATTAAACATGGAGACTGCAAAAACCGCGTACTATACGTGATAAGCTCCATGAGAACTGGATTGTCTGCGGACGAGGAAAAAAGCTAGAAAACACGATGATAATCTTTGAATAGTATGAGGAGAGCTTCGAGTTTTATCTCTGTTGACTTTGAGAATAGAAATAAATAAAAGAAAGATCATAAAAAAATATATATATAAGGTTAGTAACTAACTATTCATACACGAAATATTTTCAGGTAGGCTAACTATTCATACACGAAATATTTTCAGGGAATCATCTAACGGCTATAACAAAGCCATTTCAAGGGTTTTTTTTTTATCTGAGTATATTTTTTATAAAAACAAATAATTTAAAATTACTTGACCCACAAAATAAATACTGGTTCCTTATTTTTAAGCATCCATTACGCTAGTTTACTACATCGTATTTACCTACTGTCATTGTTAGAATATGGGAGTAAAGGTTTTATGCAAAAAGTCTCGAAAAATTTAAGAATTATAATAATTTCGTAAAAAAAAAATATATATTTTTTTTTCGTTGCTTTGGCGACTTTACGACTTATAGAAGTTCCTCTTAAAATATTTCGTGTATGAAAAGATAGACCTTATATATATATACGGGGGGAAGGGACACCGACGCCGAGCCACCCAGATATAAATTTTAATCGGTTATTAAAAAAAAACAGCTTTTTCTTAAAAAAGTGCAATATCTACACGGTAAAAATGTATGGAACAGCAATTTTTTTTTTTAATAACTTTTGAAGAATTTCTATGTAGGGGGGCTTAGAATGATGTACTGAATATGTCGTAACCGTTTTCGCGTCGCTGTCCTTTCCACCCTTTATATATAATATGTACATAACATAGCCGGTGCGATGTAAATGTACGAAGCTGGCATAATCTCTGCGCGATTAAAGCCATTTTTAAAATAAAGATATAAAAAATTGCTGATGTATTTTCGGTCTATAGTTTGGTATAATTGGAGGTGAGTAAGCACGACGGCCAATCAAGCTTTACATAACCAGTTTATGCGGATCTCTCATTGTATAGGAAATCGAAATAAATGGAGGCCAAGTTATACTGGAAATGTACAGCTTCATGTGCCGCCGTGTGTACAACTTAGACTACAGGACCACTTATTCAAGCAGTACATTTATTCTATTCTTTTTCTTCGATAATATTTTAAATTCTGCAAGCCCAAATCCGTTGCCACTTTTATTACTTTTTCCATTTAAAAATGGACAGAAATATACTTACAATAATTTATTCTCAATATACTCGAGTACTTACTTTCGTAATGAAGTAGGTACTATCAGAAGCCTTCAAGACCATCATAGCAAATAACTCAAAATATTTGAGCTGCGAATAAAAATTCAAAGAGGTTTTAATTTCAAAAGCAAACAAATCCTTTTTCATGCTCTTACAGTTATGAAAAGAAAACAGAGCTAAAATTCTTTTATTGTAAATTAGTGATGCAGAATTAAATACAGCCTTTAGTTTTTTTTAAATATTTATTTTCGTAATTCATTTAAACCTACCCTGATGAAACAAAAACAACTAGGATTTGTAAAAAATATAAACCGCCTTTATCAAATGAAATACATTTCGTAAATGACTGCCTCGTTGGTTTAGTGGTCGCAAGTGCGACTGCTAAGCATGACGTCCGGGGTTCGATTCCCGGGTTGGGCGAAGTGTTATTGGGTTTCCCATCAGGAATTTCTCAAAAGAAGTCACGGAAGCTGAACATGTGCCTAGTTGATGGCTATAGGCTCACCCCCTATTACAACCCCCTATTACATGGGACTTTAACTGATGAAATGTGGGTGTACTATTAGGTATGCCTCTGCGTAACCCTTAGGGAATTACATGCGTGTTCTTATGTATGTTATTTGATAAATGAGACGGTATCACAAAAAAAAACTTCGAACCACAGGTAGGTTCACTATATAAACGACGATTTTATCAAAAATATTGAAATGATGGCATAAAAAAAGATCCTTTCAAAGGTTTGTTTAGATAAATTGAAAGAAATAAAGAAAGGCTTAGGTCGAATGTACCAAATGGTGGTGTCATTCAGACGAAAGTAAAATTTGAATAATTTATTGAATTTTTCTTTGGTTTTCTTTTTTAAATTGCGGTTCTTTATCTCTAGAATGTTTGTTTTTAGTTTTACAGCTGTCTCATCTGTGATAAGCATCAAAGTTACGCAGACCTCATTATTTGCATAGAATCGTTTGGTATTCAACTTGTTTCTAAGTGACATAGATACCTATCTTCTTTACATAGAAACCGGTGAAGCTGCGTAATTACATACATTTTCTTTTTAGACAACTTCTGCTGTTTATAGTAGATTAAAAATAATATTGAGCAGCTGTACTTTCCATAATAATAAATAATAATAAAAATCGATTTATTTCAGGTTCTCTCATGTTAAAATCACTAGTTAAGTTACGACACAAATAAATTCAAATCACAATATAAAAACAAATACAAAGTCATCAAATCAGAAATACAGTGTCAAGAAAATCAAATCAGTGTCAATGTCAAATGAAAAATGATCAATTAATCGGAAATTAATAATATAAAAAACAAATAAAAATAAAAGTTTAGGGCAAATTTTGGATAAAATATAATAACAAATTAATAAAACAGCAAATATCAAATTGTTTGTTAACATGGCCTACCTATATGCCTACTACAACACTTCCGAATATAAGGACAGTCTATGATCTGTCTTACAATGTCTACAACTAAGAACAATGAACCGCGGCATACTATTGCAACTATGGCGAGACGATGTCATCGCACTGGCAGGTATAGAATGGACCAGAACGGCCCAAGATAGGTATAGATGGAAACAGATAGAGGAGGCCTTCATCCAGAGATGGATGACCTCTTTATATTCTATTTTATTTTATTTTATTTATGAAAAACTGCATTCCAGCCCAGTTCTACTCTAAAATACTTTGTTAAGTTCCAAAAATGGGGCTTAACAGTATAAATGCGCTGTGTGACATTTTTATCCTAGCATTAATTTCATACGTAGCTTCAAGCTGTGGTGTTTTATTTCTAGTGTTTGCAAAATTTGGAGCACTGCCCATCACACGAGGGAAATGAAACGATATTATACTCGTATATTTGGATAAACATATTTTCTGCACATTTACAATGGTTAAAAAATAATGCAAATTAATTTGGCGTGTCATCTAACCTCATTCATAAAGTGGGTCAACGACCTAATCATCATTGGTGGTGAACTTTACATAATGGACATGTAGACATAGAGTCCGCTCTTCACGTATACCCATTGTTTCGTCTAAAGGCTAATGGGCGCGGAGCCGACCGTGTTATCCAAGTGTCAAGATGATGAATGTCACGTAATTTATGAGGTTCCGTTGAAAAACCGGCTTATTTTGATACCTGGCTCCCCGAGTCCGTTGCATGACAACATATAATGCCGGTTTTCACGGTAATCCATGTTTTCATATTACGGTTTTGATTTTTTTTCCGTGACACGAAGTGGCTATTAACATTGTTGATGGGTTTGTACGCAATCGTTTTGAATTATAAAAAGTACTGACAATGATATAGTGCCGTGGTAAATGTTATTTAATGCTTTTAGTGAGCTATCTAGTGTAATAAAATATATATTTTTGTAAAAAAAAGGTTTGTGCGTAAATAATTCTCTTCGTATTTCATTTTGTTTGTTCCGCAATAAGCTGAAGTGTTCAGAAAAAGATATTTCACAAGTGGAACAAAATAACGATTAGCGAGGAAGAACTTTTAATTACATTGGAACAAGTTATAGCACAGAAAATATACGAGTTTAAGTTGTATTACCTACTGTAACAATACCTTATGAAGAAACTATTACAAGGATCTTACGGATGTAAGTAACATTGGAATTTGATGGCACTGTAAGTTCAGTGTATAATATTACACAATTTAATTACAAAAAATGTTTAAATCGTTATGCGTGCAAGGACAAAATTTGTCAGTGTGTTTGAGTGAGATAAATCTGTATTATTGTTTTCATTAGGTTGTTAGTCACCTGACAAAGGACTTTGTTAAAAAACCTGTCCCTGTTTACTGAAGAACATCATCATCATCATCTGCCTAGCCTTTTCCCAACTATGTTGGGGTAGGCTTCCAGTCTAACCGGATGCAGCTGAATACCAGTATTTTATATGGAGCGACTGCCTATCTGACCTCCACAACCCAGTTAATACTGGGTAATATGATACCCCTTGGAAAGACTGGTTGTCAGACTTTTCGGGCCACTGACTACCTAACGACTGCCTCAGATCTACAAATGACACCCGGGACCAACGGCTTAACGTGCTTTCCGAGGCACGGAGGAAACTCGGTAAGTAATGGGTGGTCACCCATCCACAGACCAACCTAGGCAAGCACGGCTTAACCTAAAGATCGACCCGAGCGGCTGTTATTATTTAGCCACGAACTCCTACTTACTGTAACGGTCCCGCATGACGAGAACCTCGTGAAAGCCGAGAAAGATAAACAAATCAAGTATCTTGACTTGACTCGCGAGGTTGTCGACATGTGGGATGTGGACTCAGCGATCATTGTGCCGATAGTCGTATCAGCTCATGGCCTAATTGCCAAGAGCCTCGATCAATACCTGAGGAGGCTCTCGTTAGGCAGCTGAATCAAGAGCATGATTCAGAAAGCGGTTCCCCTGGATACGGCCAGTATTGTTAAGAGGTTCCTCTCTCTGGAGCCCTGACCACGCCGGTAGCTTGGACCCTGTTGCCGATACCAGCTGGCTACAATTTTTTTATATTAAAAAAAAAATAATATTAAGAAATGTAATTAATTTATAAAAAGATCAATAAAAGAAATAATAACGCAATAACATTCGAACAGGAGTGATTATTGTTTCCGCGGGCAATGATTATCCATCAATTGTCGATGTCTCACTTGTGTGAAGTGTTCGAACTGTCCTTTTCTTTTTTTTTCTTTTTTTCCGGATGGGAAATCATCAAATGACCCCCCCCCACTCTGGGCGGAGCGGAAGGGAGTGTCAGACTTGTACTGACTAAAACCCATCCATGTTCCTTCTTTGCCCTTTGTGTTCCAGGGCCACGGTATCTCTTTCGAACAGTCCCGCAGCCCTGGCAGGCATCGGCCCTTGCGGACCCCTACTTATTTGCTGACATCTCTTTGAGGCGCACGTGGCACGTGGTCCCAACACCTGCACTTTAGATGACCTAAAAGACGCCACTGACACCGTCACTAACGTGGCCACATATTGGGCCCAAGTAATTTAAACAAGTCGTACCATCGACATGAAAGAAAAAGAATTATTTATTATTATTTATTTATTTATGTACACACAAAATACTCAACAAGACATAACATTAAGATAGAAGAGCACAAAGGTACTGCTTATTTCATGCGAAATCTCTTCCAGCAGACCTGCGAGAGGAAAGTAGGATTAGAAATGTAGACACAGTGTGTAGAAAAGACAAAACAGGAAAATTGAAATTGGAACTTAAAACAAAGTTATACCTAATCAATTATGTGCCAGGACCTGAGAGGTTCAAATAACCATAAAACAATATAGCACCTACTATCTATCAAAATTTCACAGCATCCTAAGAATATTTGTTGGAATTTTCCCAAACTCTCGCTAAAGGGCCGTCAACATAAAACTTTTCAGAACTAATAAAAATATTCTTAAAAATGTTCTAGAAAGAATATTAAAACGTAATCTACGGAGTATAAAAGTGGACAGCGGCCAACCGCTGTAAAAGTAGATTGTGTTAGAGGGTCCTAAAGAAAAAAGTGTAATGTAATATGGATCAATAACCCATTACCGCTAAACTTGGTGTGTGTTGAATATATTATACGAGTATTGTACCTACGATGTCAGTATACTTTAGATATCTATACTTAATATAAGCTAAAGAGTCTGTTAAGGCCCTAATCTCAGGAACTACTGGTTCAAAATGAAAAATTATTTTTTATTGGATAGTAGTTAGTTAGTAGTAGTCCATTTATCGAGGAAGGGGGAGGATATAAATAAATAATTAAAAATAAATTAAACGACGAAAACTATACATGAATACCGTTACAAACCGTACCGTTGTCGTTAAGCAGTGACAGCCTAGTGGTGTGTCCGTCGGACTGCCAAGTCATAGGTCTTGAGTTCGAACCCAAGGCAGGCACCTCTGATTTTTCGGATTCATGTGCGTATTGTATAATCATCACTTGCTTCGGTGTGGGAAAACATCGTGAGGAAACCAGCATGCCTGAGAGATATTTCTTGACGGCATGTTAAGCCAAGTCAGAGGCCCATGGGCGGCATAAAAACTCTGACACCAGGTTAGGAACTACCCACACGATAAAGAAGAAGAAGACCGTTATAAAATAACAAAATGTTGCCATCACAACAGATAGGAAATCTCCACTCTCTCTCTGCCCTTTCTAGAAATCGTATAAACCTAACATTAAAACATGCTCAACACACAGTATTCTGATACAGTTATCCGCAAAAGCGAAATATGGAAGTATCTTTGTCACAAAGCCTTTTCGCTTTTCGATCAGTATCGACATGACGCAATTTATCTTTGTGACTGTACTTTATCGACAATAAGTATGTGCCTATACGAGATTGTATTAGGTTTTTTATTATTCCGTCAGAATGGAAATCCTGTCTTGTGAATCCTTTCGCCAATCAGAGAAAGATATTTTTTTCGAATTTCGAATCGGAATTGTTTAAGTTTAAATTAAACTATGTTTTAAATTAAAGTGATTAAGGTTTTTTTTAAGTCTTGCAGTACCGAGCACATAAGTTCATCCTTTACAAAAGCCACAAGAGTTGTAAAAGATGAACTTGTTTTCAATCATCATCTGCCTAGCCTTTTCCCAACTATGTTGGGGTCGGCTTCCAGTCTAACCGGATGCAGCTGAATACCAGTATTTTACATGGAGCGACTGCCTATCTGACATCTAGAACCCAGTTAGTACTGGGTAATACGATACCCCTTGGTAAGACTGGTTGTCAGACTTTTTGGGCCAGTGACTACCTGTAACGACTGTCAAAGAGAAAAGTCTACAGATGACAGCCGAAACCAACAGCTTAACGTGCTTTCCGAGACAGGTAATGGGTGGTCACCCATCCATAGACAAACCTAGGTAACGGCTTAACCTGACCCGAGCGGCTGTTATTATTTAGCCACGAGTTTTTAATATCAAACTAAATTCATATTTTCAAAGTATTAAAGCTGAGAATCAACACGTACTAACGTATGTTGTTTTTAGTATTTCTTTAGTCTCGAGAAGAGGTTTTTTTCCCAGCAGTAGAAAAATAATAAATACATTAATTTAATGTACTAATATTTATTTAAGTTTTGCAGCAAAGGCACAATCTTGTTCTACGTAATGCCGGGTATACATTGGTGAAATGTAACATGTAATGTAACACATGCTGAAACAAATTCGCCTGGTGTTGGTTTACATTTCATGTTGCATTGCAAGTCTGGACGGCTCATTCATGTTACATTTCACGTTACGTTACACCAATGAGTAACCGGCTTTACAATTAAACTATTAAAGTAAGACTGAGAATAAACACTTTTTGAACGTCAACTGTTATAATAGAAAGCTCCCAGATCTACCACAATTCAGTGCCTACTAATATTTAATGTCGTTTGGGATGATAAAATTGCTTGTCTGTTATCATTATGTTGATATTTCTATAAATTTAACATTTGTAATAAATAAATGAAATAATAAAATTTCTAATAATTTACTAGTCTGTCTTTGTGACGTGAGAACAGCGGTGGCCCAGTGGTGGCGGTCCCGACTTAAGCAGTAAGTCGTGGGTTCCAACCCAGGCAGGCGCATTACTTTGTGTAATTTATTTCATCACTACTGCTCTCAAAAACGGTGAAGGAAAACATCGTGAGGAAACCGGCATGTCCTAGAACCTAAAAATCAAAGACATGTGACATCTACCAACCCGCACTGGGCCCGCATGTTGGATTATAGCCCATTCCCTCTCATAGAGAGGAGGCCTGTGTCCCAGCTGTGGGAACATTATAGGCTAGGCTTATTATTGTAGGCATTATAGGCATACTGCTGCTATGCTATGCTGTCTTTGTGGTCAGTGTTGAGGTCCTCTAAGCCCATATTAAGCATAGTGTTTTTAGTTTTCAATTGGGAGTTTTAAGTAGTAGCCAGTAGTTTGGATTTGTGCCCTGTATTGGCAATAGCTGTGTTGGCTTCGTGTACAATAGTTTATATATTCTTGTTTTTATAAAATATGTATGATATAAGGTATATATGTTATGGGTATATATATATATACCCATAACTTATCTTACTTATCTTTTCATACTTTTCATACACGAAATAGTTTAAGAGTAACTTCTATAAGTCGTAAAGTCGCCATAGCAACGAAAAAAAAAAAATATCTGAGTGTTTTCATTTTTACAAAATTATTATAATTCTAAAATTTGTTGAGACTTTTTGCAGTAAAACCTTTACTCCCATATTCTAACAATGACAGTAGGTAAATACGACGTAGTAAACTACCGTTATGGATGCTTAAAAATAAGGAGCCAGTATTTATTTTGTGGGTCAAGTAATTTTAAATTATTTATTTTTTATAAAAATATATACTCAGATAAAAAAAAAATCCCTTGAAATGGCTTTGTTATAGCCGTTAGATGATTCCCTAAAAATATTTCGTGAAGGAATAGTTAGACCCTATATATTATTATTAATAGCCTCGGTCACTATGACAAGTGACTTAAACATAAATGGTGAAATGTGGCTGTTCCATGGTACCTACACCTCTGTTTAACCCTTCGGAGAAATACAGGCGCGATTTTATGTTATTGACTAGATTAAGTATCAAAGTCAACAATCAGAAACCGCCTGTCTATATTTCCTCAACAACAGAATTCAACGTATCATAAACTGATATAAAAGTCCATTATACCTATCATACCCGTTAGCTAATTTTCTTTAACAGAGTTATGATAGAGTCTGATAACATCACTCAACATCACAACACCGAGATTTTGACATAAAGATTATTATTTAGAACAACAGAATTTCTAATAAGCATTGTTTGTTTTGTACAAAAGTTAAATGGAAAATTAGAAGCAACTCGATATTTTGTTGTTTTTGATTGACTTTGTTATCCGCATTTTTGATTGAACAGACAGTTCGATATTGTTTTAGATCGAAATTAGATGTTATAGCAAAGATTTTGTAAAGTTATTTAATTACCAATTTTGTGTTTGTAATGAGATTTGTTTAAAATTTTAACACACAATTAAATTTTAATAAATGAGAAAACATTAACTGAGGTACATTATATACATTATCTGAAATATTAATACTAGGCTATTATACAGGGTGTAAACAGACCCTTCACATACCCGTCAACCGACAATTCTGTACATTAAACTAAGTAACTTTACGCAAAAATTATCGCTGGGAATCGACTTTTTTTTTGGGGTTAAAAATCACTTTTAAGGTAGGACTCGATGGAAGGCACACAAAGCATTGTGCTGATGGATGGATTGAATAGTACGGGGTCGTTAAGGTGTGTAAAGTAAAAATTAAAAACATGCATTTAAAAAAAAACTTGTGAAAAAGTCGGAACTTTGACCCCAGTATCTCCGTAACTAGATGGTTCCCAGGTATGGTCTAGAACAAAAAAAATGTCGCAAAGACGGAGAGAACAAGTGCCTTTCGGTTATGTTAAGGGTCTATTTACACCCTTTATAAACAGATAATAATATCGCGTCATCATCTACCTAGCCTTTGCTCAACTATGTTGGGATCGGCTTCCAGTCTAACCAGATGCAGCTCAATACCAGCATTTTACATGAAGCGACTGCCTATCTGACCTCCACAACCCAGTAAGTACTGAATAATACGATACCCTTTGGTAAGACTGGTTGTCATGATAATAATATCATGTGTAGAAGAATAAATGAAAGGAATAATAATATCACTTGTAAAATAAATTGTTCGAGAAAAAGAAGTGAAGCGCGGACGAAGTTGTGAGAAAAGGCAATATATTTAATGTACATATTGACAAAAGACACACATAGATAGTTTGTTTAAGTACATTGCGAGGTCATGTTATACCTTCTTGGAAAAAGGAGCTTGTGGCGAAATAATAACAGCCGCTCGGGTCGATCTTTAGGTTAAGCCGTGCTTACCTAGGTTGGTCTGTGGATGGTTGACCACCCATTACGTACCGAGTTTCCTCCGTGCCTCGGATAGCACGTTAAACCGTTGGTCCCGGCTGTCATTTGTAGATCTTTGACAGTCGTTACAGGTAGTGGCCCAAAAAGTCTGACAACCAGTCTTACCAAGGGGTATCGTATTACCCAGTACTAACTGGGTTGTGGAGGTCAGATAGGCAGTCGCTCCATGTAAAATGCTGGTATTCAGCTGCATCCGGTTACACTGGAAGCCGACCCAACATAGTTGGGAAAAGGCTAGGCAGATGATGATGATGTTATACCTTCTTGGAAAAAATATGGAGTAAGAACCTCATACATTGTATTGGTGAACAGTGAGGCCTTTAACCTTAGTTAGGTTAAAGTCGCCAATGGTAATGTGCAATGGTAGTGTATTTGTACAATCAGGTCATTCAAAGGTTGCCCACCTAATTTATTTAGCGTCGGCGCAGCATGTCTTCTTCTTCCATACTTCTCTATTGGTTGTCATCTCATCAGACACCTTCTTTCAACCGTCCTCCTTCACGGTTAAACTAACATAACAAGGAAGTTTCTACTACATACGTATTTCCAAGGATAAACTCAGAAACTACACTCCAGCATAAATTAACACAAACAAACCCCAAGATTATAGTGTTCAAATAACCAGACAAGCATTAATCCTATCCGAAGCTGAAAGGCTTGCTATGCATATTCAGGCAGCCAATAACCCCTCCTAGATAAATAGGATGGAGCATGCGTTGCCCATCCCTCAAGCGTTATGATGAAGTGATCGCACAGTACGGACTACTCATACAATATTCATGGGCCGAGAATGCGGCAATTTGGCCGACATGTCCCATATCCTACAAACAGCACATATGTATCTTAAGTTCGAAGACCAACACGTTAGTGATCTGGTGTGTGCAGAAGTGTTGAGCTTACTCTGACGTTATGGAAATCCTTTGGAGTGCCCGGATGATGGGTTATTGTGTAGCCCTTGACTGGAGAAGGTTTAAGGACGGTGAAAAGGAATAGGGTTTCACAGATGGTATCTACAATCGTACGGTTTTGGCTCAATATTTTGCTGATTTCATACGGTAGTGTTTAATTACCTTAGTTTATACTTATATTACCCAATTTTTTTGAGGTCGGCGCAGCATGTGTCTTCTTCTTCCATACTTCTCTATTACTCGTCATCTCATCAGACACCAGGAGGTGTGTGATGAGATGATTCTTGCCATATCTTCACACAGTCCATCAATCGTTTTGTTAGTCTTCCTCTATTCTTATGCCCATCCACATTCATACTCAAAACTTTCCTAACGACATTTTCCTCATTCCTCCGCATCACATCACACTGTGATCTGTGTTTCTGTAATGCTTATTATTTCAGAAAGAAGCCTTTGTCATGCATGATATTGTTTAAACTCGTTCTTCGTTATCGTACTTGCCAGTTTAATTGTCAGAGACGTCTGGCGCTTGTTAAGCTACAGATTTGAGGCGATACGGTATTGATAGATAGCACAACTCATTGAAGGAGAACTATGCATCCATACGTCTAAGTTCAGGTTTGAAAAGGACAACAAAATAAGAAAGTAACACTATTCAACTACATGTTATCATGCAAATCTAACTCTTAGTCCTTATGACCTAAGGGTTAGGTTTGCACATTTGAGATCCAGGTTAGCGATCTCAAATGTCAAAGGTAGGTTATATTTCACTTAAGTTCTAAGAATTCCTGAGACGTTTGCACTAGCCAGTTCAATGATACGAGCTTTAAAGTTCTTTATTTTGGTTCTCTCTGAAAATAAAACTGAATATCATGGCACTAGATCAAAGGTGCCGCGAGTAATAAAGTCCATTGTGACAGGTAGGGCTATTATCGTCCAGCACTCGAGCATTTTATAGTTTTAATAGTAAGGTAAAACCACCTTTGGTTAGGTTAGGTATGTCACAAACGTTCGTGCATTGCTCTAAGCCTGATTACGTGATGTCCTAATACCACGTGATTTGGCATGTTTTCTCCTCTTAATTTGGTGTCAACTGGATAATATAGATCTAAATTTTTTGTTCAAAGCAGCATCAATAACTAATGTACAATGTATCAGTATCGTACTGACAATGTTGGTTATTGAAGCAAAGGTCTTAATTTCAATTACATCTTGATCACGTTGACATACAGGGATCTCAGACTCTATCATAGACTCTATCAGTTATCCATAATTGCTTATGTCAGATATCATTTCGCATATTGAATAGCATACTAGTACAGATTATAGGGGATTCATGTCCCAACATAATAGAGGAATAGGGAATTCGTATAATAGGGAACAGATTGCTTGTCACGTCAACCATGAATCGGATACGTCGTTGAATGTCAAGCACGCAATTAAATGTCTCAGCCCGTACCGCAGAGGACAGCATGATGGTATTTTGATTTATCTTTTATAGTACTCAGCGTCGTTTCGTCCCATGGACCCTTTCATCCGATAAGAGCACTCGACAACCGACCGTACTTCAACAGAAAATCAATATCACTTCGAAGAACTTACGTCATACATATTCTTCGTATAACAGATTGGTAAAAGTTTGTGTAGTGAGCTAAGTTCAACAAAGTAAATATCAAATAAAAACCTAACAGAAAATAAAATCCAAGCCCGAAATATATAGGCTCGTCAGACACCCGGAAAAATTCCTCCAACTTGGCTAATAAAGATTTATCGTTCCGATAAAAATTTTCATAGCAGTGAGTTGGCCGTAAATAATTCGTGGCATACCTGCGAATGCTGATTTGACATGGGTCAGGGCCCCGAACTCGAGCCGCATAATATTTCATTCCTTCCGACTCAAATCACGAGACCAACCGCGGTGCAAATTGAAATTTCGCTCGGACATCGCACTCTTTATTGGTTTGTGTCTTATCAACGCATCAGATAATAATATCTGTCGGGTTTGTTTATAACTAACATATTTTGTGTTCGCGAGCGTGAAATAAATAAGTAAGGTATGTTGTGATTTCAAAAGGAAAATAATTTTACAAAAATAAAGCAAGACAATGGGAAATTGTAAAGACTCTAGGGCATTTCAGAATATTAAAGATCAAAAGAAAAACTACGGTTAGTATAAAAGGATTATTGACGAATTAATCAACGTTGAAGTTGATCGTTATTCAAGCTTCATTAGTTCAAGCCCAGCTTGAAAGAATATAAAATGTCTCGGACATTTAAATTTTGTTTAAAATGCAAAGTAAGTTTCTTGCGCCTTTAATTAGTGTTCCTTTTCTGAAATAAGTGTTAATTAGTTTTCACAAGTCATGTTAAAGGAGAGGAAAGTAAGTTAAAGTAAAAGAGATAAGCGTGTTTTATGGATAATTAAAACTAATAAATTCCATCTGCTTTTTTTTCAGGAGCCAAGCAATTGGGAGACCTCCACAGGATAATGTATCTTAACGCAACCAATTTAAGTTCTAAATTGTTTTGTGAATCAATTGATTCGAAACGGACAAAAACAAAGCACTCACATTTGGCTGTTTGTCCCACACTCATTAATTTGACCGCGCGGCTAACCCCAGAATGTCCTGAGCTATTAACTACCGAAACTGGGTATGCAATAAATTGAGACTTTTCATATATAAATCAGGGCCGAGGCGTGTCGCAGAAGGTCTGCAGATAAACCGGATAGTATAAGAGTGAGGGACATTACTCGGAGCAGCTGCGGCGGACCGGCGTCGCGAACTCACTCACATTACAACCAGTTTTATGTGAGGACCGGGCGAATCTTGCTTTAATACTGTACGTTTCTGGAGAAACTTGCACAAATTGAAACGCGGAGGCCTCGGATAATTGGAATATTTCGTAAGTTGCACAGTACGACGGAAACTTCATAATTGTAGCCGGAGATATCTTAATTAAACTGTAAGGCTTTTAATTGATTTGGTATTTCGGTATTCAAAATCAAATAAAACATTATAACACCATAGATGATTTAAGGGAATTAAGCGTCAGTAAATTATTCGGTATGACCAATACCAATTTAACAAAAAACAGACCGCAAAATTCTACAGCAATTTGTTCACAAAAGCTAATTAATTGACGCCACTACATTCTACCGCACTGAAAAATGTGTCAAAACACAAGCTTCATCGATACTGAATCATTTCCACAAAAAATGAAATGGAGAATATTTCATTTTAGAGAATGGAATATTCCAAAATTAATTATTTGCCCCAGACTCAAATGAAAATATTCTTCTGTGAAAAGAAAAAAAACACAAATGAAAATTAACTTAAAGTGCTTGAAGCTCTCCACATTCCCGGCCATGTTTCCTTGGCTCTTAAATCCGGATATCCGGCTTCATCTCAGACTCTTTATTTGTCTTAAGGATGAATTTCGCCATAACGGATGAAGAGGTTTTATTTTTAGTCAAGAAAAAAGTTAAACAACAGGGAGAATAATGTGATGTATGGGTATGGATTAAAGACTATAAATTCATGCGGATGAAGTGTTATGAGAAAAGTATTTGGAACTTTTCATGTTTCGTGTTTCGAAATTTAAAAGCAGCGTCATCAAAAATCGTTCGTCTGTTTTTTGTTTTAAAGAATGCAATTTTTTTTAATAACAAAGCGGATACCGCCTCTTTGCTAAGCACGTTAAAAATAATCGCGCATCTTAAAAACAAAAACATGAAAACTTGTGATAAATCAAATTGACACGACAGGTTTCGATAAAATGTTTATTTTTTTTTATTAATATTCACGGCTACTACGAATGTAACCAAATCGCAAAATTAAGTTGTAAAAAAAAGCTTTTAAAAATATACTTGTCACAGGTATTTTATTTTATTTGTACATTTTCCATAGAATAATCCAGAATCCCAAACGCGATACCAAAGTCAGAATACGATTCATCTGCTTCATAATTGTAGATACTAGATTTATATAAAAAAAAAACAAAGCAGAGGAAAAAAATGGTACATCAATAAACAAAAGTAAAATCCTACGAAATGGAAATCTTGTAAATTATAAATCTACCCTGAATGGAATTGAAATCTACATAATGGTTTGCGCAGAGAAAAAATGTGAGTACTGAACAGGACGACAATAATACAAAACATTCGGGAACAAAGCGTGGCTTTGGATGAAGTACTGAAACAGTGGTTGTATGACTATGTATCACACTTTTTATACATAGACTACTATTTACGTAAGTATTTTTGTGCGTGAATGTAATATTAATATTATTATTTTCGTCCTTTTGAAAAGAGCTCGTGGCTAAATAATAACAGCCACTCGGATTGATCTTCGAGTTAAGCCGCACTTGCCTAGGATGATCCATGGATGGGTGACTACCTATTACATTCTGAGTTTCTTCCATGCCTCGGATTGCACGTAAAGCCGTTGCCGTTGGTCCCGGGTGTCTATATGGTAGATCTTTGACAGTCGTTACATGTAGTCAGTGGCCCTAAACTCTGAGAATCAGTCTTACCCAGGGATATTATATTATCCAGTAGTAACTGGGCTGGAGATCAGATAGGTAGTTGCTCCATGTAAACTACTGGTACTCAGCTTCAGCCGGTTAGACTGGAAGCCGACCCCAACATAGTTGGAAAAAAGGCTAGGCAGATGATTTTAAGAGGGCATTATATAGGGTCTAACTATTCATACACGAAATATTTTCAGGGAATCATCTAACGGCTATAACAAAGCCATTTCAAGTGATTTTTTTTTATCTAAGTATATTTTTTATAAAAATTAAATAATTTATAATTACTTGACCCACAAAATAAATACTGGCTCCTTATTTTAAAGCATCCATTACGGTAGCTTACTACGTCGTATTTACTTACTGTCATTGTTAGAATATGGGAGTAAAGGTTTTATGCAAAAAGTCTCAAAAAATTTTAGTATTATAATAATTTTATAAAAAAAAACACTCAGATATTTTATTTTTTCGTTGCTATGGCGACTTTACGACTTATAGAAGTTACTCTTAAAATATTTCGTGTATGAAAAGATAGACCTTATATACACTAGTCATGTTACGTAATCCCATAAATGGTAGATAACTTATTTACTTTCACATCATTTTTGTATACAAAGAACGAGTACTCTTTTTAAACGCATAGCTCTACACATTCGTAGCAAAGTGCTACGCCGTAGCGCACCGCGTAGGCGTAAGCAAGTGCAGTGCACTACATTTAGATCGTGCTTATGAGCTTTTTTACCTTACATGAACTATACTAGTAGGCACTTTTTATTTAAATACTGGTTTTCTGTCAACAAGCTCCGTGAAAATGATTCTACAAAAATAAACTGTGGATTTATGTAGCATTAAATGTATCGTTGTCAATAATAAATTGGGGACCCCATTCAAAACCAATTATTTGTAACAAGTATCATAGTTCAATGATATGATGGCTTTGACCAAACAATCAAATTACATACTCATCATCTGTCTAGCCTTTTCCCAACTATATTGGGGTCGGCTTCCAGTCTAACCGGATGCAGCTGAATACCAGTATTTTACATGGAGCGACTGCCTATCTGACCTCCACAACCCATTTAGTACTGGGTAATACGAAACCCCTTGGTAAGACTGGTTGTCTTTTAGACTTTTTGGGCTACTGTCTACCTAACGACTGTCAAAGATCTACAAATGATAACCGGGACCAACGACTTAACGTGCTTTCCGAGGCACGGAGGAAACTCGGTATGTAATGGGTGGTCACCCATCCACAGACCAACCTAGGCAAGCACGGCTTAACCTGAAGGTCGACCCGAGCGGCTGTTATTATTTAGCCACGAGCTCCTCAATCAAATTACATACTACACGTTTGAAATAATCCCTGCTTATGAATCCCACTTACATTCGCGATATATTTCTAGTCCTCTTTCAACTAGTCTAGGATTTTATTTTTGGAATTTGATGTTCTTATTATTATGTTTTTTTACCGAACTAAAAATACGTAGAAATGAAACCTTCCATCCGATATTATTTTAGATCATCGAGTGCTTTATTTTATTTTTTGTTGTTGTATTACGAATTGTATATTTCAGTAGTACATCAGTCAACACACAAAATGTTGACAGTCCTTTCATAGAATCTCATCTGATTTTATATCACTCTGTCCAAATCACAGTGATGCTTATTTCAGCTACAATAAGGTCGACGTTGGGTTGCCCAGTGACGAATCTGTCATCACTGTTGCAGTTGGGATGTTTGTGCCAGAAGTATAGTACAACGGCACGGTTGACGCAGTGGCTGAGCGATTGGCTGCTCCGCTGCGTATCGCGGGTTCGATTCCTCAAGAGATAAATATTTGTAAGGCCTACAGATAGTGCGGGACGTGAGAGGGAAAGAACCTCACGTCCCAGCCGCCGCGGGAGACGCCCTGGGCGTCGGGGGTCACGTGGTGGCTCCCGGCCACCGTAGGCGCGGGCCTGTGGACGGCGAGTTATAGGCTAGATCGCCGTCCGGCCGTCTTATGACGACAGGCCGTGTCGACGGCGCGTTCGTGTTCCACGCGCGCCTCAAAGAGATGTCAGCAACCGAGTAGGGGTCCGCATGGGCCGATGCCTGCCAGAGCTGCGGGACTGTTCGAAAGAGACACCGTGGCCCTGGAACACAAAGGGCAAAGAAGGAACATGGAAAAAAAAAAAAAAAGGCCTACAGATAGTGGTTGCGGGTCTGGCTTTTTGTGTTTGCGAGTTTAAATGTTTGTAAACTCACCAACCCTACAGGAGAAATTACTAGACAAGGGAAACGTTTAAAAAAAAATTGTGATAGTACTACTAAGCTGACTCTTTTTTTTGTAATTCTTCAAAATAATCTTTTCTAAAAGTGTATACCCAACTTTCAGAAAACTTTAATACAGACTGGTACTCACTTTTCAAAGGATACAGGGCACATTTTATCACACGGCTTAATCTATTGGGACCGATCGGTTATCCTAGTTACTGCCGATTGTTCTTTGTTTGACTTCCGTAACTCCATATATCGACAAGAAAACTTTTCGTGTTAACCAATTAATTGCCTTTTATGCCCAGTTGGTGTTCAATAGGGTAGCAATAGTGGGCAATGCCGTTTATTCTTAAATCTTTGCGAAGAAGTTCGAAACAACAAACTATATTTGTGTAATTTTTAATATTTTTATACGCAAACCCTGCGTAGGGAACTACAGCTGTTTTGACATGGAAAGAAAAATTCTAGTGCGAGCAGGGTTTGAACCTGCGACCTTCCGATTCAGTAATTTCTCTCGAAATTTCGAGAGTTGTGAGCAGGGTGCGATGGTCTAATTGGTGAAGACGTCCGGTGTACTGAATCGGAAGGTCGCAGGTTCAAACCCTGCTCGCACTAGAATTTTTCTTTTCATGTCAAAACAGCTATATTTGTGTAGTTTATTATTCGTGAAAAATCTTAACGACTACAATAGTAGGTAACTGTCAACGATGTCAAACGTTATATTATGTTTTTGAATTCAGTAATATTTTACTGTTCACCAATTCATACTGTAGTTGATGTCAAATATGGTGACGATAAAGCGGGCTTTGCGTGGGAATCCGAAAAACAAAATAATTCGTGCTTGACAACAACGACAATTTTATTTTTGTTTTTTTATAAATAATCTTAATTAAATTATTTATAAAACTCTATCGAGGGTCTTCTTGTCTTTTTAATTTATTTTAACTTTTTAATTAAAGAATTAAATTCAAGTATCAACAGACTGTATTTCTGTTTTTAGATCCAAACATCTGGTTGATTAAATGTACGTGGGTCAAAGACCTCAGTTGCTACCTTTTTTGGCATCTTTCTTTGGGTGATTAAAGGTCAATGCCCAGCTATAAACACTGCTCAGCCGACCAGTATTGCCTTACTCCGAACGTTCGCATACTTTCGTTCGCACACCGTAACGTCATCGACCGTATCTCCTCATTTTTACTAAGTGATCACCTAGGTCCAGTGCGTACAAATACTTAAATAAAATGAAGTGTCTGTCTGAATGCATATGAAACTACACACGGTGATTTTAACAAAAAAAAAAAAAAAAAAATTTTTGGCTCTCTGTCTGTTCGTCCGTCTGTTTGTTCCGGCTAATCTCCGAAACGGTTGAATTGATATTGATGAAACTTTTACTGGCATACAGCTGACAGCTGATGTTATCATCATCATCTGCCTAGCCTTTTCCCAACTATGTTGGGGTCGGCTTCCAGTCTACCCAGATTCAGCTGAATACCCGTATTTTATATGGAGCGACTGCCTATCTGACCTCCACAACCCAGTTAGTACTAGGTAATACGATACCCCTTGGTAAGACTAGTTGTCAGACTTTTTGAGCCACTGACTACCTTTATGTTATAAGGAGTACTTTTATTTTAGAAAAAGGATTACGTACGGTTACGGATGACGAGTAATAGAGAAGTATGGAAGAAGAAGATATGCAGCGTCGACCCAAAATTAATTGGGATAAGGGCAAGAGAATGATGATGATGATGATTAGAATTCCGTGCAAAAAAATTAAAACCCTTGAAATTACTAACAAAATCCGATTCAAATAGGGAAGTATTTTTATAATAGGCTAGCTGACCCGGTAAACGTTGTTTTGCCAAATAAAAAAATAAAAAAAATTGATGTTGGCCGATTTTCAGACCTACTCAATATGCTCACAAAATTTCATGAGATTCGGTCAAACCGTTTCGGAGGAGTACGGGAACGAACATTGTGACACGAGAATTTTATATATAAGATAGATAGATTATTATGGCAGAGCTAGTTTCTAATATTCTTCTTTTTTGAACGTTTTGCACCATAAAGTTCAAACCTAAAACATTGGTCTCACGTCCACACATGAAATACTTTTCTAAGTAATGGCGACACAATATTTCATTTTCGCCCTTCATGCTATAGTAATTTTATTACTGGCATCAATTTTACGACATTCGATACTTTTACGGGTGTTGAACCTAAAACGTAAAAGGGTTACTGTTACGTCCTGCGTTACTTTACTTTACTTTACTTTACTTTACCTCCTTTGTCCTTGTATGGAGTTTTGAGAAGCTATTTTATGTTTTTAATAGATTCTGGTTTTATTGTCGCAGGATACTGTACGAGTGTACGAGATTTATGACGGTTTGGATGTAAAGTTTGACTTTACGATGTAATCAGGAGTTGGGACCACCGCTTTAATAAGTTGTGTCGGATTTGCTTAAAATCTCGTAGATTTCCGCGCCATAAAACAAATTGATATTCTGTTTATATTCTGGTTCTAGGGAAAAGGGTTGTTGTCTTTCTTTTAAATGAGTTTTTTGAGAGAATGAGTAGCAGTATCTTCTGTTTGTAATAAATGCTCCTATGATAATAGATTACTGTTAGCCTGTGCCATCCCACTGCTGTTCAAAGGCCTCTCTCCATGACTTCCAAATCCTTCGATCCAGCGCCAATGTGGACCACTGGTAGTTGGTTCTGTCCAGCTCGTCCCGCCATCTCCTTCGAGGTCTACCGCGACTTTGTACGCAACACCACACTGTGCTCCAAAACGAAAATTACTGACGTTGCTCAAAAAGCCGCTAAGTTAAAGTTGGCCATGTCTGCCGTATGCCGGACGAGCTACGGGCCAATACAACTACGATGTGGAGCCTGACACAGCCAGAAGACGACGCGGTAGATAATAGATCAGCCACTATAAATATCTTCAAATATCATCAAAACAGATGTGTTTGAAGACAATTTCATTACTTATTTACCTTGTTTACGCAACGAAATTACCAACCCTCTTTCAATATTAAACAGAATCCTGTTTCATATTACATAATATCAAGCAATACCAAAATAACTCATTAGAATTTCATAAAGTAATTCAATGGGGAACCAACAAGAGTAAACGATGTTGCCGAGATCGCATATTATGTTTTATATTTCCTCAAAGCCGGATTATCATCTGGTAAAGCGAATGTTGGCAAAAATACCATATTATGTAGTGGTTGCACTGCTTAATAGCAGGATTTGCAGTGCTGTGTGCTCGACTGAATTTATACAGTACAAAGTGACATTTTCGTAGAGGAGATCTTTAATTTGAATAAGACAATGATATATTGCCGTGCATTTATGCAGTCATGCTTTCTTATTGTACAACGAATGGCATTAGTTAGATTTACCAGGCCAATTTTGAAGAATGAAACACGTCTGCCGTATTGAAAGCTATTAGCGAATGGCATTAAATGAACAAGGTAAAATCTAGTTGATTGTTAATCTTTGAAAGCTAAGAAGTATTTATAAATCTCCACTTAAAGTTTTCGCGCATAAACATTAAACATGATCACAAAATACTATCTTTCATGAACACTGACAGCAAACTGTACTAAAACTTCAAGACAAGCACCTATACTTTAAGTTCTTCATCAACAACGTCCTTTTTAATATAAAGCGTCGGATTACGATACACGTCACGTACCAAGAGTACAATGGCCGCGAGGGAGCGACGCCGGCCGGCCGAATTATCCCGCCGGTGTACACAGACCACGTGACCGCTCCGCTCTTCTGATCGCCTGGTACCCTGGTAGCATAGAACAAAAGCCATTCCTTTATTTAAGGCTTTTAGACGTATTGTTTGGCGGTAAAAGGATGGAAGCTATGAAATATTCAAGCATATATGCTCTGAACAAGCCTGTTGGTGTCACAAGCCAGTAATCTATCTGTCCAGAAACAAAGGAAACTAGTACTTTATTCAAGACTTCTGGCACGAAATATTTAGACGGCTTGAATTAGTGTAGTGAAACCATCCGTCCAAGTTTGTCTTGTCAGTTTATCATAGACTAAATCAGACATATACACGCAAGGAACGTCTAAAACATGCTCAGTCATAATAAATGGCTCGATTTTGTACTTCACGAAAGGTTATGTAACAAAAAAAATATATGGGGTGAAACAATTTCCCGATACAACTAAATTTTTTATGTAATAATACAAGTTAATTATACAATAGACATTCCAAACATTTAACGACAATATTAACAACACCAAACTACAAATTAACGACAAAAGTAATTAATACAGAGAGATACTGCCGGCTCTTAACAGTCGTAATGCTTCAGCATTTAATTTCTTAGGCCATAGATTAAACTTGGACCATCTTGCGTTAAGTTCCGGTCTCGAGCCAAATTAAAAAGCTGAGGATGCACAAATATTTTGGCAAATTTCCTCGAGCGTGGCCGGAGCGCAGGCCGAGTGTGGAGGCTCATTGCCTAGAATTCCCTCCGGAGGAGAATGCGAATCACGTCCTAGGCCAAGAGAATTCCAGCGCTTCGGACGATCTCTCAAATTATCCGTTGGACAGAGTACTCTGGGTGTAATTCCGAACATTAGTGGAATTGCTCGTATATGGGATCAATAGATCGGAAAAATATTTGGTACTTACAGTATTGGACTTGCCTGATATATGAAACTATTCACGTCGTACATATCCGCATACGTTGAAATGTAATTCACATGAATGGTTTTTTTTTTTCTACCATTGGTCGTTGCTGAAATACTGCAATTGGCAACGAATAAACATCGTGTTGAATTAAAATATGACATTCTCCATGTTTTTATCGATCACAAAATTAACTCAAACAACAACACTAACACAACGCATTATTTTGATTATTCGTCGTATTTGTCATAGTATCCCTACACTAGAATACACGTCATAGTAATCAAAATGCAAATTAACATTTGTCAAAGTAAATATTGCGCTGTTATATACCTTTTAATGGCTATAAAGCTCGCAATTAACTTCAGCCTTTTGTTATGGACGGTTTGTGTATATTTTTAATAAACTAGCGATCGTTAACTGGATGTGGGCGAATTAAATCAGAGGTCATTTAGTTTTACTGATGTCGATAATTACGGGCGTGCTCGACAACGCGTTATACGTACCGCATATAAGTATACGTGTACTTGAGCGTGATTATAAACATGTGCGGTTATGTGCGTTGGTAGTTTTAGAAGCAAATGGGGAAATTTTATGATTTAAATTAGAGTTATCATTAACAATAGAAACGGGATATTTACCATGTTTACTGATTGTTTTGAGTTCCCGATATTTCGACGCGGTCTCGAAAAAATAAAAATAAAAGTCCCCGAAATCCCGAATACCCCCTTTTTAGAGTTAATGATAATGTTAGTGACCATGATATTTTAAAAACTTATAAATAAGAGTTTGTTTTACGTATGATAATAATAGCCGTGTGTATCCCCGAACGTAAGGTACATGCCTGTGGTACGCCCATATTTTGCAAGGTTTAGATCCATATAACAGCGGGTAAGCTTATTACCAACAACTGCTACTGAGAAATTCCTCATGAAAAACCCAATAATCTTTTCCCCGAATTCCTGGAATTTGAAACCAGGGACCCAAGCTCAGCAGAAGCGTTTATATTCAGAAGCGCTAGCGCAAGCCTAATAATGTTAAAACATATTATGTATACAATTCGATTTGATTTTACCTAACAATTTGAGTATATGGAATGGAAGGGATATCGACGCACAAAGGAATACTACACGCTCAGTTCAACATTCCGAAACCTCAATTTCCGAAAAAAAAAACAGCTGTTTCCTACAGAAGTAACACCTACACGGTCAAAATGTATGGAACAGCAAATTTTGTTTGAAATTGCCTATGAAAAATTTTATTTCTATGTGGTCTGGGTTCAAAGTTCTGGAGTGGCGACCGCGAACTGGAAGACGTTGCGTTGGAAGGCCTCCCACTAGGTGGACCGATGACCTGGTAAAGGTTGCAGGGATCCGCTGGATGCGAGACGCACGGGACCGGTCAATGTGGCGACACTTGGGGGAGGCCTATGTCCAGCAGTGGACGTCTTTTGGCTGAAATGATGATGATGATGATAATGAGATGATACCTAGATATAATGCGGAAACATAAAGCACATTATTATTATAATAAGCCTATATTGTCCCACTGCAGGGTAAAGGACCTCCCTTCCCATTCCCTCCTTGCATTTTTCCCGATCTAATGCGATTGTAGGCTTTATCCTTTAAAAAAGAGTCCAGCTCATTCCGCCATCTTCTTCAGGGCCTTTCGCGGTGTCACTTACTTTTACTGCAAAAAACTTGGGGGAGGCATATGTCCAGCAGTGGACGTCTTTCGACTGAAATGATGATGATGATGTGGTCTGGGTTCAGAATAATATACTGATTACTTGGTAACCATTTGTGCGTGTTCCTTCCACCCTGTATTGTCAATTAATTTCAATCACACATTCATTATCTCACCAAAAAAAAAAGAAACAAAAACAAAAACATAAAATCCACTCCTCCAAACAAACAATACATACACCCACCCAAACAAGTTTCCACCATTATCATAAACATAATGGCTAATAATCTGAAACATACTCTAGTGTGTACTGTACATAACCAACCGGTTTATCTCTAGCGGATATTGGAACTGTTATCGCACTATGCAAATTCAATTGCGCAGTGCACTCTAGACGACAACTTGGGGGCTGTGCAATTGATCGTTACTACCCAATAAGCTCTAAGAATTGTTTTGGGGCAGTTGTTTATTGATATAGTATTATGGTATATTTGGTGTATGTTTGGGATCGATGGTATGACCACAGGATTGGAGTAAGAGAGGTAGAGGAATAAAATAATTAATTGTGTAGAGGGAACAGTCTGAGTTTAACTAAAGTCAGAGAAAGGTAAAGAAACTCTTACCCTAGTATCTATCTAAAGTCAAGTTAAAGTAATTACTTGAGTTTAAATAATAATTTTTGCAACCATTTTTATGCAATAGTCATGGATTTGAATTAAGTAAGAACCGTCAAAGAAAGCAAAGCTAAGAATTGCTTGAAGACTTTTGACAGTTCTAACTTCAAGGAATTACTAAACTAATATATAACTTTTACTCAATTAATCACTTTAACTAGTCAATGTATCCATACTACCATACCTACTTGTATTCGCCTATGCAAAATTAGCCCGTCTGTCCCCTAAATATCCACGCTCAAACATCAAACGGATGAAGCCAAAAGTCAGTATCAAATATTTCGGACAGCATTAATTTGTATCGTATTTTTATGGGTAAATGGATTATAAAGATGAAATTTTAAAAACGTTTATTTATTTAAGGAAAACAAACAATTGCACAATGTATGTTACAGTAAATATTACCACATATTAGAAGTCAACATAACGCCTGTAATCCCCGAAGGTTAGGCAGAGGGGTACCTAATAGTACACCCACATTTTGTCAGTTATATAATAGAGGGCGAGCATTTTGTCATCAATCGGGTACAAATCCAGACTTCGTGACTTCTACTGAAAAATTCCTGATGGAAAAACCCAATAACACTTTTCCCGACACGGAAATCGAACCCCGGACCTCATGCTTAGCAGTCGCGCTTGACCACTCGACCAACGAGGCTAAATTGATTATAAAGAGTGAACTTAAGTGTTCTCAAAGTTAAGCGCAAGACATATTTTATGGAGTTAAATATCCCAACCGTTTTACCACGTGACGATTACAGAACTATTCAAGCGAAAATATTTCATTGTAGCTATTTATGTGACCCATGTTTAGCAGATGTCTGCTGTCTGATAAAGTATACCGCAATACGCTGGAAAGGTCCCAGACAGTACGTTTAACCGTTCGTCTAGATTAATGTCACAACATATTGGATGTTTCAGCCAAAATCTTGCTGAAAAGTGTACTATTATGCTAATATAGCATTTGTAGTCTTTGTGACCAGAACTATATTTTTAACAAAATGGGTTACATGCGTGGTAAATAATTAGATGACTAATGAGGTTAGGGTATTTTTTTTTAAATATTGTTATTTAATGATGTTATAGTACAGAGGTTTTGCTTAATTCTAAACTCGCCAAACTTGATGGCGAGAGGCGCTCTTTTACATAACAATGAACCTCCTTACTTAAATAGTTACTTCTTATAAATTCTGCTGTTATGGTTTAATCATATCATAATACATTTTGATATAAGTAGGGAAACTTTGTTACTGCATTCGAGGCAGAATTAGCGAAAGTAAACAACCCAATATGAAAAACAGAAAATCCAAATATTTTTGAATTTGGTACACAAATTAATTAATCATCATCATCATTTCAGCCGAAAGACGTCCACTGCTGGACATAGGCCTCCCCCAAGTGTCGCCACATTGGTCTTCTTCCGGTCTTGCCGTCCGTGTCCCATCTCCGAAAGTTCTGGACTGGCGACCACTAGGTGGTGACCTGGTAAAAGTTGCAGGGATCCGCTGGATGCGAGACGCAATAAACAATTAAATTATGTTAATTTGTTCATAAAAATAAATATTTGTTTTAAATAAAAATATAGTTTTTTCATCCCTCAAACAAAGAACCAGGAAGCTTCCAAGCAGCGTAACCTGACCCTATTTCTAAGTAACCAGATACTAATGACGTTCCACAAGTTCGTGTGATATTGTACATTGCCGCCGCCACTGTTGTCTGGAACTTACGACTATATGAATAAAACATAAGCCAAAACTTCGACGAAATCGAGAATTAATCCTTACAAGTCATATACCACGAACACTGTTATACAAATAACGGATGGTTACAATATGGATATGAGTAGTTCAAAACATAGTTTATAATAACACGTGGCAGTAACTGACTCGTATGTTTGAGTTACGACAGAGCAGAGAGCTTTCCACTCCACGATATTCGAACATTGTATTCGCAACGTATAACGTCGCATAAATAACCATGTTTGAATAAAAACCGACATAGCGCGCGAACCACTTAAATGTTTTTACTAACGTCATGAAATAATAAAATAATTTAGGACGACGACGTCCTGACTACGATGTCCTCTGGAATCGTGCCAAGCACCGCGGGATGCAACGTTATCCGGGTATGGAGTACAAACTTTTAAGAAGCATACTCCTGTCTAACTTTGCCGTTATTATAAAATGTAAGAGGCGACGCAAATAGCGCAGTAGTAGAAGTTCGACGGATTTTTAGACGTTTCGAACAACGATTATGGGCCGAACTCGAGCCGCGTCGAACATTGGATGCTCGCAAATTTTTATCACCCAGTGTCGTGCTACCGTACGCGCTATGGGTATCGATAATCCGTGCATAACCATTCCATTTGCACGTGACACGTATAGTGCGAGTTATGGGTTTCTGCGTTAGTTGGCACATGTTGCAGCGTATTAAATTAGTTGTATCAGCAGATAGCTTGATATTGGTACAGTTGGCATCTGCGCAGAGCGCGCACATGTGCGACATTGGCCGCGTCTCATGCATCATTCAGACGGAACCTGCATCCAATCGCTCTTACATTTAGGTTATAGCTCACCGCTTACGTGATAAATCGCCACTCTGGAGGAAACTTGTAGTATCATCACGAGCAGCCATGTGCTACATCGTCGGCTTTTATCAGATTTTTCCAGCTGGTTACGAGAGCTCATGTAAAATGCATGCGGTAGCCGTGTTTGTAATTGCTGTAACAGCTTTTGCATTACGCCCTAATACTCGTATTAAAAGACGTTTACTGATGCCTGCATTTTTAAGCGTAATTCAACGAGTTTTATACAGTAAAAATTATACGCGAGTTTAAAAATTTAAACTCGACGAGTTTTTTAAAATCTGCATCGTTAACATTTTATCTAATTTAAACGTCATTTGACTCCAGATTTTATTCTCACCTAGTTATACGTATTCAATTAATATTAATTATTACTTTCGAAAAGTTCAAATGTTTCTCGATATAATACCCTCTCTTGAAGGCTTTGGTATCTAGTAAGGCTTTCACGATCAAATATCAATCTCCAATTTAATTAATTACAAGTCATTCATGAGATTTCTATATCCCATCTCACTAAAGCCAATAAAAGCGTCGCAATATTGCCGTGCGTCTCAAGTATCATTGAGCAATAAGTGCAGTGCAATACAAAAACCATGAGCAATATAACCCGTGATATTGCCATTTCACATTAAATGGTAGAAATTGGAATTCCTGTCAAGTATGAAATTGACGTCTTCATTGAGTAACCGGAGACGCAATGTACCGCTGGCTCATGCAATATGTATGTTTGCAGAGTATTATTATGTATGTATGTTTGGTCTTATATTAATTCCGTACGTATTTATTGCTCGTTCAGAGTTATTTCGGCTGGCTAATTGCGTTAGTGGCTATAATTTATTTGACTGGGTGGAAGAGCTTGCTAGTTAGTGATACTGATGTATGTTTTCATTAGTAGTTGCCTGCCTGTAATCCCCGTAGGGTTAGGCAGAGGTGTACCTAATAATACACCCACATTTCGCCTGCTATGTTTAAGTCCCGTGTAATAGGGGGCGAACCTATTGCCATCAACCGGGCATGAATCCAGACTCCGTGACTGCCCCTGAGAAATTCCTAATGGAGACACCCAAAAGCACTTTGCCCTACCCGGGAATCTAACCCAGAACCTCATGTAAGTAAAGTCAAGTGTCAAAAAGTTTGGCTCTGTAATTCAAACCTATGTCTTTCTCTGTCACGTTAAGCCGTTGGTCCCGGCTGTCATTTGTAGATCTTTGACAGCCGTTACAAGTAGTCAGTAGCCCAAAAAGTCTGACAACCAGTCTTACCAAGGGGTATCGTATTACTTAGTACTAACTGGGTTGTGGAGGTCAGACAGGCAGTCGCTTCATGTAAAATACTGGTATTCAGCTGCATCCAGTTAGACTGGAAGCCGACCCTAACACAGTTGGGAAAAGGCTAGGCAGATGATGATGTCTGGCTCTGTCAAGAAGACAGACAAATCTTTATGTAGCTAATACATCATCCTAGTACCTACTTTGATTTGTTTTTCGTATACGCTATCGTATCTCTTTTATTAAAACCCTCTTCAAAAGCAAGGTGGGCTGATTGTGCAAATCATTTTA